>CM054167.1:21080784-21083284 GCA_028751875.1 Rapana venosa | reverse complement strand
ACACAATATATTATATATATATATATATATATAATATATATATATATTATATATGTAATTACAGTAAAGGTCTTACAGGTGAAGATATATGACTTCAGCAACTGACACTATGAATTGCTGAGAGTCATATAAAACTTCTTGACTAGTGGCATATTTCTTATGAATATCTAAACCTCTCCTTTTATACATGTCAAGAAGAATTGGGCAATCAAACAACAAATGGTGGACTGAAATTGGAATAGAACAACAACATGTTACATTTTTTGAATATTTAGTATTCCATGCATTTAATCTCAGTTTATGTATTAGAATTTCTAATTTCCGTAGGCAAGGAAACTGCTGATAATGTTTTTCTATAATCTTTGAATGTATGCATTTCGTTAACTTAGAATGAATTTCATAAGACGACAATGCAAGATTAGAATCAAACAATTCAGAGGCACCTTGTTTTGCCAAAGAATCAACCAGCTCATTCGAATAAATTCCACAATGAGAGGGGGTCCAGCAAAAAGTTATGCTGATGCCTCTGTTTGCAATAGAATGTATGTCGTTCGTCGTCGTTGTTGTTTGGTTTTTTTTGTTTGGTTGTGGGGGGGGTGGTGGTGGGGTGGTACTTTGCCAGCTTAAGAAAAAAACCCTTTGGAAAAAACCCCGGGGGCATGCAATTTTCTCTCTGTCTTGTCTCTGTCTCCTCTTCTGTCTTTCTGTATGGCTTCTGTTTTCTCTCTCTCTCTCTCTTTTTCAAAAAATTTTAAATTTTTCTTCTCTCCTCTCTCTCTGTCTCTCTCCCTTTATTGGGGGCAGAAATTTAGTGTTCGGTTTCAGCTGTAAAAACATGTGAATTTGAGAACCCCTTTCTTTAAAGCGTTTTTAAAACTTTGATAGACGTACACCCAAAGATCTTTTTTTTTAGTGAAACCAAAAAGTATTTTTCCCCTGTTAATGCTTTCTTTTTGGCCCGAGAAGATCCCAAAAGAAGACCACACGGAGATGCAGGCCAAAAAGACATGGGGAAAAAAACATCACCAACAACGGGGAAATGGATTGGGCACAATCCTCCGGAAAAAAGAACCCACAGTCAATCACAAGAACAGCATTGCACTGGACCCCAGAAGGAAGGAGAAAGAAAGGAAGACCAAAAGCAACGTGGAGGAGGACTGTAGAAAGTGAGATGAAGGCCATGCAGCACTCTTGGGGATCAGTGACTAGGTTAGCCCTGGATAGGCAGGATGGAAGCGCTTTAGTGCTGCTCTACACACCACTGGGTGTAATGGTTAATGATGACGAAGATGCGTTAGATATTGGATTAGGATTCTGCATATGGATGAGAGCAGGCTACCTTTTAAATCCTACAAGATGCTTTATGATCTAGATGTCAAAGCGAAAAACAACTGGGCTACACAAATACGTACCTGTTTGTGTGAACTCGGTTTGGATTTGTTTGGCTCAATTCAAGTGTCAAATTGTAAAAGCTTATTGACATCCTTAGAAAAAGATTGATTTAGACTGCCGATGGCGATATAAGGTTTTGTTCTTGACCCAAAGGCCATTGAAGACGATTTCATGGTTGGGGTAACAATTATGGTTTTTCACATGTGTCAAACGCTTATCTGAAATTTCCCCAGATATGGACATACCTTGGGAAAAAAAGTAAGGGGTTTTTAAGTTACAGACACTGGCCGATCGATATAAATGTTTATAAACTCACAGGTACCCAGAAACAGTAATTGCTTTTATTTTTTATTTCATTTATTTAATTTCATTCTTTTATATCGGGGATAATGGAATAAGCACTTATGTGCTTTTTTTTTACATGTTGATGACCTCAGGTTGCTTGCTATGCCCATTATGTAAGCAAGCACCGGAGGATGAAGTGCATTTTGTGTGTGCTGTCCAGTATTAGAGATATTAGGCAGAATTACATTCCAGTAAAATATAGTAGACATCCCAATTTATTTAGACTCTGTTTACTCAAGGCCTCTAGTCACCCTGAGGTTGTGCGCAGCCTCACTTTATATTTGTGTAAAGCTTTCAGAATAAGAGAGATATTGTTATCCATTCATATCTTTGTAACTGACTTTTTGTCATACAATAACATTTTGTTGCTACTGTTGATTCCTCCCTCCTCCCCCACCAAAATACTAAGCAGTTCAGCAACCCCCTTCCTGTATGGGCCAATGGCCTTTTTGTGAATAAATCATTCGAGTTCGAGGGTTTTTTCTCTCTCTTCTCTCTCTCTCTCTCTCTCTCTCTCTCTCTCTCTCTCTCTCTCTCTCTCTCTCTCTCTCTCTCTCTCTCTCTCTCTCTCTCTCTCTCTCTCCACTTGGGAATCACCCTAAGGTCATTGAATTAGATACACACTACACACTGGATACGAAGTTTGCCTTTATGACCGTTTTCAAGTATATCGTCGCCGTATAGGCAGCCATACTCCGATTTCAGAGGACTTTTGTTTTCTCCTTAGATAGAGAGTACCGGTTGTTATGCTTAAAGTTTGTCA
>CM054167.1:21068284-21073284 GCA_028751875.1 Rapana venosa | reverse complement strand
ATCTCAAAAGAGAAGAACAAGTCATAATTCTAAGACTCCGCACTGGGCACAACAGGCTGAATCACCACATGTCCACAAAGCTGAAACTCGTTCCCTCTCCCCTGTGTGCCTGTGGTAAAGAAAACCACACTGACGAACACACATCCTTCGAAGATGCACGCTATACAGCGACCTGAGGAAGATTGTGTGGCCGACGGAGATAACCCTGCAAACCAAGCTGTACGGCCCACAAAAGGAGCTGGAAAAGGACATGCCACTATTTCTCCCAAACACATCTGACCGTGTAAAAAGCGAACGAGAAGAAGAAGAAGAAAAGAATAGCTTTATTTCAGCACTATATTCAAAGTTTCCGTAAGGAGAAAAACAGTTGCCTGTAGAACATTCCAGATGTGCTAGACCATAGGGACGACTGAATGTGCTGGAAATCCCTAGGGTGCCTTGATACAAAATTCTGTGATTGTGATTGATTGTCCTGCATATGTTTGTTTCATTTCTGCTGTGGTAAAATTCAATTTCTCCATGATTTTTTCATCATTGCAAGTGTGTTAAAATGTGTTTTCTTGGGGCAGGAAGTGACGTATGAAGAAGCAAAGATAATTGTGAAGGAAAAGCAAAATAATAATAATAATATATGGAATTTATATAGCGCTGAATCTTCTAAAACAAACAAAGCGAAGAGCTTGCACTCAAATCATTTACACGCATGCAACTTTCCTCAAATATAATGAATAACAGAAAGAGAAAGAGAAACAAAAGAGATGATGGCTTCAGCAGCACCTTAATTTCAACACTAAGGATGACTGCTACCTCCTCCCTAGAGAAGACCAAGTAACAATTGTGAGGCTGAGGACTGGACACTGCAGACTCAGACATCCCATGTTTACCAAGTTCCACATTGGTGATTCTGAGGCGTGCCCCTGTGGCATTTTTCCATGACAGTGGAGGAACACTTCCTCCAGACCTGGAGGAACACTTCCTCCAGACCTGTCCAACACACCAAAACCTGAGGCCCAATATCTGGCCTACTGACCTGCCGATCAGGGACAAACTCTTTGGACCCCTGGAGGGAGAGCCTTCAGCGTACTACAGTGATTGTAAGGACATGTGGAGTTGCTGTCTGAGCGATGGAAGAAGAAGAATATGTTTTCTGTTGATTGAGCGCAGCATGAGCAGTAAGCTTGTTGATGCTCTCTCTGTACCAATACGAAAACTTTGATAATTATGACCTCAAGAACTAGAGAAATGGATATTGTTTACAGGCATAGCTGGAAATACAATACCAACAAATGGAACAATACAGAAGTAAACATGTAGCACATAATAATATTATCATAAATGGGTATCACAGCTTCATGCAAACCTTGTCCTGCACTTATAAAACAAAGAATCTTCATTTATCTGAGATATTAATCTATGTAATGGGTAAGCCTGCACAAGGGCTGTGCGCCCACACACACACACACACACACACCAGAATTGTTAGGATATACAATTTTTATCCAGTTCCTTGGCTAGAGCTCCCAGGTTCGTCAATGGTGAGGTTTTTGAGCATGACTATTTTTGCCTGCCATTGATGTAGCTTCTTTTCCACTTGGGGGATGTGTCCTACAATGAAATAGACCAAATCTATAATGCCCATGTTATTTCATTAAAAAGCATCGAAATTGAATATGTTGTGTCATGCTTTGTTATTTCAAGTGTCTTTTTATGTTAATGGAAAAGATGACAGGTTTCTTTCAAACATTGTCACGGGTTGACATATTGGATCTTGGTTGTGCCTATGGATTATATATATATATATATATATATATATATATATTCCCAGGCAAATGTATTTGGAGACATGCTAATTCCCAACTGTTGTCCTCCTGTATATACTCCCACATTAATCAAGCAAGCACTTTACACATAAGTCCTATTTCATTTAGGGTTCAGTGAAGTGCAGAAAGGCAAAGTATAATAAGAACACGAAACCCACGCACGAGCCAACTTTGTCGAAAACCCACCCAGTTCATTTGTCTTGATTGTGGCCAACAGACAAATCCGCCCACCAGCGATTTAGTCACGTGCCGTTCGGCATGAATCAACCAATCAGCGGTAACGATTTTTCTTTGCACGTGCAGGGACACGTGGTGGCGCAAGGGGCAGGCGCATGCGCGCGTGTACCTCTCACGCCGATGGTAGGCAAGAAAGCTGTCAGTTTCTCCCAGAGTTATTGATGTCATTGTTAATTTTGGAGTCGGGTTTCTGTGTGTGTTGTGTGTGGGGGGGGGGGGGGGGGGGGGGGGGGGCGTGCGTGCGTGTGTGTGTGTGTGTGTGTGTGTGTGTGTGTGTGTGAGAGAGAGAGAGAGAGAGAGAGAGAGAGAGAGAGAGAGAGAGAACATCTATCTATCTATCTATCTATCTGTCCCGTAGTCTGACGACCGTGGGGGCACCCTCAAAGACTCAACAACCAGTTCCCTCCATTCCTCTCTCTGTTCTGCCTTTCTCAGGGTTTTGTTGAGTTCTAGGCCTGTCCATTCGCTGATGTTATCCTCCCAGCTCTTCCTTGGTCTGCCTCTTCTTCTTCCTCCTTGGACAGTGCCTTGCAAAACTGTCTTTGTAATTCCTTGGGATCTTGTGACATGCCCATACCATTTAAGTTTACGCTTTTTCACGATCGATGAGATGCTTTCGGAGACTCCTTGGCATCTCCTACAAAGACCACATAAGCAACGAAAGCGTGCATAACAGAATCCAGAAAACCATTGGACCCTATGAGAGAGAACATACAATCATTAAAAACACATAGTTTAAAAATATAAGTACCTCATGATTTGGAATTTTTTTTAAAAACGTCGGGGGGGAGGGGGGGGGGGGGGGGAGTTGGGGCGGAAGTGGAGGGGGGGGGGGGGCAGTGTGCGGTGTTTTTTACATAATAAATTAATGTTACTGCATACTTTGGCTTTCATAATACATGATTTTTTTTTTTTTTTTTTTGGGGGGGGGAGGTGGGTGTTAATATCTAGCATTTTTTTCTTCCTCTGCAATAAGCTCCCAGGTTCACTAATGGCGAGATTTTTATGATGCAACCCCCCCCCCCCCCCTCCCCCCATCCCCGCCCTCTGTTTAGATAGCCACATTCACTCTTCGGGAATGATATGTAGTACTTATTGTCTGTGTTCCTGGTTCTTCCTTTGTGAATGTTTTGTTGATGTCCATTTTTATCACTTGTTTTGATGTATGTATGTATGTATGTATGTATGTATGTATGTATGTATGTATGTATGTGTGTATGTATGTATGTATGTATGTATGTTGGTATGTATGTAGGTATGTATGTAGGTATGTATGTATGTTTGTATGTATGTATGTAGGTATGTATGTATGTATGTGACGGGAACGGGATAGCTTAGTGGTCAGAACACTCCTTTTCCCCCAATCTAAGGTTAAACAGCATCAACCGTGGTTGGCAAGTGGATGGGCGACCGTTTGCGCGCCTTGCCTTCAGTACAGTCCCCCAGTTCACACATCTGTGAATGAGTACCTGCCGTCTTGAGGGCCAGGGAAGGTATATGCTGGCCCCTGGAGAAGCTGAGGTCTCTGACATCTCCCTCAGCTCCCAAAGACCGCATAGGCTATAGGAACACCTTTAGTTTTACCATTGTTTAAGCATGTGTGTACAAGGACAGATTGCAAGACTAGGCTTGGTCTAAAGTCTCGATCCATGCTTATCAAATATCATTTCACTCATTCATTCATTCAATCATTTGTTTATTCATTCATTCATTCATTCATTCATTCATTCATTTATCTATCCCTGTAGGGTATAAACAAAATTGTTTTTGGTTACACACAGCTATGTATGTATGTATGTATGTATGTATGTATGTATGTATGTATGTATGTATGTATGTATGTATGTATGTATCTATCCATCCATCCATCCATCTATCTATCTATCTTTATCTCTCTCTCTCTCTCTCTCTCTCTCTCTCTCTCTCTCTATATATATATATATATATATATATATATAATATATATATGTATATATATATAGAGAGAGAGAGAGAGAGAGAGAGGGAGAGAACTCAGCTCACACACACACACACACACACACGCAACACACCACACACACACACACACACACACACACACACACACACGCACACACGCACACCTCTTCACACACATCCACACTATCAGTCCCCTCCACCCCCACCCCAAACACACACACTTTCTCACCAACACCCCTCCCCTCCCCCCTCACACACACACACACACACATCATAAACACACACCTTTTTACACACACACCCCACTCTCAGCACCCCCCCCCCCCCCCCCAATTGCTTCTTCCCCCTCCCCCCTCCCCACACACATTCTCACCACCCCCATCCCACCACCCACCCCACCACCCATCCTTACATAAACACAATCATGGTCCTTAGGGTCCTTACCCCCCCCCCCCCCTCCCCCCCCAACTTTAGCTACACCAGAGGTATGGATTCTCTCTCTCTCTCTCTCTCCACACACACACACACACACATATATAATATATATATATATATATATATATATATATATATATATATATATATATATATATATATATATATATATATATATATAAATATAAATATATATATCAAACAAAGCTAGAGCATCACTGGCGCCAGCAGCCTTCACCCTCCATAACATGAGCGCTTTGATTTGTTGCTTTACAAGATTCAGCGCTATATAAATTCCATACATTATTATTATTATTATTATTATTATTATTATAACACTGTGTGGCACGTGCGCGACCTCACATTTTGCCAAAGATCAAACCAAACCAGTCGTGAATGCTGGCCAGCCTTGCCTTGTTGGCCAAACACGCTAAGACAAATCTATGGCACTCTGTTGTAACAATCTTCATCTCATTACCTTGGGGGGAGCGAAAGTAAGCCACTTCGGGTTAAAAAAAAAACCCAACAAACAAACTTTGAGAAAACAGCAGGAGAATTTTAAGACAGTGG
>CM054167.1:21055784-21060784 GCA_028751875.1 Rapana venosa | reverse complement strand
GAAGCCACCTTCCGTCCAGTTTCACGTGCATGACCTACATTACAAAGGCCAGACAACTGCCTGGAGGTTACAGGGGGGGGGGGGGGTTGTTGTTTTTGGGGGGTGGCGTTTGTTTGTTTGTTTTTGCTTTACTTTTTTGTCCAATGGAGATCTCTTTCAAATGATAGATCGGATGAACTCTGCAAGATAATACATAGTTTTCCTACAAACTTGAAAAGGAGGAAGAAGAGAGGGAGAAAGAGAGAGAGAGAGAGACAGACAGACAGACAGAGAGACAGACAGAGACAGACAGACAGACAAGCAGGCAGAGAGACAGAGAGACAGACAGACAGAAAGACAGAGAGTCACAGAGAGAGACAGAGGCACAGAGAACTCGAACTTGAACTCGAACTCAACGATTTATTCACTAAAAGGCCATTGGCCCATACATGAAGGGGGGTTGCCAAACTGCTTAGTATTTTAGTGAGAAAAATAAGGAAAAGCCAAAAAACCAAAATGTTATTGAATAACCACAACCACCACAATAAAAATCAGTTCCAAAAAAATATGACTTAAGAAATCAAGATATCTCTTATTCTAAAGGCTTTACACAAATATAAAGCAAGGCTGCCCACACACAATCTCAGGGTGACTAGATGCCATGAGTAAACAGAATCTAAATAAATTAGGCTGTTTACTATACTTGACCGGAAGAGAGACACAGATAGAGACAGAGGGAGGGAGAGAGACAGAGAGAGACAGAGAGAGAGAGAGAGCATGGAACAGGAACAAAAACAGAGACAGACAGACAGACAGTTTTTTCTGGGTGCAATAACACCGCCAGGAAAATAAGACTGCCCACATTGCTCTACCCCCCCCCCCCCTCCCCCAACACCCACCTTTCTATTTGTTTGTTTGTTTGTTCAATAATCCCCCTTTTTTTCTTGGGAGAGTGCTTATTTGAGATGATGAGAGTGAAGGTTGAGTGTTTTGTGTGTGTGTGGGGGGGGGGGGGGGGGGGGCGGGGGGCGGGGTGGTGGTGGTGGTGGTGGTGGGTAATGGTGGCTAGGGGATACAGCATCTTAAATTCCTGAATAAGAGGACGTGAAGAGGTCAAGAGGAGATAAGCTATCAGTTCACAGATATCGTTTTTTACCCTGATGACGTCAAGACAGACTTGGCACGTGACAGCGCCATATATGGTCACGTTTTGGCTTCATTCATGGTCAAAGTGGCTGTGAAGTGGTTGCGCTGCTGCTGGTGTAAGGATACTAGGGGAGGCAAGCGTCAAAAATAGTTCCAGAGTTGAAAGCATCAAAGGATACTGGAGAGAGAGAGAGAGAGAGAGAGAGAGAGAGAGAGAGGAGAGAGGAGAGAGAGAGAGATGAGAGAGTTTGAGGACAAAAGTGTTAAACGTACAATGAATATCAAAAACAACAACAACAACACCAATAACGACAAAAGGATGGAATTATAGTTTCATGTTCCTATCCACATTAAGGGTGATTGAAGACATTAAAAAAACGCGTTTACACTGAGATGCTGTCTTTGAACTCTCTCTCTCTCTCTCTCTCTCTCTCTCTCTCTCTCTCTCTCTCTCTCTCTCTCTCTCTCTCTCTCTCACACACACACACACACACACACACACACACACACACACACACAACACACACACACACAACCACACACACAAACACAACACACACACGCACGCACGCGCGCGCGCAGAGGAGAGAGAGAGAGAGAGAGAGAGAGAGAAGAGAGAGATGAGAGAGAGAGGACAGAGACAGAGACAGAGACAGACAGACAGACAAACATACAGGCAGACAGACAGACAGACAGACAGAGATTTGTTTTTTTGTTTTTTAAAATTATATTATTTTGAGGATGAGAGAGAGAGAGAGAGAAGAGAGAGAGAGAGAGAGAGAGGAGAGAGAGATGAGAGAGAAGAGAGAGAGAGAGAGGAGAGAGAGAGCAAGTACACACATGAATTAATGGGAGGTAAAGTGGGAGGCAGGAAGAGGGCAGTGAAACTGGGTTTGAAAATGAGCAAAATAAAAGTTACAATACAACGTGATAGAAATGGCTTCTTTAGAAGGACTCCACCAGCACCTGACGTTCTATAAAGGACGTTATGAAGAAGTCAATGTATGCCGTTAGAACATGAGTATCCAGAGGATCGGTGTGTGTGTGGGGGGGGGGGGGGGGGGGTGGAGAGGGGGGGTTGGCTGTAGTATAGGGCAGGAGGGGGTAGAGGAGGGAGGGTAGGAAAGGGTTGATATTGTTCACTATGATCACAAGTATGTGTTAAGTATGTATGCAAACCAGCTTTCATGTCAGAATTTAATCCTTGGCAGCTGTGCTACTGTGTGATATTCTCTTCATGCCGGTGGTGGTGTTGTGTCAGCTAGCAGTGCTGTATGTATCGTTGTAGCAATAGTGTCATTTCCGTTTCTTCTCAGTGTAAACAACACTAAGAATACTTATAACATATAAATTTCTTCTCAGCGTAACAATATTCGTGACATTTGAGGGTTTTTTTCTCAGTATAAAAATACCCCTGACATTCAAATATCTTCTCCACATAAAAATTCTTGTGGTTTATTCTCAGCGTAAGAATGCTTGTGACATTTAATATTCTTCTCAGCATAAGAAAACTTGTGATGGCTCCATTTCTTTTCAGTGTAAGAATACTTGTAATATTTACGTTTCTTCTCTGTGTAAAAAAAAAAAATACTTGTGACATTTAAATGTCTTCTCAGCAGAAAAGTACTTGTGACTTTTTAAATTTCTTTTCAGCATAAAAATAGTTGTGACTTTTCAGCGTATGAATACTTGTGACAATATCCAACTGCCCTGAATAGCTGAGAGTCAGGGATGACGGGAATTTCAAATTACATTTCTCAGATGGCGTTAGAAAAATAAACAGCTCGGAGAATGATAGGAAAAAGCAGAATGTTAAAATAACAGCTTTACTCTCACCAGACATCCCTACAGCAAGCAAGGATAATTATGTTGTCGGCTTTATTTCATTTATTCTTTTATTTCGAGGAGAAGGGAATAAGCACTCACGTCCTCATTATTGTCCTCTTGGAGAGGGTTTGGGGATTAAGAATCCTGAAAAAGAGGAGAGATTAAGAGAGAACTTTACACGTACACAGTCCACTCGGATGACGTCAATAGAGACTCCCAAGGGAAGGTGCTATATATGGTTGTTTTCAGACATCGTACCCCGACGTCTACACACAAAATCTCACCATTAGCGAACCTCTAGTTCCTCGAGTTCTAGCCAAGGAACGAAAACACAAATCTTCATCTGTTGGAGGCTTTTCACAATGATTTTAAACTTCTTACCTAAATCACCTTAACTTTTTTTTATGGAAGTGTGTTGTGTGTGTGTGTGTGTGTGTGTGTGTGTGTGTGTGTGTGTGTGTGTGTGTGAAAGTTGGTTGTTTTTTTAGGCGAATGTGTGTTTTAATTATTGTGTTGAAAACTCTCCCAAAAATGATTAGCAATTAGATCTATCCCTCCTCAACCAGAGATGAGCTGGTTTAAAAAACAAACAAACAAACAAAAAAACCTCACTCCATCCCAACCTGAATCACATCATTCTGTACATGACGTATGGTTTTAAAAAAATGATGTCAGAAGCTGAAGCTTATTCACAAATCATATACCTCAAAGTAGCCTAAATCCATTTTTTTCCAAAGTTTTCTTCTTTTTTTAAAAAGTCCCTTTTTTTTCTTTCTTCACACTTAGGCCTAAAGTGGAAAGACGTTAAATTGAAGACAACCGCCGCTACTTCTTCTTCTTCTTCTGCTACTACTACTACTACAGGTGCTGCTGCTGCTGCTGCTGCTGCTGCTGCTGCTACTACTACTACTGCTACTGCACATCGGCAAAAACAGACATGTATGAAGTGACATTTATTAGACATACCCTTCCCCCATGTGGATTAGAAGGGGTGGGGGGATGCTGTTAGTGAAAATAACATCTCCACCTTCTAGATATTCTGTGCAAGGAATTCCATCATTTCTATCTCTTGCTTTGGTTCTGCCTTGTTCCTTTTTCTTCCTGTCACCTCCTTCTTGTCTAATTTTACCCTCTCGGTCCATTCTCCTGCCCTTTTTTTTCCCCCCGAAAGACTTAGAAGATAACAATTCTCCCCTACACTGAAGTCTGAAGTGAGAAGTGCTGGGTCTGACTTGTTAGCACTGAATGCAGCAGCAAAGGCAGTTGGCTCATGAATGTGACAGACAACAATAGTTACTGTCTGATTGACAGTATATGACCTGCTGCTGAAAGTATGTGACCTGTGTGTGTGTGTGTGTGTGTACTTTTGAAAAACATTTGACTATGGACATTTTATTTCATAGATTTTGGTCTGCAGCCTACCATGTTTACACGTAATTATTTAGCGCACGTAAAAAAACCCACGGCAACAAGAGAGTTGTCCCTGGCAAAATTCTTAGAAAAAAGCCACTCTGATAGGGAAACAAATACAGTTGCAGACATAAAAAAAAGGGTGGCGCAGCGCTTGTGGCGACGCGCTCTCCCGCTCTCCCCGGGGAGAGCAGCCTGAATTTCACGGAGAGAAATCTGCCGTGACTTAAAGTGGTATGAAATGAAATCTGAGCGCTTTGATTTGTTGCTTTACAAGATTCAGCGCTATATAAATTCCATACATTATTATTATTATTATTATTATTAAATATCTGTTTGTTTCAACTATTGGTCATTTGTCATTGATTGCATGACTGTGTAAGATTAGGTTGAATGCATGGGCTTTGATTTGTCTTTGGAAGTTATAGCGCTATAAAAATTCCATTTATTATTATTGTTGTTGTTGTTGTTGTTGTTGTTGTTGTTGTTGTTGTTGTTGTTGTTATTGTTGTTGTTGTGTTGTTGTTGTTGTTCCACGATCCTAATCATGCCACCCTATCTTCCAAAGATGGACAAATACTCTTTTCACTATGGATACCAATAGATCAGAAATAATACCCAGGATAGAAACGCAAGTA
>CM054167.1:21050784-21053284 GCA_028751875.1 Rapana venosa | reverse complement strand
TCTGAAGAGACTTTTAAAAAAAAAAAACAGCAACAACAACAACAACAACAACAAAAAACCTCCTCCTCTTACCTTCCCAGTGAAGTTTCAAATTCAATTTGGAAATTTGTGTTTCACAATACTTGGAAAAGTGCACTGAGGTGACCTCATTAATTTCTTATTTCAGAAGCTATGAGGGGGTGGGGTGGGGGGTGCTCTGCAGGTGTTTAGTGGTGTCATGATGAAAAGCGTGGATTGAGGGGGGGGAGGAGGAGGGGATTTCAGGTGAGAGGGGGCAGAAAAACATAGAGGGGATGGAAAGGAGAAGGGGGAGAGAGAGGGGTTGAGGAAATGCCAGAAGTGATGACGATGTTGATGATGTACATTTCTGTACATGTCCACGAACCACGTTTAGCCTTTCTTACATGATTGGATAATACGTGCATGCATACATCTTTTATGAAAATATGTGCTAACGAAAATATAGAAAAAAGAGCCAAGTCGGAACAGCAACAACAACAATTTAAAAAAAAAAAAAGTTTTGCTCTGCTATATACAAATACCTAGAGTAGGATTGATGCTATTGTAAAACAAGAAATGTCCTTCATGGGGATGGCGGGCGGGAATGGGGGAGGGGGGAGGGGGGGAGTTGGTTGGGGGCTGTCAGTGTAAGCAGCATCCCCACCTTCTTGGAATTCTGTGCCAGGAATTCCCTTTTCTATCCCTCCTTTTTTCCTTTCTGCTTTATTCTTTTTCTTCCTGTCACCTCGTTCTTGTCTATTTTGTGCCTTCTTTGGTCTATTCTGCTGGCTTTTTTGTTTTTTTTCAAAAAAAGACTTAACACATAACAATTCTCTTCTACACCGAAATCAGATGTGCTGGGCTTGACTTGTCAGGGGCTTTTCGGCAACACATTTTGGCTCCTGACAGCCAGCCATTCTGCTGCTGTCCGAGCATTCGATAGAGAGAAGAAGAAGAGAAACCAGAAAAATCTTGTCTGCACGTTATTTAGAAAAGTTAATGTAAAGCCATTCGATAGAAAAACCTGGCAAATATTTTTATGTGGCTGCTGTAAGTTTTCTAACATCGCATGTTGACAAAACTGCATACACACGGGGACTGGATGTAAAAAAATAACATGAGTGCTTATTCCATTATCCTCGAAATAAAAGAATGAATGAATAAATAAATGTATGCTCCTTTAGTAAAGTACAAGATATGTCTTTTTTTTTTAAACCACCACCATCTTACGTTGTTACTTGTGTTTTGACATGAAATAAATGAAAATTGTAGCGTACAGTTTTGGAAAAGCAATCAGGAAAGGGACAGTCTAGTAGTTTCTATTTTAGCGCCTCACTCTTGCTGTAGGGCTTTCGTTGGTGACAAAAGATACCGTAGTGCACTCCTTAATTTTAACAAAGAAAAGTACAAATTGAAAGGTGATGTTGAGCAGTGTGTGTGTGTGTGTGTGTGTGTGTGTGTGCGAGCTTGCGTGCGTGCATGCGTGTGTGTGTGTGAAGGTTTTGTGAAAAGTACAATACTTATTTTCTATTTTAGGACGACCTCACACACACACACACACACACACACACACACGTGTGAAGGTTTTGTGAAAAGTACAATACTTATTTTCTTTTTTAGGACCACATCTCTCTCTCTCTCTCTCTCTCTCTCTCTCTCTCTCTCTCTCTCTCTCTCTCTCCTCTCTCTCTCTCTTCTCTCTCTCACCCACACACACACACACACACACACACACTCAAATATTCATATTCTTTTGGAATGTCAGTTTGTGAAACAACATCTTCCTGACATTCATGAAAATTCCTTGGATAAGGTTTTCAGCAACAATATATTGCTATGTGAAATCACGTTGGCGTTAAAGCAGTGTGCCATTAGCAATCTCCTGTAGCATAATTATGTGAGGTCATTCAAAACACTGCCTTTCCTAGGCATGGACATTTTGCCCATCTGTCTCTTAGAACAGTTGTAATTGATTTTCAATAGTTTGATTAAGAATTTTCTTCATTGTTTTACGTGATGTTGACTACATTGTTACGTAGACCACCTCTACAGTTCCATTGTTCCATTACTTTCCTACAGTTCATACCTCTCTCTCCCCTGTCTAAAATACTAAGCAGTTCGCAACCGCCCTTCATGTATGGGCCAAAGGCCTTTATGTGAATAAATGGTTGAGTTCGAGTTCGAGTTATCTCTCTGTCTAATATCACTTTGTGTGAATAGACATAAAATCGAAGAAACACACACACACACACACACACACACACACACACTGGCCTATGCAAAAAAGGAGCTTAGCTATAGTTGTGAAAATAATGAAGTTTGATTCCAGCCGTCAGCACCTGGGCTTTATCACAGTTCTTGATTAAACCATTGACGCTGAGGGCAACAGCAAAGTGAGAGGCTGTATGACCAGTGGCTTTCTTTCCCACTCATGGAATTCCACTTTACAGCTTAGTCTTTTGTGATCGACTATGGGGGGACTCTCTGACTAGTGGATCGG
>CM054167.1:20993284-21045784 GCA_028751875.1 Rapana venosa | reverse complement strand
CAATAATGTAGATACTAAAGATGATGAGCGTGATGATGATAATTATACAGGCCAAGAAGACGATGATAGGTAGATAACGAGAAGGAAGATGTTTGTGATGATGACATAGATGATGAAAGTAATGATGGTTATGCAGATATTCTTGCTGCAGATGCTGCTATAGAAACATGAAGATGCTGATAGCGATGGTGATGTAGATGCTGAAGAAGATGATGGGGATGATGATGACTAGAAGACTAAGAGTGTGATTCTGTATGCTTGCAGAAGTGGGAATGCCAAATGGATATAATGCTTGCTGCTGTGATCTATACCTACCCCCTGCCCGAAACATGTTTTGTATAGTGGCCTAAGGCCGAAGTACAATAAAACTTTTCAGTGTTCAGTGTTCTCTCTCTCTCTCTCCCTCTCCTTTTGGTAATCCCTTTATACATTAAATGTATTCTTCTTATTCCTTATAGCTCCTAGCGGAGCATAGGGCCTCAACAGCGTCCCTCCACCTTCTCCTGTCTCTGGCAAGGGTCTTGGCCTCTTCCCATGTCAGGCTGGAGTCTCTCAGCTCACTATGCAGGCTTCTCCTCCAGGTCTGTTTGGGGCGCCCTCTCTTCCTTTTCCCCTGCGGGTTCCACTCGAGCGCTTGTCTGGTGATGTTGCAAGGCTCCTTCCGTAGGGTGTGGCCGACCCAACGCCACTTTCGCCGCCTTACTTGGACTTCCACAGGCTGTTGGTTCGCCCTCATCCACAGGTCGGTACTTGGCACTCTGTCGAACCATCTGAGATGAAGGATCTGCCGGAGACATCCGTTGATGAAGGTCTGGATCTTGGAGTTGCTGGTGTTGACGACCCGCCAAGTTTCTGACCCGTAGAGAAGCACAGACTTCACGTTGGAGTTGAAGATCCTGAGCTTGGTGGTTGTGGAGATCGCATTTGTTCTCCATACAGGTTTCAAGATGGCAAATGCTTGGCGTGCTTTCTTTATTCTTGCCTTGATGTCTTCGTCTGTGCCTCCTGTCTGGCTGATCTTACTGCCCAGGTACACAAATTCACTGACATCCTCTGCTTTCCCAGAGATGGTGACAGGATCCTCTTGCTGGTTGTTGGTACGCAGTAGCTTGGTCTTCTCTTGACTGATCCTGAGGCCAACACGTCTAGCTGTGGTATCTAGGGCAGTGACTTTGCTTTGGATGTGCTGCAGGCGGTGGGATAGCAGAGCCAGGTCATCGCTAAAATCGAGATCTTCCAGCTTTGTCATGAGGGTCCATTGGATACCCTTCCCGGAACTTGCGTAGGCCGTCCTTGTCACCCAGTCCAGCACCACAAGGAAGAGGAGTGGAGACAACAAGCAGCCCTGTCTGACGCCGGAAGAGATCCCGAAGCTGTCGGAGAGTCTTCCACCATGTATGACCTGGCAGGAGAATCCTTCATAAAGTTGTCTTATGATGTTGACAAACTCTGATGGCACACCATAGTGGAGAAGGATGTTCCAGATTGCTTGTCTGTCCACGCTGTCAAAGGCCTTCTCAAAATCGATGAAGCAGGCGTAGAGAGGTGACTGCCATTCTATGGACTGTTCCACGATGATTCTGAGGGTCGCAGGTCGGTACAGGAACGTTCTTTTCTGAAGCCTGCCTGTTCATCTCGAAGAGTCTTGTCGAGAGCATCTTTCATTCGGTCCAGGATGACTCTTGTGAGGACTTTGCTGGGGATGGACAACAGGGTGATACCTCGCCACTTTCTACACTGGGAGAGGTCGCCGTGCTTGGGGAGCTTCACAAGCAGGCCCTTCTTCCATTCTGCTGGCACCTCCCCAGTTGTCCAGATCAGGTTGAGCAAGCGGTGTAACTCGTCAACGATGTCACTACCCCCTTCTTCAAGGCTTCTGCCGGAATGTTGTCATGCCAGCAGCCTTGCCGTTCTTCAAGCTGCTGATGGCCTTTCGGATCTCTGTCTTGGTGATCTCTCCAATGTTGATATCGAGAGGGTCCCCTGGCTCCATCTGAGGTCGTTCCTCTGGGGCTGGTCGATTCAAGACCTCCTGAAAATGCTCTTTCCATCTTGTTAGCTGGTCTTCAATAGAGGTGAGAAGCTTCCCTTCCTTGTCTCTGACAGGTCTGTTTGGGTTGCTGCGACGCCCGCTAAGAAGTCTGGTGGTGGCATACAGGGTCTTGAGGTCTCCCTTGCCAGCAGCCTCTTCTGCTTCATCTGCGATGGCATTGATGCGAGCTCGTTTGTCTGCTCGTAGCTCATTCTTGGCTTCTTTGGCAAGTATGGAGTACTTGGCTGTTGCTCGCCGCTTCTGTTGGCGGGTCGTAGCTCGGTTCAGCTCTTGTTTGGCTAGCATTCTCTCCTCGACTTTCTTCCAGGTCTCATCCTTGATCCATGGCTTCTTATTCGTCTGTGGTTGTCCCAAAACCTCATCACAGGCTCCCACAATGGCGTCTTTGAAGGTGGTCCATTTGTGTTCCACTGTTTCTGTCTCCTCTGACTGGAGCACTTGGAATCGGTTGTGAAGTGAGATCTGAAATGCCTGCTTTGTGTCTTCTTGTTTCAATCTCAAAACGTTGAACTTTTTCCTTGGATTCTGCAGAGTCTTTCTCGCAGACAAGCGCATTTTGATCTTGGTGACCACAAGATGGTGGTCTGACCTATGTCTGCTCCGCGTCTTACTCTCACATCTTGTAGGGAGCTCCGGTAGCGTTGTCTCACCATGACGTGGTCTATCTGGTTCTCGTCTGGTGGTCGGGGGAGACCCAGGTGGCTTTGTGGCAACGCTGGTGTGGAAAAAGCGTGCCTCCAATCACAAGGCTGTTGGCAGCACAAAAATCAGCAAGCATTTCTCCATTTTCGTTTATGTTTCCAAGCCCATGTCGTCCCATTTCCCGCTCTCTATCAGTGTTGTCAGTCCCGACCTTGGCGTTCATGTCCCCCATGAGGATGAGCATGTCCCGTCTCGGAATCTTGTCTACCACCGACTGGAGCTGGGTGTAGAAGTTGTCCTTGTCTTCCTCCTCCGCGGTGTTGGTAGGGGAATAGCACATGACAAGGGACACCTTCTGGAAGCGCGACTCAAACCGAGCGGTGATGATGCGGTCCTAAACAGGCTCCCATTCCAGCAGGCTCTTGGCTGCATGCTTGGACAGCAGGAGACCTACTCCAGCTTCGTGACGGTCTTCTTCACTTTTACCGGAGTAGAGCAAAGTTTCTCCTGATTGTAATCTTGTCACTCCGTGACCATTCCACCGGACTTCAGACATGCCCAGGAGTGTGAGGCGATATCTGTTCATCTCCTCACTGCCTGCGCACACCGTCCGGTTTTCCCAGAGGGTCCTCACGTTCCATGTTCCAAATAGGACCGGCCGACGTGACAACAACCTCGGGGACTTCATCAGGGGCGTCTCCGGTTGATGAGAGGGCTCGTCAGCCCTGCAGCTTCCTGACGGGTTTGGCTGCAGCGCGTCATAGGTTTCCTTGAAGGATCCCCAGATCTCCCAAAGACTGAGTTGGCAAGAGTTTTTCTGTTTAAGGTTTCCGTAACAGGAGTTGTTTTACGGAGCAGGGTTGTTAGCCCTGTGTCCAACCCCCTTTACCTAGGGGGAAAGGTGCCTCCTTAGTCGCCTTTTACGACATGCCTGGATGGCGGGCAGGGTTCCTATTCTTGCAATGCTCGCTTTGCAAGCATACCCCGGGAGACCCACGGGGGATTAAATGTATTATTTTATATAAATGTTTGGTTTATACAGTTTATAGTGCTTTATTTTATAGTCGTCCAAAATGCATACAATATTGTTGTCGTTCTTCAATCAACGGGGACTGGATGTTAAAATTTTAAAAAAGCCCCAAAGTGCTTATTCCATTATCCTCGGTATACAAGAATAAAATAAAATAAAATAAAGATATACCATGCCTCTTGCAAATGTATTGAATGAGTTTTAACTGATTTTCCTAACTTCCAATTGCTGTATTGAAGCTGTTGTTGGCGGGGCAGTTAAAACTGTTTTTATATCAGGCTCTTTGGCATTTTGTAACTTAACTTGATATGTTTAGTGAGAGTATGTTTTAGTTGTTTTTTAACAAAAAGTTTTTAGCGAGGGTGCATTGTCAGAATTTGATATCTGGTTTATTTTGATGCTGATGTAACCCTCTATTTTACTTTATCCATATTACTTAATTATAATCAGTTTATCAGTTTTCATGTTAATGTTCAATTCATTTGAGAATTGTGTATTTATTAACGCATATCTCTTTTCTAATATATATATAGGAAGATATATATATCTTGACATTAATGTTCAGGTCATTTAGGGATTATGTATGTTAAATATACACTTATCTTTTTTAAATAATGTTGTCGTTGTTGTAGTAGGGTTTTTCCTTGTTTTGTTGATAGTCCCTAATCAGGGCAAGGGCTGGATAAAGATTTTTTTTATAATTTATGCGTATGCTTATTCTGTTACCTTGTAAAAAAGCACATGAGTGCTTATTCATAATCCTCGACATAAAAGAATTTGTCCTTCTCATCTCTCTCTCTCTCTTCTCTCTCTCTCTCTCTCTCTCTCTCGTTTTTGTTTTGCTCTTGGTTCTTGCTATTTTTTCGGTTGTTTCTGTGTTTTCTGTTCTGCTTTCTTTTTACTTGTTGCTACTTTTTTTTTCTTTCTCCTCTCTCTTCGGTGATTTTTGTGGGGATTTTTGTGTACATATGTTTTTTCCCGTAAGCTGTGTAAATGTATTGCTATGGGCTTTATTTTATTTTATTATCATATATATCCTTAAGGGCGGGGACTGGATGTAAAAAAGCACATGGGTGCTTATTCATTATCCTCGAAATAAAAGAATTTGTCATTGTCATTTGTCATTCGCTCTCTCTCTCTCTCTCTCTCTTCTCTCATCTCTCTCTCTCTCTCTCTCTCTCTCTCTCTTTTTTTTTGTTTAGTTTTATTTTGTTTTTGTTGGGGGGGGGGGGGGCTGTTTTGAAAAGGGTTATTTCCCCTTGCTTCTACTGTGAGAGTGTATAAGTGTTGGGTTATTATTAAGATGTATCCCTACGGGCGGAGACTTGATGTAAAAAAAGTACATGAGTGCTTATTCATTATCCTCGAAATAAAAGAATTTGTCATTAATTTGTCGTATGTTTTCATGGGAAATAAATATTTTAATCAAACGATCTGAGAATACGAGTGACACAAGCTGTTTCGGTGCTCCACAGCAAGCCAGCAAACACCACACTCAGCCAATCAGCGCCGTTGTAGGTGGCTGCATTAGGGCCTAGGCTTCATTTAATTTTACTTATTAAAAGACCTATTGTGGTTCGAAGGCAAAAAGAAGTAACGTCATATTTTTGTGTACCCAAAAAAGGGCGTATGTTCGTTGGTACGCACAACTGGCAATTTTCGTCTAACTTCTGTAACTCTATGATGCCAAGGTTAGCGTGAAACTCAGGTGGTCAAGACAAACAGGTACCTAGTGTGTTGTCTATTGTGCTTCTTTCTGAAGTTGTTTGGCTTTTGACATTGTGTTTGAGAGGATAGTTTACTTAAAGCTGTCCCGCACTCCCCCCCCCCCCCCCCCCCCAATAAAAAGAAGATAATAATTATGGAATTTATTTAGCGCTGAATATTGTAAAGCAACAAATCGAAGCGCTTGCATTCAAATTATTTGCACACATGTGATCGAACATAAATAAGATAAACCTATATCAAATCTACACACACAGGCATGCACGAGCGCGCGCGCACACACACACACACACACACAAATACACCCGTGCTCACGCAAAGCACACCTGGGCTGGGTGATGGAGAAGGGGTTGACTGTTAAATAACGGGTGACTGTTAAATAAATAAGTATATAATGTATATATTGTGTCGAAACCCGAAAGATAAACCGGAAGTATCTTCTTTGAAGAAGTTATAAAATTATTTTAATTAAGGCATCTCAGACTGCACTTGGTTAACAACGAATAAACAGCCACCATCTCAACTTTCGTCGAGTTATCTGATTTCTATCGAGCATAGAACAAACATAAAATATATATATATGACCATAATTGTCCCAGGTAACCCCCCCCCCCTCTCTCTCTCTCTCTCTCTTTCTCTCTAACATGGTCTCAGTATGGTGTTCAATTTAAAATGTCATACCTAAACTTTCACAATGATGTAAAATTGAGATTGACGTCATTCCATCACGTCATAATAAAAAAAAACCTGAGGAAGGCGAAAGCTGAAATATTGGGGAAAATTTATTATGCTGGTTGTTATGCTTTCACTTTGTGTCGAATATATATATATATATTTATTATATATATATATATATAATAAATGGAATTTACAGTAGTGCTATATCTTGCAAGACTTTAAATCACATATTTTGGTACTGCTTGTTTTTGTTGATCAGAAAGTGTGAGCTCCTGAAGAGTAAACAACAATATAAGGAAGAAGACAAACTCAGCATCACTTAACACAACCACCAAAATAGAAATGAACCTTTATTATTTATATATATATATATTTTATAAATATATATATTAGTGTTGTGGGGTTTGTGTGTGTATAACACACTGGGGAACAAACTTCCCATCATAAAAAAACCCATGTCTGCAACCATTGCCTAATAACTTGAAGCTGTCCCATCCCAAATCTTTCCCGATGGCAATCTTTGTCAGCCAGCCTAACAGTGACTGTTAAAAAAACACTTTTTTAAATGAAATAAACCAATGGCGTCTTAAGCACAGCTCATTAGGCATTGTTGTTTTTGTGTATTTCCTGTGACAGTTTAACTGAGCGATGGGACTGCTAGAACGCAAGCAGCAATCGTGGTTCCGTCTCTCTAAGACTTCTTTGAATGAGTACATAGACAATAGCTAATTAGATTTTTGATTTTTTTTAAAAAGGTAAAGGTGACCCCATAACCTATGTGGTCATAGGGGAGTGAGGCATCAGAGACCTCAACTTCTCAATGTGCCAGCATATTGAGGGCGGCGCCCATCTCCTCTCCCTCGCTGCTTTACCTTCCTTGTCCCATTCTGTCCTTTTTTTCTTTTTCTGTCTCTTTCAGAATGCCGCTGAAGTTGCCACCCCCCAAGCTGCTGCTAATGTTTGGTCTGTTTACGGCTGGTGTCTTCCTCATGAGAATGCTGTTTGCCTTTTACAAGGGGTGGCCCATGTCGTGGAAGGAAACACAAATGTTCAGGGCTAGGCCTGAAGCCAGTGAAGGATCCAAGAAAATGTTGACAGCTTGGGTGAGAAAACATGGACAGGGATTTGATGCTGGCAGCGTAGCCTTGCAAGTTGGTTCTGCTGGAGGAAGCTCTGGAGAGGAAGCCCAGGAGCTGTTTGAAGGTTTTGTGTGTTTTTGTGTGTGTGTGTGTGGTTTGTGTGTGTTGTGTTTGTGTGTGTGTGGGTTTTTGTTGTTTTGTTGTGTGTTTTGGTGTGTGTGTGTTGTGTGTGTGTGTTTTGTGTGTGTGTTTGTGTGTGTGTTTGTGTGTGTTCCTTTGACATACGGGGATACGCCAAGGTATATGCAGTTTCATACATTGGTCTTATACATTTGTTGTTGCTGGTTTTGTTATTGGGTTTTTGTTGTGATGTTTGTACAGTTCATTTTTTTGTTTTTGTGGTGGTGTTTTTTTGGGGGGGGGTGTTTTGTTTTTCTAAATATTCATACCTTTGACATACATCAAAGTATGTTCAGTTTCGCACATTCATTTTATGTGTGTGTTGGTCTGGTTTTTGTTTGTTGTGATATTTGTTTATGTGTTTTTCCCTTAAGGGTTTTTAAAAAAAAATCATTTTGTTGTTCAAAGGTACCTGAGTTTGGTTGGGTTGGGGTTTTTTGGCAGGCTTTGAAAAACTTTATTTCAGAGAATCATGCATCTTTAACCCTGTGATTTGAAATAAAAACCAACAATCCGTTTACATACATGTGTCTATTGTATAATCAAGGTTTTATTCTTTTGGGGAAATATGTTTTCACTAGATATTATTAGCCTTATCATCATCATCATCTCATCATCATCATCATCGTTGTTATCATTGATATTATTATCATTGTCATTATTATTGTCATGACTATTTTTCCATTCTTTTTATTGCTTTTACTTATCTATTGTCATCATCATCATTTGTTATCATCATTATTCATTTTTATTATCATCATTAATAGTAGTAATAGTAGTATTGTTGTTGTTGTTGGTTGTGGTGGTTGTGATGGTGGTATCAACAACAACAATAACAAAAACCCCGCCTCCTCTTCTTCCTCCTCGGTACTCCTCCTCCTCCTTCCCCTCCACCACCTTCTTCTCCTACTTTCCCATCTGCTTACTACTCCTGTTACTTCTGTTATTATCATAACTCGTCATTCAGAATATGATTTGTCACCAGCACCATGGCTTGGTCATTGTGGTCAGCATTTTAATGACATGTGTTCAGTCTTCTTCTCCCTTCTCTGCCTTGTTGTACTGGGTGTAGTATACCGCCTGGTCTTCCTTCTCCTCTGCTTGTACCTCTCTGCAGGAGGTCTCCTTGCTGGCCTCAGTCGACACACTCAGATTTCAGAGCAGCTCGTTTTGTTTGGTTTGTTTGTTGTTGTTTGGTTTTTTATACAGGATGCACGCTTAGTATGTTTATGTTTCCATAACCCGCTGGATGCTGACATGCATTACTGCACCTTGAACGTGCATATATATATATATATATATATATATATAGTAAAAAAGTAAAGTATGTTCTTTCGAGCCAGAAGGCCCATAGAGCCGGAGCTTATCCCGGTTTTTGTAGCGTTAAGCGAACTGATGGTTTTTCACCACCCCTGTGACAGGACGCTAGTCTGTTCCCAGATACTTCCCCAGCAGAGCTGGTACCCACTTGTACAACTGGGTGGAGTGAGGAAAAATAGGAGTAAAGTGTCTTTCCCAAGGACACAACCCCGAGCGAGCGGGGATCAAACCCGCGACCTCTGGATCACGAGTTGACCGCCTAAACCACTCGACCACGGTGCTCCCTATATATATATATTATAATATAATAATATATATTAATTTTATAATAATTTATATATATATAAGGGGATGGATGGGTGGGTGGGTGGATGGATGGGTGGGGTAGGGTGGGGTGGGTGGGTGGATGGATGGATGGATGGATGGTTATAATCTGATCTTCTGCACGTGTACATGTACTTAGTGGAAATACAGGCACTGGTAGTTGGGTGTGCTCTTTTGTTTGACCTGGGAGATCATAAAAATCACCACCCTTTCATTTGCCAGACACTTGTTGCCAAGAATCAAGCCCAGGACTCCACGAACCCACACGATTGAAAGTCTCTACTGTCTGCTGTCGATCTCTGTATGTACAGACAAAACAGAAGAGATGCAGACGACGACGGAGCCAGTGCTGGAAGGGAGGCTGTGTTATCAGGGCGGCCTAGCTGGGCCCGGCCATTTTTCACCATGCAAAGGGGAGCAACCGCTGAGACCTCGGCACTTGCCAGTCAACGCCAGTGTCATTGAAACCCATACGTGAGTGGGAGAAAATGCGTGTTTGGTTTTCCTTTGTGTTGTGGTGTGTTTGTGTTGTGGTGTGGTGTATTTGTGTTGTGTTGTATTGTATTGTATACCATGTACAGACATGGCAGGTTTCTTTCTCTGCATTAAATTCAGGTTTTCCTGGGTTCCCCTTTTCCCTGCCCCCCCCCCCCCCCCCCCCCCCCCCCCCCCATCCCCCCAAAACCCCCCCCCCCTCCCCCCCCCCCCCCCCCCCCCCCCCACCTTTTTTTTTTTTTTATAAAGTTTTCGTTTTTGAAAATGTATTTGTTCTCTATGAGAGGGTTTTTTTATCGTGTGGCGTTTTGGGTGGGTGTTTGCCTGGTATTTGTGTATATCCTATTGTTGAGGAGACTCTGTGTGTACATGCATAGTGCATGCAATGGTGTGTGTGTGCGTGTGTGTATGTCAGGGGAGTATACGTGTTCGTGTTGGTGGGTTTGTGTGTGTGTTTTTATGGCATATGTGGTGTGTGCTGTGTGGGGTGTTGTACAAGTTTTAGTGCGTGTGCTTTTTGTGCGCGTTTTGGTGTGGGTGTTGTGCATGTGCGTTGTTTATACATGTGTAAGAACATGTGCATGTAGAACCCTTTCCCTAAAAATTTAAAGGGGACCCTTCCCCTAAAAAATCTTTTGCATGTTACGGTTTTACCCGGTTTTTTAAAAAACAAAACCCGGGAAATTGGGAAGGGCCCTGTTGCAGGGGTGATTGGAAAAACCCTCTACATGAACGGTTTAACAATGGCCAAGTCAAAAAGTCATGGGGCACGGTCCATCCAGGGCTGCCTTTTGGTTAAAGTTCGTCCCCAAGGGAAATGTCAACCAGGGGGTTTTTTTGGGGACTTTGGAGAGGTGGGTTGTGGCTCTTATGGGTGGGGAAGGAGTGGGAAGGGGGTAAAAAGTGTATGTGTGTTTGTGAGGTGTGTGTGAGTGTGTGTGTTGTGTGTGGTGTGAAAAATTTGCATTACCCTTATCTAAGAAAAAACGTTCAGAGTCGGGCACCCTTTTCTCTCCTTCTTTTGTGTTCCTTTGGGGGGGGGATGTGCATGTCGGTTTTCTTTGATTGTAACTCTTGGGGGCCCTAGGCTGGCCTCCCCTGACTCAATCCGGAGCTCTACCCTGATCATCCAGCCTCAATGACACCCGGCCTAAATGACTCATCCCACTTCAGAGCAGGGTTTAGTTTGGACAGGAGCATGCTGGTGTGTTTCAGTTTCGTAACCCCCCAAACGCTGACATGTTTTTATGGGATCTTTACTGCGCTTATTTGTTTTTCTGCTGTGTATGTATGAAGGAATAAAGGCATGGCAGGTTGCACTTTTAAGTGATGGTCATCGTAAAAATCCCGCTATTCATCAGAACTTTTGGGCGAGCTCGAACCAGATTCAGGGGACCTGTGGGGTAAAAGAAAAGGGGGTTTCCCTTTCACTGGGTTATAGGGTCCCTCTTTTTTTTTGCATCAAAACGGGTGTTCTCAGAAGTGTACAAGGGCAGGGGCTTCAGTGTGGAGGTTCGCCGACGTCACCGCAGTTGACCCGTTGTGGTGACAGAGGTGGGGGGTGCACAAAACCCACTCCCCCCTCCCCATACCCTCCCTGGAAGTCAATCAGGGGGAAAATTGAGGACATAAATTTTGTCCAGGAAAACCAGGGTGAGTCGGGTGGTGGGGGCCGTTTTGGGTTTTTTGGGGTTTTTTTTTCTGGGTTTTGTGAACTGTCAAACAACAAACAAACAAACAAATCATGGGGTTACGGGTTCCCTATTTGTTTGTGGAAAGTCGGGGGGAACAGAGTGGTATGGTTAGAGCTGTCAGCTCGGGATCTGCCCGCCGGGTTAAAGCCCTGCTAAAACATCCATTCTTGGGGGGGAGTTTTCCTCTGGGTGGATATCAGCCCGACTCCCCCCGGAAGGACTCAAAACCCTTTAGACCCGAGGAAATGTATGCAGAATGTTTTGTGCAGTGTAAAACCCCACTCCACCTCTTGAAATTCAAAAACAAACAAACCCCAAACAGTTTTATTAAAGTCGATTCAGTTTCTAAACTCTTGTTAATTTTTTTAAGGTTTTTTTTTTTTTTTAAATCAATTCATTCAAAAACAGGTGTGTTTGAGTACCCTCTGAGAGAGAGAGAGAGAAAAAGGGGAGAGAGAGGAGGGGGTGGTGTGTGTGTATTTTTTTTAAAAGAACCATAAAATGAATAAATGTGACTGTGAAGGGGGAGAAAGAGTGTTGAATTTTTTATGGAAGTGTTTTTGTCATGTTTTTCTTTTAAATGAAAAATTATTACGGGGTTTTTTTTAAATTGTTTGTATCATTTTTATGAATGGGTTTGAATGATTGGGTTTTTTGTGTTATAGCGTTTTCCCTTTTTGGGGGTTTTTTTTTTTTTTTTGGGGGTGTGTGTTGTGTGTGTGTGTGTGCAAAATGCCCGCGCGTGTTGTGTGTGTGGGGTGTACGTAGAGTGTTGTCAGCTTTTTAATTTATTAATTACTTCTTAATCTTTATTGTTAATAATGATGCTGTGTAATTTTAATTGAAAATCCATCAAAAATTTCTTTTGTTGAGTTTTTAAAGTATTCTTGAGTCTTAAAGAAGTGGGTCTTGTCGCCGTGGGAAAACGGTAACACAATTTTAGAAAAGCATTAACACTGGTGTCATGTTTAGACAAAAACCTAAATCAGAAGGGCCCCCCTTAAATGATCGAAAACAGTCAACTACCAAAATTTTACCTTGGTGAACCTCGGAGGTCTAGCCTCACTGTCGACTTTGCCAAGTTTGGTGTTAGCCGCTGTCCCTGATGACATTGCATATCCCCCTTCCTTTTAGTCCGGTCTTCGGGGGCCCTGCTGACTTTTTGGATTCTCAAGCCAAAGGATTCGGACGTTCCCAAAGAGAAGTTGGCGAATCTGCCTTTTTTTCTTTTCCCCCTTTCGGCCCTTGCCTTGAAAGCAGTCCCATTAGGTCTGCCCAAAATCTTGGTTGGTAGCGCAGGGCCTACCATCTTAGTTTCCTTTCATTTTTAAAATCAATGTAAGAAGCTTTCTTGTTGTTCCCATTTTGGGGTCACACGCTTTTGTTGTTTTTCTCTGCTGACTGGCCTATCACCCTTTCTAAAAAGCCCCCTCTCCTGCTTTGCTTTTTTTTTCATGTTCTTTTCTTTGGTCCGGTTTGACAGCTGTGAACCCTGTGGGTTAGCAGGGAAGGACAAAAAATGTAGGAAAAAGGAAAACGAGTTTTGGCCCAGGTAAAACTGCTTGTTTTTGATTGGCTATACCAAGCTTCGTTATAGTGTTGTTGCCTTTTTTGTAGCAAAAAGCATGCATCCCAAAAAGCACCGCAATTCAGTTCAGTGATCCAATTTGGCTTGGGAGGAATTTTATGTTTGAGGTATTTTACGGGGAAAAAAAGGCAGGGAATGGAAAAAAGAAAGCAGAATAGCAAGGAGGTTGTAAGGAAGAAAAAAACCAAAACAAGACGAAACAAAGAGAGGGATAAAAAAGAGGGAATTCCTAGAAACCAATTTTCAAAGGTCAAAGGTGGTGAGTATTTTATGCGGGCCCCCCCCACCCCCACATGGAGGGACCCAGGATTTAAACACAGTTTGAATCCCCCCCAAAAAAAAAGCCCTTTTGGATAAGACAAAAACCCAAGGGCCCCTTTTTGGCAAAATGCATGCGACCATCTTGCAGCACGTTAAAACCTGTTCCCCTTTCGAATAGTGGTTAAATTTGTGCCGGTTAACGATGGAACATTTTTAAAAAAATGCACACAGGTGTGTTTTTAGCACCATCCCGAACTTAGGTACCATCCTGAAACGGGGGGCGACTGTTTTCATGGTGGGTAACAACCACATATGCAACTTTCTCCTTTGTAAACCTCGACTCTTTCTGAGGAATGAAAGAAAAAAAATTTCTTTTCCATTTTTCAATGTTTTTTTCTGTTTTCGTTTTCTGGACAGAGTAATGTCGGGCAGAAAAATGGGAGATACCCGCTTTTAAGGGGAGACCCCCGCACTGTGGTTTTTTTTTTTTTTTTTTTTTTTTTTATCATCCCGCATCCTGACGTTTCCCTTCCAATCAAGCTCTGCTGTGTTCCTGACCTCTGCAGCCCCGACAAAAACGCGCCTGGAGTTATTTTAATGAAAGGGGAAAGGCTAGGTAAATAAAGAAAAAATAAAAATGATAAAGGGGTTTATTTACTTTTTGCCGGGCCCTCTTACAGGGAAAGTGATTATACATGTGGTGAGCAATTAGGTTATATTAAACAGAGTTTAAAGCATACAAAATGAATATTATATCGTTTTAGAGAATGTAGGCATTAGCGTTTGTAAATGTGACTGGGAAAAAATTTTGTTTTTTGGGGTTTCAGTGAATCTGTATGAATTTTTTAAACCCGATTTTTTGTCTGTTTTACATGGTAACTGAAATTGGATTTGAGAAAGGGAGTAATATTTTGGTAAAAACTTTTTATGAAGGGACATATTTGGGACAGATACCATAAATGACATAACTTTAGAATTTTTTTTTTTCACTTTTTTAAGGTGAGCCTTTAAGTGTCGTTTGGTGGGTTTGCTCTTCAGGCAATTTTCGCACCCAGTAAAACACAAATCTTTTGTTCAGAAATGTAACTGTAAATGTAACTGACTTAAAAGTAAAAGTAAGACTCTCTCACTATTTCACAGCAGGCAGGGTGATGCACATAAAATGCATTCCATTCAGGTTTTTTGCTGTGGCAAACACACACAGCCCTTGTACAGACACAAACTCACAAAAAACACGCATAAAAAAAAACACCTCACACTGCACCCGAACAACACAAACACACACCAGGAAAAAACAGGTGGGATCACCATGATACCCCAATGACAAAAAAGATATCAGACTGTATTTAGGGGTAGGGTGGGGATTTGGTCATTGACAAGAAAAGAAACCAGCTTTTAGCACTTTTTAAGACAAATTTGGATCGGCAATCTCAAGACTGCGTTTTTTCCCTCTTAGTGTTGAAAGACAATGCGTTTCAAACAAAATTTTTGCGGTTACAGTTTTTTTTTCTTTGTTTTTTAAAGGGGTTAGACCCTTTAAAACATACAAATTTTTCTCTTTTTTCAAATTTAAAAATTTAAAAAAGAAAAAATTAAAATCAAAAAATAAATTTTTTTTTTTTGTCCCTTTGTTTAAAAAACAATTTAGAATCAAACAGATTCAAAAATTTCAGTTTTTTCTCTTTCAAATGCCACCCCGGCATGCACGTTAAAAAAAGCCGCGTTTTCCCCTTTATGTGAAAAGCCTGGGAGAAAGTGGGGCGGAAGGCCGTTTAGATTTACCGGCAAACGATTTCGTGGCCCTGTCACCAAAACCCCCCCTGTACACCTCCCCTTCCCTCCCTTTTAAGGGCCCATTCTGGTGGCCCTTCATAGGCATGGCGCTGGGGGGCGGTCACGGAGGTGCTGGGAAGGTGGTTGGTGTGTTGTTTTTTTTATTTTTTTATTTTTTTTTTTATTTATTCATTCTTTTTTTTCATGTGCTTTTTGATCCACCCCCTGTGTATGCAGGGGTTTAAAAATTTTTCCCTCCGTTCCCCCCAGCCACGTGGCGCCTACTCTTTCCAAAAGCGGGAAGGGTTTTTACATGTGTGCAAGATGTTTTGGGGTGTTACACACAGGACCTTGGGGTTTTAATTCTCATTTAAGGACTTTTAGGGGTTTGACTTTGAGTGTGTGTGGTGTATGTGTTTGTGTGAACAAACAGAAAAACCCGTTACTCCATGGAAGCAAAAGGGGGATAGCACAAGTCAAAAAATTGGAGAAAAAGAAAAGTTGCTGAGGATTCATGCAATCAAAAAAAAACTTTGCAAAATCCTTGAAGTTCGTTTCCCAAATGTAAGAAAAAGCTTTAACAAAAATTAGAAACATTTTTTTAATTGGCCATTTAATAAATAAAAATAAATATGGAAAATTTTTTAGCGTGAATCTTTTTAAAAAAAAAAACAAACGAAGCTATTGCAAGAGGTTGGGTTTTGTACCCCCTTTAAGTAGTTACTTCGTAGACCTAAAAAAAGATAAAGCATCCCAAAAAATGAAAATCATCTTCTATAAACTCCACCACCTTAATTTCTTTTTCCCCTTGGGGGCCTGTATGTTTGGGTACACTCATTTTTTAAATCGTGTGTATGTGTGTGGTGTGGTGGGCGTGCTGCGGTTGTGTTACGTAAGGCATTTTAGGGAATTGCGCTGCATTGTGTATTTTCTGGACAAAGTCAGAATTTTGGGATTTTGAGTGAGAAGCAGTCCCCAACTAGCATTGTCTTTGGTATCAGCCAAAATATGTTTTATATTTTTTTTTTATTTTTTTTTAATTTTTTTTTTTGTTTTTGTTTAGTGGCTGGATCGGGGGTCTACAGGTAACCCCCCCCCCTGAAAAAGGAAAAGTTGTTTGTATTGGTTTGTTTGTGCCCCAAAACTTTTCCCCCAAACCCCTAAAGGGTGGTTGCAGTCTTTAGATGGATGATAAACCGAGGTCCATGTGAACATTTATTTAGGGCCCATGAAAAAAAAACCCATGGCAACAAAGAGGGTTGCCTGGCAAAATTAAAATGTAGAAAACTTGCCCAAATTTATACGAAAGAATTACACATGCAGACAGGAAAAAAAAAAAAAAAGGTGGGGCTCTGCTTTTGTGGTGATGTGCTGTCCTTGGGGGGCTTCCCCAAAATTTTATACAGAGAAACTGCCATGACTTAAAAGGCTATACACTATACGTTGGGGATGTTTCAGTTTTTGTGTGTTTTTTAAAATATCACAAACATTCGAAGGGGAAAAAACCCGGGCCTTTTTGATAGACCATTTCTCTTGACAGGAGTTCTTGCTCTTTAATGGGTGACTGATCAGTACTTGTGATTTTCATGTTACGATTTTCATTTCATGTTGTTTATTATAGCCCCATCAACCACAATAGTCATATCAGGGGTTTTCATCGCCTTTTTATTCAATTTTCCCAATTCAACAACAAAAACAACAAAAATGACAAAGAAATTTAATTATTTTATTTCTTAAGGCCAATAACCAGGCCCTGCTGAGGACCCAGTTTCCCCTTAATTATCATTCTTTTATTTCAAAAAGGTTGGAAAAAAAGAAAAGCAATTTCAGTGCACAAACACTGCAAAAAGGCATTCCTTATACCCCCCCCCCCCCCCCCCCCCCCCCCCCCCCCCCCCCCAACCCCCCCCCCCCCCCCCCCCCCCCCCCAGTTTTTTTTTAAAAAGAAAAAAAACAACAAAAAAACTAACAACAAACAAAAAGGAAGATTGGACTAGGGAAAGGGGGAAAATAAGCATGAGAAATACGAAAGGGGAAAAGGAAAAGCAGAAGGAAAAAGATGGTTAAAAAAAAAAAGGGGAAGTTTTGAGCGTAGAATTTCCAGAAGGTGGGGATGCTGTTTATGAAGCTCTCATGACTGCATTTCCTCCAGAAGGATGCGGCCACAGAAGAATTTCATTGTTTTTCAGGAAATGCGGCAACTTTCGACTTTCAAACTAAATTGTGAGGCTGAGAAAACTTGACTGTGTATGAAGTCATTCTTTTTTCTTTATAGTGGATTAGCATATGGATATGTGTACACCTTGCCAAGGTGCAAGCACGTGAGTGTGTCTTTTTCTCTTTTCTTTTTTTAACCTACAGTTGTGGTATACAACTAAGTTTGCCAACGACAATCAACACAAATCAACACATCGTTTACAAATTTCAGGTTTTTGACGGATGAAAACTTTTGGTCAACAGGAGGGTAAAGCCACTGACAGTGATGTTGATGTGCTTTGTGCTTTCAGCAAACCAGCCCCAGGTGATCCGTGTAGTATGGCTGTGGTTGCATAAGAAGAAGAGTTAATTGATGATAGTTTTGGATAATGTAGAAGGGTTTGTTTTTTTTAAATTGTCACATATATTTTGGACGTGGGGGATGGAATAGCTGAGTAGTCCGAGCACTCACTCTCCCCAAGCTAAGAATAAGCAGTGGTTAGCATGGTTGTGTCATGGATGGGTGACTGTGAATGCACTTTGGCTTCAGCACAGTTCCCCAGTTCACCCAGCTATATTAATGGGTACCTGCCCTCTTGAGGGACAGGGATGGTGAAGCAGCGAGGGAGAGGAGATGGGCGCCGCCCTCAAGACGCTGGCCTCTAGAGAATGCTGAGGTTTCTGACACCTTGCTCTCCCCAACAACTACATGCCATTAGTTGCTTTATGTTACGATGGGCGTGACTTCACTATTGTTTCAGGATTACAACGGTCATGTGTTTTGGGACCAAGACACCTGGATGTTTCCTCCCATTGCACTGCTGCACAGCGGTCTAGGGCGTGTCATTGTGGACACCAGGATTCGAACCCTGGGCACTTCACGCCTCCATGCCAACATGAGCGGTTATAAAGGGGCACGCTACTCTTGGGAGTCGGCATTCACAGGTGAGTTTTTGTTCACTGGGGTTTTTGTGAGAAACGCAGAGAAACAACTACAAAAATAAAGATGATGATGATGATGGACATCTATTTTCTAGGCTGTAGCTCTCCTTCTCCTTTGCAGAGGTGTTACAAAGTGCCGCACATAACAAACTGTAGCAGTACACATATATCCCAATATAACTGTAGCAATACATGTGAAGCCTAACAGTAGAATACTACTTTTGAACTACATTGAAAAGGAAGTGCGATCTAGCATTTCCAAACAACAATGATAAGCATATACACAAACATGTAGACATACTACATGAATACTACATCCATACATACATACATTCCTACTCATGCACACGTGCGCGCACACACTTACACATTCACACACACACATACACTGACATTTTTGTGGGATGTCTTAAAGAGATGAGTTTTCAAACCAGTGTTGAAAGAAGGAAGAAAGAAAGGAGGAGCGAGGGAGAGAGTTGCAGACAGAAGAGGTTGATGAAATAGGAAAAGGCTCTTCTCTTCTCTTCTCACTTCTCCTCTCCTCTCCTCTTCTCTTCTCTTCTCTAATAATTATAGAGGAATAACTATCTTAAGTTGCTTTGGAAAATTATTTACTTCTGTAATCAACAACCGACTGACAAAATATTTCGATGAATGCAAGGCTGTCGGACAAGAACAGACAGGTTTTAGAGCGGGATTTTCCACCACTGATCACTTGTTTGCACTTCATTGCATGATTGATTTGTTTCTTGCCAAGAAAAAACAACTCTATTGCCTTTTTGTAGACTTTGAAAAGGCATTCGACCGTGTTAATAGAGCTTTTCTGTGGTGGAAGCTGTTCGATCATGGGGTGAATGGAAACATATTAATGGTTATCAAAGATATCTACTCTAAAGCTAAATCATGTGTTAGCGGAGGGGATGAGTGTTCTGACTTTTTTCAAACCTCAACTGGGGTTCTCAGGGTGAAAACTTGTCACCGTTACTCTTTGCCTTGTACTTGAATGATATGCAGACCTACATTATGGAAAAAATAAACGGTTTATCAACAATGGCAAAGGAAACTAGGGTGGGAAAGAGTGAAAGAGAATCTTTTGCTGAAAATGATTTTGTTATTGTATGCAGATGATACGGCAATTTGTGCCGAATCAAAAGAAGACCTGCAGAAAGCTATCAATGCAATGTGTAATTATTGTCATAAGTGGAAACTTAATATAAATGTAGAAAAAAACAAAAGTTTGGGGTTTTTTCAAGAGGTAAAATCAAGAAAATGCCTTGTTTTACATGTGGTGGTAAAGAAATTAAAGTGGTTATTTTCATTTAAGTATCTTGGGCTGAACCGTAATTATAACAACAAATTTAACTTGGCACAAAAACAATTATATGACCAAGCATGTCGTAGCATGTTCTCTCTGCTAAAAAAAATGCAGAAGACTTTTTCTTCCCATTGATATTTAGATTGAATTATTTACAGAGTAATAGTTCCAGTTTTGCTTTACGGATGTGAGGTCTGGACTCCATCAATGTGTGAATTAGTTTCGAAATTACAACTTAAGTTCTTCAAAATAATTCTTTAACTGGGAAAATCTACTCCAAGTAAAATGGTTTTTGGGGAACTGGGACAGTTTCCTGTGGAAATAACAGCTAAAGTAAGATTGTTGATATCGGAAGTGAGCCTAAGTTTTCAAATATTGTTTATAAGCTGCTACATGATATGTATATCGCTAATGCCCACAAATCTCCTTATTTAGCTAACGTAGAATGTATATTAAATGAAGTTGGGTTAAGTGGCATTTGGCAGAATCAGTTTGATCTCCATGTTTCACCTGAATGGTTTAAAGCCAAAGTTACACGTAGTTTACAAGATCAGTATTTGCAGCAATGGTTTTCTCATGTAGATAACAACGACATCTTTCTTAATTATAGACTGTTTAAAAAGTGTTTCTGTTTGAAGATTATCTGTCGATTCTTCCTCACAATTTGTCATTAAATTTTATTCATTTTTGAACATTGAATCACAGACTTCCCATCCAAATAGGCAGAATAAGAAATGTTCCCAGAGCAGAGAGAGAGTCTGTGATAAATGTGGTGAAAACGAGCTAGGTGATGAGTTCCATTATCTATTCAAATGTCATTTCTTTGTGCAGTTAAGAAACAAATTTATCCCAAGATATTATCCAAAAAAACCCCCAAATGTTATGAAGTTCCATGAATTGTTTAGTTCCACAACTAAATCCGTGCTTATCAAAGTTATAAAATTTCTCAAAGAAATAATGAAAACCTATTGATTTGATGCATCTCTTTAGGTGACACTAGTGCATTTTGTTACATGCTAGGGATAAGTTAATTTCCTTTGTTGGTGTAGACTTGAATGGCCATGTCATTGTGTGTGAGCGTACTTGCACCTGCACGTGTACGTGTGTGTGTGTGTGTGCCCGCGCATTTGTGTGCATATGTGCGTGCGTATCTGTGTACTGGTTGTGCTTTTGTAGCAGGGAGATCCATCTCACATTGATACAGCTGCCTCGTGAGAAATTTTGTATTTTCATTTGAATGTTGTTTGCCTGGCGTGTTGTTTGAAATGCTTCCTGCATGCAGGAGTATGTGTGTGACGCAGGAGCGGGCGACCTTCTTCGCGTGTGGATGTTCCACAAGCGCGCACGTGTATGTGTGTGTGTGCTTGTGGATGCCTTTGCGTTGCGCATGATGTGCTAAGAGAGAGAGAGAGAGTATGCAGTTGATTGCTGGTAATGTATGCCTGACTGCTGGTAATGTATTCAGGCATCATATTAATATTGCTGTGCCTTTCCTGTATTGTGAATGGTCTTTTGCTTTGCATGTCCATAGCTTGTGCTTTCCTTTCTGCTTTCCATGTTGGGGTGAGTTTGTGTTGTGAGTGGTTTTTTCGCACGCCCACATCCGCAAGTTGTGGCTTTGTTGGATTTCATGTGCCCCTTGGGGTTTTCTTGAACTAAATCTTGAATCTTAATCTCATCTCATCTCATCCCCTCTCCTCTCCTCTCCTCTCCTCTCCTCTCCTCTCTCATCTCTCACCTCTCCTCTCCTCTCTCCCTCCTCTCCTCTCCTCTCCCCTCCCCATTCCTCTCCTCTCCCTCCTCTCCTCCTCTCCTCTCACCTCCTCTCCTCTCTCCCTCCCCTCCCCTCCCTCCTCTTCTCTTCTCCCCTTTCTCCCTCTCCTCCCCTCCCTTCCTCCTCTCTCCTCTCCTCTCCTGTGTGTGCGTGTGTGTGTGTGTGTGTGCGTGTGTGTTTATACAGGATACATGCTGGGTATGCTTGTGTTTTCCTTAACCCACAGAAAGCTGACACAAATTATGGAATATTTAACGTGCAAATATGATTTGGGGTTTGGGTTTTTTTTCATTCCTCGGCTAGAGCTCCGAGGTTTAACGATGGTGAGATTTTTTGCGTTATGACCGTCCCCCCCCTCCACCCCCCCCCCCCCCCCCCTTCCTCCCCCCACCATTCAGTTGCGACATTCCAGCTTTGTGGATGGTGTCTAAATGCAGCACCTGTGTGCGTGCGTTTTTCAAACGTTTCATCCATCCCTACTGGCACAAAATGACCTACTCTTCTGAAAGGTAGAACAAGTTTTTATCGTGTGTGCAAGATGTTCTGTATGCATTGGCACTCGAGGCCTCTGTTTGTAACCTCATCCAAAGGACTTTGGCATGCCTCAGGACACAGTTACTTCAAACCTAAGATTCTCCCCTCTTGTTCCGTTTCATTTTTGTCCCTGCCCTCAACAGCCCAAAACCTCATCACCCTGCCGAGTGTACAACCTTTATTTGTGTGCATGAGTTGTGTGTGCGTGCAAGTGTGTGTGTGTGTGTGTACATTTGAATTTGTAAGGCTGCATGTGAATGAGTAGGATGAAGGAAAGCGCTTTGATTTGTTTTTTTGCAAGATATAGCGCTATATAAATTCCATTTATTATTATTATTATTATTACATTCGGTTTGTTTTGTTGGGGGTTCTTTGGGTCAAACTGGGAAGAAAGGGCGAGGCTGGGAATCGAGCCCATAACCTAACGGTTTACTTGTTGGGACAAACATCTTAACCCCCCCCCCCCCCCCCCCCCCCCCCCCCCTGCCCCCCTTCATTCCTTTTAATTTTGGGGGTGTTTCCCCTTTTTGGGGGGGCCGTTTTCAAAAACCATCCCCCCTTGGCCTTTTCCCTACTCTTTTAAAAGGAAAAAATTTTTTCGGGGGAAAATTTCGGGACAACCAGGTTCAATTCCCGGTTTTCATGGGGGAAATTTTTCCCCTAAGTTCCCCCCCTCTTGCCTTTTTTTCCCCCCTCCCCCAAAATTTTTCATATGGATTAAAACCCAGGGCCCATTTTGGGTTGCCCCCGGGGTTTTTTGGGTTCTTTAAATTTTTTCCGCTTTTAGAAGGGGAAAAAAAGCCCTTTGTTTTTTTTTAAAATTGGGGCTTAAAAATTTAAAAAAATACCAGGGGGGTTTTTTTGGGTCAAAAAAGAAACAGGCTTAAATTCCCTTTAACCTTTTTTAAAAAAGTTAAAAAATCTTCCCCCCCCCCCCCCCCCCTCCCCCTTTCCCTTTATAAGGACGGGGCCCCGGGAAATTAAATTTAAAAAAAAAACCACCTTTGCTTTATTCCTTTTTGAAATTTGGGCCGGATTTAAAATTTGTTTGGGGATATTTTTTCCCGGGGTTCCTCTCCCCCCTCCCCCCCCTTCTTTCTTTTTCCCCCCCTTCTCCCCTCTTCCCTTTCCCTTTCCCCCTTTTTCCCCTAAAAATTTTTCCTTTCTCTCCCCTCCGGGGCGGGGTTTCCTAAATCTTTTCCTTTTTTTCGTTGGTTTCTCTCTCTCTCTCTCTTTTTCTCTCCCTTTTCTCTCTCTCTTTTTCCCCTTCCCTCTAAAAGCTCTTTTTTCCTTTCCCCCCCTTCTTTTTCTTGGGTTTTTTTTTTCCTCTCATGTCTCTCTTCTTCATCCCCCTTCTTCTTCTTCTTCTTCCCCTTCTCTCTCTCTCCCCTCCTCCTCTTCTCTCCTCTCTCTCTCTCTCCCTTTCCCCTTTTTCTTCTCTTTTTCCTCTCCCTCTCTTTTGTCGGCCTGTTTTTTTCTAATTCTTTTTATCTCAACTTTCCTCTGTTTTTTTTTGTTTCTCTTCTCCATTTCCCCCCATCCTCTTCTTTTTTGTCTTTTCCTTTTGTGGTTTTCGGGGCGGTTTTCCCTCCCTTCTGTCTGTTTTTGTTTTTCTTTTTGTTCTCCCTCCATCCACTCCCTCTGTTTTTTTTTCTTTCCGGTGTTAGGGGGTTTGTGTCGGGCTGCCAGGTAAAGGCTAAATTTTGGGCCTGTTTTTTTTTTTTTCCCGGGGAAAGGGGGAAGGTTTTAACATGAAAAAGGGGTGAAAACCTTTGTACTTTTTTTTGGTCTTTTTCCGGTGTTTTGTTTGAGTTTTTGGAAAAAAGTAAAACAGGTGAACGCGGGGGAATTTGGGCTTGTACTTTTTTTGGTTTTGTTCCGGGGTTAGATGAGGATGCCCGGGAAGTAAACAGGGGGAAACACTTGGCTGTACTTTTTGGGGGTCTTGTTCCGGTGATTAGTTTGATGTTTTTTGAACAGTGAACAGGGGGACACAGCATGACAATTGGGCGGGGTACTTTTTTTTGGTCTTTTCCCGGTTTGTTTAATGATGATGTCTTGAACAGGACAGGTGACACTTCGGGGAAATTGGCGGTACTTTTTTTGGTCTTTTTTCCCGGTGTTAGAGATTGCCCTTGGGAACAGTGAACGGGTTGCCCACAGCAGGGACACTTGGCGTTTTACTTTTTTGGGTCTTTTCCGGGGGTTAGATATGTTTCTTGAACGGGGCCGGGTGAACCTTGGGTTATTTTTGTTTTTCCGGTTTTAAGGGGAATTTTTGGGCTTTTTCGAAAAGCGGGACCTTTTTTTTTTTTCCCATTGTTTATTTCAACATTTTTTCCCTAAATTGGCCTTTTATTTTTTGTTACCCAAATTTTATATTCTAACAAAAATCAGGTGCCCCAACAGCAGTAAATTTCGGCCCTGTTTTTCCCTTTTTTCCCCCAAGTTTAAAAAAAAGTTTTTCCCAGAAACCAACCTCCAACCCCCTTTTATTTAAATATTTCCCTTTCCCCCTTTCTTTTTCTGAAATTGCGAAAACCCAACAATACCACCCAAAATCCTATTTAAAACGTTTAACCCTTTTAAAAACCTCAAAAAACAACCTCACCCTAACTCCTGAAAAATTCAGCCTTTTCCTAAACCTTTAACCTTTCTCCCGCCCTTTAAAAAAAGGGGGGAAAACTCACAGCCCTTTTTTTTATTAAATTCCCCCTTTTCCCCCGTTTTCCAGCTGCCTAGGTAAAACCAAAAACCCCCCCTTTCCTTAAAAACCCCTTAAAGTTTCCCCAAAAGGGAAAATCTTTTTTCCCTTTCCTGTTTCCCACTTCCCACTTTCCTTTTCCACTTTCTTAAAAAAACCTTTTTCCCCGACAACCCTTCCTTTTTTCTACCTATTGATTCGTTTCCCAAAAGTAGTAAAAAAATTCCAAAAATTTCCTTTTCCTTTGGAAAAAAGGTCATTTGGGCCCTTCCCCGGAAAATTTCTAAACCCGGAATAATACAAAAAAAAATTTCCCCCAGTAAATTTTCCTAGTATTTAATTAAAATTTAAAAAAATATTTATTAAAAATTATTTTTTTTTTGACTTTTTTAAATTTTTATAAAAAAATTTAATTTTTAAATAAAAACCGAACCCAGATTATGGGGCCCAAACCAAACTCTCTTCCATCAAAACCCTAAATTTCAATAAATTTGGAAAGTACATCAGTTCCGTTATCCAGGGCGTTAAGAAATCGGTTTTGTTTTTGACAAAAAATTTCTCTATGCAAAAATTCATCCCCCAAGACCTCCCACCCTGCTACTATAAATTTTAACGACGTATAAGTGAAACCCGAAAGACATGCCACGATCAAACACCAAATTTGTCACTTCTTATTTTTTCTGTCGGACTATTGAAAATTCTTTTTTTGGCTGGCTGCCAGCATCATCTTTCCCCCTCCCTTAATGCATAAAAAACTCTGCAGCTGATTAGTCCTAAAAAAAAAATTTTTTCGAGCATATTACCCCCACCCTGCAATCCTCCCCCGGGTTTTTGCCGGGGCCCACAGAGAGAAAAAGTACAAGATCAGTACCCCTTTACAAATGTCTCCAAAAAAACAGCCCCCCTCCTCCCTCTGTGAAGTTTCACCTGTACACCCCCTTTCTTCCCCCTCCGCTCTGCTGCAAAAACCCTTTCCCTTACGAATACCTAAAATTAAACCCAAATTCCCCTGGGGCCGTGGGCTCTTTCTTTTTTTGGGCCATCAATTTTAAAGCCTCCCCTCTCCCCTTCTTTGAAAAGCCTACTTACGCCCGTTTAAAAAATCCAGCCTAAAAACATACTTTTTAAAACCCCAAATTTTTTTCCCCTTTCTTGTTTTCATCCATGTTTTTCCCTTTGCCTTTGAAACCCAAAATTCCTTTCACCAAGTTTAAATGTACAACCTGTGTGTTTTTGTGTGTGTGTACTTTTGGGAAATTTTTTAGAATATTTTTTAATCATTGGTTTGGTTTTTTGGGGGTGGACGGTTTGGGAAGGGAAACCTTTTATTTGTAATTGCAAGTTTATAGGGGGCTCTAAAATTCCAAAAATTAAATTTTTAAATTTACGGGGTTTTTTTTTTAGTAACGTATTTTTCTACCTTTGGTGTGTGTTGTTTTAAAAAATTTTGCACAAATTCCCCCATTCCTTTTTTTTCATTAATGTCACATTCACCATGCATTTTTACACTAAAATCCATTCTTAAAAACTTTTTATTTTTTCATGTGCAACGTGTTTTTAAGATTTTTTTTAATATTTTAAAATCACAGAAATCTTTAAAACCCCCTAGGGCCCGGGTTTCCCAAAATCTCCTGTCGATTATGAGGTGCCCCTATGACAAACTTTTGGACCCCCACACCCCACACTAAACTCACACGTGTAAAACGCACGCAAAAACATCTTGCGCACACTTTTAAATCCTGTTCCGCTTTTTTCATAAGAGTGGGAACCCATCATTTTCCAGGGGGAAAACAGATGACAAAAATTTGCTAAACCGCACGACAGGAGGACGGGTTTGAAAAAAAGAAAAAGCCCGAAAGTGTTATTCCATTACCCCTCGATTAAAAAAATTTTAAAAAAAAATTAAAAAAAAAAAACCACACCCCACCAAAAAACACCCAGGGGGTTAGAGGAATAAAATTGTTTGGGGGCAAACCAAGTTTTAATAATGATAGTAAAAAATTAATGTATCAAACAAAATTTGTTTTGGGGCTAAATTTTGTAAAGCAAAACAAATAAAAGGAAGTGCCCTTTGGCCCAAATTTTTTGGAACATTTTAAAACACACACAACAAGTTCAAACAAAACCCCAAAGATAAAAATCATCAGTTTTCCCGGGCCCCTGTTCCTGATAACTCTATTCCCCGCAAAGCTCCATTATCCGACCAAAAGTAAAATATGCAACCATAATCCCCAAAAACAAGAAAACATCGTTGGGCTTTGATGCCTTTTCAATAAAAATGACCCCAAACACTTCCCCGGGCAAGTGGTTTACACTTTCCCTTTTCCCCGTTTTTTTTTCCAAAATGTGGGGAGGTGTTTGTATTTCCTAAATTTTGGGAAAACAGTCAATTTTTGTCCCTGTGCACAAAGACGGAAAACCCCAAAAAACAAATGTAAGAGCATGGGCCCCATAGCACAAAAACGTCCCCTGTCGGGTAAATGCTGAAAAAAATCGTTTTAAACAGACTTGATATTTTTGTGAGAAAAATAAAATTTTTTCCTGTGAATCAAGCGGGTTTTTGGGAAAATTTAAGATCATTTTAACCAGATCATCTTTTTTTTCTTTTTTTTTCTTTTTTTTTTTTAAGATCATCTATTTAAGTGAAACCCTCACCCAAATTTATCATTTTGCAAGGGGGAAAAATGTCTACTAGAAATTTTTTTTTGGGGACAAAAAACAAGGGCCCTTTACAACCAGGTAGGGCATTCCGTTTATTGTTTTTAAACTCAAAATTTTGGTTTTGTCAGGGCAGTTTAAGGGTTTCATAAAAGGGTTTTTTTTTGGGAAAAAAAGCCCAAATTTAAAGGCTAAATTTGGGACTACAAAATTCACCCACAAGATTACTAAAAAGGGGAAATTTCGCAAGGTTCATTCTGCTCCTATACTTTTTAAATTATTTTGGCTTTGATTGCGGGAAACCTCCTTTTCAAAAAATTAGAATTAGCTCAATATGCTGATGATATATGTATGGATGAAAGTTGCGATAAAAAAAAACACACCTGCGGGCCCTTAAAAATTTAATCTAAAAGGTTGAAATCAAAACGTTTTAAAATACTATAGACTAATTATAGGGACTGAAAAGGGGTTTTACAACTACCCATGGATAAACCCCTATGATGCTCTTTAAAATGGGGGCAAGCCCATTGGAAATGCCTTTTTTTAAAAATTAAAGGGTTGGAAATTAGAATTTAAACAAGGGGGTTAAAATTTCCCTTGGAGTTTTCATAACATAAAAATTTAAACATGGCAAAAAAAATTTTTAATATATTTTGCCCCTAAACCCGAAAAAGTTTAAACATATTGAAAATTTTTTATAAAACACCAGGGACCAAGATTTTTTTTACCTTTTTGGGCATCTTTAAAACTTATAAATTCATTCAAAAAAAACCCTTTCCCCGGGAAGTTTTTTTTGGTGCCCCAAAATATTTTTTTTGAAAAAAAACCAAACCCAAGACTGCGGGCTTTAAAAAATTTGGCCCCGGCCCTCCCTTTCCCAAATGCTCATTTTTAAAAAACATAGAGTGCTTCGGGGGTTTTTTCCCACTGGAAGTTTATGGGAGAGTTGCTTCAGGAAATCGGTTTTTTAAACGAACCCTGCCCTTTTAAAAAAGGGTTTTTGAATCAGGGGTTTTAAACTTAAGCCTGAAACTGATTTTCCTAAGGAGCAAAATCTAATCATCACATACGACATTGAAAACATACACCCCAAAACTTTTTTTTAAAAAACCCCTGGGTTGGAGCCCGGGAAATTTTGTAGCACAAGGGGTTTAAATTCCCCCCCTTTATTCCTTTGGGGAACTAAAAATGAAAAGGTTTAAACTAAATTTATATTGATCTAGAAAAAAAAAACACAACATCAATTTAGAAACTTTCATCCCAGTTTTTTAATTTTTGGAAAGGGACAAATACCTAATAAATTAAAAGAAATTCACAGATGGCTCAGTATTAGAAAAATAATTTTGGTGCGAAAAAAAATTTTCCTACCGGATCTAAAAAACTGAAAACCATTTCATTTTGGGGAAGGTATATCGGGTTTTCAGGGGGGAAAAACTTATCGAAATATTGAGGGCCAAAAATTTTTCATTTTTTTTCCCCAAAATTTTTTCTCATTATTTTTCCCTAAAAAAAGCTTTCAAATACTTTTTTTTTGTGTAGACTCCAAATCGTAATTTAGGCAATTATTTTTTTGTAAAAAAATGAAAAGTTTCTGAAGCTTCATTAAAATTTTATGCCTTTTGATTCATCTTTTATCATTAAACAGTTCAAAAAAAAGCTTTCTTTTGGGATTCCATCGCACAGTAGTTTTTACTAAAAATTGAAAAATTTTGACACCCTTTGCAAAAAAAAAAAAGGAGCGAAAGGAAAATCAGAGGTGACCAATTAGTACTCCCCTTTTTCTTACAAGAGTTTTTTATCATATTGAAATTTAAAATCACAACAAAAGTTATTTCAGTGTGGGGAAAGGAGATTTGGTTCTAGACGCCCCAAAAAAGGAAAGACGTAAATTTGAAACTTTCATTAAAAAAACAAAATATGAAAAATATTTTTCAAAACAGATTGTTTCCCCTTTGCTTTGAAAGGGGAAAATTTAATTCTTCAAAACCATCCAAAAATTTTTTTTCTTGTTTGGGTTTGATTTTTACAAATTTCTTTTCCTTTTGGGAATTTTGTTCCTGTTAAAGGTTGTTGCATTCCTTTTTGTTTATCTTGTTTGTTTTTTGGAGGGGGCTAGAGATATTGTTGTTTATACTTGGGTTTTTTGGGTTTTTGTTGGGTGTTCTCCGCTCCCTTTTTTTTAAAAGGGTTGGGCTTTTTTTTTTTTTGGGGGGGGGGGGGGGGGGGGGGGGCTTTTTGGGGGAGGGGAGGGGTTACTTTCATTATGAAGGTTTTCCTGTTTTTTTTTTCCCCTTGAAAATTTAGTATTGAAATTTCATTTGGGATTTTTTATTAGAAATTTCTTTATTTTTTTAGAAAATTTTTAAACTGCATTTTTTCCCTTTTTTTTATTGTTTTCAAAAGGTTTTGAAATGTGTTTTTTTTTTTTTTTGTTTTTTGTTTTTTTAAAAAAAAACACTTCGCTGCATTTATCCCCCGAAAATTTCCCTTTCCTTTACTTTTCCCAACCCCCACAAACCCTTCCCCCCCTGGGCCCCTCACACCCCCCTACTTTCTTCTCTCTCCCCCCCCTTCCCCCCTCTCTAATATTACAACTTGTTTAAAAAGGGTGTTAAATGAATTTGAACCCCACAACACACACAAACACCACACACACAAACACACCCCACACGCACGCACACACAAAAAGGGCAATCCTGAAACTCTGCTTGCAAAAAAGGTTTTAAGGAAAAATTTGTTGCCCCTCGGGTTTTTAAAAAATTAAAACCACTGTTGATTTCATTTTGCTCACTGGCCCCTTATAATTAATATGTACTAATTTTGAGGGTTTTAGATGAGAACAAAGGTTTGTTGATGATATTGGGGAAAGTGTCAGTAACGTTGGGGGGTGAAAGAAAAAAAAAAGACTAGAATTTTTTGAAGTGGGGAAAGGCGTAATCGGGTTTTCCCATGCAAATTTTTCAAATAACGGGGGAATGTTTTCCCAAAAGGGGAGCTTCTTTCCCAGGCATTAAAGGAGATGATTTAAAAACCAATGTGTTAAGAGTGGATTGAATGTGAGGAAATAATTTGATACTTCCCCAAATCCCTTTTTTTTTACCTGGGATTTGGTTATTTCTGAAATTTATTTTGGGGCAGTTGTACGGGTCTGAAAAAACGCTCGGGAAACCTTTTTTCTACCAGTATTTTGTTTTTGCTGATTAAAATTTGGGACAGTTGTACAAAAATCTCCCGTCCAAAATCTTGGAACTTTTCATTGGGATGCCCCCTGCGCATTCATCATTGTAGGATTCCAAGTCCCGTAAAACTTTTTTTCATCCATGAAAGGGGAAATTTTCAATACTTTACAAGGGACATTAAGGGATTTAAATCCAAAAGACACAAGGGGAAAACTACCATTTCAAATTAATTTAAACATTCCAAATATTTCAAATTTAAAAAAAACTCCCCCACAAAAAACACACATGGCAAAGCACACACTGTGCTGACATTTACGCACACTTTTCACGCCCTTTCATGCACCCCACAACGCCCCAGACACACTTCCCCACAAACACCAATGTAGGAAGACATGTTATGAAAAAACCCTTGATAAGAAAGACATATCAATTTATATCATTTATGCATGCAAAACAAAGCACTCGTGCACGCAAAAGAAAAAACCATCCCAGGCTGAAAGGTGTGGGCAGTTGTGATGAAATTTAAGCAAAGTTTCCCAAAGGGGAAATCAAATGTTGCAAACGTTTACTGTTCTCTGGGGAAATGTCTCATTTTGGAAAACTTCATACATAGCACTCCTTTGGGTAGACTATAAACGAGGGGCCCGTGTTTCAAACGCAAGCAGAACATCTTTCGCGCCATTAAAAACCCCGTTCCCTTTCATAAAAGTTGGGCCCCTTGTGGAGGTTTGGGAACCCGATGACAATAAAATTTTTCAAAAACCCCATACAACCGATGTAAAAAAAGCACTAAGGCTTATTTTTTAATTTTCCTATATAAAAGAAAATAAGGGAAAAAAATTTTAAAAAAAAAAAACAATTGTTCCGTATAACCCTTTAAAGGAGAATGTTCAAATATTTTTGAAGTCAAGGGGGGGCTGCCTGTATGACTTTAAAACCGTGGCCGGGCTCCATAAAGTCATGGGTTTTTTGACTCTCCCTGGCGGGTTTTACGAATGAAGGGTTTTTGGGTTTTTTTAGTTCCTCAGGGGCCCCCTTCAAGTGCAGGGGCCTGGGCCCGCGCCTTAAAACCCCCTTCCCCTTTTTCCACCCCTGAAAGGAAAACATCTCTTTAATGTATTTCTTGCTAGTTAAATAGATTGTGCTTGTCTTTTCGGGGCCGTTTTTTTCACACTGTAGGCTACTTCATGTGCAAAAGGCCCGGCTGTTGGGGTTTTGGGTTTTTTTTTTTTTTGTTTGTTATGTTATTGCTTGTGCCTTTTCTCTTGAATTTTACTGTTAATTGCCCCTGTTTGGGGGTGCCCGGACGCAAGTGGTGCCTCTACAGGCGATAGGTTTTTCTGGTAAAAATTTTTCTGCGCTTTGAAATGCTCATTGTCATTGTTGTTTTTTTGTTGTTTTTTATTATGTGCGGGGTTTTGCATGTGTATAAATGCCATGGTAGAAAGCGCATTGAGTCATTGCTTTGGAAATGTGCAAAATAAATGCTATTCATTATTATTATTTATTAATTTTGGTAAGTATTTTGAAACTGCCAACATGTACATTTTGTCCCGTGTGGTTTTTAAGGGTTTTACATAATTCCCAGGTGGATGAGAGAGACAAAGGGTTGTGTTCTGAAAGACCACCGGGAGTTTTTGTTTTTTTTTTAAAAAATGGGGAAAATCATCACAAGAAAAACATGTCCAATTTTTTTTTTAACATTTGAAAAAACGGCTTGTTGATTTTCAAAAGGGAGCATAATAAATTTTGTACTTTAAAAAAAAAAAATTGTAATTTTTAAAACGTTATAAGAAAACAAACCCTTTTTATAACCAGCAACTTTTTATTTATACATTTTTTAAAAAAACACTTTTAAAATAATCCCTTTTTTATATAACAGAAAATATCATTATATACTTGTATATATAATTTTTAAATACCCTTATGAAAAAAATGCCTTTAAATTTATTTTGAAAAAATCATCATCATCAATTTTGCCTTTGTGCCTTTTTTGGGACGAAAGGGCAGCAACAAAAGTTTTTCCACTCCTGCTTCCCGGGGGAGCTTTGAATGGTTCCCCCGTATGTTTGGAAAGGGGCTTTGGGTCTGCTTCAACTTTTTACCCCCAAAGGGTTTTTGGGGCGTTTCCCGTTTGCGTTTTCCCTTTTGGTGTCCCCGTGGAGGGCGTTCGGGCGATGTTTCCATGTTCCCGACGGGAGATATGCCCTATCCAACCCCCCTCGCCTATGCCTATGATGTTGGGCCCCTGTTTCTCGGTTTCAACGGGCAAAAAGTTCTTGGTTTGGGGTTGGGGCCAGGGCCAAAATGCGCAAGAATTTTTTGAATTTTTCGTGTGGGGAAAGTGGATAGTTTTTTGAGGGCCCCTCTCATCATCCTCCAGCACTCCGAGCCGTACAAAAGGGGGGGAAATACACACTCTTTTATTGTCTTAGTTTTGGGCTGGGGGCTGTACTGGGGGGGTTTCCACACATTGTTCAGATTTCTATAAGCATTTCCCTTGCTTTGCTAATCCCTTTTTTATGTCGTTTCCTGCTCCCCCGTCATGCCTAACATGCTCCCAGGGAGTGAACTCTTCAGTTGTTGGTTAAAAAAATTCTCCATTTACTGTGCCGGTGGGGGGGTTTTGGACGTTCATGTCATTACCTCTGTCTTTTCTGAGATTTTTAGGCCTATTGCGGGGCGAAAAATGCTGAGAAGGGGTGTTTTTCTCTTGGGAAAGTGATGGGGGGGGGGTATGGGAGAGCCGTGCCAGATCGTCGGGAAAATCTAGGTCCTTCAAGGTTGAAAAAGGGGGTCCCCTCTTTATGCCCCCGTGACTGGTAGGGGGTTGTTTGGGCTCATCAAACCCCAAACAATTTTTCCCGGTTGAAAAGAAATTTCTGACATGGGGCAGGCCCTTTTCTGAAACCCCGGGTTTGTACACTGAACCGGGTTTTTCTGTTTCCTACCTGCATGTGAAATTTTTGGGAGAAGCCCTTTAAGGGCTTGGAAATCTTTCCTTTTGGGAAATTAAAATCTTGGATTGCGCCATTAAAACTTTCTCGTTTAATGCGTCAAAGGCTTTTTCAAAAAACTACGAAGTTGATAAAAAAGCTGTCTCCCGCATTCCCTTTCAGTTTTGATTTATGTTACGCAGGGGGGGAAATCTGGTCCCTTTCATCTTCTTCCTGGTCCCAAAACCCCCCTGTTCCTTTCTGAGTTGTTGGGCCCCGCCTCTGAGATCCGTCCGATGATTTAACTTTTCCAGAAACTGCTGGGGGGAAAATAGCAAATATTCTCTCCGTTGTTACCCAATTTTTTCAGGGGTCCTTTTTTTGGGGTCTTTACGGTTTACTTCCCTTTTGTCCAATCTTTCTTTGGGAGCTGTTTTCCCCCTCCCAATATAGCTGCAAAAGTGGCTGTAGAATTAAAGATGCAAATTTTGGATCTGCCTTTTAAAAAATTTTGCGTTGAGGTTGTTTCCCGGGCCCGGGGGTTTTTCCCTTCTTTTTTAAAAGTGATTGCTGTTTTAATCTCTTCCTTCTTTGGGGGGGTGAGCTTTTTCACATTGAATCAGCATCAGGGGTCTTGTACCTCTGCCTCTTCATTGGGGGTGGTCCCGGTTTAGCTTCGCTGAAATGTTTGCCCCTCTTGCATCTTTTTCTTCTTCTGTGGTAAGTATTTGGCCTTGTTTTTCTAGGATTTGGGGTTTCGGGGGTTGCTCCGGGTTTCTTTTCCCCGACGTCTTAGTGATCTTTTACACCTGTCCTTGTTCTCCCCCTTTTCGGCGGCCTCCTCTGCTTTTTCTTGCAAAATCATCCATGTAGGTAAGCTTTTCCCATTCTTGTCATTCTCTTCAAGTTTTGGGTTTTCTTCTAGTATGTTGTTTTTTACCTTCTCTTATTTCCCTTCTGCCCTTTTTCCCCTTAAAAAAATTTTTTTTCTTCAGTTGTCTCCTGTTCTCAATGGCTTGCCGGTTTTCGCTGTAAAACCACCTTTTTTTTTTCTTCCTCTGGCTCTGTCCTAAGCAGTTTCGCGGCTTTTGGTAGGCTGTCCTGAAATTGTTTCCCACATGGTTTATATTTAAAATTTTGTCCGGGGGGTGTGTAAATTTTCAGATCCACCCGGGGGTTGGAACTTTTTTTTGAGCTGGTGGGGGAAAGCACTCTTTTTTTTGGTGTTGCGCAGTTTTTCCCATCAAAATGTTTTTGTCTTGGGTTTCCCCGGGCCTTTTTTTTTTCAACTTTTCCTTTTTGGGGGGCCCGAAAAAAAGGTGGGGAAAAAAATGCCCCAAAATCGGCTCCCTTTCCCTTTTTTTTTTCATTTTAAAGGGGCGATTCCTCCATGTCCCAAATTTTCATCAGGGGGTTTGATTGGGTTTTTTTCTCTTCCATTGGGGGAACACCCGGTAAGCTTGTGGATTTCAGGGTTTTTGCAAAAAATGTCCCTCCAAGGGGGGGGTTTTTTTATCATGAGAAAATTTCCCCCCAACTTTCTCCGTTTCAATTTTTTGCTGGGCCCCACCTTCTTTCCATGGCTTTTCTTTATTTGTGTTGCTTTTTTTCCCCCTTTTTCATTTTGGTTTCCCCCTTTTCCCTTTCCTCATGTCATTTTTTTGGTGTGTTTTCCAATTTTAGCCTGTAATTGTTCATAAAAAAGTATCTTTTTTCCCTTTTTTCTCCACTGTCGTTGGTTGGGGGCTTGCAAAATTTTATATTGTGGTATTACATGCTTACCCTTTTTTTCTTATCCCCATCATCCTGCTGTTGATGGTTTTTCCCTTCCATCGGCATTTTTTCCATTCCTTTCTTCAGATGATTTCTACCCCCTCATGGTGTTGGGCCCCATCTCTACCATGTACAGCACTGTCTCTCCCCCGTGCTGGTCTGTATTTGCCCCGTCCCGTCCTCGGTTTCACTATTTTCCCAAAATAAGCCCAAATTGGGAGCGTCCCCATTCTGCTGTAACTTGCGCTAGTTTTCCCGTTTGAACATGGGTTTTCCCTTTCCCCAAACCTACCCTTTGGGTTTTTTTTTTGGCGCCCAAAAGAAATTCCAATTTTCCCGTCAGTGGCTTTCCTTTTGGGTTTTCACCAATGACATTCCCTACGAGATCTTTCCCATGAATTGGAAGCCCGTCCCCACCCGGGATTGTTTAAATTTTTTTTTTTTGTGTTTCCGTAACAATTATTTTTTTTTTAAAAAAAACAGGGTTGTTTTGCCCTGTGTCTAACCCCCCCCCTGGGGAAGGGTTCCAACCCTTTGTCGCCTCTTACGACATCCTGGTTGGGGGCAGGGATCCTATTTTGGGAATGCTTGCTTTGCAAGCAATTTCCCCAGGAGTCCCAGGGGGGGGAAATTTAAATAAAAGGCCCGCATTTTAAAATTTAAAAAAATTTTTTTTTTATAAATTATGAAAAAAAAGTCCCTTTTTGATTTGAACAAATGTCTTTTTATAAACCCTCAGGCTTACCCACCCTCCATTGTTTTGATACTTGTTAATAAGTATGTTAGTAGAGTGGCTAAGATGTTTTACTTCAATCCCGTTTGGCCCGGGGCCCCCTAAAGTCATGGGGGGAACTCTCGGGAGCAGCATCTGCTGAATGAAAGGGTTTTGGGGTTTTTTAAAGTTCTCCCCAGGGGTTTCCCTTTAAATGAGACCCCGCCAGTGCCCCAAAAACCCCTTTTTTATCCACACGGGCAGGAGATCAAAAATTTTCACGTTAAAATCCCTTTAAATTTATGTCGGTTTTCGATTGGGGGACGGGGAAAATGAAAAAAACCCAGCATCAAATTGTAAAAAGAAATAGCTGCTCTGAAATCGGGGAAAGCGTCGGGTGAGGCCGCAGGGCGACCCCCGGGAAAAAGAACCCCCAGGAAAGACCTGGCAGAAAAAACCCCCCAGTAAGGGGGGAAAATTAAAATAAACTAATTTTATAATCAAATTTAAAAAAAATTATATATATTTGTATGTATATGCCCACATTATGGAAAACGTCTTGTTTTTCTGTAAACAGGCCCTTTCCTTTCCAGTCCAGCAAAAGGGCAAACCCCGTGTTAAAGAAAACCCCGTGCCCCGGGGGAAAGTTGGGGGGGGGTGGTGCGTCGTTTTAAACCCGCAGTTTTACCAAAAAACAGGCAGTTTCCCGACCCCTGGGGGGGGCAAAAAAAGGGGGTTGGGTTGGGCATTGCCCCCTTCTGGATGTCCAGGATGTCTTTAAAACCCCAAAGGGGGATGTTGAGAAACTAGGGAAGGGTCTTTGGGGAATTTGGGTTTTTCATTTAAAAGCCCCCAAGGGGGTGAGTTTTGGGGGGTTTTGGGGGTGTGTGTGAGGTTTTTTTTTTTTAACGGTTTTGACAGAGGAACTTTTCGCGTTTTGTGTTTCCCGCGCTCTTTTTTTTAAAATTTTTTTCTTATTTCCCTGTTTGACCCAGAGGTCCGAGGTTTTACCAGTGGTGGGGATTTTTCCTTCGCCCTGTTTTTTACCAAACCCCTAAAGGGAACCACATTCAGGCTCCGGGGGAAAGAACCCCCTAAAAACGACACCAAAAGGGATGCCTTTTTTTGGGAAAAGGGGTTTTTTGGGGGGGGGGGTTGTCATCGGATCGTACTTGCATGAATGGCCTTCACTTCTGAAAGCCTGAACTGGTGTTAACGTGTGCGCACGATGTTCTGCGTCCTCGGTTTATAGTCTCGTGGGAAGGGACTTTCAGGGGAGTGGAGAAATCCCCTGGAACAGGCATCTCGTCTTGGTGGTGGCTGGAATCCAGGCTTGATCCCGGGTCATCAGATTGTGAGCACAACACTCTAACCCACTAGGCTATCCGTCCACTCCCCCCCCCCCATGACCTCCCTGTTTCTGCATCTACTTTTTGGTCACTCCTTTTTTTTTTCCTTTTACAGTTAAGAAAGGGACAAGTAGAAGTATGTGTGTTTGTGCATTCTCTTTCGCTCTTTATGGTGTGACATAGGAACAGTTTGTATAATGTGTGTTTGTTCATGAACCTTTTTTGCCTTTATGAAAGAGGAACAACATTTTTTTTTTGTATATGTGTATGTGTCATGCTTTTTTTTCTCTCTGTTATCTATCTTGAAAGAGGAACAATCAGTAGTGTGTGTGTGTGTGCGCGTGCGTGCATGCGTGTGTGTGTGCGTGCGTGCGTGCGTGTGTGTGTCCCTGAAGAGTTGTTCCTGAAGACTTTTTTTTTTCAATGTTAACGTGGCATGGCTCCATAGGAGCAAGTTTGGAGTATGTGTTGAAAATGATCAGTCATCTTTATGTCATCCTTGGCACGGTATGTGTTGAAAATAACTCATCTTTATGTCATCCTTGGCACAATATGTGCTGAAAATGATCGGTCATCTTTATGTCATCCATGGCACAGTATGTGTTGAAAATTATCAGTCATCTTTGACACAATATACGTTGAAAATGATCAATCTTTAAGTCGTTCTTGGCACAGTATGTATTGAAAATAATCAATCATCTTTATGTCATTCTTGGCACAATATGTGTTGAAAATAGTCCATCTTTATGTTGTTCTTGGCACAATATGTGTTGAAAATGATCAGTCATCTTTATGTCATCTTTGGCACAATGTGTGTTGGAAATGATCAGTCATCTTTATGTCATCTTTGGCACAATGTGTGTTGGAAATGATCAGTCATCTTTATGTCATCTTTGGCACAATATGTGTTGGAAAGGATCAGTCATCTTTATGTCATCTTTGGCACAATGTGTGTTGGAAATGATCAGTCATCTTTATGTCATCTTTGGCACAATGTGTGTTGGAAATGATCAGTCATCTTTATGTCATCTTTGGTACAATGTGTGTTGAAAATTATCTGTCATCTTTGGCACAATATGTGTTGGAAATGATCAGTCATCTTTATGTCATCTTTGGTACAATGTGTGTTGAAAATTATCTGTCATCTTTGGCACAATATGTGTTGGAAATGATCAGTCATCTTTATGTCATCTTTGGTACAATGTGTGTTGAAAATTATCTGTCATCTTTGGCACAATATGTGTTGAAAATGATCAGTCATCTTTATGTCGTTCTTGGCATACTATGTAGTCAAGTCAAGTCAAAAACACTTTAATCATCCCATGAAGGGCAATTACAATACTGACAGGCAGATTGATACTCATCAAATATATCAAAGACACAAAAGCTATATTTCATATTGGTTTTCAAATAAAATGTCACGACACACACACACACACACACCACACACACGCGCGCATGCGCACACACATCAATTGTGAACACAATTTTAAACCCATTGACTAGAAGACATAAAAACTTATTTTTACCGCATGCATATACACAGCACGTACACACGCACGTACGTGTGTGTGCGAACACGCCCACTCACACCCACACCATACACCAATATATGAATTCAATGTTTTAAGACAGTTGACTAGAACAAAAGACTTTTTTCACACACCCACGCCACCCACACACACAACACACACACACAATTATGTATTGACTACACTCGTAAACAATGAAAAACAGGCAGATAATTCAGAGAAATGTAAGAACTAGGTAGTCAACATCATTGTGAATTCAAAAGTCGAATGCTTACTGGCACAAAAGAATTTCTTTTTCTGTTGGTTTTTTGCTGAGGGGGACACTGAAAACGGCGTTCCAAAGGGCCCAACATTTGAAATTCTGGAAACAAAGCATGAAAAGGGATCAGCCAAAAGGCTGTGGCTTTGCGTACAAGCTGCTGATTGCAGAACGACATAAGATCTTTTTGTTCTTTTCCCAATTATTTTTGGGGCAGATTCTTACAATTCTCTGAAAGGCCATTCTTGTTTTTAACACTAAGGTTATTGTACCACCAAATGAAAGCAAAACTTAGAACACTCTCTATGTAAGACTTGTAAAACAAGGAAAGGATCTTTTTGTCTACAAAAAATGAGTTCAGTTTCCTCAGAAAATACAGACGTTGTTGTCCCTTTTTGACAATAGCGTCAGTGTTAACGTCCCAGTTTAACTTGTGTATTGAAAATGATCAGTCATCTCTGGCACAATATGTGTTGAAAGTTATCCGACTTTATGTCATTCTTGGCACAATATAGTGTTGAAAATTCTCGGCACAATATGTGTAGAAAATAGTCAGTCATCTTCATGTCATCCTTGGCACAATATGTTAACCCCTGGGGGGAAAAAAAATCTCTGGAACTCTCATCTCTGATGGTTTGAACCTGTGTCATGAGACTGTAAGCTCAACACTCTAACCATAAGGCTATTCCCTCCTCTCTCCCCCCCTCCCCCCCCTCCCCCCTCCCAAACCAAAAACAAAATCAGGTTCATGCGATTAAAAGCTAGTCTAGAATGTCACATTTTGTGATGAAATTTCAAGGGATAGCATAATTGTGTTAAAACGTGACCCCCCCCCCCCCCACCAAAAAGTATCGATGGCTGTGGAATGTGTGTTGTACAGGAGTGATGGGCCCGGATGAGTACCACTTCAACATCAACAACTCTGTCTTCACCAACATGATCGCGGTACAAAGTCTGCGGACGGCGCAGTTCGCCGCAGCGCTGATTCACCAGACCCCAGACCCTCGGTGGGAGGAAGTGGCCTCCCGTATGTATATTCACGTCGACAAAAAACTCAAGTACCATCCTGAGTTTGACACCTACAAAAGAGGTTTGTACCTTTACCCAGCAAGTGGTTTGGGGGTTTTTTGGAGGGGGGGTCTGTTTGTTGTGTTGTTGTATGTTGTCAGCTTTGTCTCAGGATCTTTTTTTTTTTTCAGGATTGAGAGACTGTAATGGGGAAATTATAGACGGCCTGATATACAAAATAAAACAAAGAAGAAGAAGAAAGAAAGAAAAATGATGAATTACAAATACCTACTGTTGCAGTTGTACTAATGTGGAAGTTTGTGCTTATTACAAGAAGTCTTGATATTTGTGTGATGTACATTTTTGTGTCGGTGTGGGAAGTTTTTAATCTGTGTCTGATATACATTTTGTGTCAGTGTGTGCGATGTTTGTCTTGTGTGATATACATTTTGTGACACTGTGGGTGTGTATTTTTAACACTTGCGTTTTCCTCAGGGAAAAAAAAGAAGATGTGACTCATGGCATGGCATGGCAACATTGCTTTTTCCCCTTGGAAAGATATTTTTTGTGTGTAGAGAAATGTGTTTTGACAAATGGTGTTACATACTTCTTCACGCTATATATTACACTGCATTGCACCGCATCACACCACACCACACCACACAACACTATACTACACTACTCTGCTCTGCACCACACCACACCACATTACTACCACACCACATTACTCTCTAACACCACATTACTCTACCATACCAAACCACATTACCCTATTGTACCAAACATTACCACAGTACGTCACTCTAGTGAACCACACCACATTACTCCGCTGTACCACACCACATTACTCCGCTGTACCACACCACATTACTCCGCTGTACCACACCACATTACTCCGCTGTACCACATTACTCCGCTGTACCACACCACATTACTCCGCTGTACCACACCACATTACTCCGCTGTACCACACCACATTGCACCACTACCACACCACATTGCACCACTACCACACCACATTAACTACCACTACCACACAACATTACCCCACTGTACCACACAACATTACCCCACTGTACCACACCACATCACTGCACAACACCACATTACGCACAACACCACATTACTCCACTACCACACTACATTACCCCACTGTACCACACCATGTTACTGTACCACACCACATCACTGCACAACACCACATTACTGCACAACACCACATTACTCCACTACACCACATTACTCCACCACACCACATTACTCCACCACATCACTCCACTGTACCACACATTATTCCACTACACCCACATTACTCCACCACACCACATTACTCCACATTACTCTACCACACCACATTACTCTACCACACCACATTACCACACCACTCTACCACACCACATCACTGTACCACTGCTCTACTGTACCACACACACTGCTCCTACTGTACACACCACATTACTCTACCGCACCACAGTAATCTACTTTACCACACTACATAACACTACCACACCACTTAGCCTACCACACAACATCACACTACACTACCAACAACACAACACCACATTACCTACCCCACCACATTTTTTTGGGGAAAATTTTTTTGGGTTTTCTAAACCCCCCCCAAATTCCGAGCACCCTAACCCCAACCCAACCCCAAAATAACAAACCCGCTTTGCCACACCCCCTTTAAACACAAATTTCCCCCCCCAATTATTTAAAAAACCCCCCCCTTCCCAGCCCTTAACATAGTTTTTGAAACCCCCCAAATTAACCCCTTTAAACCCAAATTGCTGTAACAAAACTTTTTAACCCCCCCAAAAAAATTTGTTCCAATTTCCCCTGTCCCCCAAAAACCCGTGTAAAAACCCCAAACTGTGAAACCCCATTGCAATTTTAAAAATTCCCCCCCCCAAAAAAAAAACCCAAAAATTTTAAAAAGTACCCCCTTTCCCTTACAAATACCCCAAAAAATTTAAAACCCATTTTTACCCCCATAAAAACACCCATTTAGTACCCCCCCCCCCCCCCCTTTCCCAAAAAAACAAATTCCCCCTCAACCCCTTACCCCCCCAACCCCATTTAAAATAAGTTTCCCCAAATTTACCCCCCCCCTCCCCACCAAAATACATTCTTAAATTTACCTTTCCCCCCTTAAACCACTTCCACACCACTCCTGTTTTCCACCCTTGAAAAAAATTCCCTTTAAAACCCCCTTCCCCCCGCACCAAAAAACCTTTAAATTCCCCCAAAATTACCTCCAAAAAACAAAACACCCCAAAAAACAAACAAAATTTTCTAAAAACCCCCATTTTTTTAAAAACCTTTTTTTCCCCCCCAAACCCCTTTCCCAAAACTTAAAAAAACCCAACCCAAAAAAAAATAAAAAAAAAAAAAAAAAAATTCCCCCCTTTCCTAAAATTCATACAAAAACCCCCCCCAATAAACCAATTGCCCCAAAATTAATCCCCAAAATTTCCCCCCAAATTTCCCCCAAAAAAATTAAATAAAACCCCCCAAAATTTTAACACCCCCCCAAAAATAAAAAAAAAATTACTCTCCGCCCAAAAACCCCTTCCTAAAAAAAAAGTTAAGACCCCAACCCTTTAAAAACCCCCAAAAAAAACCCAAAAAAAAAACCCCCCCCCCAAAAAAAAAAAAAAAAAACCCCAAAATTTCCCCCCCCCCCAACCCAAAAAACAAAAAAAAAACTTAAAAAAAAAACCCCCCTAAAAAAAAAACCATTACACCCAAAAAAACCCCAAAAAAACCCCCCAAAAAACCCCCACTGTACCAACTTATTTCCCCACACCCCCATTCTCCACCACACCAATTATCCACATTACCACCACACCACATTACCTACCACACCACATTACCACACCACCTACCACACCACACATGTACCATGCCTACTGACCACACACACTGCCCTACTGTACCCCACCCCCAATTATCTACCGCACCAAGTAATCACTTTACCACACACATAACACTACCACCCACTTACCTACCACACAACATCACACACACTACCAAACAACACAACACCACATTACCCACCACACCACATTACACACCACACCACATAATCTACTTTACCCCCACTACAAACACTAACCACAACTTTAGCCTACCACAAAAATTCAACTACAACACCACACCACATTACACTACCACACCACATTTCCTACCACAACTTCACACTACAACCCACACCACATTACACTACCACACCACATTTGCCTACCACAAATTAAAACTACAACACCACACCCATTTCACTACCACACCACATTAGCCACCACAACTCCATTACAACACCACACCACATTACACTACCACACAACATCACATTACACTACCACACCACAACACATTACAAAACCACACAACACCACATTATACTACCACACAAACACCACACCACATTACACTACCAAAACAACACCACATTACTCTACTCTCCGCACAACACCACATTACACTACCACACAAACACCACACCACGTTACACACCACACAACACCACATTACACTACCACACAACCACATTACACTACCAAACAACACCCCATTACACTACCAACAAACACCACACCACTTACACTACCCCCACAACACCACAAACACACCCCACAACACCAATTAACTACCACACAACACCCCATTACACACCACACAACAAACACATACACTTTCCACACAACACCACAACAAAACCACACAAACACCACACCACAAATTTCCTACCACAAAAACACCCATACTCTACCGCACAACACCACATTACACAACCACCACAAACCACAACGGGGGGACGTTACACTACCACACAACACCACCATTACACTACCACACAACACCAACATTACACTACCACACAACACCACATTACACTACCACACAACACCAACATTATACTACCACACAACACACATACACTACCACAGCAACACACATTACACTACCACAGCAACACCACATTACGCTAACCGCACAACACCACATTTACACTACCACACAAACCCACACACGTTACTAACTACACACAACAAACCACATTACACTACCACACAACACCACATTACACTAACCCACACAACACCACATTACACTACCACACAAACACCACACCACGTTACACTACCACACACACACATTACACTACCACACAACACCACATTACACTATCCACACAACACCACAAATACTTATCTACCACAGCAACACCACATTACACTACCACACAACACCACATTACCTACACACAACACCACATTACTCTACCCCACAACACCACATTACACTAAACCCCACAACACCACATTACACTACCACACAACACCACATTACACTACCACACAACACCACATTACACTACCACACAACACCACATTACACTACCACACAAACACCACACCACGTTACACTACCACACAACACCACATTACACTACCACACAACACCACATTACACTACCACAAAAAACACCACCCCCACATTACAACTACCAACAACACCCACATTACACTACCACACAAACACCTCACCACATTACACTACCACAAAAACACCACATTACTCTACCACACAACACCACATTACACTACCACACAAACACCTCACCACATTACACTACCACACAACACCACAATTACTCTACCACACAACACCACATTTACACTACCACACAAACACCTCACCACATTACACAAACCACACAACACCACATTACACTACCACACAACATCACATTACACTACCACACAACACCACACCACATTACACTACCACACAACATCACATTACACACCACACAACACCACAAACCCCATTACACTACCACACAACATCACATTACACTACCACACAACACCATTACTTACCACACAACACCAAATTACACTACGCACCACATTACCTACCACACAAAACCACATTACACTACCACACAAAACCACATTAAACTACCACACAACACCACATTAATACTACCACACAACACCACATTATACTACCACACAACACCACATATACTACCACACAACACCACATTATACTACCACACAACACCACATTATACTACCACACAACACCACATTACACTACTGCACCACATTATACTACCACACAACACCACATTACACTACCACACCACATTATACTACCACACAACACCACATTACACTACCACACCACATTGCACTACCACACCACATTGCACTACCACACAACACCACATTGCACTACCACACCACATTACACTACCACACAACCCACCACATGCCACTACCACACAACACCACACCACTTAAGCCTACCACACAACATCACACTACACTACCACACAACGTCACCACCACATTACACCACAACACAATACCACACCATGTTACACTACCACACACAACACAACACCACACCACGTTACACTACCAACACCACACCCTACCACCCACACCACACCATAAACACAGGCCAAATTTCCCCGTCACTTTTAAAGTGTGGTTGTCGCTGCCACTGTTCACTGGAACTCAAACAAGCAACGTGGTGTGTTAGGGATTCCCCCCCAGGGGGCCCCCGGTTGACCTGGATGGGCACCTGTCCTCACAGCAAAGTCAGTGTAGGTGTTTGTGGTGTACGTTTTTTGACTGGGGGTGGTTTGTGTCTGTATGTTTATTTACTGGTGTAATGTTTGCTTTAGTTTATTACTGGGTTAATGTTGTGCTGTAGTTTATTGACTGGGTGTTGTTTTGGGTCTGTATGTTTATTGACGGGGAAATTTTGTTGCTGTATGTTTATTGATGGGGCAGTTTGTATTTTTATTTAGGTGTAATTTGTGTGTTTATTTTATTGACTGGTGTGGTTTTGGTTGTATTTTTTTGACTGGTGTTTTTTGTTTGCTGTATGTTTATTGACTGGGGGGTATGTTTGGGATGTTTATTGACTGGGGGTTAAAATTTTTTTCTGTTGTTTTTTGACTGGGGGTGTTTGTATGCTGTATGTTTATTGCTGGGGGGTAATTTTGTCTGTATGTTTAGACTGGGGGTGGGTTTTTGGGGCTGTATGTTTTTGCTGGGGGTTAATTTGTCTGTTTTATATTTATTGATGGTGTAATTTTGGGGTGTTGTAGTTTTTTGACTGGGGGTATGTTGCGTTTGTTTTTTTTTATTGACTGGGTGTTTTTTGTGTGCTGTATGTTTATTGACTGGTGTAATTTGTCTGTTTATATGTTTATTGACTGGTGTAATGTGTGCGTGTTGTATGTTTATTGACTGGGTGTAGTGTGTGCGTGTTGTATGTTTATTGACTGGGTGTAGTGTGTGCGTGTTGTATGTTTATTGACTGGGTGTAACTTGTGTGTTGTATTTTTATTGACTGGGTGTAAGTATGTGTGTTTATTGACTGGGTGTTGTTTGTGTAATGTATGTTTATTGACTGGGTGTTGTTTGTGTAATGTATGTTTATTGACTGGGTGTAATTTGTCTGTTATATTTTATTGACTGGGTGTAATGTGTGCGTGTTGTATGTTTATTGACTGGGTGTAGTGTGTGCGTGTTGTATGTTTATTGACTGGGTGTAGTGTGTGCGTGTTGTATGTTTATTGACTGGGTGTAACTTGTGTGTTTGTATTTTTATTGACTGGGTGTAAGTATGTGTGTTTATTGACTGGGAGTAATGTGTGCGTGTTTATGTTTATTGACTGGGTGTGGTTTGTGTGTTGTATGTTTATTGACTGGGCGTAAGTGTTGTGTGCTGTATGTTTATTGACTGGTGTAATTTGTGTGTTGTATGTTTTATTGACTGGATGTAATTTGTGTGTTGTATGTTTATTGACTGGGTGTTGTGTGTTTATTGACTGGGTGTAATTGGGGTTGTATATTTATTGACTGGGTGTAATTGTGTTGTATGTTTATTGACTGGGTGTTGTATGTGTGTTGTATGTTTATTGACTGGGTGTACTTTGTGTGTTTATGTCTGGGTGTAATTTGTGTGTTTATTGGCTGGTGTAGTTTGGTGTGTTTATTGACTGGTGTTGTTTGTGTGTTGTATGTTTATTGACTGGGTGTAATTTGTGTGGGGTATGTTTATTGACTGGGTGTTGTTTGTGTGTTTAGTGACAAAATGTTTGTGTTGCCATTACGCTGGTAGTTAGGTGGATGTGTTGTGCTGTTGATGTGTGCCAAGACACTGATGTCTGGAAGGGTCTTTAGAGTGGGTGTAAGTTTGTGTGGTGTATGTTTATTGACTGGGTGTGGTTTGTGTGTTGTATGTTTATTGACTGGGTGTAATTGTGTGTTTATTGGCTGGTGAAATTTGTGTGTTTATTGCTGGGTGTAATTTGTGTGTTTATTGGCTGGTGTAGTGTGTGTGTTGTATGTTTATTGACTGGTGTGGTTTGTGTGTTGTATGTTTATATGACTGGGTGTAGTTTGTGTGTTGTATGTTATTGACTGGGTGCAATTTTGTGTTTTTTTGACTGGGTGTAATTTGTGTGTTGTATTTTATTGACTGGGTGCAATTTGTGTGTTTATTGGCTGGGTGCAATTTGTGTGTTTATTGGCTGGGTGTAAATTTGTGTGTTGTATGTTTATTTGACTGGGTGTAATTTGTCTGTTATATGTTTATTGACTGGATGTAATGTGTGCGTGTTGTATGTATGTATGTTATTGACTGGGTGTAATGTGTGCGTGTTGTATGTTTATTGACTGGGTGTAATGTGTGCGTGTTGTAGTTTATTGACTGGGTGCACTTTGTGTGTTTATTGGCTGGGTGAAATTTGTGTGTTTATTGGCTGGGTGTAATTTGTGTGTTGTATTTTTTATTGACTGGGTGTAATTTGTCTGTTATATGTTTATTGACTGATGTAATGTGTGCGTGTTGTATGTATGTTTATTGACTGGGTGTAATGTGTGCGTGTTGTATGTTTATTGACTGGGTGTAATGTGTGCGTGTTGTATGTTTATTGACTGGGGGTACTTTGTGTGTTGTATGAGTATTGAATGGGTGTTGTTTGTATGTTTTATGTTTATTGACTGGTGTTGTATGTTTATTGACTGGTGTAATCTGTATGTTTATTGACTGGGTGTAATTTGTATGTTTATTGACTGGGTGTAATTTTGTATGGATTGACTGGGTGTTATTTGTATGTTTATTGATTAGGGGTAATTTGTATGTTTATTGACTGGTGTTATTTGTATGTCTGTGTGTTGTATGTTTATTGATTAGGGGTAATTTGTATGTTTAATGACTGAGTGTTATTTGTATGTCTGTGTGTTGTATGTTATTGATTGGGGGTAATTTGTATGTTTATTGACTGGGTGTTATTTGCATGTCTGTGTGTTGTATGTTTATTGATTAGGAAAATTGTATGTTTATTGACCGAGTATTTTTTGTATGTCTGTGGTTGTATGTTTATTGATTAGGGGTAATTTGTATGTTTATTGACTGGGTGTAATTTGTATGTTTATTGACTGTGTGTTATTTGTATGTCTGTGTTCTGTGTGTGTATTGAATGGATGCTATTTGTATGTTAAAATTTCATAAGTTTATTTGCTGAGTTGTATTTGAACATCACAGTGAAAAAAACGCAAATTTAAGTGGCACGCCACACAAACATCTGGACTGGCCAAGACTGTCCTACAGGGAACAGTCCAAGGAGGGAGACAAAGAGGCAGAGAAAACAATGGGAAGACAACATCAGAGAGTGGACTAATGGAGCAATTTGCTATGGAAAGCAAGACTAATGCAGGGAGTGGAGGAAGCTGGTTGTAAAATCTTCAGTGGTTTCCCCACGGTCTAAGGGACTGCGTTGATATCTGAAGGTAAAGGAGTTTACCATCTCTGTCTTGGGGCAAACAGGGAGCGCTGGTCCTCACTGGCACTCACCTCTCACCACTGGCGCTGAGACTTTTTGTCCTGGCCACAACACCTCAGTCCCTGCTTCTGCTGATGGGCTCAAGGTGTGTGAGGAGGGGAGGGTAGGCAGCGTGTGTGTGTTCTCCTCAGCCACCAGTAAGAAGAGACTTTCAGAGGAAATGGGCACTGCCCGGGAATACCCCTTAGCCCAGAGAAAGAAAGAACACGAAGACAAAGACCATCGTCAGCAGTCCCTTAGCCAGGAGGAGGGTTGGTAGGGGGAGTATGTGGGAGGATGCGCTGTTGGTCGACGCTTGACTCCAGGCTGACCGCCGGTTACTGTGAAAGGCGGAAGACGGATCCGTCTGGCAGTAAATTGTCCGCCAGTGCGTCGCATCGTGCTGCAAGGCAGTGCTGCATGCAGCAGCAGCAGAGCCCGCCTGTGCACCAGCAAACCCTCGCTGTCCTTTCAGGTCACCCCTGCAGGGCCGGCCATGACGTGGAGCATTTTCCCCATCAACTATCTACGCCTCGGGGTCAAGGACAAAGCCGACTCCACCCTCTTCCACGGGATGCGCAACGTACAGGAACCTTTCAAGGTCAGTGCAAGAGAAAGAAAGAAGAGGAAAAAAAGTTGGTGCATGCCTTTGATTGAGTGCATAGAAGGGGTGGGATGGCTTTGTGGTCAGAGCGTTGAGCGCGCCATCTGCTGACAGCGCGGGTTCAAGCCCGGCACCAACGTGCCTGTGTGAGGGGACCTTCTTCATGCGCGTTGAAGATCCCACATGGGACGTCATGTGCTTGGGGGGGTTGCTGAAACAGGAGCGTGCCCAGCATGCACCTTGACTTCACCGGCCGGCTCCTTTGGCTCTGTGAAGATCTCCCGCTCTTTTGGGCCGGGAGTTATCTCGGTGGTGGGCACCTCCCCGCCACGTTTGGGTTAGTGTGGGTGGTGTTCTCTTGATGGGGACATGACGTGGGAGGGGGAGGGGGCCCAGCCTAAGGCTGTGGGGAACGCGACACATGCAGCAGGGATGATGAACAAAACTAGGCGTCTCAGCTTACATGCTCCACCCAGAGGGGCTGGCAGGCAGGACTGGTGGTGAGCTGCTCTGAAGTGGGAAGGTGTGGGCTGAGGCCAGCAGTGGGGTAGACCTCCTGCAGAGTCACAAGCACAGGAGGAGGAGGAGGAGACCAGGCCAGGTACTTCACATCCTCCCCATTGATGATGAGGATGATGTTGTTCATATGATGCCATTTATATGAGTGATGATGAGAATGAAGGACAACATTGATGATGATGATCATATGATGATGATGATGCCATTGATGTGAATGACAACAGTGAGGAAGAAGATAGGAAGATGACATTGTCATTCATATGATAATGAAGATAACAATGAAGGACAATTACGTTAATGATCATAGTGTTGCTGATGATCAATGTCCAGGTGTGGTCTGAAAGAGCGGACGGATCAGGGGCATACAACTTCCACACGGGGATGGGGGGATTCCTGCAGTCGCTTCTCTTTGGTTACCTGGGTGTCGACATCAACGACAACAGCCTTGGCCTCGACCCGCAGCTGCCCCCCTCGCTGACCTCCATGACAGTCCGGGGTGTGGACTACCTGGGTGGGTCGTTGGACGTGGCCTACGACATCCATCAGATGAACGTCACTCTGACCAAGGCGGCAGCGTCTCCTCTGCTGCTGCTGAAACAGAAGCAGCTGGTGATGCTCAAAGTGGGGAGTGTGGTCACCATGACGCGTGAGATGACCTCCATCAGGCCACAGGTTTGATGCTGCACGGTCCCTGCACCACTGTCCACTCAAATGAGGACTGGTGTCAAAGCTGAGGGTGCGTAGTGTGGGTGTGCGGCTTTGTTGGTAACTGCTTGTTTATCTTTTGGGGTCACTGCTGTTTAGTTCCTGGGAATGTCTTTAGCACATCAGTTCACAATGCGCCGACTTCACCTAACTGAGGGGGCCGATTTTTGCCGGAATAATCAATCCTGTTGAGACCGTCCTGTTCATCTCACCATGAGGGCAGCCTTTCACTTTAAAAAAAAAAAAATCCAAAGCAGCTTCACAGAAACTCTTGGGGTTGCACCAGGCAAAGAGGTCATAGTGGAAAAACAGGAACCAAAAGAAGCTGTAGAGAGAAAAATAGAGACAGCAGGGAGAGGGAAGAGGACTGCTCGCTGCTCAACAGCGTGGGTGTGTCCGTTTTAGGGAATTTCACCACCCTGGAGTCCATGTGAGTGCTGGCTCCACTTTCCCAAACATCCTTCGGGTGAGAATATAAACCAAGGCCCAATAAGCAAATGCACGCGGAACATGTTACGCACGCATTAAAAACCCACTCCGGCTGTCAGAAGACAAGGCCGTTTTGGGCCGTTAGAAACGCATGACAATTAAAAAAAACCACAAAAAATCATCCCTTAAGTAGGAATGTGGCTACCTTAATGGTAGATTTTTTTTTTAAAGTTGCATAGTTATGCAAAATCTCACCTTTGACGAGTCGTCAAGCTCTAGCCAGGAAAAGTAGTGGGGGTGGGGGGGGGGGGGAGCAAAAATCTTCCTGTGATAACTGCCTACTTAAAAAAAAAAATCATTTAGCTGTGAAGATCATCTACTTGTAAATCCTGTCTCTTTCTAAAACGAAAATATTCTATTTGTACAAACTGTCGACTTGTCAAAATCCTTTCCTTGTCAAAATCCTCACCTTGTCAAAATCCTCTCCTTGTCAAAATCCTCTCCTTGTCAAAATCCTCTCCTTGTCAAAATCCTCTCCTTGTCAAAATCCTCTCCTTGTCAAAATCCTCTCCTTGTCAAATCAAAATCCTCTCCTTGTCAAAATCCTCTCCTTGTCAAATCAAAATCCTCTCCTTGTCAAAATCCTCTCCTTGTCAAATCAAAATCCTCTCCTTGTCAAAATCCTCTCCTTGTCAAAATCCTCACCTTGTCAAAATCCTCTCCTTGTCAAAATCCTCTCCATCTACTTGTAAAATAGTCCACTTGTAAAAAAACAAAACAACCGTCCTCTAAAAACCATCTACTCTTTTTTCTATATTTATCATTCTTTAAAAAAAAATTTTAAACATTCACATATGCATTGAAAGAAGACATAAAGGAAAAATCATATTTTGTCATGATGCATCCATCATCATCGTGCATCTGACAACATGCAAAGATCAGAAAACATGACACAAAAGCATGGCCACAGAAAAGGCCAAGGCAAGGAACAGGACACAAAAACATGGCCACAGAAAAGGCCAAGGCAAGGAACATGGCAACCAGACATGAAAACATGGCCACATAAAAGGCAAGGAACATGACACAAAAACACAGCCACAAAATGGGTTGATAACAGCAAAGAAAATTAAGGCAGGAATTGAAGTCTCCAAGAGTTTTGTGTTTCATTTTCAAAATACTGGGATTCTACATTCTACAGGGTATGGCAGCTACTTTCAGAGTGACCTCAACAACAAAAACAAAACAAAACATAACATAGTGAAGCAATATGGCAGAGATACTCGTACACTTGCGAAAATTTGCTGACATAAATAAAAGGAGAAATGAAGCTGAACACAGTTGTGTTTTTATTGCCATTTTACTATTTTACCTCAACTGTGTGCTTGGAGGGAGTGGTGCCCAGCAGAATTGTGGGTTTTTATCAAGACAATTGTATATATAATATATATATATATATATAGTCAGTCTAGTCAAGTCAAAAACACTTTAATCATCCCATGAAGGGCAATTACAATACTGACAGGCAGATTGATACACATCAAAAATATCAAAGACACAAAAGCTATATTTCATATTGGTTTTCAAATGACTTCAAATAAAATGTCACGAAACACACACACACACACCAACAACACACGCGCGCCACGACACACACACGCGCACCACAAACACAC
>CM054167.1:20917122-20992784 GCA_028751875.1 Rapana venosa | reverse complement strand
CCTAAATAAACTCCTTTCACTCTTGCATATACACAGACCAGACGTTTGATTCCATAAAATATATAATAATGCTCCTTAAACTTTGGAGATCTCTTCTGATTGCCCTGAAGTGACCTAAGTTCGGATATGATAGAACGCTTAAAAATCGATCTTCATTCAGACAGAAACGCAAAGACGCAAATATTGCTTGAGGTATTAGAAAATTATCGATTTTTCCAGAATCTCTTCATTTTTCTCTTTCATCAAGTGACTGTTTGTTTATTCTTGATATTTATTTAACTTTCTTTTTTGTACATTTTTGCACGAAGCTAACATTTTGCTTGTATCTTGCCTACCTGCATGAATATGACTGCTACAGACACGATCTGAAGGAAGACGTTGTTGGATATCAACTGCTTGGCTTAGATTTATACTTAGAAAGCGCTACTAGGTGTTAACACAGGTGTTGATGCCCTGCAATGAAAGCTAGCCCAGGGCAAAATAGAGGGAAAGAGACAAGGAAAGCGAATCGGTGATCTAGAGGTAACGCGCCTCCCTAGAAAGCAAAAAATTCGTATCGGAAGTGTGGGGTGGTTTGATCCCCGTTTGACAAAATGTACAAAACTGCATACACACGGGGACTGGATGGAAAAAACTCACGAGTGCTTATTCCATTATCCTCGAAGTAAAGAGTAAAATACAATTTACAAAAGATAAAAAAACTATGTATGTCATTACATTTTTAAACAAACACGGAGACATGCGGGGCCCCTACTGCAAACAGACTTGTGCACGTAGGCCTAAAAAAAGGGTTTGCATTTGTGAAGGCACGTGCATGTCAGCCCCTATTCTTGTGTCTGTGTGCGTCTGTCTGTCTCTGTTGTCTGTCTGTCTGTCTGTCTGTCTGTCTGTTTGTCTTTCTGTCTGTCTCACACTCGCGCACACATAAAGACACACAGACAAATATACACACAAACACAAACACATATGCACACGCGCAAACACACACACACACACACACACACACATACACACACGCGCAAACACACACATACGCACACGCACACATACACACACGTGCGCGCGCATACATAAACATCCCCCGCACTTACACACCACACACACACACGCACGCACTCACACACACACACACACACACACAAAACACACACACACACACACACACACAAACACACACACACACACACACATATAGAGAGAAACAGACAGACAGACTGTGTTTGCCCGCGTGCATGCGTATGTGTGCGCGTGTATGTGTGTGTGTGTTCTGTCCCTCTGTCTGTATCTATCTGTTTCTGTCATTGCTTTTGACTCTCCGTCTGCATGTCTGTCTCTCAGTCTGCCTTGCTCTCTGTCTCTGTCTGCCTGCCTGTCTGTGTCTGTCTGCCTGTCTGTCTCTGTCTGTCTCTCTCCCCCCTCTCTCTCCCCCCTCTCTCTCCCTCTCTCTCTCCATCACCAGCCTCTGTTGACAAACTGAAGGTGGACAGGACAGGGGAACAGAGAGGCCTCCCAAAGTACTTACCCTCCCTCCCTCCCCTCAGCTCTCCTCCCCTCTCCTCCCTTGCCCATCATTATCAGGTTAGTGACGCTCCCTTACCTCCCTCTTCCAACACCCCACACCTCCACCACCACCCCCCACCCACCACCCACCCCCCACTCCCCCACTCTCCACCACCCCTCACTCTTCTCATTTCCTTATCCCCTGGCCTCGTCATCACTTCCACCCTATAGATATACAGACACATACACACACACGCGCGCGCGAGCACGCGCCCACGCTCGCACGTACATATGCACACATATGCAGATATGCACACTTGCACACACAAACATACACATTCATACAAAATACACACAGACAAACACACACACAGACATACGCTAATATCACTTTATGAACAGACGTAAAATGAAGACACACACAGACATACATACATACAAACACACACACACGCACGCTCGCACGCACGCACGCACGTACGGACACACACAGATTATTTAGTTGTTGTTTTTTATATTCTATGTATGCATATATATTATCCTTATGATCTTCTTTTTTTAAAATAGATGGCTTGATGGCTTATTCAACGTGCCCTCTGAAAATAAGTTTGACTTTGAATTTGACCACACAACACCACACACACACACACACACACACACACACCACACACCACACACACACACACACACACACACACACACACACACAGTAGAACATTTTGTAGCACTGAATTTTCAGAATGGTTGGATGATGGCGATTTACACTGACGGGCCCCCGATCACCCCCACAAGAGTAAGCTCCAAGGAGTGTCTTGTAGGGAGAATTGCTCTACCACACCAGACATAGGTTTCAAGCACTCACCCTTTCCCTTCTAGCAGATGCTTGATTATTCATCCACCCTGCAGCCATTTATGATACCTGCTTCTGTACCTGTGTCCTTCATGTACAGTAAACATGGGGTTAAGTTTGGAGTCCGCCTGTACAGGATCTATATGTAACTGTTTTTGATTTGTTTCTTGGTGTGTTAACCTTGTCTGTGAAGAATCAGAGCCCGACATATTATTGTTTGTCCATTCCTTGCTCGACGATTTATCCCCCCTCCAAAAGAAAAAACAGACAGAACAAAAGAAATACCCACCAACAAACAACAAAAAAATACAATATCCAATCAACATCAATTACAAGCAAAACAGCTAGGTCAGGGGCAGGCTGCTGTTGAAGAAGTGTTATGTTTATGTGTAAGAAGTTAATTTTGATTAACTAGGGTGTTGCCTTGTCTATCAGGTACACATTCCCCACTCTGGTCTCGGCCTCAAGTGGGCATTGAAGGACAGTCAGCGTTGGAGATGTTCTCCATAAGGCTCCCAACTAGCCCCCCAGGGTGCAGCACCATAAGGGATGGATTGCGAGTCAAGTCTTCTTTTCGTCAGAGAGTCATAGTCGTTCATTAAAGACTAAGCCGTAAAGTGATTGTGATCTTATGATGGGAAAGCACTCCCTTTGTTAACAATGGTTTCAATCAAGTGACTATGATGAAGCCCTGGAGCTGAAGGAGCATGACTGCCATAGACGTGGCAAGAAAAGGATAGAGTGTATATTGAACATCTATGAGCTGCTTCGAAAGCATGTGGGACATGCTGGAGAAAGAATCTGGCTGTAATATGACGCACCAAATTTGTGTCTTATAAGCTCTTGGAAGTGTGTGATATGTGTTAACTAATTTTGATTAGACTGTCATCCTGCTCTAACAAATATAAAAATGTTGTGGCTCTAGTGAGTTCGATTCCCAGCCTTGCCATTCTTTCTTCCCATGTGACTGATGAAAATATTGTGTTGTCTGAATGTTCAAAAGTCTCGCATCAAGTGTTATAAACGATGTCGTTGTTGCGATGTGCTCATGTCAGAACGTGGTTTTTTTTTGGTGCACACGTTTATGTATAGAAGTAATATGTTTCCACCTTTTGGACTGAGTTGGCCATTTCGTTGGGACACCAGGAATAGTGTGTCATGTTTAAAAAAACACATGCACAAAGAAAATGTGTGTAGGGTTTTGGGTATACACCTATATCCCTGAAGTCAGAAGTTGCAGCAATGTGTGATGGTGTGGGTGAGGTGGTGGGTGGGGTTGGGCGTGGGTGGGGTGGGTTGGGGGTGGGAGGGGTAAGGGTCATTTAAACCCACAAACCACATTCCCCCTGTGAGAACCTGTCAGAGCTCTAACCGAAGAACCAACAATGATAAATTGTACGTGTGTCTTCTTATTTTTTGTAGAATATTTGTATCCATGGTTTTATCCAATCCGTTGTCAGCAACTCTCCTGTTTGCATACTTTCACCAGAATAACAATATTCAGAGGGAGATATGATGGGTAATAACAATACAATACCACGGGTTTTTTGTTTGTCCTACAGATGTGTTGTAAACATTTTCGACTTTAGGCCTTCCTGTCTACTCAGACTGAGGACTCCATCTCTCTATGTATGAGGGTTTTCAGTAATCTTACAGAAGGTGGAAGACCTTTCATATCTCTGTTATCCTTCCCACATTGTAGGTAGGAGTATAAAGGTAAAGGATGTCGTCCATAAAGCCTTATAAGGTGGTAGTGGGGAGCGAGGCGTCAGAGACTCTTCATTTTCTCTAGGGCCAGCATATTGAGGGCGGCGACCCATTCTCCTTTCCTCGCATGCTTTAACTTCCTTGGATCCCTAAAGAGGGGCTTGGTACCCATTTTACAGCTGGATTGAACTGGTGGGAAACTGTTAAGTGAAGCCTAAGGCACGCAAACGTTTCACTCCATCAATGTGGTATACCACGCTCGACGCTGCTTCACTTGGACTATGGACTGGGGAAAGCGAGTGTGCTCTGACCACTGATGCTATCCCGTCACCACACTCGCAAAGATAGTTGCTGGGCAAAATATAAAAGATGTATGAAGCACACTGTCATTCACACCTTCCACTAGGCTGGTTTGTTTGAGGATGTATTGTGTGTTTAAATTTTATTGTATTGTACTACTATATTATAATGCGGATATGGAAAATAAGCATCACGTGCTTTTTAAAATAAAATCCACTCCCGTGTGTATGAGAGGTTTTGTAAATTGTCATCTGCTGTCCCTCCGGCAGACACAATGGCTTTATTCTTATGAAAGTGGAACAGAATGTTCAATGTGTGTGCATATGTATCTGTGTGCTAGTTTTCCCAACACGGGTTGCTCATTTTATTGTATCATCACGAAGGAGTTTGGTGGATGAAGGAGGAGGTCTGCTCACGATGGTAACTCCTAGAGGAAAATAACTCTCCCTTGAACGGGAATCGATACCTGTGGCGTCAGATTGCGCGAGCTCGAATGCTCTAACCACCTAGGTATGCTTCCAGTGTCGTTTACCTCGATGTTCCACAGTGCAGCGTGATGAGAATGTTGTTGTTTGTTGTGTTGTTGTTGTGCTGTTGTGCTGTGGTTGCTGTTGGTTTGTGTGGTTGTATGATCGATAGTGTGTTGTGTCTGTTTATGTGTTGCTGTTGCCGCTTAGCACTTTGGGGGGTCACCGAATGAATATGCTACTATGACCTCACTCATCCTCCAGCCTGAGGAATCACTGTGAGATAGTGAAGTACACCGGATTTATGAGAAGTTTGCGTGTATGACTTTGTTCAAGTACTCGCCATAGAGGATCAAGGCCATACTCACGACTTCACGAGGGATGTTTAGTCTCCTGTTTAGAGGGAGTGGCAGGTTGTTGGGATATGTTAAGAGTTGTCTTGCTGTAAGGCAATCTCAGACACAAGTATTTTGTTACAACATAAACAACAATGTCTGTGGTAGGCTTAGGCAATTAGCTGGACTCAATCTATAACTGTACTACAGTTTCTGACACGGGCACTAGGTGTTGAGAGTGAATGAATAAACCCAACCAAGTGGGTTTTTCGGTGTGTGTGGTATCACTAGAGGTGAAGCACCTGCTTGTAAAATAGCCAGAAAAGTCCGGGTCGGTAATATGCGTCTGGATCGATCCCTTGTTTGGCCTTGATACTTCTGTCCCCCCGTTCCTCAATGAAGTTTCGGTGGTCTGGGTTATAGTATTTTCGGCATTGAGTACGATCAACCGAACTGCCTGGTCCGTGTCGTTTGTTGCACATAAAATATTTACCGCACGTAAAAAGAACCCACAGCAACATACGAAGTTGTCCCCGTGGTGCAGAAAAATTCTGTGGAAATAAAGGACACCCTGTATAGGAAAGTACTATAATACATTGCAGGAACTCACTGTCAACTCAATCACTCGTAGTCTACCATGTCTCAAAGGATGTAGAGGAGTGGGAATAAGAGAAGACGCTGGACAGAGAGTCTGTTGTGTTCCGATGCTCAACCCGGGGGTAAATTCCTGTAGTTAATTAGTTTTTGTGTGGCTTAGTAGTAGGTTTCTGACAGGTGGTGGGTGCGGTCCATTTCTTTGATGTGTAGATGTTATCATACCATGATTTCTTTTGACATTGGTCTTCTTCTTCTTTTCTTGCATTCATACTCGTGTCCAATGTCCAGGAAATGTGTTAATGCTAAGGGTGTTGTGTTTGTGGTTTAGTTGTTTTTTTTAATTTTATTTTTTTCAGGTGACCAAACTCTCATCAGTTTGTTATCCTCTTTATGGTGGAGAGGATAGAGGTTCTTAGGGGGGCATCACCACTCGCTTTTTATTTTTCGTTCTATTCATTCATTAGTGTTGTTAGTCTGTTGTGTTCGTTGTATGATATTTGGAGGAGTCTATTTCTGTGGCTCAGAACTTATGTATGTCTCGAATGCTTGGATTCTCCTCTTAACTATGCTGTGATGAGTTCGTGGGTTCACAGCCATATAGGAGGGATAGATAATCACGAGTGGGATTTGTAAACGTGGTGATTTGCGTTGCAGTAAGCTGATGTTGTTAGTTATCTGATGATCTCTAGAGTCTGGGCTAGAGAGCATACATGCGCATGTTGCAATGCGAGCTTTCACTTCCATTGTGTGTGTGATGTGCCATCTGTTGTGTTAGGATGGAGCCCTAAGTATATTGAATTGGCTCACCTCTTCCAGTTATTTCTCCTATTCATCCTTATATTTCCGGTGCTTGTCTATTATTGCGAGCTGTTGACCATTGATCTTTGATTTATCTGTACTGACTCTTCACATGCCGTTATGCGCTCGATCGATTGAGAGACTATTGTGAGGTGTTTTGCAGTTCTTGTTTGCTGCGCTCCATGAGGTCAATTTGTATCTGAAATCTGAAGTTGCATAAGGGATGTCTTCCACCAATGTGCGATGGAAGTGGTGGTGGTTATTGCTGAGTTGTCTATGTGTCATGATGTTTTAGAGTGAGGAGGTTGAAAAGTACAGGTGGAGAAGATGGGCTAGCACTGATCGGACCCCAACCGTGGTTCATTGAAAGAACTCTCGCCCATGCTGATTATTCACGAAAACTGCACTTCTTGCGTTCTCGTTTACTTTTTGTGCCCTAATGTTGATTTAATGAGGCAGTTGTCTGAATGTTTTTTGATAAGTGCATGTAGTACTTTGCCAGAGGCCGTCATGCCCATACCTGTTCATAAGGCCTTTTTGAAGTCTCATGATAAGTTGTGATAAAGTCATTATTTGGTGTTGGAGATTGTTTCTCTATAGAATTCTCAGATGGAAAAATTTGTTCCATTGTGCTGCGTTTTGTGCCGAATAGCTCGGATTGATTTCTTCTTGCAGGAGGTGAAGTTTGTTCTGGCTTGTTGTTCAGGTCTGTTGAAGGACTACCTGCAGCAATGATATAGGCATAGGATGGCTTTTATGAGGGTGTCTGGTGCGTTCTCTTGTAGTTGTCTGGACATTGATTGGAGGTTTCCTTTGCTTTGGTAGGTGGGTTTTTATTTAAAGGTCTGTGTCCATTGCTGTACTGGTGCATTTTGTGGTGTCGTTGAATCTTCTGACATATGTTCTTTGAATCGTCCTTGCATGGTTTCTATTCCCATCCATTTTTTTATCGATTTCCGATTGGAATTTTATCGATTCCAGGGGAGCTTTCCCTTCTTCAATGCTTAATAGATGTAATCTTCTTCAACCTTGAGTGTATGGTGGGTCTTTTTCTTCTTGGTTGTTCAGGGGTTTGGTTCAGTTAACTATGTTGTATGTACTGGACGTTATAGTTAGGGTTGTTATACAAACCCTCACTGTATTGTCGTCCAGTCGTGGAGAGGATGGCATTTGCTTTACGTTGATAGATTTCCTTATTTGTCGTTCTCATATCAGAGTTTAGGCTGTGTGGTTTTTGTTATTTTTGTTTTTTGTTAGGTGATTTCTAGAGGTGTTTCATACAGTATGTGTTTTGCTGTTTGTCTCTTGGCCATTCTATCTTCGCGAAAGCTGATTGGCATTGTTCTTCTATCCACGCTTCTTTAGGCTTTCTCTCATCTTTTTCCTCACTTATACTGTGGCTATGTCGGTTTTTATTTTTGGCTTCTGGGACTTGTGAATTTTTGCGTATAGCTTCTCTTCTTTTGTCGCAGAGCGTCAATGACTCATTTGTCACCCCTCAGGGGATGTTTCTTTGTTCTTGCTCTCTCCTATATGGGGCTTCTGCTGCTGTCAATTGCATCTTCTTATGTTGGTTGGCTAGTGTGTTCATTACATCATTGTCAAGATTGCTGTGAGTTGCGGTCAGAAGACTTTACTCCTTTGTTGGTTGGAGAGAATGATCTCAAACACACGGTGGGGGTCTTTGAGTTTTCGCACAGATCTAATCTTTTGCGGTGGTGTTTTTTGGCTGCTGATTTGGCTTGCAGTTTCAGCGATTACTAGGGTGGTAAGTTCTTTGGGCGTGGTCACGGCCATGGCTGCGTCCTGGGATTGTTTTGTGGTTTGCCGTGTTTATGATGGATTTGAAGCTGTTGGGTGACATGTTATGTAACGGCTATTTGATGTGAATCTTGACCATGTGGTGTTTATTAGGATTGTGTGCGACACAGTGGTTGTTTCGGGAAGGGCTGGGGAGGATGGAGTGTGTGTGCTGGTTTGTTTGGGCTGCTGGGAGATGTTCGTATGAGACGCTGGCGTTCGTGCGGGGGGTGGCTCCGAGTCATTTTTGCGGACGGGGGTGTTCTGACCTGGGGTGCTAGAGGCATCTTTGGGCCCACGCGTAGATGGCATGTGGCGTCGGACACTTTTATGATGTGGGGGGGGGTCGTGGGGGGTGTGTCGGGGGGATTTTGGGGGCATGTGTGTTGGAGTCGATGTGGAGGGCACTTGGTCTTTTTTATAGGGGGGTTTGCTGTGATTTGTCTTGATGTGGTTGTGGGGGGGATGGTTGAGCTTGTTATCTGTTGCTTGTGTGGGGTGCTTTTACATTGTGGGATTGGCGGGGGGGGTGGGGGTGGGGTGGGGGGGGGGGGGTTGATTAACGGTTTGTAACGACTGGGGGTGTTCTGAAATTGGGGGGGGGGGGGGGGTGGGGTGGTTGGTGTGGAGGTTTGGGTTATTGGGTTGTGGTGGAGAGGGGGGGGTTGGGGGGTAGGTGGCGGCGGTTTTTGGGGAGGGTGGTTTTTGGTGTTTGTGTTTGGTGTGTTGGTTGGGTGGGTGAACTTTGTGTTCTTCTTTGTGTTTTTTTTTTTAGTTATGTTTTTTTATTTGTTTTGTTTTTTTTAACACCTACTCAATCCCCCATTAGTTGATTATTTGTTTGTTTGGTTTGTCGTTGATTTTAGTGTTATTTGTTATTTTTGTGTTACTTATATCTGTTTTTGTTAGTTTGTTCGTTTGTTCGTTTGTTTGGTTTTTTTTTTGTTTGTGAATTATATTATATTCCTTTTTTGACTAGTTGTTTTTGTATTGGTTATGTTTTTTTTTTTAGAGGGTTTTGTTTTCTTATAGGGTTTTTATGTGTGTAGGTTTTGTTGTGTTTTTTTATTTTTTCTTATATTAATTCTTAGTTTTGTTATATGTTTTTGTTTTGTTTTTTTGTTTTTATTCTAGTTATTTTTTTTTTTCTCTTATTTTTTTATTTTTTTGGTTTTTGTTCTAGAGTGTTTTTTTTGTATTTTAATTTTTTTATTGTTTTTATTTATTTTTTCTTGTTTTATTTTATTGTTTTTGTCTTTTTTTTTTTTTTTTTTTAATTGTTTGTTAGTTTTGTGTTATTATTTTTTGTTCGATGTATGTTTTTTTTGTGTTGTTCAGTTTATTTTGTTTATCTGTTATTTTTTTATTTCTGTTTTTTATTTATTTATTTCCTATATTATATTAATGTATTATATTTAAATTATAGTTTATAATATATTAATAAATATTAAGTATTAAAATTTAAAAATAAATATTATAAAAAGTATTATTAACAAAAAATTAAAAAAAAAACAAAAAAAACAAAAACAAAAGTAAAAAACTTATAAGAAATAACCAATAATATAAAAAAAAATAAAAATATAAATAAAAAAAAAAAAATAAAAAAAAAATGACTCTTCTTCCATCCACTAAACCCCACTCATAACAATCTAAAACCCACTCCATAACCCACACACAAAAACAACCCCCCAACATACCAACTACACCAACCTACTCATTTTCCCTACTCTATTTCTCTCTTTCCTACTTAATTTGCCCCAATCTTTTCCCTACTCTTTTTCCTACTTATCTTCCCTATCTTTCCATGGACTCTCTTTTCCCCATACTCTCTCCCCCCTCCTCTTTTTCCCTCTCATTTATTCCCTACTATACTTTTCCTACTCTTCTTTATCCTCACTTCTCCCATACTTTCTGCCCTAGATTTTTTCCCCTACTCTTTCCCCAAACTCTTCCCTTCCTACTCCTTATTCCTACTCATTAAATTATTTTTTTTTTATCATTTATTTCCCTTACCCTCCTTCCCCTATATCTCCCCAACTCATACTTCACCTACTCTCAACACCTAAAATCCTACAATATTTCCTACACAAAAAACCAACTACATTACCCAACCATAAAAACCCCCCCCTACATAGAGAGAGTCCTTACTCTTTTTTCCCCTACTTATTCTTTATTCCCTTAACACTTTTCCACCCCCTCTATTCCTCCAAAATTTTACCTCTCTTTACCCTTCATCTTTTCCCTATCCTTTCCCCAACTCTTTCTTAACCACACCTCCTCCTCACTTTCCCTACTCTTTTTCCCCTACTCCTTTCTCACCTTCCAAATCTCTTTCCATTTAAACTCTTATTCCATTACTCTTTCCGTGGTTGTGTGTACTTTTTCCCTATATTTTCCCCTACTCTTTTCCCCCCTACTCTTTTTCCCTACTCTTACCCCCTCCTCATTTCCCCACTAAATATTACCCTACTATATTACCCTAACTCTTACTACTCTTTTTTCCAAAATCTGTCCCACTACTCTTTTCCATAATATTTATCCCACCATATTTTAACTTCTACTTTCCCTTAAATCTTTTCTCCATAAGCTATTTTCACCAACTTTCCACTCTCGCATTGTTATTCCCATACTCTGTTGGTCCTACTCTTTTTACCACTTCCAATCTCTTTGTGTCCATACTCCTCTTGTGTGCATACTACTATTTTTCCCGATACTTGTTTCATTCTTTTGTTCCTTATCGCTTTACCTAACGCTTTTCCAATCACAACCATAATATTATTTCTGTGTGTGTGTTGTGTGTGTGTCCATACTAATTCTTTTTCCATCACTTTTTCCCAACCACTATTTTAAATTCTCTTTAGAATAGAATCAAGGGAGAGGGTTACACGGATGTGTGTGTGTGTGTGTGTGTGTTGGACTCATAGAAGCGTTTCCCCATATATACTTAGTACAATTAGAGATTGCCAGGTATATGTAGGGTCAGGTAAGAGGGGGACCAAATACAAAGGGGGCAATTAGGCGAAGCAGCAGTGGACAATTATGAGGGGGACACATAGCGGGGCACCAGTAGCGGTTGACAGGAGAGGGGACAAGTAGAGAGGGACAAAGAGAGGGGCAGGTAGAGGGGGACAAGAAGATGGTGGGACAAGATAGAGAAAGCGGTGTGTGTGTGTGTGGTACAAGTATAAGAGGGATAGTAGAGGGGACTAAGTACGAGGTCGGAAATAGGGCGTGTGTAGGTAAAGAGGGGACAAGTAGAGAGGACATAGTATAGGGGGGGCAAGTGTATGAGGGCAGGCCAAGTTGAGGTGGAAAAGTAGATGGGTGATTATAGTGTCAAGTAAGGTGACAAGTCAGGAGGGAAAACAACGGAGGGGGCGTATTAAGGGGAACTAGTAGAATGAAGGTAGAGGGGACGTGTAGAGGGAGGCAGAAGTAGTGTGGGCATAGTAGACGGGAAAGTAGAGGTGGACACAGAGATGGGGGGCGGTTAGGGTTGAAGAGTTAGAGGTGGAACTAAGTAGGGGGGGACAAGAAGAGGGTGCAAGTATTGAGGGATATAGATTGACAAGTAGATGAGGCTCTTACCGGGCAAGTAGAGGGAACAAGTGGAGACGGACAATGTAGATGTAAAGTAGCGATGGGAAAAGTAAGAAGAAGACACGTAGAGGGGGCTATAGGACAAGTAGGATGGGAACAAGTAGAGGGTACAAGTAGAGGGGGCAAGTAGAGGGATGCAAGTAGAGGGGTGCAAGTAGAGGGTGGAAAGGTAGAGGGGGGACGAGTAGAGAGATGCAAGTAGAGACGGACAAGTAGAGAGGGACAAGTATAGTGGGACAAGTGGAGGGGACAAGTAGAGGGGGACAAGTAGATAGGGGCAAGTCAGAGCGGGACAAGTAGCGGGGGACAAGCACAGAGAGACAGTAGAGGGGGACAAGTAGAGAGCGACAAGTAGAGGGGCAACAAGTAGTGGGGGAATATAGAGGGGTCAGGTAGAAAAATAATTGGGACCAGTAGAGAGGGGGGGGACAAGTAGAGGTGGAATAGTAGAGGAGCGGGACTGTACAAAAGTAGATGGGGACAAACAAGTAGAGGGTGGACAAATAGAGGGGGGAAAAGTAGAGAGGGACAAGAAGAGGTGGACAAGTAGAGAGGGACAAGGGTAAAGGGTAAAAAATGACGTGGGGAACAAAGTAGAGGGGGGCTATGGATAAGTAGAGCAGGGGGACAAGTAGAGGGGGATATAGTACAAGTAGAGGGTAAAGTAAAGGGTTGGAAAAGTAGTGAAGGAACGTTAGAGGGGGCTATGGAATAAGTACGCGGAAAAGTAGTAGGGTATAGAAAGTATGGAGAGGGGAAAATTCAGGGGGTATAGCACAAGTAGAGGGTACAAGTAAAAGGGTACAAGTACTGGGGAATAGTTGAAGGTGACAAGTAAGAGGCAATTAAAAAGGGGGACAAGGGAAACAGCAGACGGGGCAAGTAAAGGGGGACAAGTAGAGGGGACAGTAGAGGGGGAAGATAGAGGGGAAAGTATAGGTTACATAGTGGAGAGGGCAAGTATAGGGGGACAAGTGGGGGGGAGAAGAGGGTACAAGTATAGAGGGGAAACGTATGAGAGGGGCAAGTAGTGGAGAACAAGGTAGAAGGGAGCTATAGGACAAGTAGAGAGGTTCACGTGGAGGTGGGCAAGTATGAAGGGTGGCACAGTAAAGAGGACATTATAGAGGGGACAGTAGAGGGGGACAAGTAGATGAGGACAAGTAGATGGGGAAAAGTAGAGCGGGGCAAGTAGATGGGAAAATGTAAGAGGGGGCTTTAAGAAAGTAGAGGGGTCACGTTGGATGGGAGCGGATAGTAGAGGGTGGCAAAGTAAGGGGACACGTAGATGGGACAAGTAGAGGGACATGTAGAGCGGGCAAGCAGATGGGAACAAGTAGAAGGGGGCCATATAGACCAAGTAGAGGGTTAAGTGGAGGGGGCACGTAGAGGGTGGCAAAGTAAAGGGGACAAGTAGATGGGACAAGTAGGGGACAAGTAGAGCGGCAAGCAAGAGGGAACAAGTAGAAGGGGGGCCTATAAGGACAAGTCGAGGGGTAAAGTGGATGGGGGCACTTGTTAGCTAGTGTGTGTGTAATAAATGTTATAAGTTTATTTTTTTGACATCTTGATTTTCTTTTTTGTTAAGTTAGTGTGTATATGTGAAGGTGGTGTGTGTGGGTGGTGGTCGTTAGTGCTGTTGTGGCTGAGTGATTAAGTGTGTTTGTTGGTTTTTGTTTTTTGTGTGTTGTGGTGTCCCGTGTGTACGTGTGTGGGTGTGTGGTGTTGGTGAGGAGTGCATTGTGTGTGCGTGAACTAGGGTGTGTTTGTAAAAGGTGTGTTTATATGTGAAAGGGTGTGTGGGTATTTGTGTGTGTGAAGTGTTTGTGTGTGAAAAGGTGTTGTTTTATTTTATGTGTTGTATGAATTGTAATAGGTTGTGTTCTGTTGTCCTTGTGAATGCGTGGTTTTATGTTTGGGTTGTGGTGTTGGTGAGAGGGGGGAGGGAGGAGCTGGATGTGGTAGGTGTGTTATCTTGTTTGTGTGTGTTAGTATGTGTGTTGTATATGTGTTTGTGAGGTGCTCTTGTGTGTGTGTTGTGGTTATGTATGTGATAGCTTGTGTATGTGTTGTGTTCTTGTGTGTTGTGTGTTGTGCGTGCGTGTGTGTTTTCTTTTTTGTTTCGTTGTGTACGTGTGATGGTTAAATTTGTTGTGCTCTGTGTGTGTAATGGTGTGTGTAGATAATGTGTTAGTGTGTGTATGTGTGTATAATTGTAAGTGTGTGTGAAGTAAGTGTGATATGTCTGTATGATCTCTGTTCTGTACTGTGAAAAGGACGAGTGCGATTTTGATGTGTGTGTGTGGATGTTGGGGTGGGGCGGGGGGGACGGAGGGTGGGTGAATGATAGAGAGGAAAGGTGTGTGGTCTTGTGTGTGTGTGGGTGTTTGTTTATGTGGGGTGGTATTGTTTGTTTGTGTATGGGGTATGTTTTTGTGTTGGGATGAGAGGTCGAGGAGGTTTGAGAGATGGAATGGAATCAGGTTGTTTGATTATTGAATAGTGTTTCGCTAGTCTCTTATCAGTTTGTCTGGTAAGTCAGTCAGGTGTCTTGATCTGTCCGTCCGTGTCTGTCTAGTCTGTTCTTTTTGTTTGGTTTCGCTTCAGTCTCTCATCTCCACCTTATCTTGAGTGTGGTATAGTGAAAAAACACAGAGAGAGATAGCAAATCCATCTCTCTGTCTTTCAGACTGTCTGTCTGTCTGTCTAGGTTTCTGTCTGTCTGTCTGCTACTTGTCTGTCATGTTGTCTGTCTGTCTGTCTCTCTATGTCTCTCACGCTCTTTCTCAGCTCTTCTCTCTCTATCGATCTATTATCTCTCTCACACATCACATCACACACACACAACTGCACCCTACACTGCAACTCAGTCAACAACTACTTACGACCAATTTGAATTTTTCCTGTTAAATAAGAAGCGTTTTCGTGTGCGGATTTTTTTTTGTTTTATGTTTGTTTTGTAATTCTTTCATTTTGATGGGTAAATGAAAAATATACCCGTGTGCTGTTTTTAATCCCAGTCCGTGGTATATGCTGTTTTTGTATTATTTTGTCATTCGGTTTACCTCACGGCACACAATGGCCTAGATGCTTCTGAAAGCTGAACGAGTTTTTGTCTAGAAAGTAATTGTGTCGCATGATAGTTCTGTGTGCGTTCGCACACTGGTGACCTCGGTTTTAGTATCATCCCATAGGTCTTGTGTTTGGGTGAGAGAGTGGAGTCGGCACTGATGTTAAGCCAGAGGAGTAATCTTGCGTAAATTCGAGATTTCGATCTCATCGTTGGTCAGTAGATCAATGAGCGCTCTCACTTAACCACAGCACTTATCCTGCTGTTTTTAGGGGTGTGCATGTATGTGTTTGCGTGGTGGGGTTGCATAAACATAAGTGTAACCCATGCTTTGCATGCATAGTATGCATGAGACACCTATGAACACTTCGTTGCAATTAGTCGTTTCCTCTCTCTTCACGAAACACACTCACACACCACACACACACACTCAAACACAAACACAAACCACACTACATCACACAACCACTGTCACACACACACACACTCACCATGACATTAAACACATCCGAACGTTTTTCAGGCGGAGTTTGAACATCTCCCTACTCACAAGTTTTATTTGCAAGGTGGTTGGCGACATACCGGGTTCGTAATGTGACTCCGTTGTGCGATCTTTTTCCCATCAATGTAATTTGCTTGTTCAGTAGTCCCAGAGCACTCGACACAGGCAGCCGTATGTTAACTTGTTGAACTCTGCATTTGGCGTTGGGGTTTTGTGGTCTGTGAATGGACCTCATGGACCCGGTCTTTCTTTCACTGGTGGGTTACACCTCCTCTGTGTTGTTGGGGACAGTTGTGGGACTCACGTTTTTCTCTGTCTTCTTTACGTTGTTCCTGTCTATGTTGTGTGGTCACGCCGTTCATTCCTGGGCTACACTCCAGTTCACTGTAATTGGTTGAGATTTGAAGATTTTGTGTTATATACAAAACCATTGTACACCTCCCTACATCCACTCCTCCCATCCCAACTTGTAAAGGTACACGCCTTCCTGATCGTAACGTTTCATGGGTTCTATGCTGTGTATGTTTGTGGTACCTTGCGGGATTTTCGCAGTTGAATGATATTAAACACTCGGGCTGTTTGGGTCCTCTGTTTTCGTTGTTGAAAATCTTATGATTTGAAGAAATATGCAATGACAGAGTGAGATGTTGCAGATGTGGGTCTCAGTGGGAAAGACTTCGCGCGACCAACACAGTCGTGCTTATTCCACTTTATTACGGGATGCGAGGTTGAGAGTGTTTGCTCTCGCAAAATTACCTGTCCAACATGTCGCTTGGTGTCTGTAGTCTATCGGGATTGGTTGACGGCTCTTTGGGTATTTTTGATAGTAAGACTAGAGTACAACCCTGTCAATAGTGTCTCAAAACGCATATGCACTTTCCACTTAGTTTAGGCATCAGTACGTCATCCTGTTTTATCATGTTGATGATCATGCATTAAAAAATATTGTTTGATTGTGCGGTTTGGTTGGTTGCAGTTGCTCTGGTCTCATGGTTGACTTCAGATTTGTGTTTTCCCCATTCACTGTCTAGTTCCTGTGGTGAGTATGAGGTCAAAGCCTTTGGGGTTTGGAAGGTGTTTCGGGGGGACGGTTCGTTGGAGGAACGTTGTGGTGAATGCTGATTTGGAGGGGGAAAATCTCAATGTCTTGGCTCCGCGACTGAAAGATTAGTGTGTCTATTCGTAGGGGGGTTGTAGGGTGGTGTCATGGTATGTTGTAGCTCATGAGTAGTAGCTTACCACTGAACACCATCAATTGTGTGTCCTTGTAACGCAGTGCAGCGGGCACTCTTCTGTCTGGTGACCCGATACTGCTGCCTGATAGTTGTTGGGTCCTCTGTGGAACTTTGGAGCCCTGTGGTATGATAAAGAACAAAGTATGGGTGTGGTTTTATGTGGCCGGGGACGTGAAGATGTAAATTATGAGCGCGACGATTGGTTATAGCATGGTGATGGCTTGTGTCACTGAAGTCTGAGGCATCTAGCACAAATAAGAATAAAGGAGATTTACATTAAATAAGGCCTATCGGTTAGGCAACAGATAGATTTATTTTCCGTGTAAGTGCAAACTAATGAATCCTAGTTTACGCGCCCTGAACTCTCAAACGCATAACATCACCACTTAATACATGTTTTTGGCGGTCTTGTTAAAAAAGAATATATATAATAATTAATTTGGAAGCGGACTGTTCTCTCCCCTTGGACTGATTTATGTCGCTATAAAGAAAAGAACATTGAGAAAGGGTTTTCTATGCTCGTGTAAGTAGAGTACCTGTGTATCGCTATATGAAGGCGTGTAATAAGAGATGCTCAGTTAGGAATTGCTCGGATCTCTAGTCATGGTTTGCTCTGGATGTAGAATGTATGCTATGATGGTATTGATGATAGACGATCACGACTTTGTTTTTCGCTCCCCTTGTCTTTGCTTTTTTTTTAATAGTGAGTTTTTGTCCCCGTGTGCATTCTGTAGGCAGAGTGAAGCCTCGCTTAATGACGTGTGGGAGGGGCCCATATAAGAGCGCGTCAAGTTTGGTGTATTTGTAAACACAAGGAACTTCGGTTCAATTCATATCGCGTGTAAGGTTATAGACGGATTGCTCTCTGCGTGCCTTTACCTGTGTATGTTGTACTGTGCTGTTAACGGTGCGTGTCTCGCTGACCGACCTTGGCGTCTAGTGAGGTTTCATCCAGGGTCCTGGGAGTGGGATGTGGTTGGTTGTAGTCTGTGGTTTGGGGTGTCATTTGGTAGTGTAGTGCGGACAGGTTATTCTCCATGTGTAATCATGGATTGTGGGGTTCTCCATTTTTCATGGTGGGGGGGGGCTGAGCTGCGGGTTGTTGGGTGGTGGAATTTACGTTTTTTTTATTATATTAGCATATAGATTCACTGTACGAGTTATACCGTAGGTTTTTACTACGTTTTTTTCGTTTATGTTTCTTATGTTTATTTCTTTCTTTTATGTATTGTTGTTTCTGGTTGGGAATACTATTCCTATATTTGACAGCCATGTGTTTACTCTATATAAATATAATATGTGCGCTTGTGACGTTTACCGTATTTGTAAATGTGATAGTGACAATCTCTATTTGCTGTGAAAGATTGTCTGATCGATTTTGCAAGAGTGACCATAAAAGTTAAGACAAGGAGATGAACATCCGCTATTGTTTACGCATAACATCCTATGTACTTTGTCTCTAGGTCACCAACAGTCTATTCTTTTGTCGCGAACGCTCCGACAGCAATTTCTTGTTGCTGTTCGTAGTTTATGATAACTAAAATGCGCTGCGCTTGCCGGTAAGCGCTACCTGTTACAAACGTCAGGACCACGCAGTCGACCTGTTGGCAGGTAGAGGTATTGTTTTTTTGTGGGAAAAAAGGCAACAGAATGGATACACAAGTGTAGGCAATGAAAATATATATAATATTAATTTATTTGTATTCTTTTTTATGACCGATGTGTGTAATATGGGAATAGCACTGTATGCTTTTGACAGGAAGGATTGGTGTTAGAGGGGTTTTGGTTGGAGGGAAGTAAAAAGAATCAAGCAGAAACAAAGAGAAGGGTAGAACATTTTGTAGCACTGAATTTTCAGAATGGTTGGATGATGGCGATTTACACTGACGGGCCCCCGATCACCCCCACAAGAGTAAGCTCCAAGGAGTGTCTTGTAGGGAGAATTGCTCTACCACACCAGACATAGGTTTCAAGCACTCACCCTTTCCCTTCTAGCAGATGCTTGATTATTCATCCACCCTGCAGCCATTTATGATACCTGCTTCTGTACCTGTGTCCTTCATGTACAGTAAACATGGGGTTAAGTTTGGAGTCCGCCTGTACAGGATCTATATGTAACTGTTTTTGATTTGTTTCTTGGTGTGTTAACCTTGTCTGTGAAGAATCAGAGCCCGACATATTATTGTTTGTCCATTCCTTGCTCGACGATTTATCCCCCCTCCAAAAGAAAAAACAGACAGAACAAAAGAAATACCCACCAACAAACAACAAAAAAATACAATATCCAATCAACATCAATTACAAGCAAAACAGCTAGGTCAGGGGCAGGCTGCTGTTGAAGAAGTGTTATGTTTATGTGTAAGAAGTTAATTTTGATTAACTAGGGTGTTGCCTTGTCTATCAGGTACACATTCCCCACTCTGGTCTCGGCCTCAAGTGGGCATTGAAGGACAGTCAGCGTTGGAGATGTTCTCCATAAGGCTCCCAACTAGCCCCCCAGGGTGCAGCACCATAAGGGATGGATTGCGAGTCAAGTCTTCTTTTCGTCAGAGAGTCATAGTCGTTCATTAAAGACTAAGCCGTAAAGTGATTGTGATCTTATGATGGGAAAGCACTCCCTTTGTTAACAATGGTTTCAATCAAGTGACTATGATGAAGCCCTGGAGCTGAAGGAGCATGACTGCCATAGACGTGGCAAGAAAAGGATAGAGTGTATATTGAACATCTATGAGCTGCTTCGAAAGCATGTGGGACATGCTGGAGAAAGAATCTGGCTGTAATATGACGCACCAAATTTGTGTCTTATAAGCTCTTGGAAGTGTGTGATATGTGTTAACTAATTTTGATTAGACTGTCATCCTGCTCTAACAAATATAAAAATGTTGTGGCTCTAGTGAGTTCGATTCCCAGCCTTGCCATTCTTTCTTCCCATGTGACTGATGAAAATATTGTGTTGTCTGAATGTTCAAAAGTCTCGCATCAAGTGTTATAAACGATGTCGTTGTTGCGATGTGCTCATGTCAGAACGTGGTTTTTTTTTGGTGCACACGTTTATGTATAGAAGTAATATGTTTCCACCTTTTGGACTGAGTTGGCCATTTCGTTGGGACACCAGGAATAGTGTGTCATGTTTAAAAAAACACATGCACAAAGAAAATGTGTGTAGGGTTTTGGGTATACACCTATATCCCTGAAGTCAGAAGTTGCAGCAATGTGTGATGGTGTGGGTGAGGTGGTGGGTGGGGTTGGGCGTGGGTGGGGTGGGTTGGGGGTGGGAGGGGTAAGGGTCATTTAAACCCACAAACCACATTCCCCCTGTGAGAACCTGTCAGAGCTCTAACCGAAGAACCAACAATGATAAATTGTACGTGTGTCTTCTTATTTTTTGTAGAATATTTGTATCCATGGTTTTATCCAATCCGTTGTCAGCAACTCTCCTGTTTGCATACTTTCACCAGAATAACAATATTCAGAGGGAGATATGATGGGTAATAACAATACAATACCACGGGTTTTTTGTTTGTCCTACAGATGTGTTGTAAACATTTTCGACTTTAGGCCTTCCTGTCTACTCAGACTGAGGACTCCATCTCTCTATGTATGAGGGTTTTCAGTAATCTTACAGAAGGTGGAAGACCTTTCATATCTCTGTTATCCTTCCCACATTGTAGGTAGGAGTATAAAGGTAAAGGATGTCGTCCATAAAGCCTTATAAGGTGGTAGTGGGGAGCGAGGCGTCAGAGACTCTTCATTTTCTCTAGGGCCAGCATATTGAGGGCGGCGACCCATTCTCCTTTCCTCGCATGCTTTAACTTCCTTGGATCCCTAAAGAGGGGCTTGGTACCCATTTTACAGCTGGATTGAACTGGTGGGAAACTGTTAAGTGAAGCCTAAGGCACGCAAACGTTTCACTCCATCAATGTGGTATACCACGCTCGACGCTGCTTCACTTGGACTATGGACTGGGGAAAGCGAGTGTGCTCTGACCACTGATGCTATCCCGTCACCACACTCGCAAAGATAGTTGCTGGGCAAAATATAAAAGATGTATGAAGCACACTGTCATTCACACCTTCCACTAGGCTGGTTTGTTTGAGGATGTATTGTGTGTTTAAATTTTATTGTATTGTACTACTATATTATAATGCGGATATGGAAAATAAGCATCACGTGCTTTTTAAAATAAAATCCACTCCCGTGTGTATGAGAGGTTTTGTAAATTGTCATCTGCTGTCCCTCCGGCAGACACAATGGCTTTATTCTTATGAAAGTGGAACAGAATGTTCAATGTGTGTGCATATGTATCTGTGTGCTAGTTTTCCCAACACGGGTTGCTCATTTTATTGTATCATCACGAAGGAGTTTGGTGGATGAAGGAGGAGGTCTGCTCACGATGGTAACTCCTAGAGGAAAATAACTCTCCCTTGAACGGGAATCGATACCTGTGGCGTCAGATTGCGCGAGCTCGAATGCTCTAACCACCTAGGTATGCTTCCAGTGTCGTTTACCTCGATGTTCCACAGTGCAGCGTGATGAGAATGTTGTTGTTTGTTGTGTTGTTGTTGTGCTGTTGTGCTGTGGTTGCTGTTGGTTTGTGTGGTTGTATGATCGATAGTGTGTTGTGTCTGTTTATGTGTTGCTGTTGCCGCTTAGCACTTTGGGGGGTCACCGAATGAATATGCTACTATGACCTCACTCATCCTCCAGCCTGAGGAATCACTGTGAGATAGTGAAGTACACCGGATTTATGAGAAGTTTGCGTGTATGACTTTGTTCAAGTACTCGCCATAGAGGATCAAGGCCATACTCACGACTTCACGAGGGATGTTTAGTCTCCTGTTTAGAGGGAGTGGCAGGTTGTTGGGATATGTTAAGAGTTGTCTTGCTGTAAGGCAATCTCAGACACAAGTATTTTGTTACAACATAAACAACAATGTCTGTGGTAGGCTTAGGCAATTAGCTGGACTCAATCTATAACTGTACTACAGTTTCTGACACGGGCACTAGGTGTTGAGAGTGAATGAATAAACCCAACCAAGTGGGTTTTTCGGTGTGTGTGGTATCACTAGAGGTGAAGCACCTGCTTGTAAAATAGCCAGAAAAGTCCGGGTCGGTAATATGCGTCTGGATCGATCCCTTGTTTGGCCTTGATACTTCTGTCCCCCCGTTCCTCAATGAAGTTTCGGTGGTCTGGGTTATAGTATTTTCGGCATTGAGTACGATCAACCGAACTGCCTGGTCCGTGTCGTTTGTTGCACATAAAATATTTACCGCACGTAAAAAGAACCCACAGCAACATACGAAGTTGTCCCCGTGGTGCAGAAAAATTCTGTGGAAATAAAGGACACCCTGTATAGGAAAGTACTATAATACATTGCAGGAACTCACTGTCAACTCAATCACTCGTAGTCTACCATGTCTCAAAGGATGTAGAGGAGTGGGAATAAGAGAAGACGCTGGACAGAGAGTCTGTTGTGTTCCGATGCTCAACCCGGGGGTAAATTCCTGTAGTTAATTAGTTTTTGTGTGGCTTAGTAGTAGGTTTCTGACAGGTGGTGGGTGCGGTCCATTTCTTTGATGTGTAGATGTTATCATACCATGATTTCTTTTGACATTGGTCTTCTTCTTCTTTTCTTGCATTCATACTCGTGTCCAATGTCCAGGAAATGTGTTAATGCTAAGGGTGTTGTGTTTGTGGTTTAGTTGTTTTTTTTAATTTTATTTTTTTCAGGTGACCAAACTCTCATCAGTTTGTTATCCTCTTTATGGTGGAGAGGATAGAGGTTCTTAGGGGGGCATCACCACTCGCTTTTTATTTTTCGTTCTATTCATTCATTAGTGTTGTTAGTCTGTTGTGTTCGTTGTATGATATTTGGAGGAGTCTATTTCTGTGGCTCAGAACTTATGTATGTCTCGAATGCTTGGATTCTCCTCTTAACTATGCTGTGATGAGTTCGTGGGTTCACAGCCATATAGGAGGGATAGATAATCACGAGTGGGATTTGTAAACGTGGTGATTTGCGTTGCAGTAAGCTGATGTTGTTAGTTATCTGATGATCTCTAGAGTCTGGGCTAGAGAGCATACATGCGCATGTTGCAATGCGAGCTTTCACTTCCATTGTGTGTGTGATGTGCCATCTGTTGTGTTAGGATGGAGCCCTAAGTATATTGAATTGGCTCACCTCTTCCAGTTATTTCTCCTATTCATCCTTATATTTCCGGTGCTTGTCTATTATTGCGAGCTGTTGACCATTGATCTTTGATTTATCTGTACTGACTCTTCACATGCCGTTATGCGCTCGATCGATTGAGAGACTATTGTGAGGTGTTTTGCAGTTCTTGTTTGCTGCGCTCCATGAGGTCAATTTGTATCTGAAATCTGAAGTTGCATAAGGGATGTCTTCCACCAATGTGCGATGGAAGTGGTGGTGGTTATTGCTGAGTTGTCTATGTGTCATGATGTTTTAGAGTGAGGAGGTTGAAAAGTACAGGTGGAGAAGATGGGCTAGCACTGATCGGACCCCAACCGTGGTTCATTGAAAGAACTCTCGCCCATGCTGATTATTCACGAAAACTGCACTTCTTGCGTTCTCGTTTACTTTTTGTGCCCTAATGTTGATTTAATGAGGCAGTTGTCTGAATGTTTTTTGATAAGTGCATGTAGTACTTTGCCAGAGGCCGTCATGCCCATACCTGTTCATAAGGCCTTTTTGAAGTCTCATGATAAGTTGTGATAAAGTCATTATTTGGTGTTGGAGATTGTTTCTCTATAGAATTCTCAGATGGAAAAATTTGTTCCATTGTGCTGCGTTTTGTGCCGAATAGCTCGGATTGATTTCTTCTTGCAGGAGGTGAAGTTTGTTCTGGCTTGTTGTTCAGGTCTGTTGAAGGACTACCTGCAGCAATGATATAGGCATAGGATGGCTTTTATGAGGGTGTCTGGTGCGTTCTCTTGTAGTTGTCTGGACATTGATTGGAGGTTTCCTTTGCTTTGGTAGGTGGGTTTTTATTTAAAGGTCTGTGTCCATTGCTGTACTGGTGCATTTTGTGGTGTCGTTGAATCTTCTGACATATGTTCTTTGAATCGTCCTTGCATGGTTTCTATTCCCATCCATTTTTTTATCGATTTCCGATTGGAATTTTATCGATTCCAGGGGAGCTTTCCCTTCTTCAATGCTTAATAGATGTAATCTTCTTCAACCTTGAGTGTATGGTGGGTCTTTTTCTTCTTGGTTGTTCAGGGGTTTGGTTCAGTTAACTATGTTGTATGTACTGGACGTTATAGTTAGGGTTGTTATACAAACCCTCACTGTATTGTCGTCCAGTCGTGGAGAGGATGGCATTTGCTTTACGTTGATAGATTTCCTTATTTGTCGTTCTCATATCAGAGTTTAGGCTGTGTGGTTTTTGTTATTTTTGTTTTTTGTTAGGTGATTTCTAGAGGTGTTTCATACAGTATGTGTTTTGCTGTTTGTCTCTTGGCCATTCTATCTTCGCGAAAGCTGATTGGCATTGTTCTTCTATCCACGCTTCTTTAGGCTTTCTCTCATCTTTTTCCTCACTTATACTGTGGCTATGTCGGTTTTTATTTTTGGCTTCTGGGACTTGTGAATTTTTGCGTATAGCTTCTCTTCTTTTGTCGCAGAGCGTCAATGACTCATTTGTCACCCCTCAGGGGATGTTTCTTTGTTCTTGCTCTCTCCTATATGGGGCTTCTGCTGCTGTCAATTGCATCTTCTTATGTTGGTTGGCTAGTGTGTTCATTACATCATTGTCAAGATTGCTGTGAGTTGCGGTCAGAAGACTTTACTCCTTTGTTGGTTGGAGAGAATGATCTCAAACACACGGTGGGGGTCTTTGAGTTTTCGCACAGATCTAATCTTTTGCGGTGGTGTTTTTTGGCTGCTGATTTGGCTTGCAGTTTCAGCGATTACTAGGGTGGTAAGTTCTTTGGGCGTGGTCACGGCCATGGCTGCGTCCTGGGATTGTTTTGTGGTTTGCCGTGTTTATGATGGATTTGAAGCTGTTGGGTGACATGTTATGTAACGGCTATTTGATGTGAATCTTGACCATGTGGTGTTTATTAGGATTGTGTGCGACACAGTGGTTGTTTCGGGAAGGGCTGGGGAGGATGGAGTGTGTGTGCTGGTTTGTTTGGGCTGCTGGGAGATGTTCGTATGAGACGCTGGCGTTCGTGCGGGGGGTGGCTCCGAGTCATTTTTGCGGACGGGGGTGTTCTGACCTGGGGTGCTAGAGGCATCTTTGGGCCCACGCGTAGATGGCATGTGGCGTCGGACACTTTTATGATGTGGGGGGGGGTCGTGGGGGGTGTGTCGGGGGGATTTTGGGGGCATGTGTGTTGGAGTCGATGTGGAGGGCACTTGGTCTTTTTTATAGGGGGGTTTGCTGTGATTTGTCTTGATGTGGTTGTGGGGGGGATGGTTGAGCTTGTTATCTGTTGCTTGTGTGGGGTGCTTTTACATTGTGGGATTGGCGGGGGGGGTGGGGGTGGGGTGGGGGGGGGGGGGTTGATTAACGGTTTGTAACGACTGGGGGTGTTCTGAAATTGGGGGGGGGGGGGGGGTGGGGTGGTTGGTGTGGAGGTTTGGGTTATTGGGTTGTGGTGGAGAGGGGGGGGTTGGGGGGTAGGTGGCGGCGGTTTTTGGGGAGGGTGGTTTTTGGTGTTTGTGTTTGGTGTGTTGGTTGGGTGGGTGAACTTTGTGTTCTTCTTTGTGTTTTTTTTTTTAGTTATGTTTTTTTATTTGTTTTGTTTTTTTTAACACCTACTCAATCCCCCATTAGTTGATTATTTGTTTGTTTGGTTTGTCGTTGATTTTAGTGTTATTTGTTATTTTTGTGTTACTTATATCTGTTTTTGTTAGTTTGTTCGTTTGTTCGTTTGTTTGGTTTTTTTTTTGTTTGTGAATTATATTATATTCCTTTTTTGACTAGTTGTTTTTGTATTGGTTATGTTTTTTTTTTTAGAGGGTTTTGTTTTCTTATAGGGTTTTTATGTGTGTAGGTTTTGTTGTGTTTTTTTATTTTTTCTTATATTAATTCTTAGTTTTGTTATATGTTTTTGTTTTGTTTTTTTGTTTTTATTCTAGTTATTTTTTTTTTTCTCTTATTTTTTTATTTTTTTGGTTTTTGTTCTAGAGTGTTTTTTTTGTATTTTAATTTTTTTATTGTTTTTATTTATTTTTTCTTGTTTTATTTTATTGTTTTTGTCTTTTTTTTTTTTTTTTTTTAATTGTTTGTTAGTTTTGTGTTATTATTTTTTGTTCGATGTATGTTTTTTTTGTGTTGTTCAGTTTATTTTGTTTATCTGTTATTTTTTTATTTCTGTTTTTTATTTATTTATTTCCTATATTATATTAATGTATTATATTTAAATTATAGTTTATAATATATTAATAAATATTAAGTATTAAAATTTAAAAATAAATATTATAAAAAGTATTATTAACAAAAAATTAAAAAAAAAACAAAAAAAACAAAAACAAAAGTAAAAAACTTATAAGAAATAACCAATAATATAAAAAAAAATAAAAATATAAATAAAAAAAAAAAAATAAAAAAAAAATGACTCTTCTTCCATCCACTAAACCCCACTCATAACAATCTAAAACCCACTCCATAACCCACACACAAAAACAACCCCCCAACATACCAACTACACCAACCTACTCATTTTCCCTACTCTATTTCTCTCTTTCCTACTTAATTTGCCCCAATCTTTTCCCTACTCTTTTTCCTACTTATCTTCCCTATCTTTCCATGGACTCTCTTTTCCCCATACTCTCTCCCCCCTCCTCTTTTTCCCTCTCATTTATTCCCTACTATACTTTTCCTACTCTTCTTTATCCTCACTTCTCCCATACTTTCTGCCCTAGATTTTTTCCCCTACTCTTTCCCCAAACTCTTCCCTTCCTACTCCTTATTCCTACTCATTAAATTATTTTTTTTTTATCATTTATTTCCCTTACCCTCCTTCCCCTATATCTCCCCAACTCATACTTCACCTACTCTCAACACCTAAAATCCTACAATATTTCCTACACAAAAAACCAACTACATTACCCAACCATAAAAACCCCCCCCTACATAGAGAGAGTCCTTACTCTTTTTTCCCCTACTTATTCTTTATTCCCTTAACACTTTTCCACCCCCTCTATTCCTCCAAAATTTTACCTCTCTTTACCCTTCATCTTTTCCCTATCCTTTCCCCAACTCTTTCTTAACCACACCTCCTCCTCACTTTCCCTACTCTTTTTCCCCTACTCCTTTCTCACCTTCCAAATCTCTTTCCATTTAAACTCTTATTCCATTACTCTTTCCGTGGTTGTGTGTACTTTTTCCCTATATTTTCCCCTACTCTTTTCCCCCCTACTCTTTTTCCCTACTCTTACCCCCTCCTCATTTCCCCACTAAATATTACCCTACTATATTACCCTAACTCTTACTACTCTTTTTTCCAAAATCTGTCCCACTACTCTTTTCCATAATATTTATCCCACCATATTTTAACTTCTACTTTCCCTTAAATCTTTTCTCCATAAGCTATTTTCACCAACTTTCCACTCTCGCATTGTTATTCCCATACTCTGTTGGTCCTACTCTTTTTACCACTTCCAATCTCTTTGTGTCCATACTCCTCTTGTGTGCATACTACTATTTTTCCCGATACTTGTTTCATTCTTTTGTTCCTTATCGCTTTACCTAACGCTTTTCCAATCACAACCATAATATTATTTCTGTGTGTGTGTTGTGTGTGTGTCCATACTAATTCTTTTTCCATCACTTTTTCCCAACCACTATTTTAAATTCTCTTTAGAATAGAATCAAGGGAGAGGGTTACACGGATGTGTGTGTGTGTGTGTGTGTGTTGGACTCATAGAAGCGTTTCCCCATATATACTTAGTACAATTAGAGATTGCCAGGTATATGTAGGGTCAGGTAAGAGGGGGACCAAATACAAAGGGGGCAATTAGGCGAAGCAGCAGTGGACAATTATGAGGGGGACACATAGCGGGGCACCAGTAGCGGTTGACAGGAGAGGGGACAAGTAGAGAGGGACAAAGAGAGGGGCAGGTAGAGGGGGACAAGAAGATGGTGGGACAAGATAGAGAAAGCGGTGTGTGTGTGTGTGGTACAAGTATAAGAGGGATAGTAGAGGGGACTAAGTACGAGGTCGGAAATAGGGCGTGTGTAGGTAAAGAGGGGACAAGTAGAGAGGACATAGTATAGGGGGGGCAAGTGTATGAGGGCAGGCCAAGTTGAGGTGGAAAAGTAGATGGGTGATTATAGTGTCAAGTAAGGTGACAAGTCAGGAGGGAAAACAACGGAGGGGGCGTATTAAGGGGAACTAGTAGAATGAAGGTAGAGGGGACGTGTAGAGGGAGGCAGAAGTAGTGTGGGCATAGTAGACGGGAAAGTAGAGGTGGACACAGAGATGGGGGGCGGTTAGGGTTGAAGAGTTAGAGGTGGAACTAAGTAGGGGGGGACAAGAAGAGGGTGCAAGTATTGAGGGATATAGATTGACAAGTAGATGAGGCTCTTACCGGGCAAGTAGAGGGAACAAGTGGAGACGGACAATGTAGATGTAAAGTAGCGATGGGAAAAGTAAGAAGAAGACACGTAGAGGGGGCTATAGGACAAGTAGGATGGGAACAAGTAGAGGGTACAAGTAGAAGGGGGCAAGTAGAGGGATGCAAGTAGAGGGGTGCATGTAGAGGGTGGAAAAGGTAGAGGGGAGGGACGAGTAGAGAGATGGCAAGTAGAGAGGACAAGTAGAGAGGGACAAGTAGAGGGACAAGTAGAGAGGGCATAAAGTAGAGGGGGGCAAGTAGAGGGGACAAGTAGAGGGGACAAGTAGAGGGGACAAGAGAGTGGACAAGTAGAGGGGGCAAGTAGAGAAGTAAGAGGGACAGTAGGGGAGGACTATAGAGGGGACAAGCAGAGGTGACAAGTAGGGGTACAAGTAGAGAGGGGACAAGTAGAGGGACAAAGAAAGAGAGGGCAATTAAAGAGGGGGACAAGTAGAGGGGACAAGTAGAGGGGACAAGTAGGAGGAGACAGTAGAGGGGGACAAGTAAGAGGGGACAAGTAGAGGGGATAGGTACGAAGGCGACAAGTAAGGGGGACAAGTAGAGGAGACAAGTAGAGGTACAAGTAGAGGGGCAAGTAAGAGGGACAAGTAGAGGGGAAGTAGGTGAGGGACAAGTAGAGGGTTGACAAGTAGGCTAGGAGGACAAAGTAGAGGGACAAGTAGAGAGGGGAAGTAGGGGGACAAGTAGAGAGGGCAATTTAAGGGGACAAGTAGAGGGGACAAGTAGAGGGGTGAACAAGTAAGGGGGACAAGTAGAGGAGGGACAAGTAGAGGGGACAAGAAGAAGAGTGGAAGTAGAGGGGACAAGTAGAGGGGCACAGTAGAGGGGGGGACAAGTAGAGAGAAAGGGACAAGTAGGGGATGAGGACAATAGGACAAGTAGAGGGACAAGTAGAGGGAGGGCAAGTAGAGGGGTCAAGTAGAGGAGGACATAGAGACAAGTAGAGGGGAAAGTAAGAGGGACAAGTAGAGAGGACAAGTAGAGAGGGCAAGTAAGAGAGGGGCAAGTAGAGAGGGACAGTAGAGTAGAGGACAAGTAAGGGGACAAGTAGAGGGACAAGTAGAAGTAGGGGACAAGTAAGAGGGACAAGTAGAGGGGCAAGTAAGAAGAGGGGACAAGTAGGGGGCAAGAGAGGGGACAAGTAGAGGGACAAGTAGAGGAGGCATAGAAGTAGAGGGTGGACAAGTAGAGGGGGACAAGTAGAGGGGGACAGTAGTAAGTAGGGGGCAAGTAGAGGAGAAGTAGAAGCAAGTAGAGGGGAAGTAGGGAGACAAGTAGAGAGGGGACAAGTAGAGGAGGGCAAAGAGTAGAGGGACAAGTAGAGGAAAAGGGAGCAGCAAGTAAGGGGCACAGTAGAGGGGACAAGTAGAGGGGGAATAGGGACAAGTAGAGGGGAAAGTAGAGGGGACAATAAGGAAGAGTAGAGGGGACAAGTAGAGGGGACAAGTAGAGGGGGACAAGTAGAGGGGACAAGTAGAGGGGACAAGTAGAGAGGGACAAGTAGAGGGACAAGTAGAGGGGCAAGTAGAGAGGACAAGTAGAGGGGTGACAAGTAGAGGAGGACAAGAGAGGGGACAAGTAGGGAGCAAGTAGAGGGGAGGACAAGTAGAGGGGCAAGTAGAGGGGGACAAGTAGAGGGGACAAGTAGAGGATGGGACAAGTAGAGGGGAGAAAGCAGGAGGGGCAAAGTAGAGGGGGAAAGTAGTGGGGGACAATAGAGGGGACAAGTAGGGGAAAAAGGACATGAGACAAGTAGGAAAGTGAAGGCGGAAGTAGAGGGGCAAGTAGAGGACAAGTGAGGGTAAGGGACAATGGACAGAGAGGGAAAAGAAGATAGGGGGACAAAGGTAGGGGGGGAAAAGTAGAGAGGGGCTATGGCAAGTAGAGGGGAAGTAGAGGGGACAAGTAGAGGGACAGTAGAGAGGCAAGGGACAAGTAGGGGGGCAAAGTAAGGGGAAGTAGGGGACAAAGTAGGGGAAAGTAGAGGGGGGTAGGGGGAAGTAGAGGGACAAGTAGGAGGACAAGTAGAGGGGACAAGTAGAGAGGGAAAGAGAGGAAAGTAGAGGGGCTAAGGACAGTAGAGGGCAAGAGAGGGGACAAGTAGAGAGGGACAAGTAGAGGATAGGGGGCAATAGGGGGCAATAAGGGGACAAGTAGAGGGAAAGAGAGGGCAAGTAGAGGTGGACAAGTAGAGAGGGACAAATAGAGGGGAAGAAAGAGTTAAAATAGGGACAATGAGGGGACAAGTAAGGGGACAATAGGGAAGGGAGGAAGTGAGGGAGAGAGGCAATAGAGGGCAAGTAAGGAAAAGTAGAGGGAGTAGAAGACAAGAGGAGGTGGCAATAAGGGGCAAGTAGAGGGTAATAGAGGCAAGTGATGAAGGAAAAAGGGAAGTAAGGGACAGTAGAGGGGCAAGGACAAGTAGAGGGTAGAAGGGGAAGTGGGACAAGTAGAGGGACAAGTAGAGGACAAGTAGAGGGGACAAAGAGGGACATAGAGGCAATGGGAATAGGGGGAATAGAGGGGAATAAGTAGGGGCTAGGCAGTAGAGGGGGAAAGGAAGTAGGGGGACAAGTAGAGGGGGCAAGTAAGGTTAGGGAGGGCAAGTAGGGGGCAAGTAGAGGGACAATAGAGGGAAGAAAGGGGCAAGTAGAGGGGAAAGAGAGGGCAATAGGGGAAGGAGGGGAATAGACAAGATAGGAAAGAGTGGCAGTAGAGGTTAGGGGACAAGTAAGGGAAAAGTGAAGGGAAATAGAAGGACAAGTAGAGGGGAAAGTAAGGATGACTATAAGCAAGTAATGGACAAAGAGGACAAGTAGAAGGTGGAACAAGTAGAGGGGCAAGTAGGGTGTGAAGTAGAGGTGACAAGTAAAGGGTGGACAAGTAGACGGGAAACATAGAGGGGGACAAGTAGATAAGGGACAAGTAGAGAGGAACAAGTAAGGGTAAAGTAGATAGGGCGAGTAGAGGGGGACAAGTAGAGAGGGGACCAAGTAGAGGGTGAAAACAAGTAGATAGGGACAAAAGTAGAGGGGACAAGTAGTTGGGACAAAGTAAGAGGGCTTTATGGGACAAGTAGAGGGGAAAAGTAGAGGAGGACAATAAAGCAAGTAGAGAGGGACAAGTAGAGGTGCAAGTAGAGGGGTGAAAAGTAGGGAGGGACAAGTAGAGGGGCAAGTAGAGAGGGACAGTACAGAGGGACAAGTAGAGGGGGCAAGAATAGAGGGGGCAAGTAGGGAGGACAAGTAGGGATAAGTAGAGGGCGGACAAATAGTGGGGACAAATTTAGAGGGTGACAAGTAGAAAAAAAAATAAAAAAAAAAAAGTAAGTAAAAAAAAAACAAAAAAGTAAAGTAACAGTAAAAGTAAAAAAAAAAAAAGAGTAAAAAAAAAAAGTAAACGATAAAAGTACAAAAAAAAAAAGTAAAAAAAAGAAGTAAAAAAAAAAAAAGTAGTAAAAAAAAGTAAAAAACAAGAAATAAGTAAAAAAAAAAGAAAAAAGTAAGTCGAAAAAAAGAAAAGAAACAAAAAGTAAAAGTACGTAAAAAAACTGTAGTCGTTAAAAAAGTAAAGAAAAGTACACAAAAAAAAAAAAAAAAAAGTACAAAAAAAAAAAAAAAAAAAAAGTAAAAAAAAAAACAAAAAAACGGTAAAAAAAAAAAAGTAAGTGCAGTAAAGTAAAAAATTAAGAAAAAAAAAAACAAAGTAAACAAAGTAAAAACAAAAAAGTTAAAAAAAAAAACAAAAAAAAGTAAAAAAGTAAAAAATGAAGTAAAAACAAACAAAAGAAAAAAGTAAAACAAAACGTAAAAAGTGTCAAAAATTAAAAAGAAAAGAGAAAAAAAGTAAAAAAAAAAGAAAACAAATAAAAAAAGGTAAAAAAGTAAAAAACAAAACGAAAAAAAAAAAAGAAGTAAAAAAAGTAGGTAAAAAAAAAAAAAAAAAAAAAGTAAAAGTAAAAAAAAAATAAAAAAAAGTAAAAAAACAAAAAAGAAAGAATTAATAAAGAAAAAAAGCAAACCAAAAAGTAGAAAAAAACAAAAAAAAAAAAAAGTAACAAAGTTAAAATAAAAAAAAAGAAAAAAAGTAAGTAACAGAAAACAAAATAAGTAAGAAAACAAAAGAAAAAAAAAAAGAACACAGTAAAAAAAAAAGTAAAAAAAAAAAAAAAGAAGAAACAAAAAAGACAAAACAATAAAAAAAAAAAAAAGAAAAAAAAAAAATAGTAAGTAAAGTAGTAAAAAAAGAATTAAAAAAAAAAATAAAAAAAAGTAAAAGAAAAGTTAAAAAAAATCAAAAGAAAAAAAAAAAAGTAAGAAAGTAGTAAAAAACGAGTAAACGTAAGGTAAAAAAAAAAAAAGTAGAAAACCTAAAGTAGTAAAAAAGCACGTATAAAAAAAGTAAAAACATTAAAAGTAAGTAAAAGAAACAAAAGAAATAAGCAAAGTAAAAAAAAAAAAAAGTAAGAAAAAAAAAAGTAAAACACAGTAAAAAAAGTAGAAAAAAAAGCTAGAGTAAAAAGTCAAAAAAAAAAAAACGTGAGAAAAAAAAAAAAAAAAAAAAAGTAGAAAGAAGTAAAAAGTAAATAAAAAATGTTAGGAAAGAATAAAACGTCAAAAAGTAAAAAAAAGTAAAAAAGAAAAAAAAAAGTAATAAAAAAAAGTAAAAAAAAAAGAAAAAAAAAAAAGTAAAAAAAAACCAAGAGGTAGAGAGAAATAAGTAGAAGTAGAGAAAGTAAAGTAAAGTAAAAAAAAAAGTAAAACAAAAAAAAAACAAAAAAGTAAACGTAGAGAAATAATTAGAAAAAGTAAAAAAAAAAAGTAAAAAAAAACAAAAAAAAAACTTAAAAAAAAGTAAGAAAAAGTTAGAAAAAAAGTAGAAAGAAGTAAAAAAAAGTCAAAAAAGTAAAAAAAAGTTAGTAATAAATAGTAAAAAAGTAAAAACAATAAAAGTACACGTACAGGTAGAAAAAAAAAAAAGTAAAAAAAAAAAAAAAAAAAAAGTAGAAAAAAAACAAAACAGTAAGAAAGAAAAAAAAAGTAAATTAAAAAAAAAAAGTAACCAAAAAAGTAAGTAAAAAAAGATACTAAAAGAACGTAAAAAAAGTAGTAAAGTAGTATAAAAAAAAAAACAAAAAAAAAAAAAAAAAAAAAAATAAAAAAAGTAAAAAAAATAAAAAAGGTAAAGTAAAAGTAGAGAAAAAGAGAAAAAAAAAAAAATAACAGTAAAGTAGAAAAAAAATGAAAAAAAAAAAAGTAGACAAAAGTAAAGAAAATTAAAATTAAAAAGTAGTAGTAGAGAAAAAAGTAGAATGTAAGAAGTATAGTTGTACGTAGATAAAAAGAGACAAGAAAGTAGAAAAAAAAAAGTAAAAAGATAGAGAAAAAAAAGTAGACAAAAGTAGTAGAAAAAAAAAAATTAAGATAGAGAGAAGTAAAAAAAAAAAAACAGTATAAAAGTTAAAAAAGTAAAAAAAAGAGTAAGTAAAAAAAAAAAAAAAGTAAAAAAAAAAAAGAAAAAGTAGTAGGAAAAGTAAAAAAAAAAAAAAAACAACGAAATAGTAAAAAAATCAAAAAAAAACAAAGTAAGTAGAAAAGTAGAAAAACAAAAAAAAAAAATTACGTAAGTAGAGGCTCAAGAAAGAAGAAAAAAAACGAACGAAAAAAAGTCGGAGAAAAAAAGTAGTATAAAAAAGAAAAAAGTAAAAAGGTAAAAAAAAGTAGAGTAAGTTAGAGAGGAAAAAAAAAAAAAAAAAAAAGAAGTATGTAAGTAAAAAGAAAGTAGAAAAAGAAACAAAATATAAAACGTAAAACTAAAAAAGAAACAAAAAAAAAAGTAAAAAAAAGTAGAAAACAAAAAGTAGAAAAGTTAGTAGTAGAAGTAGAGTTAAAAGTAAAGTAAAAAAAAAAAAAACAAAAAAAAAAGCAAAAAAAAGTAAAAAGTAAAAAAAGTAAGTAAAAGAAAAAAAAAAACAAAAGTTAAAAGTAAAAAGTAGAAAAAGACAGAAAGTAATAAACAAAAAAAAGAAAAAAAAAAAAAAGAAAAAAACGTAAAAAAAAAAAAAAAAAGAAAGTAAAAAAAAAACAAAAAAAAAAAGGTAAAAAAAAAAGTAAAAAAATAACGTAAAAAAAGAAAAAAAGGAATGTAAAAAAAACAAAAGAAAAAAAAAAAAAAGTAGACAAAGTAGAAAAAAAAAAAAAAAAGTAAGTAGTAAAAAAAAGAAACAAAGTAAAAAAGTACTACAAGTAGAAAAAACGAAGTAGTAGTAAAACAAAAAGTAAAGTAGTAGAGTAGAGAAGTAGAGGAAAAAAAAAAAAAAAAAAAAAAGAAAAAAAAGTAAAAAAGAAAAAAAAAAAAAAGTAAAAAAAAAAATAAACAAAAAAAAAAAAAAAAAAAAAAAAAAGTAGAGAAAAAAAAAAAGAGTAAAAAAGTACAAAGTAAGTAAAGAAAAAAAAAAAAGAAGAAGAAGTAGAAAATAAAACAAAAGTAAAAAAAAAAGTAAAAAAAAAAAAAAAAGAAAGTGTAGAAAAAGTAGCAAAAAATAAAAAAAAATGTTAGAAAAAAAAAAAAAAAAAAAAAAATAAAAAACGAAAAAAACAAAACAAAAAAAAAAGTATAAGAAGTAAAAAAAAAAAAAAAGTAGAGAACAAGAAAAAAAAAGTAAAGTAAAAAAAAGAAAGTAAAAAGAGAAAAAAAAAAAAAAAAAGTAAAAGTAGAAAAAATAAAGAGTAAAAGTAAGTAAAAAAAAAAAAAAAAAAAAAAGAGTATAAAAGAAAAGTAAAAAAAGTAGAGAGTAAAAGTAGAGTTGACAAAATCAAAAAAAAACAAAAGAAAGAAAAGTAAATAAATGGGGTAGGGGGGGGGGAGGGAAAAAAGTAGTAAATAAAAAAAAAAAAGGAGTACAGTAAGAAAAAAAAAGAAAAAAAAAAAAAAGATGTAAAAAAAAAAAAAAAAAAGCAAGTAAAAAAAAAAAAAAGTACGTAAAAAAAAAAGTAAGAAAAAAAAGAAAAAGTAAAGAGAGAAAAAGTAAAAAAAAAGTAAAAAAAAAGTAGAGTAGAGAAAAAAAAGAAAAAAAAAGAGTCAAAAGTAAAATAAAAAAAAAAAAAAACTAAACAAGTAGAGAAAAAGTAAGTACGAAAAAAAACAAAAAAGTAAAAGTAAGGAAACGTAAAAAAAAAAAAAAAAAAGAAACAAAAAAAAAAAAAGTAGTAAAAAAATAAGATAAAAAAAAAAAAAAAAAAGTAAAAAAGTAAAGTTAGAAGTAGAAAGTAAAGTATAAAAAAGAAGTAGAAAGAAAAAAAAAAAAAAAAAAAAAAAAAATAAGTAAAAAAAGTAAAAAAAAAAACAAATAAAGAAAAAAAGTAAGTAGTAAAAAAGTAGTAAAGTTAAAATAAGTAGAAGTAGAAAAAGGAAAAAAGTAAGTTAAAAAAAAAAAAAACAAAAAAAAAAAAAAAAAAAAAAAAAAAAAAAGAAGTAGAAAAGTAAAAAGAATAAAATCAAAAAAAAAAGTAAAAAAAAAAGAAAAAAAAAGTAGTAGCAAAAAGAAAAAAAAAAAAAAGTAGAAAAAAAAAAAGTAAGAACAAAATAAAAGAAACGAGAAAAAGTAAAAAAAAAAAAAACGAAAGTAAAAAAAAAAAGTAGAAGTTAGAAAAAAAAAAAAAACCGAGTAGTAAAAAAAAAAAAAGTAAAGAAAAAGTGAAAGAAGAAAAAAAGTTGAAAAAAGTAAAAAAGAAAAAAAGAAGTAAAAAAGTAGAAAAAAAAAAAGAAAACAAAAAAAAGTACAAAAAAAAGTAGTAAAGAATAGTAAAAGTAGTAAAAGAGAACAAGTAGTAGAACAAAACAAAAGTTAAGTTACGTAAAAAAAAAAAAAAAAGTAGAATAAGGTAGAAAAAAAAAAAAAAGTAAAAAAAAAACAAAAAAAAAAAAAAAAAAAAAAAGTAATAAAAAAGTAAAAAGAAAAAAAAAAAAAAAAAAAAAAAAAAAAAAAAAAGTAAAAAGTAGAAGAAAAGTAAAGAAAAAGTAAATAGTAAGAAAAAAAAAAAAAAACAAAAAAAAAAAAAAAGTAAAAGTAAAAAGAAAAAAAGTAGGAGAAAAAAGTAAAAAAAAAAAAAAAAAAAAAAGTAAAGTAAAAAAAAAGTAGAAAAGATAAGTAGAAACGTAAAAATAAAAAATAAATGTAAAGAAGTAAAAGAAAAAGTAAGTAAAAAAACAAGTAAAAAAAGAACAGAAAAATGTAGTAAAAAGTAGCGAGCGTAGTAAAAGCTAAAAAAAATAAAGTAAAAAGTAGAACGAAATAGTTAAAAAGGTAAATAAAAAAAAAAAAAAAGTTAAGGAAAAAAAGTAGAAAAAAAGTAAAAAAGTAAAGTAGTAGAAAAAAAAAAAAAAAAAAAAAAAGTTCAAGAAGAAGAAAAAAAAGTAAAAAGAAAAAAAGTTAAAAAAAGTAAGAAAAGAGTAGAGAGGGGCAAGTAGAGCTCACTATCCCCCCCCCCCCCCCCCACCCCCAAAAGCAAGCAATTAAAAGAAAAACCTTAAGAAATACCCTCCCCCCTACCCCCCCCCCCAAAAGTACCTACCCAAAACAAACAATACAAACAAAAGAGAAGAAAAAAAAAAACCATAAACCAACAAAGATGATAAAAAAGAGAAGAAAAAAACAGACAAACAACACAACACATCAAGAACAAGGGAGCAACAACCAAAGCCAAAAAAAATAAAAGGAGAGAGAGAGAGGAGATGAGAGAGAGGGGAGGAGGGACCGAGAGAGAGGGAGAGAGAGGAGAGAGAGAGGAGGAGAGGGGAGAGAAGACGAGAGGGGAGAGAGTATGAGATGAGAGGGAGAGGGTGGGGGGAGAGGAGGGGGAGAGGAGTGGAGAGGAAGGTGAATAGTTTTTAAAACACAAATTGTCAAATCTAAATCTCTGGCAATCATCAAAATCATAGAGGATGCTGTTATTAAAAAAGAGAATTAAAAAAAACAACAAAAGCAGCAAAAAACAACATACAAAACTAAACGGACGTTGCAAAAATCTTACTTTAAAACAATGTTTATTAAAATATAAAAAATAGAGCTTCTGTGTTGTTTGTGTGTGTGTGTGTGTGTGTTGTGTGTCACTCTAGTCTCTGTATGTGTGTGTGTGTGCATGCGTGTGCAGTAGTGCATGCGCTGTGTGTGTTTGTCACTGTGTGCAAGAAACAGCAGCGTAAATGTTAAAATAAAAACTGCAATTACCTGTCTGAGCAAGAAAGCCATGATCTAATAAACTTCACACTTTGAAGGGCGATATTATCTAACCTGCTCTGAGCGTCAAGGGGGCAGCAGACGAAACTCAACGATTTTATAACACTCCAAATACAAAACTGAAAGTTGAGGCAAATGCTGGTTGAATTTGAATAAGATACAGTCCAGACCAAGTCGTCGTTTGTTGTGTTTTTTTCGTTTTAGCGAGCCTACCTGAGGAATAAAATAAAGCAAATTGAACAACTTTAACTTTATTTCATTTGTATTTTTATAAATTTTTTCCCTTCCTAATAACCACTGTCAATGCCACAAAACGAAGTTCGACTATCAATCTTATTATCCATTCCCCCCCCCCCCACCCCCACCCCCCCCCCCTTTCGAAACAAACCTGACTTAAAAAAAACCAATCATCACCCTTCATACTGATTCAAACTTTAATAGGATTGTATCTCCTATAGAAATAGTAATTATTTATGATTTCCAAAAATATTTACTTATCTTTTTGTAACCCCAAAGATAAAGGCCCGCGCTAGTAAACATGCAAAGCGGAACCCATACAATTTGCTGCGGGTACTACCTGGTATGTTGTTGTGTCGACTTGGGAGGAAGCAGAATAAGGGGAAAAAAGAGAGCGCGAAGAAGTTGTGCTAAAAAACTTATTATTTTCTCCTCGCTGAGGACGATGTCGACTGGCAGGTATGCTGGACGAGGTAGTTATGCAGTAATTTGTTTTCTGCTTTGCATATTATAGATATTCAGTTTTTGAAATCGTCTGTGACAGTTTATGAGTGTCAATGACTATTCGTTGTCGTGTCGTTTAGGGCGAAGCTTGAGGCCGCGTACCGTCCATCTAAAAAAACACCCCTGAGATATGCAGTAATAAAATGGTCAGCTCTGTCTCTGGAATCATCGCCCGCCCTCACGCAAGCCCTGCCTCCCAGCGAACTAGCCGTTAATAGTCCAGCTCTTCCCAGAAGTTTGTCGGAGGGAAGAATGGGGGCCTCTGTCCCGGGATGGAAGGGGGAGCTGGGAAAGTTTTATACAGTTTTGGATCTTTGTTCAAGTATACTTTAAAAAAATAAAGATATTCTGCCGTAAAATTGAACAGGACCCATATAGTGATGCATGTGCACAGATGCCACCCCCCATCCGACCCCACTCACCCTTACCTCCCGAAACCACTAAAGAAACCTTATACTAGATGACTCTTCTCTCTCTCTATCTCTCTCTCTCTTCTCTCTCTCTCTCTCTCTCTCTCTCTCCTATCTCTCACACACACACAACACACACCCCACCTACACACCACACAACACACACACACACAGAGTCACACACACATGCACACACCCACGCGCACACACAACACCACACACACACACAACACACACACACACACACAAACACACACACACACACACACACACACCACACAACACACACACACCCACACCACACCTACTTCATTTCTAGATAGTTGTGTTTGATTATTCAAGTTTTAAGAGTTCAGTCTATGAAATGATTTTTTAAAACAATTAGTTTTAAGTTCTGTGAGTTAGTAAATCCCATCTCCCATGGAAATTTGAATATCAAATTTGGTTTTATTATCCCTATGGGTATTCATAAATAATGTGTGTGTGTGTGCGTGTGTGCATATGACCTTTTGACTGAGGCCCTTTGTGCAAACAGGTAGTGAACATCTTGCACACTAACTAAACCTTGTTCTTTTAGAAGAGTAGGCAATTTGTGCCAGTAAGAATGGATTCATGACAAATTTGAAAAAAAATATTCAAGATTAAAAAGTGTATGCACACTGGTTGGTGCTTAGACATCATCCCAGAAGTTCAAACGTGGCTATTTCAATGGTGGGCATATAATGTCACATATGCAAAAATCTCCAATATTGTTGTACATCAAGTATTCAAGCCCTGGGGAGGGGGGGGGGGGGTGGGGGGGGGGAGGAATCAGCCCCTGGGAGTTTTAATTGCATTTGGAATCTTTCTTAATTGAAAATATATGTTTCTTTTTTTCTTGTTGACTCCCAACATCGTATTTTGCTGATAAAATATTCTCTGTTATGTTTGTGAATCTAGAGGTAATATGCCAGTTTGGCGGAGAGAATTGTTATTATCAGGACATTCTCAGCTGGCGGACTTTGTTTTATGGAATGTTTTAGTTGAAGTTATGGCATATAATAAGAAGAAGGAGGGGTGGCAGGATGGTTCAGACGTTCAACTACCAACAAGTAAAACTGTGAGGTGCCTGGGGTCAACTACCAGCTCACCCTTTTTCCCAGTATGGATGAACAATTGGACTGAATCATTGAATGTCAAAGTCCTTCACTCAGGATTCAGATGAGTCTTTAAAAAGAGGCCCTGTGTGAGAACACATGCAGAACAGCTTGTGCACACATTAAAAACACATTCTGTCTTTTGAACAGTAGGCCATTGTGTGTCAGTAGGAGTGGATGACCAAAAAAACCCCCAACCAAACCGACCCTGCATGCACACATGTGTCATGTTTAGACACCATTCCTGAAGTCAGAATGTGGCTACCTAAATGGGGTGGGGGTGGGGGGGCAGATGGTCACATACACAAAAATGTCATGATTGGTGAACCTTGGACCTTTAGCTAAGGAACAACAACAAAAATTATGGTATACATAATACTAGATTCATCAGTATGGATATTAATTATGCTGTATGTTGTGTTGTGCTGTGCTGTGCTGGTGTTGCGGTTGTGTGTAGTAGAGAAAAAAAAAAAAAGTAGAAAAGAGTAGAATAAAAATAATAAAAAAAAAAAAGTAAGAAAAAAAAAAAAAAAAACAAAAAATAGAAAGTAAGTTAGAAAGTAGAAAAAGTAAAAAGTAAAGTAGTAGACAAAAATAGTAGTAGAAAAAAAAAGTAAAAAAAAGAAAAAATAATAAAAAAAGTAAAAGAAAAGTAAAAAAGTAGAAGAAGAGTTAAAAGTAAGTAAAAAAGTAAAAATAAAGTAAAGTAAGAGTAAAGAAAAAAAGATAGTAGGAAAAAAAAAAAGTAAGTAAAAAGTAAAAAAAAAAAAAGTAGAGAAAGATAGAAAAAGTAAAAAAAAACGTAGAGAAAGTAGAGAAAGTAAAAAAAAAAAAAAAAACAAAAAAAGTAAAGAAAATAAGAAGTAAGTAAAAAAAAAAAAAGAACAAAAGTAAAAAAAGAACAAAAAACAAAGAAGTAAAAAAAGAAGAGAAATAAAAAAATAAAAAAAGAAACAAGTAAAGAAGAAAAAAAAAAAAGTAAAAAAAAAGTAAAAAAGTAGAGAAAAGAAAAAAAAGGTAAAAAAAAAAAAACGTAAAGAGAAAAAAAAACAAAAGAGCGTAAAGTAAGTAAGTATATAAACGAAGTAGAGAATAGAAAAAAAAAAAAAAAAAAAGAAAAAAAAAAAAAACGTAGTAGAAAAAAAAGTAAAAAGTTAGAGTAATAAAAAAAAATAAAAAAGTAAAAGTAAAAAAAAAAAAAGTCAAAAAAGAAGAAAAAGTAGAAAAGTAAAGAAAAAAGTAGAAAAAAAGTAAAGAAGTAGGTGGAGAAAAGTAAAAAGTAAAAGTAGTAGTAGAGACAAAAAAAGAAAAAGTAGAGAGTAAAAAAAAGTAGAAAAAAATAAAAAAAAAAAAAAAAGTAAAAGAAAGACAAGAAAAAAAAAAAAGAAAAAAGAAGTAGAAAAAAAAGTAGAGAATTAAAAAAGTAAAGTAAAAGTAGAGTATAAAAAAAAAAAGTAGAAAAATAAAAAGTAGAAAAAAAAAAAAAAAAAAAACACAAGTTAAAAAGTAGAAAAAAGAAAAAAAAAAAAAAAAGAAAAAAATAAAAAAAGAAAAAAAGTAAAAAAATAAGTAGAAAAAGAAAAAAAAAAAAAAAAAAGTAAAAAAAAAAACAACACAAAAAATAAATTAGTAGAAGAAAAAAAAAAAAAGAAGTAGTAAAAAAAAAAAACGTAAAAGAAGAAAAAAAAAGTAGAAAAATAGTTAAGTTAGAAAAAAAAAGTAAAGAAAAAAAAAAAAAAAAAAAAAAAAAGTAACAAAAGTAGAGAGGGGAAAAAAAAAAAAAAAAAAAAAAAAAAAAAAGTAGAGTAGAAAGTAGCGAAGAAAAAAACAAAAAAGTAAAAAAGTTAGAAAAAAGTAGAGAAAAAAGTAGTAGAGAGGAAAAAAAAAAGTAGTAAAAATGTAGAAAAAAAAAAAGAAAGTAGAGAAAAAGAAAAAGTAAAAAGTAGTAGAAAGTAGAAGAGTAGACAAAAAGAAAGTTGAAAAAAAAAAGTTAAGAAAGAAAAAAAAAAAAGATTAGTAGAAGTAAAAAGAGTAAAAAAAAGTAAATAAAAAAGACGATAAGTGAAAAAAATAAAGGTTTAAAGTAAAAAAAAAGAAAAAAAAGTAAACAAAAAGTATAAACTAAGTAGAAAAAAAAGTAAAAAATAAATAAGTAGAGTAGGAGTAAAAAAAGTAGAGAGTAAAAGAAAGAAGAAAAAAGTAGTAAAAATAAAAAAGTAAAATTAAGAGTAAAAAAAAAAAAAAAGTAAAAAAAGTAGAGCAAGTAGAAAAAGTAGAGAGTAAAAAAAAAAGTAACGTAAAAGTTAGTAGAAAAGTAAAAAATAAAAAAGTAAAAAAGTTATAAAAGTAGTAAAGTAGAGAAACAAAGTAGAAAAAAAAAAAAAGAAGTAAGTAGAAAAGTAGAATCAAAGTTAAAAAGAAAAAGGTAAAGAAAAAAAAACGTAAAAAAGTAAAAAAAAAAAAGAAAAAAATCAAAAAAGTACAAAAAAAAAGTAGAAAGTAAAAAAAGTAAAAAGAAGGTAGAGAAAAAAAAAAAAGTAAACAAGTAAAGAAAACGTAGAAGTCAAAAGTCGAAAAATAAGTCAAGTAAAAAAAAAAAAAGTAAAAAAGTGGAATAAAACGAAAAGTTAGAAAAGTGTAGAAAAAAAAGAGAAAAAAGTAGAAAAGTAAAAAAAAAAAAAAAAAAAAAAAAAAAAAATGTAGAGAAAAAAAGTAGAAAACAAACAGTAGAGAAAAAAAAGAAAGTAAAAAAAAAAAAAAAAAAAAAGAAGAGTAATTCAAGTAAAAAGAAAAAAAACAAAGAGTAAAAAAACAAAACAAAAAAAAAAAAAAGGGTTTTTTAGTAGAAGAAAAAAAAAAAAAAAAAAAAAAAAAGAAAAAAAAAAACAAAAAAAAAGAAGTAAGAAGTAGTAAAAGTGATTAGACAAAACAAAAAAAAAAAAGTAAAACAAAAAAAAAAAACACAGTAGAAAAAAGTAGAAGAAACACGTAAAAAAAAAAAAGAAGTTTATATATTAAAAAAGAGTAGAAAAAGAGAAAAGAAGTAGCAAAGAGTAAAAAAGAAGAAAAAAAAAAAAAAACAATTAAAAAAAAGTAAAAAAAAAAAACATAAGTAAAAAGTAGTAAAAAAGTGAAAAAAATAAAGTAAAAAAAAAAACAAGTGAAAGTTAAAAGTAAAAAAAAGTAAAAAAAAAAGTAGATAGTAGAGAAATAATACGTAAGTTAAAAGTAGAAGACAAAAAAAAAGTTAAAAGTTACAAAAAAAAAAGACAAAAAGAAGAAGTAAAAAAAAATAAGTAAAAAGTAACAAGAATAAAAAAAAGTACAAGTAAAAGTAAAAAAAGTAGAAAAGTAGAGAAAAAAGTAAAAGTTGCGTAAGAAGTAGTTAAAAAAAAAAAGTAAAAAAAAAAGTAAAAAACAAGATAAAAAAAAAAGTAAAAAACAAACAGTAAAAAAAAGAAAAAAAAAAAGAGCAAAAAATTAAAAAAAAAAAAAAAAAAAAGTAAAAAAAAACGTAAACAAAAAACAAAAAAAAAAAAACAAAAAAAAAACAAAAACGACAAGTAGGTAGTAAATGCTAAAAAAACAAACAGTAAGTAAGTTCACGAAAATTAAAAAAAACCACAAATTCAACGTCGTAAAAAAAAACAATAGAATTAAAAAAAGTAACAAAAGAAAAAAACAGTATGCCACTTGACGAAGTAAAAAGACGTAAGTAGAAAAAGAAAAAGAAACAAGTATTAAACAAAAGTAAAAAAAAAAAAAAGAAAAAGTCAAATTAAAAAAAAAAGAGAAAGACAGTAGATTAGTAGAAAAAAAATAAACAAAACAAGCAAGTAGAGAGGTCCAAGTAAACGAAAAATTAATTAAACAGTAGTACAACAAGTAGGATCAGAAAAAAAAAAACACAAAGAAAAAAAAAAAAAAAAAACCCCAATTAAGTCTCAAGTAGTAAACATTAACAGAAGATAAAAAAAAAATAAGAATTTAGAGGAATTAAAATTAAAGTACACAAAATTCCTAAAAAACAACCAAAACTATAAAAAGTAAATTAAAAAAAGTCAAGAACATAGAAAGTAAAAAAACAAAAAAAAACATTAGAAAAAAGTAGGTAAAAAAAGTAATTAGTACAAGTAAAAAAAGAAAAACGTACAAACTTAGAAAAAAAATAAAAAATTAGTAATCAGCAAATATTCTAAAAAAGTCCCAAACAAAAACCTAACAAGTAAAGTAGAAACAAAACAAAAAAAAAACAAAAGTCGATGAGTGAAACGCTTAAAAACGTAAGTAGTACAAAAGTAAACAACGTAAAAAAGTCATTGCGTAGAAAGAAAAAAGTAAAAAAAAAAAAAAACAAAATCAAAAAGTAAGTAAAAAAAAAAAATAAGTAGATTAGAGAGGCAAAAGTAAAAAAAGTCCTAAAAAAAAAGTCACGTATCGAAAAACAAGTAAAAAAAAACAGTATCAAAAAAAAAAAATAAGTGAAAAAAAAAAAAAAAGAGAAAAATAGAAACAAAGTATTAAGAAAAAGTACAAAAAAAAATAGTCGTATGAAAAAACAAAAGAGTAGAGAAAAAAGTAATTATTAGAGTAACTTCGTAAAGAAGAAAGTAAAAAGTATAAGAAAAAAACAAGATAGTAGAGATGTACAAAAAGTTAAAAAAAGTAAAGTAGTAGTAAATACAAAAAAAAAAAAAAGAAAAAAAAAAAAAAAATAAAAAAAAAAAAAGTAGTTAAAAGTAGAAAAAAAAAAAGTAGAGTAGAAAGTAAAGTTAAAGTAAAAAGTAAAAAAGTAAAAAGTAGTAGTAAAAAAAAAAGTAGAAAAAAAAAAGTAGAAGTAAGTAAAAAAAGTTGAGAGAAGTAGAAAAAAGTAGATAAAAAATTAGCAGAAAAAAAAAAAAAAGTTAGGACAGTACAAAAAAAATAAGTAGAAAAAGTAACTAAAAAAAAAAAAAAAAATAAATAGTAAGTAGAGGAATAAAAACAAAAGTGAGAGAAGTAGAAAAGAATAAAAAAAAAAAGAAAAAAAAAAAGTAGAAGAGTAGAAGTAAAAAAAAAAAAAAAAAAAAAAAAAAAATTATTAAAAAAAAGAAGTAAGTAGTAAAAAAAAAACGAAAAAAGAAAAAAAAAAAAAAATAAACAAAAAAAAAAAACGGTAAAAAATAAAAAAAAACAGTCAAAAGAAAAAAATAAAAAAAAGTCGTAAAAAGAAGAGTAAACGTTTAGAAAGAAAAAAAGTAAGAGTAAAAAGTGAAAAAGTAGAACAAGAAGTAAGAAAAAAAATTAAAAAAAAAAAAAGTAAAGTAAGTAGAAAAAAAAGTAGAGACAGTAGAGAGAAAAAAAAGTATTAAAAGTAGAGAAGTAGAAAAAAAAGTAAGTAAGTAAGAGGAGTAGTAAAATGTAAAAAAAAAAAAAAAAAAAAAAAAAAAGAAAAAAAGTAAAAAAAAATAAAAAGTAAAAGTAAAAGTAGAAAAAAAAAAAAAAAAAAAGTAAGAAAAAACAAAGTAAGTAAAAATAAAAAAAAAATAAAAAGTAGATAAAAAAAAAAAGAAAAAAAAAAAAAAAAAAAAAAGAAAAGTAAAAAAAAGTAAAGTAGAAAGTAGAGAAAAAGTAGAGAAAAGAAAAGTAAAAAACAATTAAAAAGTAAAAAAAAGTAAAAAAAAAAAAAAAGAAAAAAAAAAAAAAAAAAATAAGTGTAGTAAAAAAAAGTGAGTAGAATAAAAAAAGAAAAAAAAGTGTAAGAAAGTAAGAAAGTAGTAGAAAAAAGAGTAGAGAAATTAGAAAGTAGTAAAAAAAAAAAGTAAAAGAAAAAAAAGAAGTAAAAAATAAAAGTAAAAAAAAATGTAAAATTTTAAGTAAAGTAGTAGAAGTAAAGTAAAAAAAAAGAAAGTAACAAAAAAAAGTAGAAACAAAAAGTAAAAAAAAGTAAAAAAAAAACATAAAAAAAAAGTGAAAAAAAAGAAAAACAAAAAGAAAAAAAAAAAGTAAAAAAAGTTAAAAAAAAAGTAAGTGAGAAAAGTAAAAAGTAAAAACAAGTAGAATAATACAAGTAGAAAAAAGAAAACAAAAAAAGAAAGAGTAGAAAAAGCAAAAGTAGAAAAAAAAGTAGTTAGAAAAGTAAAAAGAAACTAAAAGAGTAGGAAAAGTAGAGAAAAAAAAAAGAAAAAGTAGAAGTAGAAAATTTGTAGTAAAAAAAAAAAGTAGAAAAAAACGAAAAGTAAAAAAGTAAGTAGTAAAAAATGTAGCAAGTAGACAAAAGAAAAAAAAAACAAAAAAACGTAAAAATAGAAAAACAAAACAAACGTAGAGAAGAAGAAAAAAATAATAAAAAAAACACAAAGAAAAGTAGAAAAAAAAGTTAAGAGTAGAGCATAGTCAGGAAGTAAAAAACGAAGTAAAAAAAAAAAAAAAAGAAGTAGTAGTAAAAAAAAAAAAAAAAAGTAAAAGTAAAAAAAAAAAAATAAGTAGAGTTAAAAAAAAAGTACAGTACAGTAAAAAAAAGAAAAAGTAGGTTTTAAAAGTAAGTCAAAAGTAGAAAAAAAAAAAAAAAAAATAAAAAAGTAAAAGTAGCGACAGTAGAAAGTAGAAAAAAAGAAGTAAAAAACGTAAAAAAAAGTTAGTAGAGTAGAAAAATAAAAAGAGTAGAAAGTAGAGAGAACAAGTTAGAAAAAAAGTAGAAGTAAAAGAAAAAAAAAAAAGTAGAAAGTAGCAAAGTTATAATAAAAGAATGGAAGTAAAGTAAAAAAAAACAAAAAAATTAAGTAAAAAAGTTAGAAGTAAGTAGATGAAGTAAAAAAAAAAAAAAAAGTAAAAAAAAAGGGTAAAAAAAAAAAAAAAAAAAGTAAAAAAAAAAAAAAAAAAAAAAGTTTAAGAAGTAAAAGTATAAGTAGAGTAGTAAAGTAGAAAAAAAAGTTAAAAAAACGTTGAAAAAAAAGTAGAAGTAAAAAGTAAACAGTAAGTATAGTAAAAAGTAAAAAAAAAACGAAAGTAAGTAAAAAAAAAGAAAAAGAAAAAAGCAAAAAAAGTAAAAGTCAAAAAAACGAAAAAAAAGTGAAAAGTAAGTAAAAAGTAAAAAAGTAAAAAAAAGTTAAAAAAAGTAAGTAAAAAAAAAAAAAATAAAAGTAAAAAAAAAGAAAAAAAAACCAAACCAAATATGTAGAAAAACAAAACAAGTAAAAAATAAAAAAAAAAAAAGTAGTACAAAAAAAGTAAAAAAAAAAAAAAAAAAGTAAAGTAAAAAAAAAAAAAAAAGTAAACATAAAAAAAAAAAAAGTAAAAAAAAAAAAAAAAAAAAAAAAAAAAAGAAAAAGTAAAAAAGAAAAAAGAAAAAAAAGTAGTAAATAGAGAAGATGTTAAAAATTATAGTAAAAAAAAAAAAAAGTAAAAAAAAAGTTAAAAGTAGTAAGTAGAAAAAAAAAAGAAAAAAAACAAAGAAAAAAGTAGAAAAAGTAAGGCGTAGTAAAAAAGTAAAAAAAGAAAAAGTAACAATAAGAAGTAGTAAAAAAGTAGAGAATAAAAAAAAAACAAGTAAGAAAAAAGAAACCGTAGTAGAAAAGTATAATAAAGTAAGAGTCAGAAAAAGTAAAAAAAAAAAAGTCAACCAAAAATAAGAAAAAGAAAAAGTAAAAAAAAAATAAAAAAAAAAAGTAGGAAAAAGTAAATAAAGAAGTAAAACAAAACACGTAAACAAAAAAAATAAAAAAAAAAAAAAAAATTAAAAAAAACAAAAAAAGTATAAAAAAAGTAAAACAAAAAGTAAAAGTAAAAACAAAACAAAAGTAAATTCGTAGTTAAGTAGTAAAAAAGTAAAAAGAAAAAAAAGAAAAAAAAACAGTAAAAAAGTAAAAAAAAAAAAGAAAAAAAAAACATAAAAAAAGTAAACAAGTAGTAATAAAAAAAAAAAAAAAAAAGTAAAAGTATAGTAAAAAAAGTAGTACACAAAAGAAAAAAACGTAAAAAAAAAAAAGAAGAACAAAAGTAGTAAAAAATTAAGTAGTACAATAAAAAAAAACAAAAAAAAAAAGAAGAAATTAAAAAAAAACAAAAAAAAAGTATAAGTAAAAAAAGAATAAGTAAAGTAAAAAAAAAGTAAAGTAGAAAAAGAAAAAAAAGAAAAAAGTAAAAAGTAAAGTGAAAAAAAAAAATAAAAAAAAAAAAGTAAGTAAAAAAAAAACAAAAAAGTAAAGTAACAGTAAAAGTAAAAAAAAAAAAAGAGTAAAAAAAAAAAGTAAACGATAAAAGTACAAAAAAAAAAAGTAAAAAAAAGAAGTAAAAAAAAAAAAAGTAGTAAAAAAAAGTAAAAAACAAGAAATAAGTAAAAAAAAAAGAAAAAAGTAAGTCGAAAAAAAGAAAAGAAACAAAAAGTAAAAGTACGTAAAAAAACTGTAGTCGTTAAAAAAGTAAAGAAAAGTACACAAAAAAAAAAAAAAAAAAGTACAAAAAAAAAAAAAAAAAAAAAGTAAAAAAAAAAACAAAAAAACGGTAAAAAAAAAAAAGTAAGTGCAGTAAAGTAAAAAATTAAGAAAAAAAAAAACAAAGTAAACAAAGTAAAAACAAAAAAGTTAAAAAAAAAAACAAAAAAAAGTAAAAAAGTAAAAAATGAAGTAAAAACAAACAAAAGAAAAAAGTAAAACAAAACGTAAAAAGTGTCAAAAATTAAAAAGAAAAGAGAAAAAAAGTAAAAAAAAAAGAAAACAAATAAAAAAAGGTAAAAAAGTAAAAAACAAAACGAAAAAAAAAAAAGAAGTAAAAAAAGTAGGTAAAAAAAAAAAAAAAAAAAAAGTAAAAGTAAAAAAAAAATAAAAAAAAGTAAAAAAACAAAAAAGAAAGAATTAATAAAGAAAAAAAGCAAACCAAAAAGTAGAAAAAAACAAAAAAAAAAAAAAGTAACAAAGTTAAAATAAAAAAAAAGAAAAAAAGTAAGTAACAGAAAACAAAATAAGTAAGAAAACAAAAGAAAAAAAAAAAGAACACAGTAAAAAAAAAAGTAAAAAAAAAAAAAAAGAAGAAACAAAAAAGACAAAACAATAAAAAAAAAAAAAAGAAAAAAAAAAAATAGTAAGTAAAGTAGTAAAAAAAGAATTAAAAAAAAAAATAAAAAAAAGTAAAAGAAAAGTTAAAAAAAATCAAAAGAAAAAAAAAAAAGTAAGAAAGTAGTAAAAAACGAGTAAACGTAAGGTAAAAAAAAAAAAAGTAGAAAACCTAAAGTAGTAAAAAAGCACGTATAAAAAAAGTAAAAACATTAAAAGTAAGTAAAAGAAACAAAAGAAATAAGCAAAGTAAAAAAAAAAAAAAGTAAGAAAAAAAAAAGTAAAACACAGTAAAAAAAGTAGAAAAAAAAGCTAGAGTAAAAAGTCAAAAAAAAAAAAACGTGAGAAAAAAAAAAAAAAAAAAAAAGTAGAAAGAAGTAAAAAGTAAATAAAAAATGTTAGGAAAGAATAAAACGTCAAAAAGTAAAAAAAAGTAAAAAAGAAAAAAAAAAGTAATAAAAAAAAGTAAAAAAAAAAGAAAAAAAAAAAAGTAAAAAAAAACCAAGAGGTAGAGAGAAATAAGTAGAAGTAGAGAAAGTAAAGTAAAGTAAAAAAAAAAGTAAAACAAAAAAAAAACAAAAAAGTAAACGTAGAGAAATAATTAGAAAAAGTAAAAAAAAAAAGTAAAAAAAAACAAAAAAAAAACTTAAAAAAAAGTAAGAAAAAGTTAGAAAAAAAGTAGAAAGAAGTAAAAAAAAGTCAAAAAAGTAAAAAAAAGTTAGTAATAAATAGTAAAAAAGTAAAAACAATAAAAGTACACGTACAGGTAGAAAAAAAAAAAAGTAAAAAAAAAAAAAAAAAAAAAGTAGAAAAAAAACAAAACAGTAAGAAAGAAAAAAAAAGTAAATTAAAAAAAAAAAGTAACCAAAAAAGTAAGTAAAAAAAGATACTAAAAGAACGTAAAAAAAGTAGTAAAGTAGTATAAAAAAAAAAACAAAAAAAAAAAAAAAAAAAAAAATAAAAAAAGTAAAAAAAATAAAAAAGGTAAAGTAAAAGTAGAGAAAAAGAGAAAAAAAAAAAAATAACAGTAAAGTAGAAAAAAAATGAAAAAAAAAAAAGTAGACAAAAGTAAAGAAAATTAAAATTAAAAAGTAGTAGTAGAGAAAAAAGTAGAATGTAAGAAGTATAGTTGTACGTAGATAAAAAGAGACAAGAAAGTAGAAAAAAAAAAGTAAAAAGATAGAGAAAAAAAAGTAGACAAAAGTAGTAGAAAAAAAAAAATTAAGATAGAGAGAAGTAAAAAAAAAAAAACAGTATAAAAGTTAAAAAAGTAAAAAAAAGAGTAAGTAAAAAAAAAAAAAAAGTAAAAAAAAAAAAGAAAAAGTAGTAGGAAAAGTAAAAAAAAAAAAAAAACAACGAAATAGTAAAAAAATCAAAAAAAAACAAAGTAAGTAGAAAAGTAGAAAAACAAAAAAAAAAAATTACGTAAGTAGAGGCTCAAGAAAGAAGAAAAAAAACGAACGAAAAAAAGTCGGAGAAAAAAAGTAGTATAAAAAAGAAAAAAGTAAAAAGGTAAAAAAAAGTAGAGTAAGTTAGAGAGGAAAAAAAAAAAAAAAAAAAAGAAGTATGTAAGTAAAAAGAAAGTAGAAAAAGAAACAAAATATAAAACGTAAAACTAAAAAAGAAACAAAAAAAAAAGTAAAAAAAAGTAGAAAACAAAAAGTAGAAAAGTTAGTAGTAGAAGTAGAGTTAAAAGTAAAGTAAAAAAAAAAAAAACAAAAAAAAAAGCAAAAAAAAGTAAAAAGTAAAAAAAGTAAGTAAAAGAAAAAAAAAAACAAAAGTTAAAAGTAAAAAGTAGAAAAAGACAGAAAGTAATAAACAAAAAAAAGAAAAAAAAAAAAAAGAAAAAAACGTAAAAAAAAAAAAAAAAAGAAAGTAAAAAAAAAACAAAAAAAAAAAGGTAAAAAAAAAAGTAAAAAAATAACGTAAAAAAAGAAAAAAAGGAATGTAAAAAAAACAAAAGAAAAAAAAAAAAAAGTAGACAAAGTAGAAAAAAAAAAAAAAAAGTAAGTAGTAAAAAAAAGAAACAAAGTAAAAAAGTACTACAAGTAGAAAAAACGAAGTAGTAGTAAAACAAAAAGTAAAGTAGTAGAGTAGAGAAGTAGAGGAAAAAAAAAAAAAAAAAAAAAAGAAAAAAAAGTAAAAAAGAAAAAAAAAAAAAAGTAAAAAAAAAAATAAACAAAAAAAAAAAAAAAAAAAAAAAAAAGTAGAGAAAAAAAAAAAGAGTAAAAAAGTACAAAGTAAGTAAAGAAAAAAAAAAAAGAAGAAGAAGTAGAAAATAAAACAAAAGTAAAAAAAAAAGTAAAAAAAAAAAAAAAAGAAAGTGTAGAAAAAGTAGCAAAAAATAAAAAAAAATGTTAGAAAAAAAAAAAAAAAAAAAAAAATAAAAAACGAAAAAAACAAAACAAAAAAAAAAGTATAAGAAGTAAAAAAAAAAAAAAAGTAGAGAACAAGAAAAAAAAAGTAAAGTAAAAAAAAGAAAGTAAAAAGAGAAAAAAAAAAAAAAAAAGTAAAAGTAGAAAAAATAAAGAGTAAAAGTAAGTAAAAAAAAAAAAAAAAAAAAAAGAGTATAAAAGAAAAGTAAAAAAAGTAGAGAGTAAAAGTAGAGTTGACAAAATCAAAAAAAAACAAAAGAAAGAAAAGTAAATAAATGGGGTAGGGGGGGGGGAGGGAAAAAAGTAGTAAATAAAAAAAAAAAAGGAGTACAGTAAGAAAAAAAAAGAAAAAAAAAAAAAAGATGTAAAAAAAAAAAAAAAAAAGCAAGTAAAAAAAAAAAAAAGTACGTAAAAAAAAAAGTAAGAAAAAAAAGAAAAAGTAAAGAGAGAAAAAGTAAAAAAAAAGTAAAAAAAAAGTAGAGTAGAGAAAAAAAAGAAAAAAAAAGAGTCAAAAGTAAAATAAAAAAAAAAAAAAACTAAACAAGTAGAGAAAAAGTAAGTACGAAAAAAAACAAAAAAGTAAAAGTAAGGAAACGTAAAAAAAAAAAAAAAAAAGAAACAAAAAAAAAAAAAGTAGTAAAAAAATAAGATAAAAAAAAAAAAAAAAAAGTAAAAAAGTAAAGTTAGAAGTAGAAAGTAAAGTATAAAAAAGAAGTAGAAAGAAAAAAAAAAAAAAAAAAAAAAAAAATAAGTAAAAAAAGTAAAAAAAAAAACAAATAAAGAAAAAAAGTAAGTAGTAAAAAAGTAGTAAAGTTAAAATAAGTAGAAGTAGAAAAAGGAAAAAAGTAAGTTAAAAAAAAAAAAAACAAAAAAAAAAAAAAAAAAAAAAAAAAAAAAAGAAGTAGAAAAGTAAAAAGAATAAAATCAAAAAAAAAAGTAAAAAAAAAAGAAAAAAAAAGTAGTAGCAAAAAGAAAAAAAAAAAAAAGTAGAAAAAAAAAAAGTAAGAACAAAATAAAAGAAACGAGAAAAAGTAAAAAAAAAAAAAACGAAAGTAAAAAAAAAAAGTAGAAGTTAGAAAAAAAAAAAAAACCGAGTAGTAAAAAAAAAAAAAGTAAAGAAAAAGTGAAAGAAGAAAAAAAGTTGAAAAAAGTAAAAAAGAAAAAAAGAAGTAAAAAAGTAGAAAAAAAAAAAGAAAACAAAAAAAAGTACAAAAAAAAGTAGTAAAGAATAGTAAAAGTAGTAAAAGAGAACAAGTAGTAGAACAAAACAAAAGTTAAGTTACGTAAAAAAAAAAAAAAAAGTAGAATAAGGTAGAAAAAAAAAAAAAAGTAAAAAAAAAACAAAAAAAAAAAAAAAAAAAAAAAGTAATAAAAAAGTAAAAAGAAAAAAAAAAAAAAAAAAAAAAAAAAAAAAAAAAGTAAAAAGTAGAAGAAAAGTAAAGAAAAAGTAAATAGTAAGAAAAAAAAAAAAAAACAAAAAAAAAAAAAAAGTAAAAGTAAAAAGAAAAAAAGTAGGAGAAAAAAGTAAAAAAAAAAAAAAAAAAAAAAGTAAAGTAAAAAAAAAGTAGAAAAGATAAGTAGAAACGTAAAAATAAAAAATAAATGTAAAGAAGTAAAAGAAAAAGTAAGTAAAAAAACAAGTAAAAAAAGAACAGAAAAATGTAGTAAAAAGTAGCGAGCGTAGTAAAAGCTAAAAAAAATAAAGTAAAAAGTAGAACGAAATAGTTAAAAAGGTAAATAAAAAAAAAAAAAAAGTTAAGGAAAAAAAGTAGAAAAAAAGTAAAAAAGTAAAGTAGTAGAAAAAAAAAAAAAAAAAAAAAAAGTTCAAGAAGAAGAAAAAAAAGTAAAAAGAAAAAAAGTTAAAAAAAGTAAGAAAAGAGTAGAGAGGGGCAAGTAGAGCTCACTATCCCCCCCCCCCCCCCCCACCCCCAAAAGCAAGCAATTAAAAGAAAAACCTTAAGAAATACCCTCCCCCCTACCCCCCCCCCCAAAAGTACCTACCCAAAACAAACAATACAAACAAAAGAGAAGAAAAAAAAAAACCATAAACCAACAAAGATGATAAAAAAGAGAAGAAAAAAACAGACAAACAACACAACACATCAAGAACAAGGGAGCAACAACCAAAGCCAAAAAAAATAAAAGGAGAGAGAGAGAGGAGATGAGAGAGAGGGGAGGAGGGACCGAGAGAGAGGGAGAGAGAGGAGAGAGAGAGGAGGAGAGGGGAGAGAAGACGAGAGGGGAGAGAGTATGAGATGAGAGGGAGAGGGTGGGGGGAGAGGAGGGGGAGAGGAGTGGAGAGGAAGGTGAATAGTTTTTAAAACACAAATTGTCAAATCTAAATCTCTGGCAATCATCAAAATCATAGAGGATGCTGTTATTAAAAAAGAGAATTAAAAAAAACAACAAAAGCAGCAAAAAACAACATACAAAACTAAACGGACGTTGCAAAAATCTTACTTTAAAACAATGTTTATTAAAATATAAAAAATAGAGCTTCTGTGTTGTTTGTGTGTGTGTGTGTGTGTGTTGTGTGTCACTCTAGTCTCTGTATGTGTGTGTGTGTGCATGCGTGTGCAGAACGTGCATGCGCTTGTGTGTGTTTGTCACTGTGTGCAAGAAAACCAGCAAGCGTAAATGTAAAATAAAAAACTGCAATTACCTGTCTGAGCAAGAAAGCCATGATCTAATAAACTTCACACTTTGAAGGGCGATCTAACCTGCTCTGAGCGTCAATGGGGCAGCAGACGAAACTCAACGATTTTATAACACTCCAAAGTACAATCTGAAGTTGAGGCAAATGCTGGATTGGAATTTGGAATAGCATACAGTCCAGACCAAGTCGTCGTTTGTTGTGTTTTTTTCGTTTTAGCGAGCCTACCTGAGGAATAAAATAAAGCAAATTGAACAACTTTAACTTTATTTCATTTGTATTTTTATAAATTTTTTCCCTTCCTAATAACCACTGTCAATGCCACAAAACGAAGTTCGACTATCAATCTTATTATCCATTCCCCCCCCCCCCACCCCCACCCCCCCCCCCTTTCGAAACAAACCTGACTTAAAAAAAACCAATCATCACCCTTCATACTGATTCAAACTTTAATAGGATTGTATCTCCTATAGAAATAGTAATTATTTATGATTTCCAAAAATATTTACTTATCTTTTTGTAACCCCAAAGATAAAGGCCCGCGCTAGTAAACATGCAAAGCGGAACCCATACAATTTGCTGCGGGTACTACCTGGTATGTTGTTGTGTCGACTTGGGAGGAAGCAGAATAAGGGGAAAAAAGAGAGCGCGAAGAAGTTGTGCTAAAAAACTTATTATTTTCTCCTCGCTGAGGACGATGTCGACTGGCAGGTATGCTGGACGAGGTAGTTATGCAGTAATTTGTTTTCTGCTTTGCATATTATAGATATTCAGTTTTTGAAATCGTCTGTGACAGTTTATGAGTGTCAATGACTATTCGTTGTCGTGTCGTTTAGGGCGAAGCTTGAGGCCGCGTACCGTCCATCTAAAAAAACACCCCTGAGATATGCAGTAATAAAATGGTCAGCTCTGTCTCTGGAATCATCGCCCGCCCTCACGCAAGCCCTGCCTCCCAGCGAACTAGCCGTTAATAGTCCAGCTCTTCCCAGAAGTTTGTCGGAGGGAAGAATGGGGGCCTCTGTCCCGGGATGGAAGGGGGAGCTGGGAATAAAGTTTTATACAGTTTTGGATCTTTGTTCAAGTATACTTTAAAAAAATAAAGATATTCTGCCGTAAAATTGAACAGGACCCATATAGTGATGCATGTGCACAGATGCACCCCCCAGCCGACCCACTCACCCTTACCTCCCGAAACCACTAAAGAAACCTTATACTAGATGACTCTTCTCTCTCTCTATCTCTCTCTCTCTTCTCTCTCTCTCTCTCTCTCTCTCTCTCCTATCTCTCACACACACACAACACACACCCCACCTACACACCACACAACACACACACACACAGAGTCACACACACATGCACACACCCACGCGCACACACAACACCACACACACACACAACACACACACACACACACAAACACACACACACACACACACACACACCACACAACACACACACACCCACACCACACCTACTTCATTTCTAGATAGTTGTGTTTGATTATTCAAGTTTTCAGAGTTCAGTCTATGAAATGATTTTTTAAAACAATTAGTTTTAAGTTCTGTGAGTTAGTAAATCCCATCTCCCATGGAAATTTGAATATCAAATTTGGTTTTATTATCCCTATGGGTATTCATAAATAATGTGTGTGTGTGTGCGTGTGTGCATATGACCTTTTGACTGAGGCCCTTTGTGCAAACAGGTAGTGAACATCTTGCACACTAACTAAACCTTGTTCTTTTAGAAGAGTAGGCAATTTGTGCCAGTAAGAATGGATTCATGGACAAATTTGAAAAAAAATATTCAGATTAAAAAGTGTATGCATCACTGGTATGGTGCTTAGCACATCATCCCAGAAGTTCACAAAAAACGGTGGCTATTTCAATGGTGGGCATATAATGTCACATATGCAAAAATCTCCAATATTGTTGTACATCAAGTATTCAAGCCCTGGGGAGGGGGGGGGGGGGTGGGGGGGGGGAGGAATCAGCCCCTGGGAGTTTTAATTGCATTTGGAATCTTTCTTAATTGAAAATATATGTTTCTTTTTTTCTTGTTGACTCCCAACATCGTATTTTGCTGATAAAATATTCTCTGTTATGTTTGTGAATCTAGAGGTAATATGCCAGTTTGGCGGAGAGAATTGTTATTATCAGGACATTCTCAGCTGGCGGACTTTGTTTTATGGAATGTTTTAGTTGAAGTTATGGCATATAATAAGAAGAAGGAGGGGTGGCAGGATGGTTCAGACGTTCAACTACCAACAAGTAAAACTGTGAGGTGCCTGGGGTCAACTACCAGCTCACCCTTTTTCCCAGTATGGATGAACAATTGGACTGAATCATTGAATGTCAAAGTCCTTCACTAGGATTCAGAGAGGCTTTATAAAGTGGCCTGGTGTGAAACACATGCAGAACAGCCTTGTGCTCACATTAAAAAACACATTCTGTTCTTTTGAACAGTAGGCCATTGTGTGTCAGTAGGAGTGGATGACCAAAAAAACCCCCAACCAAACCGACCCTGCATGCACACATGTGTCATGTTTAGACACCATTCCTGAAGTCAGAATGTGGCTACCTAAATGGGGTGGGGGTGGGGGGGCAGATGGTCACATACACAAAAATGTCATGATTGGTGAACCTTGGACCTTTAGCTAAGGAACAACAACAAAAATTATGGTATACATAATACTAGTACATCAGTATGGATATTAATTATGCTGTATGTTGTGTTGTGCTGTGCTGTGCTGTGTTGCGGTATGTGTGTGTGTGCACGTGCATGTGTATGTGGTGTGCGTGTGTGTGTCTGTGTGTGTGTGTGTGTGTGTGTGTGCAGTTAGAGAGAGAGAGAGTAAAACAACTTTGTGTGTCAAACTGAAATTTGTGTGTAGTTTTTATGACTGCCCATGTACATTATAATATAACTTGTAATTGTATAACTGTACGTGTTTGTGCTTTTATGCATACCCAAATGACTGGTCAGTGTGTTGATACAGAAATAAGTAGAACTGTGTGTGTGTATCATGTGTGTGTGTGTGTGTGTATCATGTGTGTGTGTGTGTGTGTGTGTGTAGGCGTAGATGACACTGGAACGGGGCCTACGACCAACCTCACCTGTGCATGTTCATGTTGATGACAGCACACCTGTCCATGTCCACATGATGAAGAAAGCCAAAAAACCTAAGGTGAGACAGAGCGGAGACAAAGGGAGAAGACTGAACGGGAGGGTGGGGGGGGGGGGGGGGGGGGGGGGGGGATCAACAACTGGAAATTGAATTTTGTGTTGAAGGGGAAAGCAGACTTGTATTAAAAACAATTTTTTTTGTAAAGGGTTAAGGACATAGCCTGTTGTTTTTTCATATGAGCAAAGTAAAAAACGTAACACCCAGGTGTTTGGCAGAGCAGTTTTTTTGGTTATTTAAAACCTTCTTCAGGCTAAAACTGTAAAAGATTGGCTAATTCAAACCTTTTTTTTTTTTTCATATAAAGAGTTTACTTGATAAAAGTAATTTAGATAGTGATAAAATGAAAAAAAAGAAAAAGAAGAAAGAAAGTCTCAAGGGAGGAAAGAACAAAGAAGTTAGCAAACTTTACACAGGTTTTTTTTTTCATTGATAAAATCCAAGTTGCAAGCATGATTAACTTTTTAATGGAAGAATACCACTCTGGATTTTACACAGATATCTTCTTTTTTTAAAGTGTGACATTCCTAAGAAATGCAGCTTAATTTCAAATAAAGTTGTATTTAAAGCTGAGATAATCAGAACTTTTTTTTTTGGGGGGGGGTGGGTGGGTGGGTATTCAGTTGGCACTAGATATAGCACTCTGAAAGCTTACTGTCATTTATCTGGGATAGAAAAATGATGTGTTGAACTTAAAGACATAACTTGGCGTAAATCAGTAAATTTACAAGTTTTAGTTGAATGATATATTAGAGATTTGTGGATGTTGTTTAATGATGTGTGGATGGTGTTTAATAGTAATAACACTGCCTAGAGATGTGTGGATGGTGTTTAGTAACAATACTGCTGTTAAATTATCATGAGAACAGTGTTGTTGTTTTGTGATTGCTTCTTATACTTATGAGTATTTTTCTCTTTTGTTCAGCCTTTCTGGGTAAAGTTTCACTCATATACATTTAGTTACAAGTTTGTTATCTTCTGCATGTGTTGATGCTTTCTTTTGGATTAAGTGTGTTGCTCTTATTTTGTTTGTTGTGAGGAAATTGTTTTTACATGCATGAAGGTTTAATGAGGGGAGAGGGGGGGGGGGGGGGGGGGGGTGGCGGGCGTTTGTTCAGATTAAAAAAAATTTTTTAAGGATGCTTTTTTGTTTGTATATTTATTTTTGTTTTGTAATTTATATTGATTTGTGTTGATTCTTTAATGTGAGGCGTGGGGGATGGGGAGGGATGAAAGGATCAAAGCAACTAGAGCGGTGGAGAAAGATGTCAGAAGAGCACAGAAGACATATTAGATTATTACTGGAAGACTAGAAACGATATATATTATCGTCATTACAGCACCAGCGTCAGACCAAAACTTGACTTTTAATCAGCTGAAAATGTCTATTGCCCCCTCCCCCGACCCAGATCTCATCTCAGACAGAAAAGATAATTTTTACCTCAGGCAACTGTAGTAAGCCATATGCAGTATGTACTGTTAACAGTTGGGTATGTTAAATAATTATGATCATCAAGAATCTAATGGCTTTTATGACAATCTCCTTGTTTAATCTGATCACTTCACTTAAGCAGTAGATCTTGTTGCTACATGTATACTCCCCTTCACCACTAATCCCCAAAAAGCATGGAGACAAACCAACAAACAGGACATACGAAAAAGATGATTCATAACTGACAGTGGAAGCTGACTAATATTTAAAAAACCAACAATAAAAATCTGATATTGTATGTGAAGGTTTTGAATTTGACAAGATACCTTCCAATTTTTTTGATAGGCACTATGTTAGATACAAGTATAGGTGTATATATATTTAGGTCAAACTGAAAATGACTTTTAGTAAGTTATGATGATTATAAGTGTCTAGAATAATTATATATTTTACAGGTCTTGCTTCTGTTCTCTCTGGGTTGGGGTTGGGTTTTTTTTCATGCATTACACATAATTTGTTTGCATTTTGCTTTTGATACAAAAACAAAAAAAGCTCTGTCTTTGGCACTGTTGCGGTTGGTCGGTTTGCATGGTTTGAATTGAGACGTTCCGTGTTACCTTCCACCCACCCACCCCCATCCCCCCCCCACCCATCCCCCCCCCCACCCCACCCCCCCACCCCCTCTCCCACCCCCACCCCCCTCTCCCACCCCCCACCCCCCACCCCCCTCTCCCCCACCCCCCACCCCCCCTCTCCCCACCCACGCAGAGCGCCGTTCCAAACGGCACAGGCAACCGACGACCGCGGTCGACCCGGCGGGCCGTCCCCTCAGTCTGCAAGTCCAGGGCGCGCTCCAGCAGTCCCAGGGCTGGGGGCCCCTGGGTGCCGGCCCCTGGCAAATCCACCCGCGACTCCCGGATCACTTGGCAGGTACTGGAAGGGGCTAGTCATGGAAACACGCGCCGCCCTCGTACCCATAAAAGTGCCTCTAGGTCCAGACAAGGTTCTAAGGTTGGGTATGACTTTTTTTTTTTGTTTGTTTGTTTTTTTTTTGGTGATTATTGTTGTCGGGCAGTCTTTTTTTGGTCTTTTTTGAATTTTTTTTTTTTTTTTTTTCTCTTCTTCATCGCTTCTTCTTTGCCAGCCCTGCTGCTCTTCTTCTCCTTCCTTGTGCTGTGGCCATGGTGTCTTTTTGCATGGAACGCTGGGAGAGGGAGTAGGAGACGGAGCATGCTTTTTTTTTTCTTTTTTTTTTTCGGTGTCATTTTTTGCTGTTGTCGTCGTGGGGACGAGCTGACCTCCCGTGTATGTGAAGATGATAGCAATAACAACAGTGACAGTAGACATAGGAATAATAGACATAGGAATAATAGTCATAGGAATAATATAGTCGTATCAAGATAACAATGCTGTCGATTCGTGCTGCTAAAGGACATAGAAAGTGTATAGGTTACTCAAGTTCAGATTTTTGGGTGGTTTAAAAAAAAATTTTTAGGGGGTGGTGGTTTGTTCGGTTTTTGTTTTGCTTTTGATTATGGAAAAAGGTCCATCTTTATTCCAAAGTTAAAAGAGGGCAGCGTAAATGAAATATTAGGGGGGAGGTGGGGGGGAGAGCCTAGTGGTTAGAGTTTTGCACCTGTGATTTGATAGCCCGGGATAGAGTCCGGGTTAGAGCCACCACTGAGATGCCCATTCAAGGGGATGTTCCCCCTGGAGTTACCATCAGTACTGACTCCACTCCACTGAAAAGTCCTTCAGATGAGACTAGAAATGAAAGTCCCGTGTGTGAGTGTATGCAGAACATCGTGTGCACATTTCAGAAGAGTAGGCCATTCATGCTGGTAAAAAAGAAACACAGAATTAAAAAAATAACCTCCTCCCCCCCCTCCTGAAGAAAAAAACCCTCCAAACAAAACTCCTCCCAAAAATGTGTGCACACTGGTATTGTGTTTAGACATTCCTGAAGTCGTAATGTGGCTACCTTAATGGTGTGCAAAAAAAACAAAAAAAAAACGCAAAAGTCTTACCATTAGTGAATCTCAGAGCTCTAGCTGAGGGACAAAAAAAAAAAGGAGGGGGGGGGGGGGGGGGGGAATTAGAGGAAAAGAAATATGTTGCCTTAGGATCTACATGCTAGAGATTGTCTTTTCATCAAAATTCTTGATCAGTGATCATCTTAAATGAGTTTTTACCTGTGAGTTTTTTTTAAATTCCATAAACTGAAATGAAAAATAATCAAAATGTTCATTGATTTGAGGGCTGTGATTAAAATGTCCAATTTTTAAACATTAAGTGTTCAGTGTTAGAGATGTTCTTTGAACATACCTTCAGCGTTTTAGGAATGGACATTCAAAAACATTTTAATCTATAAATGGTATAACTTAAGTAATGTGGGTGTGGAGGTGTGTATCCATGCATACATTCATGCCTCTGTGTTTGTGTTGTGTGTGTGTGTGTGTGTGTGTGTGTGTGTGTACATGCTTGTTTGGATTCATTCTTGTGTGCATGTGTATTTTTAAATAATCTGAATTTACATGGGTTTATAGAATTGACTGCTTGGGCTTTCATTTGCTTTTTGTTATCTTTGCATAACATCAAAGTCTTCTGCTTATATCCAGTTTGCTTAATAATGGTGAAAGTAAATTTCGTAGTCATTGAAAAAGTGATGCTGCAGACTCAGTTATAAGCATTAGTTGTTCGTGAAACTGCACTAACCCATGGATTCCTTATAGCAACCTTGAGGAATTCAGATGAGCAAGTACACAAGCACGCATACACACACACACACACACACACACACATTTTTATACCTGTGCATATTTCCTCTTCGTATAGACCAGATATCCTGCAAAAACTGATTGTTTTACATGAAAAAATCCATTATTTTGACAAATAAACCTTTAAAAAAAGAAATCAGTAGTTTGTGTAACACCTCTAGCTGCAAAATGATGATAAAGTTATATGAACAAACATTGATGACTTTATTTTTGTTTTTTTGGTTGGTTCCTCAGCTAGACCTCCAAGGCTCACACCACCATTGGTGAAAATTTTGTATATGCAACAGTTTTCTCCCCACCATTAAGGTTCCCACTTTCCGACTTCAGGGACACAGTTGAGAATTGAACCTACCCATTTTTACCAGTCAGGACGGTCAGGAGGTACATCCCTGCTCTTTCCGATTCTCAACTGTGGTGGTTTCTTTCATCCAAGATATGTAAGCACACGGATCTGACTGGTTTAGAGTCTCCTCCAAAAGACTTGAAATTCCGGTGAATTTTTTTCTGTCAAACTGGTAAGAAAGGGATTTATGAAAGAAACGTCTGTTACCCAAAGACGTGCAGTTGTTTCCTGTGCTGAAGTTAACGTATGGACATCACCTGGTTGGGAAACATAAAGTCTGTCTGGAAACTTAAGGGTTAAGAAGACTAGATCCCATTTCAGCAAAGCGCTGTAATGTAGACATAGTTATCGATCAGTCTGATTGATGCACAGAAATGACAGTTTCAGTGACACTGATTGGACATTTTAATCACGTTGTTATATCATATACTTCATTCCGATTGAACCTTTGAACTATTGATTGATTGGTTTTGTTGTTGTTGTTATTAGCCATTTTCACAGTTATGAACCAACAGAGAGGAAACATTGTAACATATTGGGCAATTTTCATACATGTAGTGTAAGCTTATAGAGATCTGCGCCACAAAAAAAAAAAAAAAATCAGTTGAAGAGAAAACAGAGTGGCAAGCTGTGACCATTTTTAGGAAGCATTTACGACTATGGTTTGGCAAGCTGCCTCGTTATTTTGGGGGGGGGGGGGGGGGGGGTTACAGAGTGAAAATAGAATTACGGAAAAGCTGTTTCTAAAAATGAGTATAAAACATGGAGGAGAGAGAGAGGATTGTGTGTTCATGGCGGTGACAGCTGGTGAGGCGTTGTTCTCATAGATGTTGTGGACAGGGGCTTTTAGTGCTGTCCTGATTGTTGAACAGATTTGGTTTTAGCAGTGGCTGGTTTTTAGAGTGTTGTCAGGTTGTTGATGTCTTTTTGTGGCTTTTTTTTCATTTGGCAGTGGGGGTTTTTGTGTCTATTTTTCATCAGTGGAGTTTAATTGTCTGACATATTGGGAGGTGTATGTTAGTTGAAAGTGTATAGATCGTTTTGGTTTTATTCACTGAATTTTTTAATTTGTGTAGATGGTCCTTTTAAAGAAGAACCTTTGTTTTAGCTTGATACTTACAGTCTTTAGTTTGTTTTATCATGTTGAAATTTATGATGTTTTTGTAGCGCAATATAAATATCTGAAGCTTTAGTTTGTATGAGTTTATACAGTCGTTATAGGTTAAGTATTTTCTAGATTTTTTAAATTGAAGATTGTCTTGAAACGCAGTCTGAAGGCAGAGGTCCCAATCCTGTCTGACATTGCAACTCTAGAAGAACTGTTTGGACCTGTGTGTTCAAACCTGCCAGTGTGAAATGAACAGACTGCAGCATGATATGGTTGAAAGGTGTGCATATGTGTGTGTGTGTGTTGTGTGCATGCCAGTGTGTGTGTGTGTGTGTGTGTGAGTGTGCAGGTGTGTGTGTGTGTTTAGGTGTGTGTGTGCGTGCCCGTGTGCGTGTGTGTGTGTGTGTTGTATTGTACTGTTTATACCACTTTCAGTCACTGCAGATTTTTCTGCATGAAATTGAGGAGAGAGAGAGAGAGAGATGAGAGAGGAGAGAGAGAGAGAGAGAGAGAGAGAGAGAGAGAGGGAGAGAGCGAGCGAGCAATCATTGCCACAAGAGCAGCGCCACCCTTTAAAAAAAAAATCCTATTTGTATTTGCTTCTCTGTGAGAGTTGTTTTTCATCGCCATTGTTGTTGTTTTGATAAAGAACTTCTCAGGTTTAAAAAAATTGTTTTTGTTGTTTGTTTTTACTTGATTATATGCACCATAGAGTGGAGGGAGGATGACATGCCAGGGGCAGTGACAGCTGGTGATGTGTTGTAGGCTACATTCTTTTAAATGTGTGTTGCACAAAGAACTTTTAGAGCACATGCGCATACACACTCGTGCACACACTTGCCCACACACGTGCACACACACAAACATACAAACACACACACATAAAACACGCACACAAAACACACACACAACACAACACAACACACACACACACACACACACACACACACACACAAACACACACACACACACACACAACCACACACACACACACACACAAAAACACACACACAACACAACACACACACAAACACACACACACACACACAACACACACACACCACAACACAACACACCAGTTCTGGGTTTGGTTTTTTTCCCCTATGGAACCTTTTCTTTCACTCCCTCCTCTCCCCAGGAGTTAACATCAGTACCGACTCCCACTGCCCCCTGAGTCCTTCGGATGAGACTATAAACCAAGGCCCCTGTGTGTGAATGCATGCGGAATGTCTTATGCACACGTCAAAGAGTAGGCCCATTTTGTGCCTTCAGGTAAGAATGGATGGGGAAAAAAAAGTGTAGCAAAACTCATGAACACTGTTGTCATGTTAAGACTTCATCCCCCAAGGGATAATATTGCCATCTTAAATGGTAGGCAAAAATGGCCTTGTATGCAAAAACCTCACCTGTGACCTGAGCAATGTCCCCCCCCCCTCCCCCCCCCCCTTCCCCCCTCTCCCGGAAACAAACTCCTCCTTCCTCCATTCTTCTCCTCCTCCTCATCCTATCTGATCTCTTTCTCTGTTTCTGCCGTAATTTCATTGAAAAAAAAATCTACTGCAAGTAAAAAACCCACTGTAGGTGTGCATGTAAACGCACACCCCAATCGTAATGTAGACTGTAGCAGTATCTATAGATCTGCTAGAACAAAATGACCCTGTTATGTTTACATGTATGTACACAGCATATCCTTCTTACTTTGTTTTTTTTTGGTAGGTGATATTCTCACAGGTGCAAAAGTGGTATTGACTAGTCTTTTTCTTGATGCTTTAGTTTTGTAATTTTTCTGCATACTTTCATTTATAACTGTATTATTATTATTATTATTATTATTATCATTATTATTATCATTGTAATGACGTGTATCAGTCAGCATGCTCTTTGTCGACTCAAGCGGTAGCTAGCTGTTTGTATTGTAATGAATCAGTGTTTTAATTAGTGATGTTTGATAAGTTTTGTGTTGATAAGGTGAGATGTCTGTGTGTGTTGAAAGCATGTTGAAATGTTACGGTAAGATGTGGGTTTTTTGTTGTTGTTGCTCTGTCTCATTTGTTTTTAAAGTTGTTTTTTTTAAAAACCCAAAAAACTCTTTGTGTCTGTCTGTCTGTCTGTCTCTCTCTCTCTCTCTCTCATCACACACCACACACACACAACACACACACACACACACACACACACACACACAACACACACACACACACACACACACAGAGAACATCTTGCGCACACATTAAAACCCGTTCTGCTTTTCGGAAGAGTAGGCCATTGTGTGCCATTGGGAACGGACGACAAAATTGACAAAACTGCATACACACAGGGACTGGATGGAAAAAAGCACATGAGTGCTTATTCCATTATCCTTGAAATAAAAGAATGATAATAATGATAACAACACACACTCACTCACACACACACACACACCACACACACACACACACACACACACACAACACACACACACACACACACACACACCACACACAACACACACCACACTTTCTCTCTCTTCTCTTGTCTCTGTGTCTGTCTGTCTCTCCCCCTCTGTCTCCCTTTGTCTCTCTGTCTCTGCCTCTGTCTGTCTCTCTCTCTGTGTCTTACTTGGATTTTGTCACATGGAGCTTTGATCTTTGGGTAACTTGCTTTGTAACTGGTTTTGTTTTGTTTTGTTTGTTGTTGCTTCAAAGATGTGTAAACTACTGTCAATGCCAGTGTCATTTTGTGCATGCAAACTGTACGCTACGTAATTATATGGTCTGTATGAAAACCACGAGTGTTAGGAAGATGATGGTGTCCTCAATTTTTTATTATGTGGGAAGAATTTTCTTTCCGTTTCGTTAATTGAATTCAACTTTTTAGTGGAAAAACCCATTAAAAAGAAGACTGTCTTCTGTCTGTCAGTCTGTTAGTCTGTCTCAGTGTCTATCAGTCTCTGTCTGTTTGTCTGTCTGTCTGTCTGTTTCTTTCTTCTCTCTCTCTCTCTCTTCTCTCTCTTCTCTCTCTCTCTTCTCCCTCTCTCTCTCTCTCTCTCTCTCCTTTCTCTCTCTCTTTCTTTCTCTCTTTCCTCTCTTTCTTTCTTCCTTTGTTTCTTTTGTATGTCCTGTCTCTGTCTCTGTGTCTGTTTGTCTGTCTGTTTCTCTCTCTCTCTCTCTCCCCTCTTTCTTTTCTTCTCTCTCTCTCTCTCTCTCTCATCTCTCTCTCTCTCTCTCTCTCTTTCTCTTCTCTTCTCTCTCCTCTCTCTCTCCCTCTCTCTCTCCTTTCTCTCTCTCTCTCTCTCTCTCTTTTCCCCTCTCTCTTTCTCTTCTCTCTCTCTCTCTCTCTCTCTCTCTCTCCTCTCTCTCTCTCTCTCTCTCTCTCTCTCTCTCTTTCTCTCTTTCTTTCTCTCTTTCATCCTTTCTTTCTTTCTCGTATGTCCTAACGGACCCACGGACCGATTTCCTTGCCATGCTCAGAGCCCCACGCGCAGACTGGTGATGCCGTCGTCGGCAGACCATGGAGAACTGTCCACAGAGGAGGAGGACGCCGTGCACGGACAGATGAGGCAGTACGAAAACAAAATCGACAAGCTCATGAACCATGTGGGCTCCCTGAAAAATGAGGTGAGGTTTCGACGTCTGCCCTTCTTTTGTTCTTGTTGTTGTTGTTGTTGTTGTTTCGTGGGTTTTTTTTTGCTAGAGGGGATTAGGTAGTCTAGTGGTTAGAGTGTTTCACTCACGATTTGACGTAATGAAAGAATAAATAAACAAACAACTAAACAAACAAATAAATAAACAGCCCAGGTGCAGGCTACCGCTGAGATGCCCATTCAAGGGGTTTTACCCCCTTGATACTAAGTCATTCTCTTGAAAGTTGCCACTGTTTTTTTTCGTTTTTTTTCTCTTTCTCTCTCCCATCATTTAGGTAGCCACATTCTGACTTTGGGGGATGGTCTCTAAACGCGACACCTGTGTGCGTGCTGGGATTGTTTGTTTTTCTTTTCTGTCATCCGTTCCTACCGGTACACAATGGCTGACTCCTCCGAAAGGCAGAACAGGTTTTTAACATGTGCGCAAGATGTTCTCCATGCGTTCACATACAGGTCCTTGGTTTATAGTCTCATCTGAAAGGACTTTGATGATTCAGTTCGATTTTCTCTCTCTCTCTCTCTCTCTCTCTCCCCTCTCTCTCTCTTCTCTCTCTCTCTCTCTCTCTCTCTCTCTCTCTCTCTCCTGTCAAACTGGCGAGGCTGGGAATCGAACCCCAGAACCGCACGATTTTTTTTAACCTTGTCGGCAGGCGAACGAACGCCTTAACCGTCCTGCCACCCTCCCTCCTCCTTACTGTCTTGAATAGTTTGTTGGTTGGATCCGGGGGGAGATGAGCTTGGAAACGTGTTTTGCCACCAGGTGGAGCTGCAGAGGGCGCTGCACGAGCTGGACGCCCGGGAGCAGATGCTGGACACGTCCCATCGCACCATCGAGAAGCAGGAGGCCACGCTCAAGACCATCGAGTCGGAGCTGAGCGAGCGCGAGCACGAAAACTACATGCTGCGAAAGTCTGTGGACATTACCAAGTAAGGAAGGAGTGGTGTGTGGTGTGTGGGGGTATTGCCACCTGAAGGGTGTTTTTGAAGGCTGGGTGTTTTTTTTTGAGGGGGGGGGGGGGGGGGGGGGGGGGGGGGGGGGGGGGGGGGGGGGGGGGGGGGGTTACAGATTGAGACAGTTTTGGGGAACATTACAAAGTGTAAATAGCTCTCTCTGTGTCTGTCTGTCTATATGTCTCTGTCTCTGTCTCTCTCTCACACATAACACATTTATACATCGCACTGTCCATACTGTAATCAACCCTCCACCCCCCAACCCCCCCCAAAAAACCCAAACAACCAACAACAAAAACCAAACACCTCAACCAAACAAAGAACAAATAAAACATAAAACAAACACACACTCAAACAAACAAACAAACAACAAAAAACCCCAACCAAACTAAACAGAAAAAACCACCACCACCACCGCCACCACCACCATGCCACCACCACCATGCCACCACCACCACCACCACCAAAAACACCACCACCACCAACCACCAACAACCTCGATTCAAAAACACGTTTTAAGTGGACAAGAACATCCCAACGCAGGACTAAAGAAACCTAACAGAAACAGCAGCAACAGGCAAAAGAGAAAGATGACCCCCCAAAAACAATGACAAGGGCTAGGAGGCGGCTGCTGCTGGTGACCAGGTGACCTGCGAGAGTGTGTCCGCTAGGTTCACCTACACCACGGGGCCTCCTCTGTCCCGGGAGGAACTGGAGGAGCTGGACGTGGATGTGGGCGTGAACGTCAAGCATCTGGCTCAGGCTGGAGATGCTGCCAGCCCTCCTCCTCCTCCTCCTCCTCCTCCTCATCCTCCTTTTCCTCGCAACAACACCCTGGACAGATCTCAGTGAGAGGAAGAAGAAGCATCGGGTTTTTTTTTAAGCCGGTTTTTGGGGCTTCCATTCTGAATTTTTGTGTTTTGTGTTTTTTTTGGTTGTTATGGCTGCAACTCGTTTATCGCATGTCGGTTGTTGTTTTGGGGTTTTCTGAAAGGCAGTTGAAAGAAAAAAAAATAAAATAAAATAAATGGAACTTATATAGCGCTATATCTTGCAAAGACAAATCAAAGCGCATGCATTCGACCTAATCTTACACAGTCATACATACAACCAATGACAAATAATGAAAATAAGAAAAGAATAAAATAAAGAAAAAATGAATAACAAATAAAGAAAAGAATGAAAGCAAACAACACTTCCACCCTCCCCCCTCCAACCCCCATCACACCCCCTCCCCCCCCTCCCCCCCCCCCCCCCCCCCCCCTTCCCCCTCCCCCCCACTCCCACCCCCCCTCCCCATCTCACCCTCCCCCCCTTCATCTCCTCCAGCATGCTTATATAAGCTGCTGTGTGATAAAGAGTGATGTAGGATTCAGTGAAGGAAAGCCTAGTGGTGGAGCCCAAGGTTTTGGCTGATGGTAACGCAGCGTTGTACTTAGAGAGGGAGAAAAACGCAGACTTAGGATCCACACGGGATGCAGTTCTTGTATCGTGTCTGGGAAACGGTAAGAAAGCAAGCAGAATCAGAGTATGCTGCAAAGAGCGCACATCATCCAGCTCGTGTATTGTTTCTGGAGAAAAGGGAGAAAATAATCAGAACATTGCAAAGAGCACACATCATACAGTTCTTGTATTATTTCTGGAGAAAAGTGATAAAATAATCAGGACACTGCAAAGAGCACACATCATACAGTTCTTATATTATTTCTGGACGATGTAAGAAAGGAATCAGAATCGTTTACATTGCAAAGAGCACACATCATACAGTTCTTGTATTATTTCTGGAGGATGTAAGAAAGTTATCAGAATCGTTCACATTGCAAAGAGCACACATCATACAGTTCTTGTATTATTTCTGGAGAAAAGTGAGAAAATAATCAGGACATTGCAAAGAGTGCACATCATCCAGTTCTTGTATTATTTCTTGGAGAAAAGTGAGAAAATAATCAGAACATTGCAAAGAGCACACGTCATCCAGTCCTTGTATTATTTTTGGAAAAGTGAGAAAATAATCAGAACATTGCAAAGAGCACACACCATACAGTTGTATTATTTTTTTGAAAAGTGAGAAAAATATCAGAACATTGCAAAGAGCACACATCATACAATTCTTGTATTACTTTTGGAAAAGTGAGAAAATAATCAGAACATTGCAAAGAGCACACATAATACAGCTCTTGTATTATTTCTGGAAGATGTAAGAAAGTAATAAGAATCGTTTACATTGCAAAGAGCTGTGCAGTATACATAGAAAGGATACCGGTGGCGTGGCGTGTTTTCTCTGTTTTAAGGGCCGGTGTTAAGAAAGCAGCACCTGCTTTGTCCTTAGTAACTATCAGATCATCATGAAATTTTTGAAGGGTTGAGTTTCAGTGTGAAATTTTACCAAGGTAGGAAATAAAAAATACTAGGTAAATCATTCATTGAGAACTTTTTCAGATCTGTGTCAAAACATTGGTTGATTCATTTCCCCATTCAGGGATAACTGAAAATGAAGATCTGTTGGAAAAAAAAAATGTTGCATTCATTTTTGAATGTTGCAGACCTGCCTTCCCGAACAATTTTATCGTATTTTTACGATTTTTTTAAAAATCCCAAATACGAAAATACAAATTTACTGATAAAAATATGATTATGACAAACACACACACACACACACACACACACACAGTGAAACTACGGGAAAGTGGAAAATATCAACCATGAATATGGATTTCAAGAAAGGGATGGTCCCATCAGCTCTGTATACAAGGCTCTGCTGTAGACAAGGGTGAAGAGGGTTAGCAGGAAGAGGGGGTGGGGGTGGGGGACTTTCACATCTATGAGTGGGGTCAGAGTGCAAGGGGTCCCCCTTTTTATCACTAGAAACCCTACAGCAACTGTTGTGGCCCTGACAAAGCGATGTTTATATAGCAGGCCTGCCAGCTTCCTTCCCCCTGCAGCCCCTCCCCTCCCTCCCTCCCTCTCTCTCTCTCTCTCTCTACATGCACTCTCTTTCTCTCTCACACACACACACATGCACGCATGCACATACACACACACACACACACACTCTCTCTCTCTCTCCCTCTCTCTCTCTCTCTCTCTGAGTCTCTCTCTCTCTCTCTCCATCCCTCTCTCTCTCTCTCCCTCCCTCTCTCTCTCTACATGCACTCTCTTTCTCTCTCTCTCTCTCACACACACACACATGCACGCATGCACACGCGCGCACGCACACACACACACACGCGCGCACGCACACACACACACACACTCTCTCTCTCTCTTTCTCTGAGTCTCTCTCTCTCTCTCTCTCTCTCTCTCTCTCTCTCTGAGTCTCGCTCTCTCTCTCTCTCTTTCTCTGTCACTTCTGTTTGGCAGACTGTGCATGATTTTGTCTTAATTCATTAACACATTTTTCTCCTTTTTAAAAAAAAATAAATTTTTTGTTGTTGTGGGGGGGTGTTTTGATTTCAACACCCTCTCTCCATTAGGAGTGCTTGTTTTTCTCATCTGTCATCTTTCTCTTTCACTGTCCCTCCCTTTGCCAATCTTTGTCAGATAGTCTACCAATCTGTTTTTATTTCATTTCCCCACTCCACCCCCTTTCTCGTCATTTTCTGTGTTTCTCCCTAGTATCCCCCCCCTCTCTCTCTCTCTCTCTCTCTCTCTTCTCTCTCTCTCTCTCTCTCTCTCTCTCTCTCTCTCTCTCTCTCTCTCTCTCTCTCCTCTCTCTCTCTCTCTTTTCTCTCTCTCTCGCACACACACACACACACACACACACACACACAGACGCACACACACACACACACGCACACACACACACACACCAGTTTCCTCTGTTTACTTTATATCCAATTGGTTGTTGTTGTTATTGGTGGTGGTGGTGGTGGGGATGGAGTTTTGGTTTATTTTGCTTTGTGTTTGTTTGTTTTGGGTTTTCCTTTATTTTAGGGTGGTTTTCTTGGGGAGGGGGAGGGGGTATTTTGGACTCTTTTGTTGTCATTTGTTAGTTCTATATTATTCTTTATTTGTTTGGGCTGTTATTTTTGTTTTGTGCTTGTTATTGCCGCTGTTGTTGTTGTGCATGTATGTTTGTGTTTGTTTGTTTATTTGCTTTGTTTATTTGCTTGTTGTGGTTGTGCTTGTTGGTTTATCTTTTTTTGTTTGTTTTATTTTATTCAGTTGTATGTATGGTTGAAGGTTTTCGTGTGTATGTGTGTGTGTGGGGAGGGGGGGGAAGGGGGGGGGGGGGGGGGGGGGGGGGGGTTGGGGAGCAGTTGGTGTATCTGTTAAAAAAAATTTTTGTCTTCTTTATTTTGGTTTGGTTTTTCTTTGTTGCTTGTTTGTTTGTATTATGGTGGATATATTTTCAAGATTTTTTAAAATTATTTGAATTGTATGGTTTAATATTGTTCAGGATTTTTTTGTTTTTGTTTTTAATTCCATGTATGAATATAATTTATTGTCTTCTCTTGTTTGATTTGTATGGTTTATCATTGATAAGGTTTTTTATTCTGTCTGCATACATATTATTTTTTTTTCTCTTTTTTTTCTTTAGATAGATGGCTTGATAAAAAAAAAAAAAGCAAATGCACTGCTTATTCAATGAACCATCTGAAAATAAAAGTTTGACTTGACTTGACTTGACATCACACACACACGCACACAGACACACACACACACACACACACACACACACACACACACACACACACACACACACACACACACACACACACTCACTCACTCACTCACACACACTCACTCACAATCGCTCACTCACTCACTCACTCACTCACTCACTCACTAAAATACATGTTGAAGATGGAAAGTTTTCTGAAAACACATTCTTCTTCATAAAAGCAGAGCGTTGCAAAAGAACCAAAGCCATAATTGGAACCACCAAAAAAACAATGATTATAGGTATACATCAAGAGAACGAAAGATTGTGAACGCTATTTTTGTTGTCAAAATACTATTTTTGGCCCGTTCAAATAGGTTTTTTTTCATTGCTGGGGTAGGCAGGTCTGATATTGAATGTCTGACAAGTGAATGATTTCACAGGTGTCGGTGATACAAGTCACCAAATGACCAAGTCTGTTTTGCAATGTGATTTTGTTTCTCTCCCCAATTCCTGTTGTTTTTGTTATTCGATTCCTTTCAGTTGAAACAATATCCGGAAGCAGAATTGTTTCACCATGTTAATATTTGATCTCACATTACTTTGATATTGTGAACATGTTTGTATCTAACATCTCCAAACATGCTTTGCAGCACAGACAATAATGCCCAGAGGTAAACATTTCCGCTTCCTTGTAGGATTCTAGATTTGACATTTATTCAAAAACTGAACTCTTGGAGATAACTTGAATGCTTTTACTGTCTGTGCTTTGTACTTTTCTTAGCCTGTACTGAGGAGCAGGGGAAAACCTTTTCATTAATTGTCTGCATTTGGAAGCTCTTCACTTCACTTGACTTCTCTGGGGTTTTTTTTGGTTTTTTCATTCCTCAGCTAGAACTGCGAGGTTCACCAACAGTCAGATTTTGGGGATGTGACCGTTTTTGCCCACCGCTAAGGTAGCCATATTCTGACTTCCGGGACGACAGCTTTTCTCTCAGCTCCTTGAGAAGTGGTTTGAGGCACTCTGCTGAATTTTTTAGGCTGTGTGTTTTGGGGCAAGTTGAACCTGGCGGAGTTCATGTTACAGTTTGCATGCTGGGTATATTTTTGTGTCATCCATGCAGCCGACCATATCTTGGCCAACACTTCTCCAAAAGATAGCTGGATTAAAAAAAAAACCTTGTAAGCAACATGCAGTGCATGCATCCACACACAGGACCTCAGATTACAGTCTCATTCTGAGGACTTGCAGGGGACCAGTGTCGGTATCAATGTTGGGGGCATGGTAGCCTAGTGGTTAGAGCGATGCGCTGGTGATCTGATGGCGCAGGTTTGAGCCACCACCAGGCACTCATTCAAGGGGATTTTTCCCTAGGAGTTAACATCAGTGCCGACTCCACTTCCCCGAAAGCCCTTCGGATGAGACTATGAACTGAAGTCCCATGTGCAAACGCATGCAGAATGTCTTGTGCACATGTTCAGACCCATTCCAGCTTTCTGGAGAGTAGGCTTTTTTTGTGCCAGTGGGATCGGATGACAAATTTATGCACACACAAAGATGCACGCACACTGGTGTCGTGTTTAGACATCACCCCCGAAGTCAGAATGTGGCTACCTTAATGGTGGGTAAAAAAAACTCTCACCACTGATGAACCTCAGAGCTCTAGCCAAGGAATAAACTTTTTAAAAACAAATTTCTTTTAAAAAGTAGCAATGTTGACTGTGGGGGAAAAAAGTGCTTTTAACAGACAGCTCAGTGAAGACTTAAACCTTGGCCCTCAGGAACTGTCAGAGGACAAAGTTAACGCACTAACCACTTGGCTTGCCCCCACCCCCATACCCCTACTCCCCTTCTAAGGATGGAGATTGTAGTGCTTCTATATCATGTCCCCATAGTTTTCTTGATAGACATTTTATAAGAAAATTCAAACTTTTTCTTGCTTGATAAGACAGTATAGTTTATAGAATTTTGCCAAAACAATTCCATTAAAAAAAACCAACCAACTTTTATATTGAGGATAATGAAATAAACACTTATGTGGGTTGTTGTTTTTTTACATCCAGTCCCCGTGTGTATGCAGTTTGGTAAATGTTGTCATTCTGTTCCCCCCCCCAAGTTGTCCGTTCGTGTTCAAGGAGTCCTACAGGTTTAACTTGTTCAGTGTTTTCTTTCTTTTTGTGTTGTGCCATCTGTAGTAAAATATTTTCAGCTTCCCAGCATCGTGACTTGATAAGGGGGCAGGGAGAAGGATTGGTATTTTGCTACTGCAGTAGATAGATTCAGAGAGCTTGATCGCATTTTCTTGATTAGAGAACATTGAAAGAAAAAAAAAGAAGCTTAGGGGTGGTATGGGTGGAGAGGGTATAATGTTTACTGGTTAAGAAGTAAGATTAACACAGCTAAGCAAAACTTTCTTGTTAGTTGAAGAACGTTAAGTGATTAACTGCTTTAGCTTTGGATGTTATGCAGTAGTGTAGTCGTGGAAGATGATATATGTTGAGTTGTATATAGGGATTGTCTGCTGGTGGGTTTATGCTAGGTGTGGATGGATTATAGAAAAGACATGCATGCGTATGCACGAGTTCATTGCCATTACTGGAAAAAAAAGGCTTCATGGTTGATTTTGTTGTTATTATTATTATTATTATTATTTCTTGACCTGTATTTTGTAAATGCCTGTTGACACTTTCTTTTTGTTATTTGTTTTATGCATACACACACACACACACACACACACACACACACACCACACACACACACACACACACACACACACACACACACACACACACACAATATATATATTTATATATATATATTTATATATATATTTAATATAATGAGAAAGTTCTGATTATTAAATACAAGATTGCCACATTATGTTCCAACATTTTCACAGGTTCTTGCCCTGCCTAAATGCACAACCTTCTCACTGTCTATAATCCCTCTAGAAATCTCTACTCTTCCTCAGACTCTCGTCTACTATCACATCCAAGAGTCAGAACAGTAACTTTTGGTGATAGGCACTTTTCCTCTAGTACCCTTGAGATACGGAACTCTCTCTCTCTCCCTTCTAATTTTTGCCTGATCGAATCTTTCTCCACTTTCCAAAAAAAAAAAAAAAGCACTCATAAGATCTTTTCTTGCAAAATTTACTAAACTTTTCAATCTTTCTGTTTCTTGATCTTCTCTCTTCACAATCCTCTGCTGTCACCATGTAACTGTTACACTTATCACACTCAATAATGGTTATGTGATTGTTTCTTGCTGTTTTCCAATGATGAAACTGTAATTTTATTATCCTATATTGTTCTAACAGTCATGTATTTTTTTATAGTTGTTACCATATATATTTATTTATTTATTTATTTATTTATATATATATATATTTTAAAAAATTGTTTAAGTTGTACATAGAATGGGGGTACAAGTGGTGTGTGTGTGTGTGTGGCTAGAGAGAGAGAGAGAGAGAGAGAGATACGGTTATCGTTTTGTTAAGATTTTGAGAAACTATATGCATATTGATTTTTTCCAGACATAAGGAAGGTACACTTAGATCAAAATAGTGAATTGTGTTTGATACATATGTATTTTTATGCATTTGTGCATTGTTTTCATTATTTCTTTGACTGAAAGTGAGCTTGGTATTGTGTATGTTATCCGGTTTTTGCCCACTCTGTGGCCTAAGGCCG
>CM054167.1:20859622-20912122 GCA_028751875.1 Rapana venosa | reverse complement strand
AAAGTCCTTTTATGTAATATTTTGTGATTATTATGTTTTTGTGTTACTTGTGTGATGTTTACCTGTACCCCCATTCAGAAGGGGCTGTGGCCTATACTGAGTAAACTTCGTTTTCAATTTCAATTTCAATTTCAATTTCTCTCTCTCTCTCTCAGCTTGAAGGCTTTGTGAAGGAAGTGAGACAAGTTCCAAATATCGTTATGTCTTGCAGAGGACATCAGCAAAGTTAATTTGAACGTGCAAGGCTGTCGAAAATATTTTGGTGAAATAAACTTATCTCTGAGCTCCTTCAGAAATGGACAGCACAGAACTAAATGTACCTCATCATCGTTACCACTTTTACAGAGAGGACATATCAAATTAATGTCATTACAATCTCTATATCGAAAGTGATGAGTGGCTAAACTTGAAATACCCAACCTAAACCTTGTGGTCACTATTTTCAAATGCTTGTCCATATCTGAAATCAAATACAACTTCACCTCATGTGAGCTACAAAATAATCTATAAAAATCAAACCTCGTGCTATTTTGAACATTTGCAACATCATAGTTCATTATTATGATTATCATATTGTTGATTGTATGTTTGTTTTTAATGTTTCTGATGATTTGAGGTTTTTTTGTTCACTTTCCCCTTCATTATGGGCTATGGCCTAATGAATAAACATTCGAATCCGAATCTCTCTCTCTCTGTGTCCCCCCCCTCCCCCCCCCCCCCCACACACACTCATGTTCGAACCCACGGACCCACCCACCCACAGCGGTTGCGGGTGGAGGTGCAGGAGCGTGACCGGGCCGTGGAAGAGTTGCGGGGGCAGGTGTTGGCCCAGCGGGAAGAGAGCGCGGCACTGGGCAGCCTGCAGGACGCGCTGGAGACCACGCGCGCACACCTGCAGAAACAGCTGCGCACCAAAGAGGCCGACTGCAACCGCATGGCCGTGCAGTCAGGGTAGGTATGGGGACAGGGGGGGGGGGGGGGGGTGTAAGGGGGGGGGGGGGGGGGGGGTAAGGGGGGGGGGGTAATGGGGGGGGGGGTTGGGGGGGGGGGGGTGTGGGGGGGGGTTGGGGTGGTGGGTGGTGGTTGGGGGGGTGTGGGGTGGGGGGTGGGGGTTGTGTGGGTGGGAGGGGGGGGGTGGTTGGGGGGTGGGGGTTGGTTGGGGGGTGGGGGGGGTAGGGTGGGGGGGGGGTTGGTGGGGGTGGTGGTGGGGGGGGTTGTGGGGGGTTGGGGTGTGGGTGGAGGTTGGGGTGGAGGTTGGGGGGGGGTGGTGTGGGGTGGAGGTTGGGGGTGGTGGGGAGGTTGGGGTGGGGGGGTGGGGGGGTGGGATTGTTTTTGGGTGGGTGGGGGAGGTGGGGGTGGTGGGGGGGTTGGGGGGGGGGGGAGGTTGGGGGTGGTGGGAGGTTGGGGGTGGATTGGGGGGGGGAGTGGGGGGGGGGGTGGGGATGTGGGGGTGGGGATTGTTTTTGGGTGGGGGGGGGTGAGGTTGGGGGTGGTGGGGGGGTTTGGGGTGTGGGTTGGGGGTGTGTGTGTAGGGAGGGGGGGGAGGAGGGTGTTTGTGGGAGGATGGGTATAGGTGGTGTTCATGTGAGTGTGTGCCTTTTTTTTTGGGGGGGGGGGGGGGGGGTGAGTTGGGAGGGGGTGGGGGTTGGGGGGGGTGTGGGAGGGAGGGGGGCGAGGGTGTTTGTGGGGGGTGGGTTAGGTGGTGTTCATGTGAGTGTGTGTGCCTTTTTTTTTTGGGTGGGGGGGGAGGGGGTTGGGTGGTTCGGGGTGAGTTGGAGGGGGGGTGGAGGTTGGGGTGGGTGGGTGGGTGGGTGGGTGGGGGGGGTGGGGGGAGGAGTGTTTTTGGGGGGGATGGGTAAGTGGTGTTCATGTGAGTGTGGCCGTTTTTTAAAAAAAAAAATGTGTGTGTGCGTACACGTGTGTGTGTGTGCGTACATACATGCCAAAATTTCATAAATGGCCTTATATGTGTGTGTCTTAAGTCCAGGAATAGTCTGTATGTAATGCATGTGTCTAAATCCCAGATATGGTGTGGTTTGTTTGTGTGTGTATGTGTGTCTGTGTGTGCATGTATTTTATTTTTTATTCTATTCTTTTATATCGAGGATAATGGAATAAGCACTCATGTGCTTTTTTTACATCCAGTCCCCGTGTGTATGCGGTTTTGTAAATTTTGTCATCTGTTTCCACTGGCACACAATGGCCTACTCTTCCGAAAAGCGGAACAGGATTTAACGTGTGCGCAAGATGTTCTGCATGCATTCATACACGGGGCCTCGGTTTATAGTCTCATCCGAAGGACTTGTGGGGGATGGGTAGGTGGTGTTCATGTGAGTGTGTGCTTTTTAAAAATTTTTAGTGTGTGTGCACGTGCATGCATGCATGCGTACGTGTGTGTGTGTCTGTCTGTGTGTGCATGTACATGCATGCCTGTATCAAAATTCAAGGACTAGCAGTGATTTGGTGGTGTGGTGTATATATGTGTGTGTGTGTATATGTGTGTCTTCGATTCGATTCGATTTGATTTTACGTCTGTTCACTCTCAGTGATATTAGATATGTGTGTGTGTGTGTGTATACAGACTCTGGAAGGGCAGCTGGCTCAGAACAAGATAGAGATGGACCATCTGCAGGACCTGGTGGCCACAGCCAAACAACGCGCCGACAGCGACAAGGAGGCCCTGAAGAAAGCCACCAGGTATTGTCCTGCCTCTGTGTGTGTGTGTGTGTGCGTGTGTGCTGGTTTGTACTGTTTCATTTGACGTGTGCGTGTGTGTTTGCGTGCTGGTTTGTACTATTTCATTTGACATGTGCGTGTGTGTTTGCGTGCTGGTTTGTACTATTTCATTTGACGTGTGTGTGCGTGCGTGTGTTATATTGTTCTGTTTTTGCAGTGTTTTCTTGCCATAAACACGCAACATTTCTCTGCCTGAAATTCTTAAGCATCTTTTTTGCCCTTCCTCCAAGAGTGGAAAGTGGATTGCCACAGTTGTACATCCATCTTTTTTTTGTTTTTAATTTTTTTTTATACATTTTCTTTTGTTGGGGGGTGGGGGTTGTACTTTTTGTGTGTTTCTATGATCTGTTTGCTGTGCGCTTGTAATGTATGCTTGCCTAAGAAGTGAGAGTGGAATTTTTGGTGATTGAGAGAAGCGTCTTTAGTTGTTGTGTGTTTATCACATTGGTTATTATTGTTGTGTGTATTGAGAGAAGCGTCTTTAGTTGTTGCGTGCTTGTTACATTGGTTATTATTGTTGTGTGTATTGAGAGAAGCGTCTTTAGTTGTTGTGTGTGTGTCATATTGATGATATTGTGTGTATTGAGAGAAGCATCTTTAGTTGTTGTGTGTTTATCACATTGGTTATTATTGTTGTGTGTATTGAGAGAAGCGTCTTTAGTTGTTGCGTGCTTGTTACATTGGTTATTATTGTTGTGTGTATTGAGAGAAGCGTCTTTAGTTGTTGTGTGTGTGTCATATTGATGATATTGTGTGTATTGAGAGGAGCATCTTTAGTTGTTGTGTGTTTGTCATATTGGTTATTATTGTTGTGTGTATTGAGAGAAGCATCTTTAGTTGTTATGTGTTTATCACATTGGTGATATTGTTATGTGTATTGAGAGAAGCATCTTTAGTTGTTATGTGTTGGTCACATTGGTTGTATCGTTGTGTGTAGGTTCTTAGTTGGTTGTCTCATCTGAAAGACTGGCATGTAAAGTGTTGTTCAGGGTTTCAGGGGAAGGGGTATTTGGCTTTGAATCGAGTTTAGAATGCAGATCTTTCATGCCTTTGGTTATCATTCATGAAGGTTTTCAGCTGTAACAGTCTCTCTCTTTCTGATACTCTGCCCCCCCCCCCACCTCCATCTCTTCTTCTGTTGGTCTGTAGTTATGATGTTTTGTTCTTTTTGTATATTTTGTTGTTATGTTAGGTAGCTTCGTATGTTTTTGTTTCTTGTTTTGTTACCTATAAATGTTTTATTTGAATATTTTTTTAAACCAAGATAGGAAGTCTGTATCTTTGTGGATCTGGGTGGATCGGTGGTCTAGAGGTAACGCGCCTGTCTAGAAAGCGAAAAGTCCGGGTCTGAAGTGTGCGGCGGTTCGTACCCCGTTTGGACCGGAAACTTTTCCCCCATCCATTAGACCATGAGTGGTGGTCTGGGCGCTAGTCTTTCGGATGAGACGATAAACCGAGGTCCCGTGTGTTACACGTAATTATTTAGCGCACGTAAAAGAACCCACGGCAACAAGAGAGTTGTCCCTGGCAAAATTCTTAGAAAAAAGCCACTCTGATAGGGAAACAAATACAGTTGCAGACATGAAAAAAAAAAAAAAAAAAGGGTGGCGCAGCGCTAAGTGGCGACGCGTTCTCCCGCTCTCCCCGGGGAGAGCAGCCCGAATTTCATGGAGAGAAATCTGCCGTGACTTAAAAGGGGTATGAAATGAAATCTGAGCGCTTTGATTTGCTTTACAAGATTCAGCGCTATATAAATTCCATACATTATTATTATCTATGTGTGTGTCTGTCTGCCAGCCTGTTTGTCTGTCTGTTTGTCTGTTGCTTTCTCTTTCTGCCCCTTCTCTTTGTCCGTCTTTCTCTGTTCTTTCTTTCATACTTATTGCTGTCATTGTAAGGCTTTCTTCAGCCAGCATAGATCCTTATTGTTGTCTTGTTGTGGATTCTTTTCCCCATTTATTTGTATTTGTTTGTGTGTGTGTTCGTGATTTTTTTTGGTTTTTTAAATTTCGAGGATAATGAAATAAGCACTCATGCGCTTTTTTTTACATGTATCCTCTCCCCATGTGTGTGTGTGTGTGTGTGTGTGTGTTTCATTATCCTGTTTGTGTGGCTTTTCAATTTGTCTCTTTTAACATATCTGAAGAAGTCTAATTGGTTTTCATTTTTCTAAACACTTATTATTTTTAAAAAAAAATAATCAAGCTTTGAAGATGAAGGTTTGCTCTTACTTCGTAACCAAAAAGAATGCGTTGTCTAATTTACGCGCGCGCGCATGTGTGTGTGTGTGTGAGAAAGAGTTTTCTGTATGTTTTGAAAAGGAGTGAAATGTGAGGGTGTTCACATGCGATCTGTTGAATACATCCATTTTTATACATGTAATGTCATGCATGCTTGCTTACACACACACACACACACACACATACACACACACGATGCATAAACACACACACACTCACACACATACACACGCGCACGCACACATGCACACGTACTCACACACACACAACACACACACACACACAACACACACACACTTACCAGTTCTTCCTCCACCCACAACAACAACAACAACACAACACAGTAACAACAAACATCTGCAACAGCAGGGCATCAAAACAATATTGTGTGTGTCACTGTGAGTGAGTGAGTTTGTGTGTGTGTGTCGTTTAATGCAGTGTGTGTGTGTGACTGTGTGTGTGTGTCACTGTGTCTGTGTCACTGTGTGTGTGTGTCACTGTGTCTGTGTCACTGTGTGTGTGTGTCACTGTGAGTGAGTGTGTGTGTGTGTTTAATGCAGTGTGTGTGTGTGTGTGTGTGTGTGTGGTGTGTGTGTGTGTGTGTGTGTGTGTGTGTGTGTTTTTGTGTGTGTGTGTGTGTGTCGTTTAATGCATGTGTGCTGTGTGTGATGTGCTGTGACTGTGTGTGTGTGTCACTGTGTGTGTGTGTCACTGTGTCTGTGTCACTGTGTGTGTGTGTCACTGTGAGTGAGTGTGTGTGTGTGTGGTTTAATGCAGTGTGTGTGTGTGACTGTGTGTGTGTGTGTGTGTGACTGTGACTGTGTGTGTGTGTGTGTGACTGTGTGTGTGTGTGATTTAACACATTGTGAACCCTGCTTTAAGCTTCACTGCTGTTCTCAATCACACACCATGTGCATAAAATATTGAATACACGAATCATAAAAAAAAATTATGAACATTTTTCAGACCTTTTTTGTCCTTACGAAATGCTTTCTCTTTTCTATGAAGTAACAGATATTTGTGTGTGTGTGTGTGTGTGTGTTAAAATCAGGTAGGATTTAGAATCACAAAGGAAAAAAACCCATCTTATTTTTTTCTCCTCACATTTGTTTTTATCCCCTAACTCTTGAGATAGCTCGCTCTCCTCAAGCGAAGGTGAAGCAGCATTGAGCGTGGGTGCCTCTCAGATAGGTGACCATTCATGTGCCTTGGCTTCAGTACAGTCCCCCAGCCAGATAGTTTTTTTTAAAACAAATTCATACATGCATACTATGAATTAAAAACCCATATACTCCGAAAAAGAAGACCTGTTATAACTACTTTCATCAAATCACACACTTGCTGAAGTTGTTGCCTGCTTTTTCTTTTTTCTTTCTTTCAGATTTTTTATGTTTGTGATTTAAATATGCCTGTAACATTTTTATTTTATGCCATTATATATTTTAGGCTTGAACTATTGTTATGATGTCGACGTGTACTTGTTCTGAGTGTCGACTAGCTTTTGTGTATAGCTGAGAGTCGTGCATGCATTTTCTGGTAGTCTTGTAGCTCTTCTTTGTCTCTCCCCCTTCCTCCCTCTGTATGTTATGCTGTACGCTTTGTCTCCTGCAGATATATCATTATCTTTAAAAAAAAAAAGGTTTTAATGTCTTAGCAGTGTGGTTCATTTGTTGTGTGTGTATGTTGTGTTCTGCTGTGTTTGTGTGTCTGTGTGTGTGTGTCTCTGTGTGTGTTGTGTGTTGTGTGTCTTGTGTGCATTTGTGTCTGTCTACACACGTGCAGTTTATGATAGAGGGTGATGGATATAATGACTGCAGCAAACGTGTCCTTTGGGATGTAGGATCACACAGGTGATAATTAATGTGACCCGGAGTGGTTGACCCTGAGGATAGATAACCCTGGACAATCAATATGCTCTTAAGGAAAAGCGCGACCTCAGGGGAGGGGTGCGACCTTTGGGGCAACGAGTGACCCTGGAGAAACGTTACCTGAAGAAAAGTACGATTTAAGGGGATATTGACCTAGGGAGGGGGGGGGGGGGGAGGGGGAAGGGAAACAGTGTCCCCTGTAACCTTAGGGATACGTAACGTTGGAAAGCATGACCTCCAAAAAGCATGACCTTGGAGGAGTGACAGAGTGTGACCTTGGGGTGGCTGCAGAGCACAAAAGCAGCGAGCGGAGCGCGGGGAGGGGGAGGTGGAGAGGCTGCGGGGCCAGCTGATGGAGCGCGACAGTCAGGTCAACGACTTGAACGCCCAGCTCTCCATCGTACGCTCCCGCCTGGAGAAAGATAGCTTGCACAAGGAGCATGCGGAGGCCCAGCGAAACGCTCTGCAGAAGTGAGTGGTGGACCGTGCATGCACGCGCACACACATGCTGACACACACACACACACGCACGCACGCACGCACGCACGCACGCGTGCATGCACGCATGCATGCACGTACGTACGTACGTACACAGGTTAGCTAAAGCGGTAGGCCGTCGGTAGCTTTCGTGTTCTTGTGCTCGTGGAATCGGTCAGGTCTCTGTGGGTGCCTGTGGTCTGTTGTTAAGTCCTGTGGTGGTGTTTGTTGTTGGGGTTGGGTTGTTGTTGTTTTTTTTAAAAAATCTGGGGACGTATCTCTAACCGCAGACTCTTTGTTGTTGAAACGGTGTTTTATTCTCTTCTCTTTTCCTGACTGTTGTTTAACCTGACGGTGATGTTGTTTCTCTAATTTTGATGGTGTCTTTCCGTTCTGTCTTTGGGAACTCCAGTGCTGTCTGGTTTTGTTTTATATATATATATATATATATCCTATTTCTAAACGGTTGTAGCTTGAAGTATTTTAATGATTGACATTGAAATGCTTTCGTTATCCTCAAAGCGTATCATTACTACCAAATTGGCGGGGGGGGGGGGGGGGGGGGGGGGGGGGGGGGAGTGGGGGGGGGGGGGGGAACCTCTACATATTCTCTTTTTTTTTTTTTCTCTTTCTCTCAGTTTTTCTCTTCATCTGTACAAACTTTTTTTTAAATTAAAGAATCTGTCCTGATAATTTTTCAAAGTCTTCTATATTTTTTGGGAGGGGGTGGGTGGGTGGGTGGTGGTGGTGGTGGTTGGGGTGGGGTGGGGGGGGGGGGTCTTAAAGTTGTAAACACAGTGTAATTCAGAAGATTTTTACAAAGATAAAAAGTACCACAAAAAATTCCCCAGAGCTTCAGTAGAGTAGCTTTTGGAGGCTTTCAGACGGGAAGGGAGTGTGTGTGTTGTGTGTTGTGTGTGTGTGTGTGTGTATCTCTGTGTGTGTGTGTCTGTGTGTGTGGTGTGTGTGTGTGTGTGTGTAGTGTGTGTGTGTGTGTGTGTGCCATGGTTTCAAATGAAGGTAGTGAGCATAGAAGCTAGGGACTGTAGATCATATTAGCTGTTGACAGCTAGTTCACACTGTTGGCAAGTATGGGCTCAAACGTTCTTCACTTCCCCAAAACCGTCTTGCAGTTCTAAGCTGCTCTTTGGAGAAGGATAAAAATGCAGTTTCAGTTTCCCTCTAATGTGTCAAAGTCAAAGTCAAACTTTTTTTTTCAGATGGTACATTGAATAAGCAGTGCATTTGCTTTTTTTTCGTCAAGCCATATATCTAAAGAAAGAAAAAAGAGAGAAAAAAAGATAATATGTATGCAGACAGAGTAAAAAACCTAATCAATGATAAACCATACAAATTAAACAAGAGAAGACAATAATATATGCATACATGGAATTAATAAAACAAAAAACCACTGACCAATATTAAACCATACAATATTCAAATAATTTTAAAATCTTGAAAATATATCCACCATAATACAAACAAACAAGCAACAAGGAAAAACCAAACCAAAACAAACAAGACAAGACAAATTTTTTAAAAAAGACACACCAACTGCCCACTCCCCCCCCCCCCTCACACACACAACACAAAAACCATCAACCATACAAACAACTAATAAACAAAAAAAAGATAAACCAACAAGAACAACCACAACAAGCAAATAAACAAACACAAACATACGTACACAATAACAACAGTGACAATAACAAACATAAAACAAAAATAACAGCCAAAACAAATAAGTGAACGTATGCATGCGTGCGTGTGTGTGAGTCTGTGTGTGTGTCTCTCTGTGTGTGCATGTGTGTGTGTGTGTGCAGATAGATGTTTATGTTTGTATGCATGTATATGTGCTATCAGGAAGAAGAACTTTGCTTAGCAAGTTAACACTGTAGACAGTGAGTAGAGGAAAGGAAAGTTTTGCTAAGTCGTGTTAGAATGCTGAGTTTGTCATGGTTTCAACGTTGATTAAAAGCTTGTAAAATCTTGCCAGTGTATATATATATATATATATATATACTCTTTCCCATACTTTCTTGTCTGTCTCTGATTATCTATGTATCTGCATGTTTTGTTTGTTTGTTGGCATCAGTTGTCTTGAATTTATGATTGTGTAGTATGCTTTTTGTGTACAATTCACTGTCAGGAATAGTACCGTGTTGAATATAGTTCAGTGATAATGTATTCTTTTCAGTCTCTTGCAACTACTGCAATGCTTGTAGAAACTTTGTCCTATATCTTGCATGAATGTATTATTGTATCTTTGCCAACATAGATTTTTTTTTAAACTTTTTTTTTTCTTCTGCTGTTATGTTTTATGTACTGCAGTGTTTGCTTGCTTTCCTATCATTACCGCGCAATAATCTCTGACGCTTTTGAATGCTTTTTAAAAAAAAATCCTCCTGCTTTTATTGATGCTGCCAGTAACCAACAGATCTGATCTGATCACAGTGTTACTATGTGTAAAAACTCGTTGATACTCTCCGACTTACCTGAAATGAACTGTGCAGCCTTGTTTCAGATCTTGTGTGTTGTGGTGTGTGGTTATAATATGTTGCGCTTTTCTGACTATGTGACGCAATAATGCCTAATAACATGGGGAAAAGGGACTGGTTTACTGATATATATATAAAGAGATTTTGTTATGGATTAGTATCAACTGCTCACTGAAAAGGGAAAGGAGTGCCAGATGATTATAAAGAGGTGGGTTATCACCTTGACAGTGAAAGCTCTCAAAAGGAACGTTTGTCGTGAATAGTTTGAATGAAAATGTTGACATATAAGGAGCCAAGGAGCTTGAAAGATGGCCCCAAATGAAAGTGCTGAGTGTTCTGTGAACTGCTAAATGAAAAACAAAAAAATTTTGTTTTTATTTTTTCTATTCATTTCTCTTCTTGTACGTTTACCATAGTGACAATATCAACTGCTGAAATTACTTTTTTTAAGGTAATTTTTTTAAAGAATCATTTCATTCAAACTGTATAGAATGACACCAACAACAAAAAAAAACCCATTGCACTTTACACATACTACACATATATGCTGCACTAAATGATAGGATGTTATCAGGGTCAAAAAAGATATTTTTTATTCAATAGACTTTTTTCCTTCTGGCTGCTAAGGAAAAAGAAGTGGTGTCAGTAAACTTAATGCACCCTTGTTAGGCTCTCTTCATTAATCAGGATGATGACTCAGGGGATGAGAGAAAAAGGCTGGTGGGTAGGGCATCAAATCTGCGATCTGGAGTCACCTAAAGGCGCAGGTTGGGGTCACCCCTTAGCTGTTGGCTTTTGTCGTTGTTGTTGATGTTGGGCGTTTCCCAGTTTAACACACAAGGGGGTCACTCAGAACATGCACTCCGTCTCTCGCATCACACCTGGGAATCACTGTGAGACCGTACGTACACACTGCATGAAAAGTCTGCATCCATGGCTGTTTTCAGCCACCTCGCCGTATAGACAGCCGTACTCTGATTTTAGAGAAGGTTTGTTTCCTTTGATGAAAAGTATGGGTTGTATGGGAGGGGGCAGGATAGCTCAGTGGTTAGAGGACTCACTTTCCCCAAGCTAAGGTTAAGCAGCGTTGAGCCTGGTTTGCTCTTGGATGCGCGTCGGCTTCAGTACAGTCCCCTAGTTCACCCAGCTGTAAATGGGTACCTGCTCTCTTTAGGGACAAGGGAAGGTAAAGCAGCGAGGGAGAGGAGATGGGCGCCTCCACCCTCAACATGCTGGCCCCTTGGAGAAGCTGAGGTCTCGACACCTCACTTCCCATCGACTGACCACCTAGGTTTGGGGAACACCCTGACCTTTACCTTTCTACAGACAGGTTGTTGTGGCAAGACCTTGTCACGACAGAAGACAATCTCAACATGACATATCGAAGCATATCACCGTTGTAGTGTTGGTCTTGACATGTCGCTGACATCAGTGACTGGCACAGCTTTTGTCCTGGGTCTGGCTTAGCTGTTGGTTTGAGGGGTGGGGGGGAGGGGGGGTTGCCCTTCCCCCCTGAATCTTTTTGGGGGGTCAAAATGGGAAGAAATTCAGGATGTGGATGATGTGAATATACCCTGCATGCAATCTACACATCATTAATGATATACATTGTTGTTGTTATTTTGGTTAGATCTCTGAAGTTTACCGCTGATGAGAATTTGCATATATGCGACTTTTTTTTTTTTGGGGGGGGGGGGGGTGCCCATCATTAAGTAACCACATTCTGATTTGGGGGCTATATGAATGGTCTGAACGAAAGATGGTGAATGCTGGAGCAGTGCACTGCCCCTTCCTGAACAATGGAGGCATCCATTGTTAAAGAAGAAAAATGTTGTTGAAATTTCGGTTATTGCGATGACAATGATGGTGGTCATGACTCTGATGATGACTACAATGATTATGGTAAGAGCAGTTATGATGATGATGATAACTATGATGATGATGTCAGATGATAACGATGATGATAACTATAATGATGACATTGATGATTATGACTATGATGATGACTGTAATGACAATGATGATGATGATCATGACTACTGTGATGATAACTATGATAATGACTGTGGTGATGACTATGTCAATGATGATGACAATATGATGACAATGATGGTTGAAGACGACGATGATGACGATGACAGTGCCATGGTAACCCTGATGTCCAGGAGAGTGGACGAACTGGAGACCCTGGTGGATCGCGTGGAGAACAACTCCAAGTCCCAGGTGGAGACGCTGACCACTCGCCTGCACGAAAAGTCCTCCGAAGTCACCACCGTCAAGCTGGAGAACGAGCGACTGAAGGTAAGGCCTGAAGACCTGTTCCCTCCCCTGCTTTGTGAAGGGCAGGCAGGCTAGTGTCGAGGGACTGCAGGGGGCTCTGTGTGTGAGTGCCGGGTTTTGTGTGTGTGTGTGTGTGGGTGGTCGCACGTTATCTGTGTACGATATACTGCACGTTGTTTATCTCTTGTGTGTGGGTGGTTCACTGTGGTTTTCATTTGCACGTATAATAATCAACTTGGTTTGTGTGTGAGGGAGTGCGTATTTCATTTGGCGACGCTAGTTTGAGTGTGTGTGTGTGTGTGATTGGTTTTGTGTGGTGTGAAGTTATTTAATTCTGTGTGTGCATGTGTGTGAGAGAGAGTGAGTGAGAGAGAATGTCTGTATGTGTCTGTGTGTGTATAAGAGAGAGAGAATGTGTGTGTGAGTGTGTATTCATATTTGTGTTAATGTATATGAAAGCCACAATGCATTTACATGTGAATGGGTATGTTATGCAATATTCAAACAACTGTAGGGTTTTCTGAGACTATTTTTAAACATGTACCGGTAACAATGTTCATAGCCATCATCCTACCAGTCACACTCATTTGAGTAGTTTTTGTTTGTCGCGTGTGTTTGTTGTTTATTTAATTTTTTTAAGAGAAAAGTGAGATCTGCATTTCGTTTAATCACTGATGTTCTTGCCAGTAAGTGGCTGTCTCTGCACATACCCTTTAGATATTTGGTTTCAGAAAGAAAGTTGAATCAGTTATGATATAAACAATTATGGTATGAATAGTATTGCAGGATTTTTTTTCGGGTGGGGGGTTGGTGGGTGGGTACAGCACAGAAAATTGTGCAGAATTTCTAGTGATATAGTACAACAGCATTGTATATGACTTTCGAATTCTAATGTTGTTGAGAAGTCCCAGGTTGTTTGGTTGGTGGCCAAAGTAATCACAGGTCATGTGTATGACGGGTGTATGACTGTTCACATTTGTGTGTGGATAATAGTCAATTTTTCTTATGCTAGATTGGGGAATGGGGAGTAATTTAAAAACAAAAATGCTTTTGTTTCCTTTGCATGTGCGCATGTGATGTAGTTGGGGACTGATAAAGGCAGAAAACTTTTTATCTGCATGGTTCTGAAGTCTCAAGGTTTCTCCCCTTCTCCTTAACTCTTTTAGGAGTCATTGGGGCATGGCTCTGAATGTATCTGAGCCCCAGGGGCAAGTTGAACCTGGCGGAGCCCATCCCTCACCAGCTGCAGGATGCATGCTGGGTATGTTCATGTGTCCGTAACCCACAGAAGGCTGAACACTTTGAATGCATGTCAGTCCTCAGTGGTTTGCAGAAACGTGAAAAGACCCAGCATGCATCCAAAGCTGGACCAGGACATTGACTATGTGGCTTGTGAAGGGATTGCTGAGTGGAGGTTTTGGCTGGTGGGGTGTAGGCTTTATGGCATGTTCTGCATGCAACGACTCCTGGGGAAAACTGAGACTGTGTGTGTGTGGTTTGTCAGTCTGTACGTGCTTGGTTTTGTCTCGTCTTGTCTTGTTTCGTTTTGTCTGAGTAAGTGTTTTCAGCATTGAAATGGGTTTAGAGTCCAACTTTAAAACTTGGGAGAAAAGTTGTCATATGTGATACAAAAGCAACACTTGTTTTGCAGTACGTGTTTGTGAAAATGTTTTGTCCTGGTAAAATGTTTTGTCCCGTATCATTCTGCTGAACTGCAAGAAAGGAAATGTAAATGTGTTTGCTTGCTTTGTGGTAGTGCATACCGTGACTGGGATTTGCATTGTTCTTTTTGTGTGTGTGTGACACTGTCCACACATTTTGCTTTGTAGACATTTTTCGTTAAGCTTATCTGGGGATAAAAAAAAACCCAACCCAACACCCAAACTTTGTTCTCTGTTTTTGGCCGTTGCTCATTCCGTTGCTGCCCGATTTCATTTTTCTTCCTGTGCACTGTCTCCCTTGCATGTGCTTGTAGTGTGGTTCGAGGTGCCAAGAGCGGAACAAGCTTGATGTCGATGATTGTTGTGTGTAGGTGGTGTACTTCAGGTAGAGTGCTTGAACAGATTTGTAAAGCTTGGTTTTTTATTTCTTCTGAAAGTGAGTATCTTCTGTGTCCCCCTTCCTATCAAAATAGTGTTGTTTTTCACAAAGATTTGTTAAATGTATACTGATTTTTTGGGGTTATTGTTGCCAGCTTTGGTAGTTGAAGTCTAAAGAATTGCTGCCTAAAAATGGAAGAAACAGTCTATCACTAGTGTCTCATTTTTGATAAGCTAGTTATGGTCTTGAAATACAAAGAAAAAAGCAGTTGAGGGTGGATTGAAATGTTAAGAAATACCAACTTGCCCTTCGGATGAGACTGTAAACCGACATCCCGTTTAAAACTCTTTTTGCCTTTCAGAAGAGTAGGCCATCACGTGCTGGTAGGAAAGTATGATTTTTGTTATTTTTGTTTTGAAAAAGGTCTGCACACTGGTGTATTGTTTAGACTTCATATCCCTGAATCTGGAATGCAGCTGCATACCTTAATGTCCTGAAAGTCCTTTGGATGAGACTATAAACCGAGGTCCCGTGTGCGAATGCTCGCAGAACATCTTGCGCACACGTTAAATCCTGTTCCGCTTTTCGTAAGAGTAGGCCATTGTGTGCTGGTGGGAACAGATGACAGAATTTACAAAATCCGCATACACACGGGGACTGGATGTAAAAAAGCACATAAGTGCTTATTCCATTATCCTCGATATAAAAGAATAAAATAAATAAATAAAATGATGGGGAAACCAGTCACATAACATATGTAAAGTTTCACCATTTGTGAATCTTGGAGCTCTTGCCATGGAATGAAAGAAAAAGAAAAAAGGCCAACTGTCTTATTTACATTCTTTTGGGTCAGTTACAAAGAAAAGTTTGGTTCCTAATCAAAGGACAGGTATAAAGTATCAGAATTCTGTCTTCTTTTTTCAAAATGCCAATAACAGGTATTTTGAAGTAAAAGGTGGCTTTCTGAATTGGATATTTAAACAAATTCATTTGCTTAATTTTGCATAAAGTTGTGATTTTTGTAAAGGTTGGGGGGGGGGGGGGGGGGGGTGTGGAGAAGAAAGAGTAAGTGGATTTTTTTTTAGGGCAGGTACGCAACAAGGTTTATCTTAATAAACGTGGATACAAACAAGCTCACTATGTTCACACCAACAGATAGTCTTGATCATTTCATGTTGTTCTTGTCGAGCGTTCCTCAGTTAAACATTCTGGCTCTGGAAGTCCCCGTGAAGACTGTATAGTGAGTGGTGTACACGCTGGATGAGAAGTCGGCATGTGTGGCTGCATGCAAACCACCGTGCCATAGTAGGCAGCTATACTCCAACTTCAGAGGATTTTTTGTTTTGTTTTGGTCTCCTGTATGATGGAGAGAATGGGTTGTTATGCTCAAGAGTATTTTGTGGATGAAAACAGTTTCAACAAAAACATTTCGAGACATAACAACACTGTAATGTCGGCCTCACTGCTTTGCTGACATCAATAACTGACACTGGTTTGGGCCTGCGTTAAAAGCAGTTCGACATCGCCGTGGTGGTTTTTTTGAAGATTAATTGATGGATGTAGGAGAAGGTTTTGATAACAGTTATTTGTTTAATGTGGGGTAGTGGTGGGTTTTGTTGTTGTTGTTTTTTTTTGGTTTTTTTTGGGGGGGGGGTTGTTTCCTTAGCTAAGCTCCAAGATTCACCAATGGTTAAATTTTTGTATACACAACTATTTTTGCCCACCATTAAGGTAGCTGCATTCTGACTTCAGGGATGATAAAAGTTAATGAAGACAAAGCTTTGTGAGCAGTTTTCTTTCTTAACTAAACTATCCCTACGTTAAGGGAGAGAACCCCTCTTTCCCCAGTACACATGCACTGTGCACATTTGTATGCTACCGTAACGCAGTAGTGGGTGATACGGAGGGAAGGGTTAGTAGATGGTTGGTTACCCTATAGCGGGTTACCTGTAGGGAAATGAAAAGGTTAAAGCAACTGTAGCTATAAAACATTCAGCAATACAGACATATTTATAAAAAAAATCTTTGTTTAAAAAAAAAAAATCGAGGTTAATGGAATAAGCACTTATTTGCTTTTTTAAATCCAGTCCCCGTGTGAATGTGGTTTTGTAAATTCTGTCATCTGTTCCCACCGGCACACAATGGCCTTCTCTTACAAAAAGCGGAACAGGATTTAATGTGTGCGCAAGATGTTTTGCGTGCGTTCGCACACGGGCGTTATCTTGAGAACAAGAGAAACAAAACACAAAAACCCAAGGAAAAATAACCTAGTTGTGGTAAGATTAGCATTCAGTTTTCCAGAGATCCCTTTTTCAAAATAAAAAAAAAGTTTGCAAAAATAAATAAAATTTCCCCTTTTTGATTCTCTGTGATAACGTAGCGTTTGTCCCTGTCCATCCATATGTATATATATATATATCCGTATTGTGAAAGTCAGTATTTCTGTCCTTTATATTTACATGGGTGTTTTGTCAGTGTGCTGTGTGCTGGGTGTGGGTGTGGGTGTCTAGTTGTGTGTGCACAAGTGTGGGGGCGTGAAGCATACTACTGGGATTGTCAGCGGTGTGGGCCCTCTTTGCTTTCCCTAGTCGACAGCGGCTACCATGGAGACTCGGCTGAAAACGCTGGAAGAGGAGAGCGGCCATCTGCGAAACAGCCTGAAGCATTCTGATCAGCTGGTGGAAGAGTTCAAGGGACAGGTACATGTGTACCCTTGACATATCTTTGGTGCACTCTGTACTCACAGGAAACTGCATGTACTCTTTGTAGTACAACATGTACCTCGGTTGTTTTTGTTGTTGTTTTTTTTTGTTTGTTTTGTTGTTGGGTGTAAACTGCAAACCTTTTGTGTGTGTGTGAAAAGTGTTGATTGTTTTACAATTTAGAGATGTATTTAAAGCGCAGTCACGTAAAAGTGTAATCGGGAAGCAGAGTGTTTAAAAATTGTATCAGGGATATTAAGTATCAAGAAGAAAGAAAATCCGATAAAACTGAAAGGTTCAAATTTTGCTGGAAAAAGTTTTAAAAATACAAGTGAAAAATGTTAACTTTAGTTTTATCCTGTGTGAATAAAGAAAAAAACAAAACAACGCACTTGTGTGCAGCTTGTAACCCACATTTGACAACTAATGTTTGCCATTAATTCACAACTAATATTTTCTTGAAAGGAAAATTAAAAGCGGACAGGGAGGGGTGGGGGGTGGGTGGGTGGGGGTGGCTTCTTAAGCCGTTCTACTACTGTTATATATACCGTGTACAAGTCAGATAGTCACCCGTGATCTTTTTTTTTATGTAACCAGTCATTGTATAAAATATACAGATGTTTGTAAAGAAGTATGTATCCTTGCATGCTTTTGTACAGTAAAAACAGATTGGTAAACTGTCTTAATTCTAAATAATTATCTGTTCATTGGTAAACTGTCTTAATTCTAAATATCTGTTCATTGGTAAACTGTCTTAATTCTAACTATCTGTTCATTGGTAAACTGTCTTCTAAATATCTGTACATTGGTATAGTGTCTTAATTCTAAATATCTGTTCATTGGTAAACTGTCTTAATTCTAAATATCTGTTCCTCCTCCTATCAGATGATAGTGTAATGCATTAGCTGTGGGATTTTACCTGATGAGGAATGTGATATCTAAATAAGGAAAAGTGGATCGTTTGGGCCTGATTTGTTTAGTACTGTGATTATGTGTGGTATGGGGGGCAGTATAGCTTAGTGGTTAGAGTGTTGCTTTTGTGATCTGATGGCCTGGGTTCGAGGCACCTGTGCAAGGGGACCTTTTTTTCCTGGACTTAACATCAGTACAGACTCCACTCCCCCCCCGAAAGTCCTTTGGATGAGACTGTAAATTGAGATCCTGTGCGCGAATGCACGCAGAAAGTCTTGGTGCACGCATTAAAACCCTTTCTGCCTTTCGGAAGAGTAGGCAGTTGAGGTCAGTAAGAACAGTAGACAGAATTTTGAAAACACATGCACTCTCCCAGAAGCTGTAATGCAGCGACCTTAAAAGTGGGCAAAAACGGTTGCATCCGACCTCGAAGCTCTAGAGGACACCCCCCTCTCCCCGAGAAAAAAATGATCTGTGTGTGTTCTTCTATTTCTTTACTATTAATGGCTTCATAGATATATTTCTTATTTTTTATATTTTTTCTAGAGCTGTGAGGAGCGCTGAGAAACTCGTAATTCACTTCATGTTGCTTGATAGAGATAGCAGAGGAATCAGCAGTAGAAGCCATTAGTTACCTGTGTTTGATGTGTAACAGTGTGCCAACTGTGGGTGTCATCGTAGCGGACTGGTGTACAGATCTTGCTGTTGTGTTTTTAACATGCACTGTGTGACGAGAAGTGGGTGGTGGTTTCCGTTTGTGGTGGTGGTGGTTTGGCGTCTGAGTTATATGGTATTGCAAGTCTTCTAATCCTGTAACTGCCCCGGTTGGTTTATTTTTATTTTCCCTCCCTTTCCCTACCTTTCCTCTTGATTGTTTGTTTGTTGTGTATGATCCGTCCATCTTCTGTGATTTAAGGGTGAGGAACTAGTAATGATTTATGGTGTTTGTGCTGTATAAGAATGCTTGCGGTTTGTAACAAGTTGTCGCAGAGCAAACAAAACTTGCTTTTTTGAGCAGATCCTGCTATATTGAGAAATATGGAAGAAAAAAAAATGATAAATAATATCCCAGAAGTCAGAATGCGGCTACCTTAAACTAAAGGTAGACTAAAAAATGGTCACATACGCAAAATCTGATCATTAGTGAACCTTCGGAGCCCTTGCTGAGAAACAAAAGAAAAAAATGGAATTGTCAGAGCAAGGTAACTGTTCTTTGCAAACTCATCTGTGTTTGACCGTCTCGCCTCACGTCTTGAGTTCTGTACCTGCCTTACCCCCCACCTACCGCACACTGCCACTGGCCTGTATCTTTAATTAACTCACCGCTAGCTGTGTAGCACTGGCTGTCTGGGCGTGGTCCCTCTTCATGTTTGGAGTGTGGTTTTGTTTTGTTTTGTTGGTTTGTTTGTTTGTTTGCGTTAAAGTTGTGATTTTGTTGAAGTGTGTGAGTCGGTTTGTAAGACGTTTGCTTGCTTGCTGCCGCCTGACTTCCCATCCTTATCCTTTCCCTGAAAAAAAAAAAATCCATTTGTAACATCAACTTTTTAAGATGTATTGATTTGTTTTAAGGTGGAATGTTTTCCGAGAACAGTGATTCTGAATGAAATGTAATGTATTATAGAGATAGAGTTTTAATTGGATCGGAAGAATTTAATATTTAATGTTCATGCGATTGTGTGTGAATGTTAGGGAGTGAGTGAGTGAGTGGTGTGTGTGTGTGTGTGTGTGTGTGTGTGTGTTGTGTGTGTGTGTGTGTGTGTGGAGGGGGGTGGATAAGGGGCATGTACATGCATGCATGTGTACATGTGTGTAACATATGCTTGTGGGTGTAAGTTTTTCTCTGTTTTTATTTTTCAAGCATAGTGTCATTTCTGTCATCTGGGATTCTTTCCTTCTCCCAACCTGTCATTGATAGTGGGTTTCTGTTATTTCTGTCTGTCTGGTGTGTGTATATGTGTGAGAGAGAGAGAGAATGTGTGTCTGTGTGTGTGCTTGCATATTTGTGTTTGTATGTGTGTGTGTGTGTGTGGTTCTTTTACAAATAAATTTGTCGTCATTTTTTTTTTATCTCAATAGAATCGCAGTCATCGTTATTCACATGTCATTGATGTCATACCTGTCCCTGGGGAGATAATTATTGTAAACTGACGTATTTGCATGGTGAATCAGTGTGATGTGTTCTGGTTATCTCTTAATGAAAGGTGTTCCTTCTCTATTTTTGTCTGGTTAGTGATTAGTCTGTGGTGTTAACAGTTTGCTATGTTGCACTTGGCGCTTGATTTTGAGTATCTTTTTCTTCAGTGTGTGTGTTTGTGTATGTGTGTGTGTGTGTTTGTTGGGGGTGGGGGGTGGGGGTGATTGTAGAGCCCTGTACAATGTGACCTTTAAGGTTGGCTGGGTTATAGTGTTTCATTTGTATGTATTTTCTAAGGGGGAGGGGGGGTGTGTATTTCATTTGACTTCATTATTTCTTGAAAAGAGAATGTTCTCATAAATCCTCCTTTCTTCCCCCCCCCCCCCCCCCTCTCCCCCCCCCACTCCAAAACCATCCTATTTTTTTCTCTTTATCTCGTATTTACATGAATAAAACATTCAGTTTTGCTATGTAAAAGTAAGAGCAGATCACATGTAATGAAGAAATATTGCCTCGTCATCTTCCCTTCCCTGATCCCTGTATTTTTCCCTTGTTCCACCCCCACCTCCTACCCCTTCACAGCTTTGAGTTTTTGTTATTGCAAAAAAGGTTTGTTTTTTTGTTGTTGTTTTTTTATACTCATTCTCATGTCAGCCCACTCATCCCCCCCCTCCCCCCCCAAAAAAAAATCAAAACAGAAAAAAGCCTAAGAACTTTATGTACATCTTAATAATTTTCCAAGTAATCTTGTTTTTTAAACTGAAAATCATATGTCGTGTGTGTGCGCATGTGGATGTATGTGTATATGTGCATATGTATACATGCATTTGTGTGTGGATGGTTATGTGTGTGTGTGTTTGAGTGTACACAATTGATGCCTGTGTGCATGTACATGTGTCTGTATGTGCTTGCATGCATGCATGTATGTGTGTGTGTATGCGTGCACGTGTATGTGTGTGTGTGTGTGTGTTCAGATGGACCGGTCGCGGCGTGAGGTGGACGAGTCGATGGTGATGCTGGAGGAACACCAGAAGGAAGCGTCACGTCTGCAGCAGACCAGCGAGATAGAGCTGGAGAAAGTGAGGGAGAGGCTTGGCTGCATGCTCTTGTTCTGTCTGTCTGTCTGTCTGTCTGTCTGTCTGTCTGTCTGTCAGTCAGTATAGATGACTTAGTGAATAAGATAGAGCTGGAGAGAGTGAGGGAGACACTTGGCTGCCTGCTCTTGTTCTGTCTGTCTGTCTGTCAGTCAGTATAGATGACTTTGTGAATAAGATAGAGCTGGATAAAGTGAGAGAGAGACACTTGGCTGTGTGCTCTTGTTCTGTCTGTGTGTCTGTCAGTCAGTATAGATGACTTAGTGAATAAGATAGAGCTGGAGAAAGTGAGGGAGATGCTTGGCTGCATGCTCTTGTTCTGTCTGTCTGTCTGTCTGTCTGTCCAGATGACTTAGTGAATAAGATAGAGCTGGAGAGAGTGAGGGAGACACTTGGCTGCATGCTCTTTTCTGTCTGTCTGTCTGTCTGTCTAGATGACTTATGTGAATAAGATAGAGCTGGAGGAAGTGAGGGAGAGGCTTGGCTGCATGCTCTTTTCTGTTCTGTCTGTGTGTCTGTCAGTCAGTATAGATGACTTAGTGAATAAGATAGAGCTGTAGAGAGTGAGGGAGAGGCTTGGCTGCAAGCTCTCGTTCTGTCTGTCTGTCTGTCTGTCTGTCTGTCTGTCAGTATAGATGACTTAGTAAATAAGGTAGAGCTGGAGAAAGTCTGTCTGCCTGTCTGTCTGTCTGTCTGTCTAGATGACTTAGTGAATAAGATAGAGCTGGAGAAAGTGAGAGAGAGATTTGGCTGCATGCTCTTTTCTGTCTGTCTATCTATCTGTCTGTCTGTCTAGATGACTTAGTGAATAAGATAGAGCTGGAGAAAGTGAGGGAGAGACTTGGCTGCATGCTCTTTTCTGTCTGTCTGTCTGTCTGATGTCTGTCTGTCTGTCTGTCTAGATGACTTAGTGAATAAGATAGAGCTGGAGAAAGTGAGGGAGAGACTTGGCTGCATGCTCTTTTCTGTCTGTCTGTCTGATGTCTGTCTGTCTGATGTCTGTCTGTCTGTCTGTCTAGATGACTTAGTGAATAAGGTAGAGCAGGAGAAAGTGAGGGAGAGGCTTGGCTGCATGCTCTTGTTCTGTCTGTCTGTCTGTCTGTCAGTATAGATGACTTAGTAAATAAGGTAGAGCTGGAGAAAGCCTGTCTGCCTGTCTGTCTGTCTGTCTGTCTGTCTAGATGACTTAGTGAATAAGATAGAGCTGGAGAAAGTGAGAGAGAGATTTGGCTGCATGCTCTTTTCTGTCTGTCTATCTATCTGTCTGTCTGTCTAGATGACTTAGTGAATAAGATAGAGCTGGAGAAAGTGAGGGAGAGACTTGGCTGCATGCTCTTTTCTGTCTGTCTGTCTGTCTGATGTCTGTCTGTCTGTCTAGATGACTTAGTGAATAAGGTAGAGCTGGAGAAAGTGAGAGAGAGGCTTGGCTGCATGCTCTTTTTCTGTTCTGTCTGTCTGTCTGTCTGTCTAATTACTTAGTCAATAAGATAGAGCTGGAGAAAGTGAAGGATAGCCTTGTGTGGATGCTCTGTTGTGTCTGCTTTAAAAAAAAAAAAAGGCTTCAAAATGGACCGAAAAGGCTGAAAATAGACAAGAAGGAGGTGACAGGAATAAAAGGAACAAGGTAGAAACAAAGAGAGGGATTAAAAAAAAGGGGGAATTTCTAGCACAGGATTTCCAGAAGGTGGGAAATGTTATTTACACTGACAGGCCCCCAGAATTCCTGTAGGGGAGTTATTGTTATTATTATCATTGTTATCAATTATTTTATCGTCATCATCATTCATCATCGTCAATGTGAGAATACATACCTGCCTGCTAGATTTTGCTGTGGAAGCTTGAGAGTCTCGGTTTGTCTGTCAGGTCAAGGCCAGGCTGCACCAGAGGCTGCAAGAGTTAGAGCCCCTGCCTGAGCTGCTACGCACCACGGAACTGCGACTGCACGAGGCCAACGAAAAGCTGCTGCAGTACGAGAGACGAAACACCGACAACACCAAACTGATCGCTGAGCTGACCGCCAAGGTTTTTAAAAAATTTGTATTATGAAAAATTTTTGGGGTGTTAATTTTCAAAAAATAACATGTACAGACCAATATAATGTAAACGTCGGTGCACATATAGCTCATCTCAAAGCAGATAAAGGAAATGGAAAAAAGGGAGTACAAATAATACATGACATATAAACAGCTAATACATGAACTCGTATGGTGTTATTTACATATGCACATGTACACATACATACATACATACACTCACATGCATACATAATATATACATACGTTACGCACACACGCATACATATACATACATTACATACATACCTACCTACATACCTACCAACATACATACATACCTGACAGAAAATTGTTGAACCGAACCACCCCCCCCCCCCCCCCCCCCCCCCCAGAGCTACTGCCAGGTAACGCAGTATCTTAACTTCATGATGCGAGTGGAGTTGCTGTATTTGTGTTGTAGCGTAGTGTAGTGCTTTGTTGTGTTGTGTAGTGTAGTGTTCTATTTCTTATATTGTGTCGTGTTTATTGTGTATTGCATTGCGTTATCCTGTATTGGAAATGCATTGCGCGACAAAAGCTGATGGTTATACATTTTAATTCATGAAAGGGGGGGGGGGGGGGGGGGGGGCGGTGAAGAGCCTAGTGGTTAGAGCATCGAGCTTGCACTGTGATGACACAGATTTGAGACAACAAAATTTAAAAAATGCATGCATACAAGTGTTGTGTTTAGAAACCACCCGCGAAGTGAAGCTGGAATACGGATACCTAAATGGGGAGGGGGGGGGGCAGGAATAATCGCATACGCAAAAAATCTCAACCATTTGTGGAACTGGGAGTTCTATCTGAGGAATGGTGGTCTTCAGGTAACGCGCCTGTCTAGAAAGCGAAAAGTCCGGGTCGGAAGTGTGCGGTGGTTCGTAAATCCCGTCTGGGCCCGAAACTTTTCCCCCATCCATTAGACCATGAGTGGTAGTCTGGGCGCTAGTCTTTCGGATGAGACGATAAACCGAGGTCCCGTGTGTTACACAAAATTATGCAGCGCACGTAAAAGAACCCACGGCAACAAGAGAGTTGTCCCTGGCAAAATTCTCAGAAAAAAAGCCACTCTGTTAGGGAAACAAATACAGTTGCAGACCCAAAAAAACCCAAAAAACATGAAGGGTGGCGCTGCTCTTGTGGCGATGCGCTCTCCCTGGGAAGAGCAGCCCGAATTTCACGCAGAGAAATCTCGTGACTTAAAGTGGTATAAATGAAATGAAATAAATGAAATGAAATGAAATGAAAACCACCCCCCCAAAAGAAAAAAGAAAAAAACAACCCAACCCCAAGTGTGGGTGTGCAGGTGGAGAACAGGGGGGAGGCGGTGGATGGCCTTCGTCAGAAGTTCAGCGACAGTCAGGAGGAGAGCCGTCTGCTGCAGAGCAAGATGGACGCCATGGATCACCGCCTCAAGGATCTGGACCACGCCAACACGGAGCTGGCCGCCCAGGTGGCCCGCAAAGAGGAGGCCCTGCACCAGCTGAACGTCAGTTTGCTTTGCGTGGTGTTTTTTGTTGTTGTTGTTGTTGTTGTGGTTGTTGTTGTTGTGGTTGTGCGTTCCCCAGCTTTACACTCTGGGGGTCACCCAGAACATGCCACACTCTGACTCACTCATCATCCCACCTGGGAATCACTGTGAGATAGGAGGAAGTACACTGGGTGAGAAGTTTGCGTGTATGACTATTTTCAAGTACCTCGCCAAATAGGCAGCCATACTCCGACTTCAGAGGATTTTTTTTCTATCCTTTAAAAGAAGAGTGCAGGTTGTTTTGTTTTTGTTTTTTTATTGTTTTTTGATTGTTTGATTTTTGTTGGGGTTTTTTTTTGGAGGGAGGTGGCGGGGGGGGGTTGTATATGTTGATTGGTTATTGGTTTTTGTAGTTGTTTTTTTTTTTTTTAAAGAAGAGGGATAGGAAAGTGGAGAAGGGAGCGGGATGAGTGTGTGTATGTACAAAAAGGGTGGCGGGGGGGGGGGTGTCTGTAAAGTTTGTGGTGTGTGTGTGTGTGATTCGTATTCAGAATATGTTATTGCCATTTTAGTCACATAAACTTATTTCACAAAAACAAAACAAACATAAGTTATGATTATCTATTTGGCTCAAAATGATGTACAAAATAAAAAAATGTCGAGGAATGAAAAAAAAAAAAAAAAACCAACATTTTTTTTCTGTGTCTATTTTCTGCTGCGACTGTCCCGTCCCTTTTAAATGCAGTGTGGCTGTTGGCATCTGTTTCAGTTGCGGCTGGAGGAGAAGGGGAGAGAATCCGGGGTGCTGACGCGACAGCTGGAGAACGCACTGAGTGACCTGAGGCAGCAGCAGGACAACGCGCGGGATCGCTTCTCCTCCAAGGTACACCCCGCACCACTCTGCTGTTTCTTTTTTTAATTTTTTTTTTTTGGTGGACTTTTCAAAAAACAAAATTTGTTTGTCATCATTCGGTTACAGCTTCAAGGTTCACCAGTCAAGTCAAGTCCAGTGGTGAGATTTTTGTGGATGCAACCGTTTTCTCTCCATCCCCCCTCCACCACCCCCTTTCCTCAACCATTTAGGTAGCCGCACTCCAACTTCAGGGATGGTGTGTAAACACGACACCTGTGTGCTGCATGTGTTTTTGAAATTTTGTCATCTGTTCCTATCGGTACGAAATGACCTACTCTTTGGAAAGGTGTGCGCACACAAACACACACACACACAGTGTCTCTCTCTTTCTTTGTCTCTGTCTCTGTCTCTCTTTCTCTCTCTCTCTTGCTCATTTTTATCTCTCTCTCACGCACACACATACACACACACACACACACACACACGATCTGTTCATAAAAAAAAGAAATGTTTGTTTCAACTTTTTATTCGCAAGGATTTTAACCACTAGACTGCCTTACCCCGGAAATTCTCCGGGGCTAAACGTGCACCCTATACGCCAACAATCCGGAAAATTTCCGGGGTGTCGAACCGAAGTAACCAAGCCTGCTTCCTTGACTACAGTTAAAGGGAAACAACTCCAAAATTAATGGAGGTCGCTCTCCTGTTGCTTGGCAACATCGAGCTGCAAAAACCGTTTCAAAAACGATCGTTTTTTCGCTCGTATTTTGTGTTTTTATGCATGACTGCTTGGGAAGTTCTTGTTCAAAATTGCTGACACTTCTTGTTGAAGGCATAAATAACTTTACACAGCTGTAAAAGTGGCAAATAAAACTCTAGATTTACCTAACAGTGATGAAAACGATCGCGTATGATTCAGGAGATCATGTATTTAAAAAACAATGAATGGGATTTGGCCTAGACATATGTTTGACATTATTGTGATGGGGGGGTACTCAGAATGACAGTGGTGATGAAGAAATCGTATTTATGGTCGAATTTTTACATTTTAAATATATTTTCGCAGTGAAATATCATGCTAACTAATTTGAGCTTGCCTCGAAGTAATCTACAATAAATATACTGTCATTGGATAGACTATCAGGAATATTTATGTAGTAGTTTCTGAGTAAGAGGCATATGAACATAGCAGTGGCACATAAGAATTTTATTCCCCGGCATATAGGGTGCACTTGCACTGGGCAGTTAAGAGGTTAAGCGGCTTTGTAAAAAATGTGACGTTGAATTTTTCAGGAGCGAACGTACCAGAGCCGAGTGGTGGACCTGGAGTCGCAGTTGAGCCAGTGTCGCGCGGAGATAGCCCGCATTAAACGCGAGAAAGAGGAGGTGAGTTTGTGGCTGGCAATCACAACGACAAACAGATTTTTTGTTGTTCATTTTTTTTTTTTTTAACATTTCTTGATCCTGAGGTTCACCCATGTTGAGATTGTGCGTATATGTGACGGGTTAGCCACCATTATGGTAGCCATATTTTCCGCCTTTTTTGGGGATGATGTTTATATATGATACCAGTGTGCATTTGTTTTAGGCTTAAAAAAAACAAACTTTGTCGTCCCTTCCTAGCAGTATGGGGAAGGGACAGCTCAGTGTTCGGAATCATCCGTTTTCCCCCCAACCAAGGTTAAGCAGCGTCAAGCGTGGTTATCACTTGGATGGGTGACTGTTTGCGCACCTTGGCTTCAGTACAGTTCCCCCAGTTCACCCAGCTGTAAAATGGGTACCTTCCCTCTTTAGGGTCAGGGAAGGTAAAGCAGCGAGGGAGAGGAGATGGGCGCCACCCTCAATATGCTGGCCCCTAGAGAAGTTGAGGTCGCTGATGCCTCGCTCCCATACGACCACATAGGTGATGGGACACCCTCCTAGCAGTATGCATTGACCTACCTTCCAAAAGGTGGAACAGATTTTAGTTTGCGCACAGGATGCTCTGTGTGTGTTTGTACGTGAGACCTGGGTTTATAGTCTCATCCAAAGGACTTTGGGGGGAATGGAGTCGATACAGATGTTAACTTCAGGGGGGAACATCCCCTTGAACAGGCATCTTGGGGGTGGCTCAAACCCGCGCCATCAAAGTTTGATCTTAATGCTCTAACCACTAGGTTACCCTGTCCCCCCACCCTCAACCCTGTTTGTTGTATATATAGAAATAGATATGTGAAATTACCTGAAACCAAATAAACAAAAAGATAAAAAGAATTTCTTTGATTCCTGGAGGGGGTTTTGGGGGTGGGGGGGAAGAGGAAAGGGGGGTGGGCAGTTGGCTGATAACATAATTATGTTGCTTTGATGATAATCAAAGTGAAAGTTAAATCATCCCCATCTATTTGTGACTGTTGTTGAAGTTTTCCTGAACTAGAGAAATTTTTTGTTTATTATTATTATTACATTTATGTTCATGTATTTGTGACATTGTGTTGTTGTTGTCTTTAGAACAAAACAAAAATAGAAAGTGTAACTCATGCTCATGTGTTTGTGATCTCTGATGTGGTTGTCATTACTACAGATGTTCACCTCATATCTATTTGTGATGTTTCATTGTTGATTTTAGATGGGAGAAAGAGCAACTTATAATCTGTTCTCTGAGTTTGTTTTTATTTTTTTTTAAGTTTCGTTGTTGATTTTTGACAGGAGAAAGAGCAACTTATAATCTCGTCTCTTTACGAATTTTTTAATTATTGTTATTATTATCATTATTTTGAATACAGTACAAAGAAAGTTTGTTAGAACTATTACTTGCTATTGGTTGCATGACTGTGTAAGAATGAGTTGAGTGCAAGCGCTTTTATTGCTCGTTGCAAGATATAGTGCTATAAAACCTCATATTATCTAAATATTATATATCATTCAAACCACCATTGTAAAACTCTTTCATTTAATAAAATTTTTTTGGTTTTTGGGTGGCTTTCTACGCAGCGACAAGTTCAACGTCCCCGATGGTTTTGACTGAAGTACGGCTGGAGCAGTGCCACAGCACCAACCGCAGCATGCAGAACTACGTGCAGTTCCTCAAGAACTCCTACTCCAACGTCTTCGGGGAAACCACCCCGTACGGCCCCACCCCCATAAAACACTCTCTTCCATGACCTTGCGTGTGCATGTGTTGTTTCGTTGTTGTTTTGTTTTGGTTTTTCTTTCTTTCTCCTCCTGCATGTCTGACTTTTCAGGTCTGCATTGTCCCACGATGGACGTGATCAGGCTTTGGTCTTGGTTAGTTCTGGTTTTGTTTTTGTGTTGTTGTAGTTTGTTGTTTTTAAATCTGGTGTGTAAGGAAGGAAGTTGTACCCCGTCCCCTGAAGGAAACAAAGACAGAAAAAAAACACGAAGCAAGCAAACTGAAGACGAACAACAAGCATAACAAAAACGTGAACAAAACGATGCCTGCCTATCTTTGTTTTGTTTTTTGTTTTCTCAGGGTCTTTCCATCTGTTTTAGTTAACGTAGTAGATCTAACTGCAATCCTGTAGGCTAGGCCGACGTCTTTTTTTGGGGGGGGGACTGTGGTTGTGTTGCTCCTGTTTGATATTAACGTGTCATGCCGTGTGTTGGTTTGATATGGCAATCCTTCATCCCTTGAAGTTTGTCTCTTGTGTATGGTTGATGTCATACAGTTTGAAGTTCATGGTCTGTTTCTTTTTTTTGTTTTGTTTTCTCTGTCTTGAGTGTCTTAAATAGTGGTGGCCCTTTTGACTTCTGTTCTTGCCTGACAAAACTGTCCGGGGACAGCTGGAAATCCATCCTTCAACACCATTTAAAAAAACCACAAAAAACCTGTCATTCATAAGGGACTAAAAGAGATTTGAATTTGAGTAAAGAAAGATAGCTCAGTGGTCGGATCACTTGCTTTCCCCAAGCCAGTGATAAGCAGCATTGTGTGTGGTAATCAAGGGAATGGGTAACTGTTTACATGCCTTGGCTTCAGTACAGTCCTCCAGTTCGCCCAGCTGTAAATGGGTACCTGCCCTCTTTAGGGTCAGGGAAGGTAAAGCAGTGAGGGAGAGGAGATGGGTGCTGCCCTCAATATGTTGGCCCCTGGAGAAGCTGAGGTCTCTGATGCCTTGCTCCCCTACGACCACATAGGTTAAATGGGAAACCTTTACCTTTGTGTGTGGTTTTTTAAACATTTTTTTAAAACAACGTTTTAAGGAAAGAACAGAAGAGCAGGATTGAAGGGTCAGTGTGGGGATGGTGCAGGTTTAGTTTCCAGAAGTCACCGCCAGCCTTTCAGGGATAAAGAGCTCATGTAAGGGAAATAGAGAAAATCATATGACAGACGTATACATTTTATTTTGTCAACAGTATGTTCCTGTAGTGAATGACAACCTCTGAAAATGGAAGAAGGGACAGTCGACGACTTTCATATGCACTAGAACTACGTTAACTGATGATAGCAGATCAGTGAAAATGAGGCACTACTCACTGTGTTAGACACAACCAGAGACTGCGCTTTCACTTGTCTATGTCGGCAAACAGGAACAGGTCGATTTGGTGATCTGTTACTCCTTTAGTTCCTTGGCGTCTTTCGTTTTTGGATTTTAGTAGGTCAAGGTCGTTTTCGGAGAGATGTAGTGTTAGCGTTGATGAAAGTAAGAGTCTTACTCCATTCAAACAGGGAAATGATTCCTGTTCATAAACCTGAGGTGAATTAGGAACTGGAATTGTCAGAATTTGAAAACCAGCTCTGTTGGGAAATAAAACACATGTACAATCTTTGTATTGGTATACTTGACATTGTCTGTAATAATGTACATGTATGTGTTCGCTAAAGTCAGGGTGGAACTAAAGAAGGAAAAATAATGGAGAAAAAAATTGAACAAAATAATCTTGTTGGGTACCCGCTGACTTGATGACATACAGTTTGTGTCGTTAAAGTAGACAGACATTTCTGTCTATGAACTGTAAAGTTCTATCAGTGTACTCTTGGCGCTGCGCGGTCAGCATAGGCTGTAAGTTTGCAAGGCAGAAAGAGTCTGTTCTGAATGACACTTGTTTTTCTTTTCAACAGTGAAAGAGAACAAGGTTTTAACTAACACACAAAGCACCGGACTTCAGACTTATGCTTTTGTTGTCTAAAATATGACACAGACTTTGAAGACGAAGTGGATTAGTAGTAACAAAGCTTGAGATACGACTTTCCACAAATCTTAGATAAATTATGTCCCCAACTTTTTTGTTCTGAATTTTTTTTTTTTAGCTCCTGCTTTTTGTTTGTTTGGTTTTTTGTATGAGGCATAAGATTTCTGCTTGTGATTTTTTTTTTTTAGCCGTCTGTGTAGGGTGGTGGGGTTTTTTTTTGGGGAGAGGGGGGTATCTTATTAGGGTGCTAACTCTTGAAAACTTCTTGTAAAGCGTTTTGCTCAGGTGGAGAAGTGGAAGATCAAGAGTGGGGGTGGTGGGTCTGGGGAAGGGAATGGGGGGGGGGGGGGGGGGGGGGGGGGGGTGCCTCTCCTGTGCAGTTTGTGATGCTTTTCATTCCTTCATCCGGAGGATGAACTCTGTTTTGTATTGTGTCGTTATTGTCCTTATTCTTCTACGGACACGAAGTCTGACCTGACCAATAATTTAGCAGTTAACGAAATTGGTAACGATGTGCATAGTGTCTTTTTTTAAAATAATTTTATTTTTGTACACAAGGGGGTTTGTGGTTTACTTTTTAGAGTTGACTGACAGAGACGTGTTTGAGGAGAAGGTAAAAGACAATCTACGTTAGTTGGCTGGTTTGGTTCATCTCGCTGTTCATGTACTTCGTGCTCTCGTGTACTTTATTACTGTAACATTCGCTTTCGTAGATATTTTAAAGTCAGAGTAGAAGGGGGGGGGGTTGCTATTTTTATGGATCGTTCTTGATTTCATGACACTGGCCATGTTTTAGAGTTCAGGCGGTTTGGATTTGGGTTGGGTTTTTTAAAAATGTTTTTAAAAAAATCATACACCCCACTAAAATGATCTGGAGAATAGGAGACATTTTTGGGGGGTGGGTGTGGTGGGGGAAGACTTTTAATGGTGAACAAGCATAATTCTTGTTCTTTGCAAAAGAGGTAAGGGCAGATAACTCCCAAGTTCATGACGCTGAAGGAACCTGACCCAGAGAGTCAAGGGTAGCTGATATTACGCAGTCCTTATGACTTATTGTCTTCTGGTTGTCCGAAAAATAGCATTTTCACTTTCTTTTTATTTATTTATTTTTTTTTTTTTACTGAAGCAATTTATGGATCACTTGAAAACCACTAAATCTCTTCTTGATTTTCATTAAAGAGTCATTTCACATCTGCTGCAGATTTGCTGAACGCAGCTGGAAATAAAGGAAAAAAGAATCTGTGATATTTGTTATGATATATATATATATATATACACACACATACTCTGCATTTACATAGTCTGCCTGTATCAAGGTTTATTTCAGGCCCATAAAGGACCTACATTTCTGCCAGGAGTGGTGTCCATTCCCTGTTGTATGCATTAATGCACTGGCTTTGCTTTTTTACTTTCATTTGGGTTAAAACAGTTTAGAATCCCAAAATGTCACATTCATGGTTTCTGCTGAGTAAACTACTTTACTGGGGCAAGTCTTGCGTTTATAGTCCATAATAGTTTTTGTTGTTAGTTTCTTTATAAAAAAAAAAACACCTCTGTTTTTTGTATATGTATATCAAAACTTTTGTTCAAAATGGCTTTTAAGTGTTTTTTAAAACGCAGTCTCCATCTAAAATATGTATGTTTTAACCCAAAGCCATTTCTTCTTCTTTTATTTATTTTTTGTACTTATGTATTTATCGACTTGCACTTCAGCTTCAAGATCAAAGTAGTTTGCAGTCACTATTTGTAACTGTTCTTGGTGACTGAGGTCTGTAGAGATAGACATCTATAGTTATATTTGTATTTATTCATTTTCTGTACTTTGTATCATTGAAGCATATTCATTTGTGCATAGCCACTTTTGTTTTTATGTACATTATATATTTTTTCTGTTTTTTTGGGTCTAAAATCTCCCTGTAAAATGTGTGTTTTGTTGTTTTTTATGTTGTGTTTATCAGTTTTTGTTTCCCCTAGTATCAACATAAAAGGAGCAAACAAAATTTGGGGGAAAAATTATCCATGAGAAAATTTGTTGTGGTAGCGATTATATATTGTGTTTTGTCTTGAGATGTCCCAGAATCTCTTTCATTGCATTGTGGATGTGGTTGTTTGTTGTTTGACTGTATTAGTTGAGCTCTTTGGATGCTGTGTTTGTTCCATGTGCCATTGTGTGGTTCATTTAGTTTTATAACTTGGATTGGCTTGAATTGAAAGCTAACCATAATCTATTCTATATCACTGGGTTTTTTTGGGGGGGGATTTTTTTTTTTTTTTTTTTAGTAAAGTAAAAAAAAAAACTGGATTGGATTTTCTTGGGAGATGAAAGAGTTGAGATATGAAGGAAATTTCTGTGGTGTTATAATTCAGTTGTGTGTGGTTTTTAAAGCATTGTGTGATTTGTGTAAGAAAGGGAGATCATTTCCAAATCTGTCTCTTCAATGTGTATGTGGGCACAAAAGCATTTGGAAGCCCTTCCTCGCTCATGCACATGCACCATGCACACACACACATATACAGGTACACATGTGCACACACACATGTACACACACACACACACACACACACACATGTACACACACACACACACACACACACAACACATACACTTTCAAACACATGTGCAGTCACACACAGCATTTGCAATCTTCCTCCTCCCTCCCCCCCAGATGTGAGAGTTAGTTCTGCCTGCCTTCTTCTCGTCCCCTGATCCTGTACCACCTGTCAACATTGTAGTGGAGTGACCTTGCCAGATTGTGTACATACTAGCGATAATTATAGCAACCCTGTTTGTATTTATGAACAAATTATTATAATAAACTCCGTCCTAAAACGTTGACTGTGCTGTTGTGTTTAGTTTTTGGGTTTTGCGTGGTGTGAAGTGTTTTCTGTTGATTTCTTGTTCTGCCTGTATGAAAAAAAGAATTCTTGAGTGTTTGTGTATACTTCATGCTTGCATTGATACATGCTCGTACGTCTGCACACACACAGGTGTGCATCTGGGTATACATTCAAGCATGCATTCACACAAGCGCTTCGATTTGTTTGCTTTACACGATTCAGCACTATATAAATACCATATATTATTATTATTATGTACAACAAAACCAGCACAGTAGTAAGTAGCTCAAAACAGAGAGAGATGGAGAAGGCTCATCAATGTCAAACCTCCCCTGGGACAAAACATGACAAAAAAGGAAGAAGAAGAAAACCAACACAGGAACTTGAGGCAAGGACATTAAACCAAGAATAGCCCCGGAGTTCGGAATGCGGATACCTAAATGGTGGAGGAGAACAAACTGTTCGCATATTAAGCAAAAGTCTCACCACTGGTGAACCTTGGAGCTCTAGCCAAGGAATGTAAAAAAAAACCAGACTAGGCATGGTCGAGCAAAATATGGTCCAGTTGACAAAGATCAAATGGGAAGACATGATCACGAATAAAGAACTATGGAGAACGTGCAAAGGTGATGATCGGAAGTCTGTAGCTAGTAGCAATAGACTGCACTGGTTTGGGCACGTTCAACAGAAAGCAGACCACCATATCATAAAAAGAGCAATGAACTTCGTAGTGGATGGAAAGAGACCAAAGGGAAGACCTAGCAAGACACACTATCTTAATTTGGCCTGGTGTCCTGTAAGGATGTGAAGCCTGGACTTTGAAGAAAGATGAACACAAATAAGATAAATGCATCAGAAGTGTGGTTCTACAAGCGCCTTTTCAAAGTAAAATGGACAGGCCAAAGAACTGATGACAGCGTGCTGAAGGAACTGGCTGTATACAGTGTAAAATGTTCCTAGAGATCGACAAAGAAAACTGAAGTATATCGGGCATATAAACAGAAACACATACCGTAAATCTCCATAATCACATATATTTTTATTTTCAAAATGCTTTTATTTCTAACAAAGTCTGTGGTTCGTTTAATCGCAGAAATATGTTATCCCTCATGTACAGGTTTAAGCTAAAAGGCTTTCAGGGCAAAATACGTGAAAGATGTAAACTGCATTTGTGGGGAGAAGATCTCCAATAGTCATGTTATTTTTGGTTGTGGACATTTAAAAACATTTTTACCTGCTGTACCTACTTTTTCAATGGATCAGATTCTGTCTGAACCATCGTTACTGTTGGACATTGTGTTAGGGTTGATAACAAGTCCAGTAACTCAATTTTTGTAATATGTTAAAGTTGGCTTTTATTCAGTACTGTTATCTGACATTTTTCAGTTATGGTTTGCTTTTTCTTGTTAGATTTTTCTGTTAAAAAATCACTAAATGTAAATAGACGTTAAACTGAAGATATCACATAAATCTCCAACCCGAAGGCATTGGCACCAACCGAACACGGGCACTGAAGCATACTGCACTGGAAACCAAAAAGAACCGAGATCACCATGAGATCAAGTTAGCTAGCAGGAGCCCCACCAAATCAGACACCATTTGCTAGTGTATGATGGTAGGTGGTGATGAGGATGATATAACTACGATGATGCTATGAAAGTACTCCAGCTTGGAAACTACTTGACAGCACTGAGCTCTATTGTTCTTATAATTATTATATTCTGGCATCTGTTGGGCCTGAGAGATACAGACACCTGCAGCGTTGGTCAAGTGATTTCAGCAACACTCTTCTCAAAACTACCTCCCTAAAGTGAATGAATGATGCTTGACTGTGTGATCCCAGTCTTCAAGATTCAAGATTTTTCTGTGGTCTTTCCAGTAAACCCGTAGCGAACTCACTCTGGGTAGGTGTTTGCGGAGTCTGAATAAAACCCTATGACCCATAGTTATATTTGAACTCACAACCTCCTAGCCAGGAGTCTAGAGCACTAACCACTATGCCACGCGACTGCTATTGCAGACACTGTTACAAGCTTCCAGCTTGGTAACTTTCAGTAGAACCTTGCTGGCAGCTTGACTTGTGGAGAAAAGCCAGAAAACTACACCATAATAAGAATGATGGTGATAATAATAATATTAATGATACTACTACTACTACTACTAACTACTACTACTACTACTACTAATAATAATAATAATAATAAATAGAATGTATATAGTGCTATATCTTGCAAAAACAAATCAAAGTGCTTGCATTCATCCTACTCATACACATGCGACAAGTTAAACTTAATAGTGGTTTTTTTTACAAATTCAAATGTAAACGCACGCAAGCACGCACACACACACACACACACACACACACACACACACACACATAGAGGTTGTACACTTTGGCAGGGTGATGGGGGTTTTGTTTGTCGAGGGCAAGGACAAAAATGAGATGAAACAAGCGGGGGGAGAATCTTAGGTTTGAAATAAATGTGTCTTGACGATGGATTTAAAATTGTCATAAGAAGGCTTTTGGTGAAGGGTTAGAGGGAGGTCATTCCAGATCGATGGACTAGACATAGAGAACGAGCGACGGCCAACAGTGGATTGGTTGAATCTAGGTATTGGTAAGCACAAGGTATCTGCAGCAGAGAGAAGACTTTGGTTCTGGTTTGGTTGGTTGTTGCTTTGTGTTCTTCTCCTCTCGTTCGCTTTACACCGTCAGACGTGTCTGGAGAAAATAACGGCATGTCCTTTCCGGCTCCTCTCATGGGTACCTTAGTTTGCAGGGTTATCTATGTCGGCCACACAATCTTCCTCAGGTCGCTGTATAGCGTGCACCTCTGAAGGACGTGTGTTCGCCAGTCTGGTTTTCTTTACCACAGGCACACAGGGGAGAAGAAGAAGCGAATCAACTGGGGTTTTGTTGTTGTTGTTGTTGTTCCTCCGCTAGAGCTATGAGGTTCACCAATGGTGAGATTTTGTTTATACAACCGTTTGTTGTTGTTGTTTTTTTACTCCACCATTAAGGTAGCCACATTCCGAATTCTCAGATTATGTCTAAACACGACACCAATGTACATGCGATTAAATTAAGAAAAAAAATGCCATTCGTTAATATGGGCACCTAATAGCCTACTCTTCCGGTAAGTGGAACAGGTTTCAGGTGGGCGTAAGATGCTCTGCGTGCGTTTTTACACGGGATCTGGGTTTATAGTCTCATTCCGAATGACTTTCAGGGGAGTGGAGTCGGTACTGATGTTAACTCCGAAGGGAGAAGTGGGGAAGGGAAGGGGGGGGGGGGGGGGGGGGGGGTGGACAACTCGAACTAGCGGTTTGGTGGTGGCTCGAACCTGTACCGTTAGATGGCAAGCGAAACGCTCTAACCACTAAGATACGTTGCCCAGCATCTCAGATATGCAATGTGATTTCCATTCGGAAAACAGTTGAACTTGATCTCTGACTATCGTGTTCTAAGCTATTTTGCTTGGTTAGCATCTTTTACTGGTTATTAACCCCCCCCCCCCCCCCCCCCCCCCCCCCCCCACAGATTTGGTTTTTTGTTGTTGTTGTCCTGGATTTTGTTTACTGCGTTGCTTTGATTTTGCCCCTTTTGCTTGAAAAAACAACAACAACAGTTGGAAATGATGATATGGATGTAGGCCTATCTAGGTCAGTATAATTATAGCAGTTGTAAGATAGCATGCTGTTTGAGTGCCACTCTATTCATTCGTTCTTCAGATTTTACGTCTTTTCACTATCTGCGACTCTCTCTCTCTCTCTCTCTCTCTCCTCTCTCTCTCCTTCTCTCTCTCTCTCTCTCTCCTCCCCTTCTCTCTCCCTCTGTGTGTGTGTGTGTGTGTGTGTGTGTGTGTGTGTGTGTGTGTGTGTATGTGTGTGTGCGTGCGTGCGTGCGTGTGTGTGTGTATGTGTGTGTGTGTGTGTGTGTGTGTGTGTGTGTGTGTGTGTGTGTGTGTGTGTGTGTGTGTGTTATTCTTTTATTTCGAGGATAATGGAAGAAATGGATGGGTGACCTTTTGCACGCCTTGGCTTCAGTACAGTTCCCCCATTTCACCCAGCTGTAAATGGGTACCTGCCCTCTTTAGGGTCAGGGAAGGTAAAGCAGCAAGGGAGAGGAGATGGGCGCCGCCCTCAATATGCTGGCCCCTAGAGAAGCTGATGTTTCTGATGCCTCGCTCCCCTACGACCTTATAGGGTTACCCTTACCTTTTACCCCATGTACATGCAGTTTTGTAAATTTTGTCATCCATTCTCACCGGCACACAATGGCCTACTCTTACGAAAAGCTGAACAGGTTTTAACGTGTGCGCTAGATGTTCTGTGTGCGTTCGCACAGGGGACGTCGATTTATAGTCTCATCCAAAGGACTTTTTTTTTTTGGGGGGGGGGGGGGGGGGGGGGGGGGGGGGGGGGGGGGGTGGAGTCGGCACTGACGTTAACTCCAGAGGAAAAATCCTCTTGAACGAGATTCGAATCCGGGTCAGCAGATCACGAGCACGATGCCCATCACTAACCACCAGACTATCCCCTTCCCTACCCCCCCCCCCCCCCCCCCCAGGCCACCGGCCACGCGCGCGCGCGCAGCAGTTTTGCTCTAACTTCCCCTGTGGGGATGCCGGGGGTCTCTCAGTATGAACAGCATCCCCACCTTCAGCAAATTCTGTGTTGGGAATTCCCTCTTTTCTCTCCCTCTCTTTGTTTCTTTCTGCCTTGTTCCTTTTCCTTCTGTCACCTCCTTCTTGTATATTTTTCTGACTTCTTGGTCCATCCTCCTGCCTTTTCTTAACCCCCCCCCCCCCCCCCCCCCCTCCAAAAGACTTCAAAGATAACAGTTCCCTCTCACGCCCAAGTCGGATGCGTTGGGCTTGAATTATCAGGTGCTTGACGGAAGTGCAACACGTTTTCACTCATATGACAGACAGTAATAGTTGCTGTCTGACCGTTCCATGATGAAGAAGAAGAAGAAGAAGAATTTGAAGAAGAAGAATTTGAAGAAGAAGAAGTACGAGAAAGAATTGCGAAGAGGAAGAATTGCGAACGAGAAGAAGAATTGCGAAGAAGAATTGCGAAGAAGAAGAAGAAATTGAAGAAGAAGAATTTGAAGAAGAAGAAGAAGAAGTACGAGGAAGAATTGCGAAGAGGAAGAATTGCGAACGAAAACAAGAATTGCGAAGAAGAAGAATTGCGAAGAAGAAGAAGAAGAATTGCGAAGAAGAAGAAGAAGAATTGCGAAGAAGTAGAGAAGAGGAGAGGAAGAAGAGAATTGCGAAGAAGAAGAAAAGCAGAAGAAGAAGAAGAAGAAGAAGAAGAAGAAGAAGAAGAAGAAGAAGAAGAATTGCGGAGAAGAAGAAGAAGAATTGCAGAGAAGAAGAAGAAAAAGAAGAAGAATGCAAAGAAGAAGTTAAAGAAGAAATTGAAGAAGAAGAATTTGAAGAAGAAGAAGAAGTACGAGGAAGATATGCGAAGAGGAAGAATTGCGAACGAGAAGAAGAATTGTGAAGAAGAAGAATTGCAAAGAGGAAGAAGAATTGCAAAGAAGAAGAAGAATTGCGAAGAAGAAGAAGAAGTAGAAGAGGAAGAAGGAGAATTGCGAAGAAGAAGAATTGCGAAGAAGAAGAAGAATTGCTAAAAAGAAGAAGAATTGCGAGGAAGAAAAATTTAAAGAAGAAATTGAAGAAGAAGAATTTGAAGAAGAAGAAGAAGAAAAAAAGACGAAGAAAAATTTTGCGAAGAAGTAGAAGAGGAAATAGGAGAATTGCGAAGAAGAAGAAAACTGCGAAGAAGAAGAATTGCTAAGAAGAAGAAGAATTGCAAGGAAGAAAACTTTAAAGAAGAAATTGAAGAAGAAGAATTTGAAGAAGAAGAAGAAGAAAAACGAGGATAAATTGCGAAGAAGAAGAAGAATTGCAAAAAATTGCGAAGAAGAGGAAGAAGAAGAATTGCGAGGAAGAATTGCGAAGAAGAAGAATTAGAAGAGGAATTGCTAAGAAGAAGAAGTGCGAAGAAGAAGGAGAAGAAGACTTGCGAAGAAGAATAATTTAATGAAGAAATTGAAGAAGAATTTGAATAAGAAGAAGGACTGCGAAGAAGACGAAGAAGAATTGCGAAGAAGAAGAATTACGAAGAAAAAGAACTGGAAGAAGAATTGCGAAGAAGAATTGTGAAGAAGAAGAATTGCGAAGAAGAAGAACTGCGAAGAAGAAGAATTGCGAAGAAGAATTGCGAAGAAGAAGAATTGCGAAGAAGAATTGCGAAGAAGAATTGCAAAGAAGACGAATTGCGAAGAAGAAGAAGAAGAATTGTGAAGAAGAATTGCGAAGAAGACGAAGAAGAATTGCGAAGAAGAAGAAGAAGAAGACGAAGAAGAATTGCGAAGAAGAAGAACAACAACAAGAAGAACGAGAACAAGAACAACAAGAACAAGAAGAACAAACTCAAGCTGAGCGAACAAAAGTTCTGTCAAGCCAGTTCCGTGACCATTCACGGGAGGATACTAATTTTTCTGTCCTGGCTCTGCAGTGCCAGCAAGATTACAGCCTGACTGACACGTTACAGTGAGAAAGAGCGTGGACAGACAATACACACACAGGTCTGCGACAGTTTTCTGCAAACAAGCCTGCAGTGCAGCAGCTCTAACACACCTTGATCCTCATCCACCACACAGCATCTTGGAGTCCTGACCACACACACACACACACACACACTCTAATCAGACCGCTAGCTGTCTGACGGAAAGCTAACGCCGAGTGGTTAAGACCGTTCGTTCGACTTCAATCCCATGGGTTCATGAAGTTGTGGGTTCGAATCTCTGGTAGCATCTGGTGAATAAAGGGTAGGGATTTTTTTTTAAAAACGATCTGCCAGGTCAATTTCAAGTGCGGACCTGCTAGTGCCTTAAATCCCTTCGTGTATAATTATACACAGGCAGAAGATCAAACACGCTTGTTAAAGATCCCCGTAATTCATGCCAGCGTTCGGTGGGTTGCGGAAATACAACCATACCTAGCAGGCATACCCGAAATCGGACTGCGGCTGCCTTCATGGTGGACCAAAAACAACAACACCCAACCCTGGTCGCCTACGCGAAATCTCACCATTGGTGAACCTCAGAGCTCTAACCGAGGTACAACCAACCAACCAACCAACCAAACAAACAAAAATCCCCCCCACCCCTCCATAATAAGACAGCAGTCTGATAAGTCGGCCCCAGTTCCATGATCCCACTTTGGCTGCTGAGGTGTCTGTGAGGTCCAGCCTGGCAGGCCATGATGACCGTCTGCAACGTGTGGTTTATGGCAGACAACCTTCCTGGTACTGTTTCATACGTGTGCGTGCGTGCACACAGAAATGACATTTAAAAAAATAAAAAGTCGCTGTGACCCGCCATTGGAACAAAAAGTGTCCATTTTCAGCAGTCAGTCACAGAATACAACAGAAGGTCTTCTGCGTCTCACCCAGACACCTGTCATGTACTTTTGGGGGAAATCAGCTTTGATGGCAAACAACGAACTTGTAGGCTAGTTCTTGTCTTCTTGCAGACATTTGAACAGTCCTTGAAAAGTATTGGACGGTAAATATCCGGGGTACTTCTCGTGATTGTGAAAGTAGTCGGCTGATAGTTGTTGAGAATGACATGTTTAAACAAATTTTAAATATTTTTTGTTTTTGTTTTGACTCTATTCGTGTTTCTGGCTATGCAAGTTCTTTTTAAGAGAAACAGCTTTCTCGCACAGTTCAGACCTATCGCATTTCACCTAATTCAAGCACTCATTTTTCAACTACATTAAATAGCACGACTTTAACAAGTGACAAGATCACATTATCAAAAATTGTGTCACTGTCTGACCGCGAAACTAACTGCTGTCTCGCCTGATGCAGAGCTAGACGTTCAAGGAAGCGTCATCCAAGTGCACCGGAAACGGACGACGTTTGACCCAGGCATGCGTGATCAACACTCAGTTCGTGCTTGCAAAACCAGCCAAGAAAATGAAAGGGGGATGCTAAGGCTAGGGGGAAATGTCTCAAGTTATGAAATATCCTGTGTGTTTTTCGGTGAAGAGAGAAAGAAATCGGGTATTTAACGTCTGCCAACCTCCCCCCCCCCCCCCCCCAAAAAAAAAAAGATGCTTATTTTTTGGGTGCCGATTTTGTTGGTTCAAGTTACGTCAGTACAGGCGCCCACGGTTCAAGGTCAAACTGTTATAAAGTCACCCTATCAGGTGCCTGCAGATGTGTCCTGTCAAATAAGTTTTCCATGCCGTATTTTGAGATTCTCTTTAATAGGACGATTATTTTCCTTCAACCAACAGTTACGCTGGCTATCTTCATGGTGAGCAACAAAAAAAGGTCGCATACGCAAAATCTCACCTTTGGTGAAGCTCGGAGGTATAATTCCCCCCCCCCCCCTCATCCATTAGACCCTAAGTGGTGGTCTGGGCGCTAGTCTTTCGGATGAGACGATAAACCGACGTCCCGTGTGTTACACAAAATTATTCAGCGCACGTAAAAGAACCCACGGGAACAAGAGAGTTGTCCCTGGCAAAATTCTGTAGAAAAAAGCCACTCTGATAGGGGAATAAAGTTGCATACAGGAAAAAATAAGGAAAAAAGGGTGGCGCTGCTCTTGTGGCGACGTGCTCTCCCCGGGGAGAGCAGTCCGAATTTCACGCAGAGAAAACTGCCGTTGACTTAAAGTGGTATACATCAAATCAAATAAATCAACTCACACCGGGCAGAGGCTGGACAGAAGCCAGTGTTGACTGTCATGAAACAAAATTAATGGCGGAGTTTGCTTTTAAAAACCCAACCTTAATAGGAAATCTCTGCTTGGACGTCGATCTAATCAATTTATATCCAAGCTACAGCAGTCTTGTGTTTTGTTGTTGTTGTTCTTACGGCTATTTCTTTAAGGAAAGGTGAGGATCATGCAGGTTTGTAGCCTACACAAAGCTGAAACTCGTCCCCTCTCCCCTGTGTGCCTGTGGTAAAGAAAACCAGACTGGCGAGCACTTCCTTCAGAGGTGCACGCTATACAGCGACCTGAGGAAGATTGTGTGGCTGACGGAGATAACCCTGCAAACTACGCTGTACAGCCCACAAGAGGAGCTGGAAAGGACTTGCCACTATTTTTCCCTAGACATATCTGACGGTGTAAAGCGAACGAGAGTAAAAAGAAAAAGAGTCTGTTTAACACTTGCCGTTTTAATCTGAGTTTTCATTCCAGACAAAGTGATAACCCTGATAGGGCCTCTTTATTCATGGGGCTTTTGGCATAACGACGTCCAGGTTTTCTGGGCTGGTATCTTCTCTGACTAAAGCAGCTACCCATTCGACAAACTTCCATCATGTTTATTCAAAAGCTACATTTATTACGACGTAATTGATTCTAAGAGTGGCCTTTGGCCTTTTTATTTTTATATGCCTCATGCTGAAGTCAGATGGGCTGGGCCTGACTTGTCAGGTGCTTAAGGGCAGCACGATGCATTTTCGTTTGAAAATAATAGTTGATGTCTGAGGGTTTGAAGAAGAAGAGGAAGAAGAAGAAGAAGAATATACGCCTGGTCTAGCCTGATTTCATACCAAGTGCAGCCACCAGCAAAGAGTCAATATTGTATTCTTGATCTTTGTTACTTTTATCGTCAGAAAACAGAATATGGGTGCCTTTAGCAGGGGACAAAAACCAGCCATGAAGTGCTTGGAAGGATAGAGGTAGACAATAATTTCATTGTGAAGTAATCAGTGTGCTCAGATTAGGGGCGCTAGCAAGAGTTGACAGCAGACAAACAACAGAGAGAGACTTTAGCCCAGTAAAATCCCATTAATTTTATTATGTTGACACCCCCACCGCCATTCTTCTCTCTTCCCAAGGGGAAGAACTCATTCCTTTTTTCCCTCTCTTCTATGTATGTTATTGTGTATCAAAATCTCCAAAACGTTTTCTGTTTCTTCGCTGATTTGCCAGATATAGAAGATCAGACGTCAGGTATATTTGATACCAGGGGGCCATTTGCATTAAAATTTTCATCTTGGTTGGGGACGGTGTAAAATTGCCTTGCTGCTACAGATGAAATTCTGGGTCACACCTGCCCGGTTCGTTAACGAGTTGTTTTGACTGTCCACGCTAAGCTAACGATGTGTATACCTGATCGAACTGGAAACAACAAGATACTACAGCCATGATATTGCCGTGAAAAGGAGACAGTGATACCTCGCCTCTGGTTACGTTACTGCAATATCGTTACAGTCGTTAGCCGAAAGGTCTCATGAACTGTAAGACGTTGAAGAAAATTAAATGAGATTGCGCTGACACCCCCCCAGTCTTTCTCACCAAAATGGTTTTGTCCTTCCTCGGCTAGAGCTCCGAGGTTGCCTTATGGTGAGATTTTTGCTGCACGCGACCATTTTTAATCCATCGTTAAGGTAGCTGCATTTCGTCTTCAGGGATTATGTCTAAACACACTTACGTACATGCGGGTTTTAGAAAAAAGACCATTGTGTTATTCGTTCCTACTGGCACGAAATGGCCTACTCTTTCAAAAGGCGGAACGGGTTTTCAACGTGTGTGCAAGATGTTCTGCTCACGTGACCTCGGTTTATAATCTCATCCGAAGAATTTTGGGGGGAGTGGTGTCCACACTGATGTTTAGTCCATGGGAAAATTCCATGACACGGGCACCTCTATGGAGGCTCGATCCCGGGCCTTTATATCACAAGGGCAAGGCTCTAACCACTAGGTTTTCCCGTTCCCCATGGAGAATGTGATGCCGTTGTTTATTCTGCATAATCACAAAGAGGCTTACTGTAGCTCCATCAACAATTTAAACTTTTACCCCTAGATGGTTTGGTCAGGTAACCAAATCGCAGGTATCTCCGTATAAAGGACATGTCATTGATACCATAATGAAATCAATATCAGGCATACAGATCTAAAACATAGGATCGCCAGACAGATGGGATTTCAAACCATGTCATGGTGATCCCCTTCTTCAGACAAAACTGAAATCTGAAGCCGTTTCATTTAGTATCTGTCTCCTGTTGCCCCGTTTTGAAATGCTCCATCATCTCTAGCCTTCAACGCCTGGGCTTCATCACAGGTCTTGATTAAACCACTGACGCTGGGGGCAACAGCAAAGTGAGAGGCTGTATGACCAGTGGCTTTCTTTCCCACTCATGGAATCCCACTGTACAGCTTAGTCTTTACTGATTGACAATGACTCTCTGACTTGGAAGACTTGACTTGCACAGTCCTTTTTATGTGCTGCAGCCCTGGGGGCTGGTTGGCCTTTGGAGAACATCTCCAACGCTGACGGTCTTTTCGCCCTACTTGGCCGAGAGAGTGGGGATGTACTGTGGGCAAGGCATTTCCACTATAATCAAATTTCTGCCCAATTTCCGAGACAGCAGCTGCCTCCTCTGCTGTTTTGGAGGTCATCGTCGAGCATGAGGGACAGACATATAAAATAATCCTCTCTGGTCTGGAGGTTACTGGGAGAAGGTCGTTGGAGGGACGTTGTGGTGTGGTCAGTACCCCAGGTGGGTGTCCGATGATTCAGTCTGGCTCTGTGACTAAATTCATAACTTTTGTTGGTCAGTGGGGAAGGTTTAGTTTGTGATGTCCTGTCTGTGTAGGCTCAGAACAGGCACTAACGACTGAACACCATCGAAGTGACTCAGCAGCAACGGTGCAGGACCATTCTGGTTGGTGTCCTCATAGCTGTCTAACATTGTAGACTTCTGAATCTGAGATAGCATGATAGGATGAACCTGGAGAGATAGGTAGGTGGGGGAAAGCATTATGAGATCGGAATGAGCAAAGTGGGAACAGCGGTATTACCAGGACACAGAGGTTAAAGTTACAGGGAAAAAAAGCAGTCTCGATGTTTTTTTCCTATTACTTATAACCGTTTTGTTGGTTCCCTCCGCTCTGCTGCAGATACCTTGTGCTTAAGAATACCTAGATTCAACCAGTCCACCATTGGCCGTCGCTCTTTCTCTGTTTTTGGTCCATCGATCTGGAATGATCTCCCTCTCTCCCTTTGCCAAAAAGCCCTCTTATGACACTTTTAAATCCGGCCTCAAGACACATTTATTTCAAACCTAAGATTCTCCCTTCTTGTTCCATTTCATTTTTGTCCCTGCCCTCAACAGCCCAAACCCCATCACCCTGCCGGAGTGTACAACCTTTATGTGTGTGCGTGAGTGTGCGTGTGTATGTGCGTGCGTGCGAGCGTGTGTGTATACATATGAATTTGTAAAAAAAAAACCACCCCAAAAAACAAAAACAAACAAGCAACCCCCCCCCCCCCCCCCCCTCTATTAATTGTAACTGGCTGCATGTGAATGAGTAGGATGAATGAAAGGGTTTGATTTGTTTTTTGCAAGATATAGGGCTATATAAATTCCATTTCTTCTTCTTCTTAATCAAGCTTCATGTGATTTCACAATTACAACAAGCCAGTCTGACTGGACAAGACAGACAGACAGACAGGCAGACAGACGGAAAGACAGACAGAAGAGAGAGAGAGAAGAGAGAGAGAGAGAGAGAGAGAGAGAGAGAGAGAGAGAGAGTTGATTGGGCGTACAGGAGTGCACCCCCTTCTGTTCTTTTGAAACGTTTGTCTCAGTCTTTTATTATTTTTTTTTTCAATGTACTATAATTATTGTAGATTTTATGGTCTAACATGTCATGATAACTCAGGTGTATGTGTGTGTGTGTGCGTGTGCGCGCGCGCACGCAGGTGTGTGTGTGTGTGTGCGCGCGCGCACGCACGCACAGGTGTGTGTGTGTGTGTGTGTGTGTGTGTGAGAGTGTTTGTGTATGTATGCATGTAGCCCCTATGCTATGTGTGCGTGCGTGCATGCCCTCTGTGTGTGTGTGTATGTATGTGTGTGTGTGTGTGTGTGTGCGCGCGCGCGCGCGTACGTGCGTGTGTGCGCATGCGCCCAAATTCGCGTGGTTTTTATGCATGAATTTACATAATGCAGATGAAAAAAATTCTAAGGTGTGGAAAATGGTTGCCTGGATCTGTCTGTAATTCTGATTAGCGCTAATTATATAAACTTCATATTTACTTGTTGATTGTTTTTAACCTATGATTTGCTGGTAGCCTACACGAACCTCTTGGAGGCACCCTGGTCGAGTGGTTTAGGCGGTCAACTCGTGATCCAGAGGTCGCGGGTTCGATCCCCGCTCGGCTCGGTGTTGTGTCCTTGGGAAAGACACTTTACTCCTATTTTCCTCACTCCACCCAGGTGTACAAGTGGGTACCAGCTCTGCTGGGGAAGTATCTGGCGACAGACTAGCGTCCTGTCACAGGGGTGGTGAAAAAACCATCAGTTCGCTTAACGCTACAGAAACCGGGATAAGCTCCGGCTCTATGGGCCTTCTGGCTCGAAAGAACATACTTTTTTTTTTACACGAACCTCTGGTCCTTTTGAGATGTTAAACAGTTCGTATTCGTGTTCGTGGGGCCTTGTTAGTCTTACAAAGCGGTGACCCTCCTGGGTTGACCCTTAGGGAGGGTGGGTGGGTGGATGGGTGGGTACGAGGAAGGGCAGAGGAGTTGGTTTTAGTCTGGGTATGCTAATCTGTATTGAGTTTAGGATTAGAGCAGCGCTGTGTCAACCATTGTTGAGGTAACAACAGTCTTGATAATGATATTATGTCCTCAGTGGTGGGTGGGGCAATAAACAGGGTGGTCAAAGTGGATTGGATTGACGTCGACGATCATCCTCATGTCTCTCTCTCTCTCTCTCTCTCTCTCTCTCTCTCTCTCTCTCTCTCTCTCTCTCTCTCTCTCTCTCTCTCTCTCTCTCTCTCTCTCTCTCTCTCTCTCTCTCTCTGTATTGTGGCCTAAGGCCTATGTACAGTAAAAGTCTGAAGTCTGAAGTCTCTCTCTCTCCTATCTCTCTCTCTCTCTCTCTACTCTCTCTCCTCTCTCTCTCTCTCTCTCTCTGCACGTTTTTTCTCTTCACCCCCCCCCCCCTCCATCATCCGCCCTCCCGCTCAACATTTCCATCCATATGTCATTAAAAGGACATTGGTTGAAATCACCAGCACCTACCTATAAACATAGACTGTTGAGAGACCCACGAAATCAAACACCAGTGGTAAGAGTGGGTGGGGTGGTTTCTGTCCCCCCCCCCCCCCCCCGCTCCCCCTTCCACCCCTGAAGATATGGGGGGGGGGGGGGGGGTCTTTTTCAGTATAAACAGCACCCCCATCTTCTTGAAAGTTTGTGCTAAAAATTCTTCCTCCTCTCTCTCTCTCTCTCTCTCTCTTCTCTCTCTCTTCTCTTCTCTTCTCTCTCTCTCTCTCTCTCTCTCTCTCTCTCTCTCTCTCTCTCTCTCTCTCTCTCTCTCTCTCCTCTCTCTCTCTGCCTCTCTGCCTTTTTCCTTACCTTTCTATCATCTCTCTCGCTTATTTTTCTAGTTAGGTATTGTGTCATTTTAATTTTGTTTTGTCTCAGATTGAGGGTGTTGGCTATTTGAAGGTATTAGGAGGTGATGGTTTAGAGCCTGAAGTGAAAGTTACTGGAGCACACTGAAACTGAGTGAGGTGACAGACAGCCCTGGTAGGGCTTTCGTGGTCGGTATATAGGGCTGTATTAAAACAATTTATTTATTTATTCTTTTATATCGAGGATAATGGAATAAGCACTCATGTGAATTTTTACATCCAGTCCCCGTGTGTATGCGGTTTTGTAAATTTTGTCATCTGTTCCCTACTCTTTCGAAAAGCGGAACAGGATTTAACGCGTGCGCGAGATGTTCTGCATGCGTTCGCACACGGGGCCTCGGTTTATAGTCTCATCCGAAGGACTTTGACATTCTGTTCGATTTTTTTGTCAAACTGGGAAGAAAGGGCGAGGAGGCTGGGAATTGAACCCACAACCTCACGGTTTACTTGTTGGCAGGCGAACGTCTTAACCATCCTGCCACCTTCCTTCTACAACGTGAACACGAGCTGAGAGTGGGTGGAGGTGTGGTTGTAGACATCCGCCCTCCATCTGCAGATTGCCAGTCTCCCCCGAGGAGATACCAGGGGGGGGGGGGGGGGGGGGGCTGTCAGTATAAACAGCATCCCCGCCTTCTGGAAATTCTGTGCTAGAAATGTCCTCTTTTCTATCACTCTCTTTATTTCTGCCTTGTTCCTTTTCCTCCTGTCACCTCCTTCTTGTCTATTTTCTGCCTTCTTGGGCCATTCTCCTGCCTTTTTTTTTCTTTTTTAAAAGAAAGACTTCAAAGATAACAATTCTCTCTTATGCCGAAGTCGAATGCGCTGGGCCAGACTTATCAGGAGCTTAATGGCAGCGTGACGCATTTTCACTCATATAACAGACAACAATGTCTGAGCGTTCGATGACGACGACGAAGAAGAAGAAGAAGATTGGCAGTTGCTCACTGTGGGGTATGCCTGAAGTTGTTGCCTGAAATAACACTATAATAACGAAGTATTAAAAGGTGTCGTCTGCTAATTGAACATGTCGTCCACCTCCAACTCCCCACCCCACCACGCCCATCTTGTAGACAGGACAGTCTGCTTTAGGTGAACGGCCTTGAGACAGACTGATTGAAGCGCATGTGTCCGTGTATTATCCGTCTGTATTTTGGTTGGTCTGTCTGTCTATCTGTCTGTCTATCTATCTGTCTGTCTGTCTGGCTGGCTGGCTGGCTGTCTATCCGTTTCTACATATTTGCCTGTCTGTCTGTCTGTCTATCCATCCGTTTCTGCATATCTGTCTGGCTGTCTGTCTGTCTATCCGTTTCTACATATCTGCCTGTCTGTCTGTCTGTCTATCCATCCGTTTCTGCATATCTGTCTGGCTGTCTGTCTGTCTATCCGTTTCTACATATCTGTCTGTCTCTCTGTCTGTCTGTCTGTCTATCATACGTTTCTGCATATCTGTCTGCTGTCTGTCTGTCTGTCTATCATCGTTTCTATATTGTCTGCCTGTCTGTCTGTCTGTCTTCTATCCGTTTTCTCATATCTGTCTGTCTGTCTGTCTGTCTTCTTTCTATCTCGTCTTATCTATATCCGTTTCTGCATATCTGTCTGTCTGTCTCTGCTGTCTTTCTATCATACTTTCTACATATCTGTCTGTCTGTCTCGTCTCGTCTATCCGTTTCTACATATCTGTCTGTTCGTTTCTATCTGTCTATCTATCCGTTTCTGCATATCTGTCTGGCTGTCTTTCTATTCATACTTTTCATACATATCGCTTCTGTCTGTCTGTCTGTCTCTCCTATCCGTTTCTACATATCTGTTTGTCTGTCTCTCTATCTTCTATCTATCCATCCATCCATCCATCCATCCATCCATCCATCCGTCCGTCTGTCTGTCTGTCTGTTGTTTATTTGTTTATTCATTTATCATTTTATTTCAAGGATAAAGGAATAAACGCTCGTGTGCGTTTTTTACATCCGGTCCCCGTGTGCATGCAGTTTCATAATTTTTGTCATCCGTTCCCACCGGCACAAACGTGGCCTTCTCTTCACAAAGGTGGAAGAGGTTTTAACGTGTGCGCAAGATGTTCTGCGTGCGTTTGCACACGGGACCTAGGTTAATCAATAGTTTCTTCGGGTGCGCGTGCGTGTGTGTGTGTATGTGTGTGTGTGTGTGCGTGCGTGCGCGTGCGTGCGTGTATGTGTATGTGTGTGTGTGTACGTGTGTGTGTACTTGGAGATGGCCAAACAGACATAGAGAAAACAAGAGACTTTAGAAACAGAGACACACAGAAAGCCAACCACACACTAAACCAACCAATCAGCCACTTAACCACTCCAACACTCATCCAACCAGCCAACCAACCAACCAACCAACCAACCAACCAACCAACAACCAACCCACCCACTTGCCCCACCTACCAACCAGCCCAACCAACCAGCCAACAAACCCACGAACCCGCCAACAACTAACCATCCAATTAGTCAACCCACCGACTCACCCACCCACCAGCCAATCACGCTCACACCCACCAGACCCACCAACCACTACTCAACCCATCCAACAGCCATCCAGCCTACTAACCAGCCCACCAACTCTCCCACCAGCCACCTAAGCCAACCACCCATCCACCCAGCCACCCGCCAGTCAGCCAGTCCACCCACCACCACTACACCCACAATCTCCCAAGCCCCCTACCAATCCCATCCAACCACCACCCACCGCCAACGAACCATAATGACCATCTACCCACTCACCTTCACCACCCACATCTCCACTCTAACACCTACCAACCCTAGCCACCAGCCACCAACCACCAAACGAACAACAATGGATCCCAAATAACAACAACCTTCCAACCACCCCGATTCCACATAACCATCACTTAGCCACCCAACCCCCACCAAACCAGACAACCAACCTCTATCAACATTGCTTTCCCCCCCCACCCACACGCCCACCCACCCCCCGCTCCCACCACCCTACCCCTTCCCCCCCCACCCCCCCATCCCACCCCGCCCACACTCCACACCCCTTCCCCATTCACCCCCCCCTCCCCCTTACTCCCCCCTCCCCTTCCCCCCTCCACTCCCCCCCCCCCCCCCCTCCACGCGGTCTGTGGCAAAACACGGGTCATCATCATCATATCGTCTGCGGCTGACTGCTGCTCAGTCTCTGAGCCCCCATGAGGGTCACTGTCGTCTGCACGCAAGCCACCCGGGGTATGAACTGCCCACCCCGATCGGCTATAAAACGCGGGTGGATGACGCTGTACCGTTCTCTTCTTCCCCCCACAGGTGCTGCCACCGTCTGATGCCACCCGTTTCCAGTAGAAACTTATTATTATTATAAGCAACTTTGAACGTCTGGTACCTACTGAATTTTTTGGGTGTGTTTGGAAAAGAAGAAAGTTTAGAAGAAGATTATTTTGTTAGTCTTTTTTTGGTCGTTTGTTAGTTTTTTTGGGTTTTGAAGTCGTGGTACAGATTTTTTAAAAATATTTCAACATGTTGGGAGCTGTGTCTTGGTTGATGCTTGTGAGTAAACATTTTTCTTCGTTATTTATGTATTTATTCATTCATTCATTCACTTATTTGTTTGTTTGTTTATATTTTAATCGTACATACACATTTTTTTTCAAAAACAAGTGATACCAACTTTTTCGTGACTTGTTAGAAAGAAATCGTTTCTGTTAGCTTCAGAGAGAGAGAGAGAGAGAGAGAGAGAGAGAGAGAGAGAGAGAGAGAGAGAGAGAGAGAGAGAGAGAGAGAGAGAGAGAGACAGACAGACAGACAGACAGACAGACAGACAGACAGACAGACAGACTCAGACAGACTCAGACAGACAGACAGACTCAGACAGACAGACAGACTCAGACAGACAGACAGACAGACAGATAGACAGACAACAGTGAGGGAAAATATCAAATAAAAACGAAAGATTAAAGGATGATGACTAGATGAAATGTGCAGAAATGATAAAAGTTGAAGAATGATGATAATATGGGGTGGGGTGGGATAGAGTGGGGAGTGAGATAGAGAGTTGAAACGAAAAGGTATGGGACATTTGAAACGCATAAAAGGTTACTGTTTCATTATCTTTTTTTTTTTTTCGTTCTTTGGCTATATAGCTCCTAGGTTCACTAATGGCGAGATTTGGCGTATGCAACCGGTTGTTTTTGAGTTTTTTAACCCACTATAAAGGTAGCTGCATTCCGACTCCGGGGATAATCATGATTTAAACTGAGTTAGATTTGTTGTTATGGAAGAAAGTGTTAACATGAATTGATATTCATCTTATCAAACAACGTGTTATGACAATTTGGTTTATGTTATGAACACGTGTGCGGTGTGTGTACGCATGCATCCACTACTGTCTAATATCACTTTTTAAAAATTTTATTTATAGTAGATAGACATTAAACCGAAGACCATGCTCTCTCTGTCTCTCTCTGTGTCTCTGTTTGTCTGTCTGTCTGTCTCTGTCTGTCTGTCTGTCTGTCTGTCCTCTCTCTCTCTCTCTCTCTCTCTCTCTCTCTCTCTCTCTCTCTCTCTCTCTCTCTCTCTCTCTCTCTCTCTCTGTCTGTGTTTGTTTGTGCACGCGTGCGCGCACGTACTAGTGCACTTATGAAAGCATATGATTTTATACCGATGAATTCATGACAGACTTAATAAGTATGGCTGATGTTTGGCTGTTCTTTTTCCTTGTAGTTTGTGCAG
>CM054167.1:20794622-20854622 GCA_028751875.1 Rapana venosa | reverse complement strand
TAGAGCTTATAATTACCATGCTCATTGGAGCTTATATCATGATCATTGGGATTATATCATGGCCATTGAGCGTAATGAATAACATTGATTCATGCAGTGAGGGAAGATCATAGAAACTGTCATTCATGGTGGGGATGCGGGGGAGGGGGGGGGGGAGGGGGGATCTATCAGTATAAATAGCGTCCCCTCCTTCTGGAAATTCTATGCTAGGAATTCCCTCTTTTCTATCCCTCTCTTAATTTCTGCCTTGTTTCTTTCTCTTCCCTTCACCTCCTTCTTGTCTTTTTTTCTGCCTTCTTGGTCCATTATCCTGCAGTATTTTTTTCCCATAAGACTCAGTAATTTTTCCACTCTACCTGCTGATTTTTACCGGAGCTTAACAGGAGAACAGTTCTTCTCCCACCAATAGTCGTAGTTGCGGTCTGAGCTTTCGAGGCAGCTAAGGCAGGTAGACATATTATTGTACAATAGTATAGTAATAGTTAGTGTCAGAGCGTCGAACGAAGAAGAAGTAGTAGTATGTAGTAGCAGTAGCAGAGCAGAGCAGTAGCAGCTAGAGCAGTAGAGTAAGAGGAAGAAGAGGAAGAAGAGGAAGAGAGAGGAAGGAGAGAAGAAGAAGAAGAAAGAACACGAAGACGAAGACCAAAAAAAAAAGGAAAAAGAACTTGTCATTTAGACAGTAAAAACGAAATATTGATAGATACACACGTTAAGTGCTTTCAGAAACAAACAAAAAGTATAGCAAATTTGAAAAAAAAAGTATTCAGGAGTGGGGGTGGGTGTGGGGGGTAGGGTAGGTGGGCATGATTATCAACTTGATAGGAAAAGGAATAGAAATCAGACACTGTTTAATCATCAGGCAAGAATGTTGTTTTCGTTCCTTGGCTAGAGCTCCGAAGTTCACCAATGATGTGATTTTGCCTATACGACCGTTTTCGCCCACCGTGAAGGTAGCCGCATAGCGACTTCGGGAATGTTTGCTGGGTATATATTCTGTTTCTGTAGCCTATCAAACGCTGACATGAATTACGGTTTCTTTAACATGTGTAATTTTTTTTAAAATCTTGTGCATGTGTATATACACGAAGGGGAGGATGGCACTGGCTGTCTGCACTTGAAGTTGACCTGGGAGATGGTAAAAATACTTACCTTTGATTCGCCAGAGGCTTCAACTGCAAATGAACAGTTTACCAGAAAAGAAGAGAGAGAGAGAAGAAAAAGAGATAGAGAGAGAGAGACGAGAGAGGTTTTTATGGCTTAAACATTTCATATATTGTCATTGCCTAACTAGGCCTTATGACACGGAAGGTAACACAAATATCTTTTCGTGAAAATAGTAAGTAAAAAGTAAAATACGTGATCGTACAACTAAGTTTGGTAACAGAACGGATCCATCCACTATAGTAAACTTATCATAACGTTGGCGTCAATACAGTCACAAGTCACATACAGAAAAAAAAAAAGAAAAATTAAATTGAAACGCAATAACAACATAACGAATTCCGAATCGACCATCCAATCAAAGTGCGCATAAATCAACTACTTTTACAGCTTGCTTTTCTTATTCGGATGGGGGAATACAGTTGTATCCCGTTTAAGAAGGAGACTATAATGAATATCTACATAAGTTAACATATGGACGTCACTTTTTGCTTAATCTGAGTTTGGTGATTTTAAATAGACAATAATTAGCTACAAATGAACTTCGTTCACCCCTTTACAAGGACAGAGCGTAAACAATCTGATTTCTAGCGTGTTTGGCACAAAAATTATGATTTTCCTTAAGTTTGTCAAATGTTTAACGAAGTCACATGTTCATGACAAAAGAGAGAGAGAGAGAGAGAGAGAGAGAGAGATGGTGTGTGTGTGTGGGGGGGGGGGTGGGAGGGGTACACAGGTGAGTGCATGCACTGTTTGCTCTGTGGTGGCCTTCAGAAGAGTGGTGTGTGTTCACAACACAATAGAAATAAAATAACATTTTAAAAAAAACAAACCAAAACCTTAATGACAGAACAAAGGCGAAAATTATCTTTTATCTAAAATCAGTCCCTTTACAGAAAACCATACTGTGGCCCACATAGAAGCTATCAAGTCCATAAGATACCTCCTCAAGGATAAATCAAAGATGAAAGAAATTTAAAAAAACAAAACAAAACCTCCCCCAAATCGAATCATTTCATGACCTAGATAGAGTTCTATTTTGTATAATTGGATTTTTTTCACTAAAGGAAAACGAACAACAACAACAAATCTGATGAAATTTTCTAAATCGGTACAAAACGGGTAGCAGTCTTCAATTTTGTACATTGTTTTCGAGAGAGAATGTTAAAATTACTAAAATGGAGAAATCTCCTAAAAGAGGATTTGAGCATGGGAGAGGAAGAAGAAGGTGATGAGTAGATAAATTGTTTGCTAAAAAAAAAAACAAGAAGAAGAAAAACCAACAAAAAACACAACCCTCACTCCCTCAATCCCCGCCCCCCCCCCCCCCCCCCCCCCCCTCCAAACAAAACATAACAAAAATACTAAGCAAACCAACAAACCCAGAGTCAGTATTAAGAGCATAAGACACCCCCCCCCCACCCCCCCCCCCCCAAACCAAAAACAACAACAAACAAAAATCAGCATCTTTAACAGCAACAACAGAACAATTAAAAAACAAAAACGAAACAAAACCCCCAACTAATACCACCTAAACCCACCAAAAAAACACACAAAAAAGAAAAAAAAACCAACAAACCAGCCTTTGATAAACTCTTTGGTTTTGTTTGATTGTTTGTTTTTTTGCTTGTTTTGGTTTGTGTTTCTACCTGATGACTATGTAATATTGAAGAATGCACTGATGTCCTATTTTGTCTTGTTTTAGCGGGGTATTTTATTCATGTACTTGCTAGATCACTTATTTCATCAGTAAATCGTGATTATTAGGCTCCCCTTATTATTCACTGAATTGTGCTGGATTTTCCATTTATTGTGTAGCAGGTATCACATTTTGGGGACAGTGGTCAGAGCACTTGCTCTCCCCCAGCCAGGATTAAGCAGCAATGAGCGTGGTTACCAAGTGGATGGGTGACCATTTGGGCGCCTTGGCTTCAGTACAATCCCCAAGTTCACCCAGCTGTAAACAGGTACCTGCCCTCTTTAGGGTCGGGGAAGATAAAGCAGCCAGGGAGAGGAGATGGGCGTCGCCCTCAGTATGCTGGCCCCTAGAGAAGTGAGGTCTCTGATGCCTCGCTCCCCTACCACCACATAGGTTATTGGACACCTTTACCTTTTTAGGTATCATTCTACTCATTTTAATTGGAAAGAAACGTGATACTGTATGAAGATTTCGTCATCTCTTTGATTTTATTTGAACACATACAATCAACTAGACTGTGAATGGAGGTATGGGTGCTAGTCTTTCGGATGAAACAAATCGAGGTCCTTGTGCAGCAACATTCATTTAGCACACATAAAAGAAACCACAGCAACAAGAGTTGTCCCTGGAACAATTCTGTAGAAAAATGTCACTCTGATAGGGAAACGCCCTCAGGTAAATGATTTTAAAAAATGGGTGGTGCTGTTCTTATAGCTATGCCTCTTGCTCTCCCTGGGGAAGTACAGTCCAAATTTCACAGAGAGAAATCTTGGGTGACTTCAAGTGGTATACAATACAACAGCTTTGATTAAAAAAACATGTTCTAGAGACATTTACGTCTGTAAACCCGCATTAAGAAGATAAACCTTAGAATAATCAAAAGGATATCTCTGAATACAATCAAATACTTAATAAATGAACAATAAACCAAATTAAACTATCAACTCAATCACTCAGTCAATTACACAATCAGTTGGATCAGTCAACTCGATTTGAAGATTGTTTCATTAATTGCAGTCCTTTAAAAAAAAATAATCTTCAGCCATATTAAAGTAGGCATAGGTGTCGGCACATATTCTTCAGTCACTGCATTCAAATGAGTTTTGTTTTTATTTTAAATAAAGATCTCTGTTGCCAGTGGGACTAACACACACACACACACACACACACACACACACACACTGACCTTAAAGTTAACTTAACCAATTTCCTTTTTTTGATTAATTTAATCACATTTCAGATTCCTGATAGAATGAAACCAATTATCATCATCATCACCTCTCTGTCTGTCTCTCTCTATCTGACTGTCTGTCTGTCTGTCTGTCTCTCTCTCTCTGTCTGTCTCTCTGTCTGTCTGTCTCCCCCTCTCTCTCTCTTTCTGTGAAAACTGTCAGGTGTAACCCAGTTTGAACCCTTAATCAATTACCCTCAACAGTATTTATAGTTTTAATTTTATTTGGGGGAGTGGGAGAAATGGGGGTGGGGTAGAGGTGGGGAGGGGGTGGGGGCCTTTACAAGAATAACACTTTCTCAGCTTTATTCCCCAAAAAGGAAAGATGAAAGTACCTTGTCAAGGCCAAGAAGCAAAAAGAGAGGGGGTGACTGTTAATTTAAAAAACAACAACTTTAAAAGGGCACACTAGTGGGCTGCCCAGGAAAATACCTACACACGGGGTATGGGCCCGCCCACACACACACACACACACACTGTCTTTTTAACCACGCACACACACACACTGTCTTTTTACACACACACACACACACACAAGCAGCACAGTGTCCTACTTCCTTCCTTTCTTTCTGACAGAGAGAGAGAGAGGAGAGAGAGAGAGAGAGTACAAACAAAACAGTCGATTAGACTGTTTGATAAAGAGAGAGAGAGAGGGAGGAGAGAGAGAGAGAGAGAGAGGGGGGGGGAGAGATGTAATCATCAACCATTTTCTTTTTAGGTTTTAAATCTAAAGTCTTTGTGTATTTTAGAAGAAGAAAAGCTAATTATCTGCTTGTTGTTGTTGTTGTTGTTGTATGAGTATCAAAAGTTTTACGAGGGTGTGATATTTATCATTGGCCAGAGTGAAACTTGACAAGCCAAAGTTAACTTTCCCAACTTTCCCAAAGAGGTGTTCAAAGTGAACTCTGTGTAATTGTATGGAAGGAGAGACAGATAGATCTACAGGAGCCACAAAACAAGAATCGGGCCATGATGTCTTGTCTAGTCCTCCCTCCTCCCCCCCTGTAGAATTGTGTAGCAGACAAGGGACACTGAAAGAGGGATCCTACTAGCCAGCAGAAGAAGAAGCCAGGCTGTAGAAAGGAAGTGTTAATGCAAGATACTAGACACTAAAGACACTGCTTCCCAAAGTAAGAATGTGGCTACCTTTTATTTATTTAATTTTGATGATAAGGGAATAAGCACTAATGTGCTTTTTTCATCGAGTCCCCGTGTGTATGCAGTTTTTGTAAATTTTGTCACCCGTTCCCACCAGCACAGAATGGCCTACTTTTCCAAAAAGTGGAACAGGTTTTAGCGTGTGCGCGCAAGATGTTCTCCTTGGGTTAGCACGGGACCTCCTTTATAGTCTGATTCCAAGGAAAAAACCCCAAAGGAAACAGTCCCATAGGAAAAAAACCCACCCAAAAGAAAGCCAAAACCAACAAAAATAGCCATTGTAAGCTGGAGGGGTGGTGGTGGTGGTAAAGGTAATTTTTAGTGGCTAGAGCATAGAGTTGCCGTCTGAGGGCGTGGCTTTGAGACCAAAATCCAATCCCATTGTGTACTTCAATAACCCCGCCTGCCAGGCAGACCCTATGGGGGTTGTCACCTCATTAATTTTTTTTAAAGTTTCATATTAAAACTGTGCAACTGTATACAGATGAAAGCAGGGTTGAAAACCAGCTCTATTGTCTTGTATCAACCCTCTGGCCAACTATAAGGGTCAACCCAGGATGGTCACCATGTGGGAGAAACCACATCAAGGACACATAAAGAGATTTAAAAAAAAAACACCAATGCCCTATTCCTCAAAACAAACCTTGTTGGTAAAAACTATGATATGCTAACCCGTATATTTGAAAAGGCACCTGCTGTTTCAGAAATTGGGCAGAAATTTGATTATAGTGGAGGTGCCTTGCTCACAGCACATCTCCATTCTCAGCCAAGTTCTCTAAAAGCCAGCTAGCCCCCAGGGCTGCAGCACATAAGGACTGTGCAAGTCAAGCCTCCTAGTCAGAGAGTCATAGTCGATCACTAAAGACTAAGCTGCAAACTGGACCGCTAGGAGCCGGAAAGCCACTGGTCATACAGCCTGTCACTTTGCTGTTGCCCCCAGTGTCAATGGTTTAATCAAGAACTGTGATAAAGCCCAGAAGCTGAAGGCTAACCCATAACAGACAGAAAATGCCTGATTCTCCACCAAGGCACCCACTGGAAGGGACTTTGCCGCTTTGGAGTTAACACAAGTACTAACTCCACCACTCCCATGGAAATCTTTCGATAAAACTATAAATTGAGGTCCCTGTACAAATGCATACACAAGCTAAGCGCCCACGCCAGACATTTCGGAAGAGTATAAGCCATGACTTCGCATCACTGGGGCAACATGCCCCCAAGGCCCCATGTCAGGGGAGTTCTACGTAACAGGACACTGAAGACGCCGTCTGCCGCCTAATCTGACGCCTGAAGATTACTCGGCCTTCTTGCTTCTCCAGGTTTCCTGGTGACCCTCCAACCCCTTATCGCCCCGTATCTGCCGCCTCCTTTACAGTTCATTGACCTAAGAAATATGCATAAGGCCAGGAGGGTAACAGGTCACTAAGACCTTCTTGGTGATTGTCCATGGACATGATATAAGATGCTACACCTGCCGATAAGTGTCCCCTCACCCCCCCCCCCCCCCCCTTCATTTAATTTCTTACTCTGTACTTCCTGTCATATTAAGTCTTTTGTCCACATTAGCGACTTCCAACAGGTCTCTACTTGACGTTGATCTGGAAGATCTTAACAGTATCCACCCTTAATTCACCAGACACGGACAGAGATTCAAACCCACCAGGAGAAGGCTTGGAATCTACCACAGGAAAAGTTGTAAATAGAATTTAGCTTATCAGAGGGGCTGGTGATGAGTGTGCTCCCAGCAGAACACTGACAACGACAATGACAAATTCTTTTATTTCGAGGATAATGAATAATAATAATAATAATATATGGAATTTATTGAGCGCTATATCTTGCAATTACAAATCAAAGCACTTCCATTCAATCGGCTCCTACACAAGCAACCAACAATAATTCACAATATTCTAACAAATTCAAATGTGCATACACACACACACACACACACACACAACACACACACACACACACACACACACACACACACACAGTTTGTACATTTCAGCAGGGTGATGGAATTTTGGCTTTTAAAGGCAGGGATAAATAATAATAATAATAATAATAATAATAATAATAATAATGGAATTTATATAGCGCTATATCTTGTAAAAACAACAAATCAAAGCAGGGGCAGGGGAGGGGATAGCTCAGTGGTCGGAGCACTCCCTTTTTCCCAGCCAAGTTAAGCAGCGTGGAGTGTGGTTACCAGTTGGATGGGTGACTGTTGGCACGCCTTGGCTTCAGTACAGTTCCCCCAGTTCCCCCAGCTGTAAATGGGTACCTGCCCTCTTTAGGGTCAGGGAAGGTAAAGCAGCAGGGAGAGGAGATAGGCGCCGCCCTCAATATGCTGGCCCCTGGAGAAGTGAGGTCTCTGACCCCTCACTCCCCTACTACCTTATAGGTTATGGGACTCCTTTACCTTTACCTTTTTTTAAAGGCAGGGACAGATATGAGATGAAACAAGAGGGAAAAATCTTAGGTTTGAAATAGGTATGTCTTGAGGCTGGATTTAAAGCTGTCCTAAGTAGGCTTTTCATGAAGGGGGAGAGGGAGGTAAATCCAGATTGATGGACCAGAGATAGAGAAAGAGCGTTGGTCAACAGTGGATTGGTTAAATCTAGGTATTCGTAAGCCCAAGGTATCTGCAGCAGAGCGGAGGGAACGAGAAGGTGTGTACAGGTGAAGCCATTCACAGAGGTAGGAGGGTGCTGTTTTGTGGAGACATTTGTAACAGAGGGTACTGATCTTGTACTTTACTCTCTGTGGCGCAGGCAACCAGTGGAGAGATTGCAGGAGTGGAGTAATATGCTCAGATTTTTTCTTTTTGAGGACTAATGAGCTGCATAGTTTTGTATGCGTTGAAGGGGGTGGATAGATGATGGGGCAGACCAACCAAAAGAGAATTACAATAGTCCAGATGTGAAAGAATAAGAGATGTGACAAGTTTGGATGTTGCATCAGTGGACAGGTACTTTCGGATTGCACTTATACGCTGTAATTGATAGTAGCAGGACTGGCAGGTCTGGGTGATGAATTTTTGCATAGAGAGTGTGTTGTCAATAACAACACCTAGATACTTAACTGCAGTGGATAGCGGAACTGATGTATTGCCAAATTCTATTCAATCTGTTGTGATGGAAGAGAGTTTGTGTTTGGTCCCTATAATCATGGCTTCGGTTTTATCTGCATTTACCTGTAACTTGTTTTGTATCATCCAGTTTTGAATGTCTTGAAGGCAAAGTGACATATTTGTAAAGAGAGAAGGCAGATTTTCAGGAGTGTCACTGATTTGAATCTGAGAGTCATCAGCGTAGAAATGATGGTTGATCTGGTGATGGTTTATTATGTATGAGAGTGAAACGGTGTAGAGAGTGAACAGGACAGGACCCAGAACTGATCCTTGTGGGACTCCACATTCCAGTTTTGCAGGAATTGATTGAAATTTGTTTACTGTGACTGTCTGGAATTGGTCAGTGAGGTATGAACTAAACCAGGTAAGGGCTGCACCTTTGATACCAAACGTTTTTTGGAGATGGGAGAGAAGGATAGAGTGATCTATAGTGTCAAATGCTGCAGATAAGTCGAAGAGTGAGAAGGGAGATTTTCCCCGAGTCAGAAGTGAGTAGAAGCGTGTTTAAAGTGTGTACTAGGGTGGTTTCAGTGCTGTGGTTAATGCGATAGGCAGACTGAAACTCAGGAAGAAGTTTGTTGGAGAGAAGGTGATTGTTGAGCTGTTTGAGAACTACTTTTCAAGGACTTTAGAAATAAAAGGTAGATTGGAAACAGGTCTATAATTCTTCAGAATGTTAGGGTCAAGGTCATGCTTTTTGAGTAGAGGTGTGACTATAGCAGTTTTGAGAGCTGATGGAACATTTCCTGAAACAAGAGATGAGTTTACTATTTTCGGGATAGCGGGATAAGTTGTGGTAGGCACTGTGAGAAAAGAGAAGCAGGTATGGGATCAAGATCACATGATTTTATAGTCATTTCTTTCAGAATTTCATGATTTCTTTCTCACTTGTCAGTTGAAAGAAAAGGAGAGGAGTGCCAGAGAATTGGGGATCGGAAAGTACAGGCTGGAAAGGAGTCTGATCCAGTTTGGAGCGAATGTTATGGACTTTTTCAGAAAAGAATGCAGAAAATATAGAAGGAAGTTCAGAGTGGTTGTGGATGGAAGGCAGAGGGCTTGCCTTCACAGATCCAAGAAGAGTAGATGTGAGGGAAAAGAGAGATTTCATAGACGTGGCGTCAAGAACTTGAGAAGAGTAATACTTTGTTTTTTCTGGAAGAATGAAAGATTTGACTTTGTTTACTTGTTCTCGAAAGAGCTGCTTATTAATTTCCGTTTTTTATTTTCGCCACTGCCGATCTAGTTGCCTGCGTTTGCGCTTTTCGACCAGGATGTCATGGGTGTACCATGGCGCACATGGCCTATCAGGAAGGAGACAGTCAGTGGGAGGTGCATGCTCATCAAGCAGTTGGCTGAGAACATCATTGTAGTGTTTAGAGGGGTTATTGTTGTCAGAGGTTTGTGATAGGCGTTCAGCAGCTTGTGAAGAGACAGTTTGAATATCTATGGCCTTGAGGTTGGGACGGGTGGCATACTTTTTCTTTCTGATAGGCTTTGCAATATTTAGAGAGAAAAGAACAGCCCAATGATCAGAAAGTAGTTCATCAATGATAGATACAGATGTGATCAGATCTTGGGAAACATAGGTAATTAGCCAGTCTAAAATATGTCCTCATCTGTGCATTGCTTTGTTTACCAGCTGAGAAAGAGTGGTTTGACAAAGAAAGAGAAAGACGTTTGACATCAGAAGACTGGTTATCAAAATGGAAGTTAAAGTCACCAACAATGATAAGCTTTCTGGGAGAGAGGCTGTAGTGATCCAGGAGTGACTGAAACTCTTGATGGAAAATGGCAGATGTCAGATTATTCTTACGGCTTGGAGGTGGACGGAAAAGACAGCAGAAAGTAATAGAGTGGCCAGGTGTGTTGAAGTTCAGTTCATAGACTTCGAAAGATTCAGGTGATAAAGGAAGGGAGTGACAGAAAGAAAGAGCAGGTTCACGTGTATCTTTATAAACGATGGCAATGCCACCTCCACGGGAGGGTCGAGGAAGAGAGAGTTTTATAACCAGGTGGTGTCACGAAGGCCTGTGGCAGGTCCTCAGAATGTTTGGCATTGAAGAAGGACTAGTGCAAACCATTCAAGCACTATACAACACCACAAGCGGTGCAGTCCTTCTGAACAATCAGGTCGGAGACTACTTCAAAACCACAGTTGGGGTCCGACAAGGATGCCTGTTATCTCCAGTCCTGTTTAATCTGTTCTTGGAAAACACTATGAGAGAGACCCTCCATGACTTCCACTCTACCATCTCCATTGGCGGCAGACCCCTCAACAACTTACGGTTTGCTGATGACATTGACCTCATGGGCGGAAGTAACACAGAGCTGCAAGATCTTACGACGAGACTTGAGAACAGAGCTGGAGCATATGGGATGGAGGTGAGCTTGGAGAAAAGTAAAGTACTTGTGAACAGCACGAGCAACGCCACTGCTAAAATTTACATGAATGGCCAACAACTGGAGGAGGTAGACGCTTTTAAATACCTTGGGGCTACACTCACAAAGGACGGGCGATCAACGACAGAAATCAAAGTCAGACTAGCCATGGCAACATCTTCCATGACAAAACTCACCACCATATGGAAAAGTAAAGAGATCAGTTTCCCAATCAAACTAAAGCTCTACAAAACCCTAATTCAGACTATCCTGCTGTACGGAAGTGAAACCTGGACATTGACTGCAAAGCGAATCCAGTCATTTGAAACAAAATGCCATAGAAAACTGCTGGGCATATCCTGGAGAGAACGAAAGACCAATGAATTTGTCAAGAGCCAAATAACATGGCTGGCAGGTCCACAGGAACCCCTTCTCACCATCGTCAAGAAGAAAAAGCTGACATGGTTCGGCCACGTCACCCGCCACAACACTCTGCCAAAAACAGTACTGCAGGTAACACTCGAAGGTGGCAGAAAGAGGGGAAGACAGAACAAGTCATGGATGGACAACATCAGAGAATGGACCAGGATGAATGACTCGGCACTACTGCGCAGAGCCGAGGACCGAGATGGATGGAGGATGCTTACCACAGCATCGTCTTTCCGTGTCTCCTCCGCGACCGTCAAGGTCACGGGACTGATGATGATGATGGTGTCAGTTTTTATTTTTGGTTCATGACCGTGTGGTTTTAACCAGGTTTCTGTAAGAAATGTTAGATCAATGTTCTTTTCAGAGATGAAATCAGAAATGAGATCAGCTTTACCTTCTGGGCAGACAGATTGCACGTTGAACAAGCACATGTGAAGGATGTTAGAAGAAGGCAGAGAGGTTGATGATAACTGTGGTGAATTAGGATAACTCAGTGGAAGAGGATGAAGGCGATGGTAAAGATGTGGAGAGTGGAAGAGCAGACAAAAGTTTGGATTGAGAGTCAGGAGTAGAGGCTGGTGAAAGAACTGGGGAAGTTTGGGGGTTTACAGTTTCATACACATCATGATACACATTATCAGAACACGTTTTATCAAATTCATATATACGTACATACACGCGCACGCGCACCCACTCACACCATGCATCAATGCTAAAATCAAATCTTTATGAATATCATGTATAGTCATAAAAAAGGACATCTGCACTTTGGAATTATCTATACATAATTGGTACGCTCAAAACAATATATCAAAATAAAACATTTACTAAATGTCAAATACAGTCAACTTACGCAATAAAACTGAAATATTAAATCTGGATAAAGCATTCAACAGGACACTAATTGTAAACACAATTAAATCTATAAGCAAACAATAAGAGGAGAGGACGACAGTGAGGGGGGGGGAGAGAGAGAGAGAGAGAGAGAGAGAGAGAGGAGAGAGAGAGAGAGAGAGAGAGAGAGAGAGAGAGAGAGAGAACAGTACATTTTGAATCCATATGATATTGCATACAGCTTTCAATTCATCAACACTATCAACCATTAGCACTCATTGTGATTTAACATTGTACATGTTAAGATCGTCCTAGAGTCATGATAAAAAAAGTAGGATAGTGGAAAAATCATTTCTATAAGTCAGTTTTTAATAACACAATAGCCATATACAAGTAAAACGTTCACACTTATACACAGAGAGAGAGAGAGAGAGAGAGAGAGAGAGAGAGAGAGAGAGAGAGAGAGAGAGAGGAGAGAGAGAGAGAGAGAGGGGGGATAATTTGGTATAATGTAAGGGAGGATATATTTACTTTGTTTCCAACAGATCAAGTGTGGATTTTTATTTTTGTTGCATCAAGTGGATGAAAACATGAATTTTGAAGATTAATGATTGGTGTTGTCTAAATGAATCATGGAGGGAGTTCCACAGCACAGGGCCTGAGTAAAGTAAGCTAGATTTGAACAAAGCTATTCTTGGGATTGGGACACTCTTTTCAGTATTTCTGGAATGATTCATTGGAAACTTGTCTTTTAAGGATGAGGGAACAATTCCTGTTATTATCTTAAACATCATGAGGCCTTTGTTAAATCTTAGTCTTTGGTGTAGGGGAAGAATATTTAACTGAGTATAATCCACTTCTAGTAAGGTAGTCTTCTTCAGAAGAACCAGTTTAAGAGCACGTTTATACAGACTTAATAATGGTTTCATAGTGTTTGCACTAGCAGAATCCCACAGGGTTGAAACATAATCTATTGAAGATTGTATATAAGCTTGAAAGAATAGTTTTCTTGAATGAAATTCAAGAATATATTTAATTTTAGTCAATTGGTATACTCTGTGAGACATGTATTTGCACAGATGGGATATGTGATGGTACCAGCTGAGATTTTCATCAATAGTTACTCCTAGAACTTTGTGGTGAGAGGCTTGTTCTATTGTTTCTTTTCAATATGGATTGGAGAAAGTTTATGAGATAGATTTTGTCGCTTTTGTCTGGTAGTGATAAGCATGCATTTTGTTTTTTGGGGGTGTATAGACATGTGGTTTAGTTCAGTCCATTTGACAAAATCATCAGTGTTTTTTTTTGCAATGTCTTTGTTAGAGAGTTAATGTCAGTATGGCTTGTATGTATGGTTGTGTCATCAGCAAAAAGTTCGCATTTGGATTTGATATGGAGAGGAAGGTCATTTATGTATAATGAAAAGAGAATTGGTCCCAAGATGGATCCCTGTGGTACTCCATAATGAATGGGTTTTAGTGTGGATGTGGACGTAGCCATTAAAACACACTGTTGCCTGTTTGTAAGATAAGAAGCAAAAGTTCTAAAGTATTTGTAGATAGATTATATCATCATCATCATCATCAGTCCCGTGACTTTGGCAGTTGTGGAGGAGACGCGAAAGACGATGTCGTGGTATGCCTCCTCCATAGATTATATAGGTCTAGCTGTTTAATGAGAAGTCTGAGGTCAATTGTATCAAATGCTCGTGGTGACTTCAGCTGTGTAGGTGGGGTGTGTGTAGAGCTTTTATGAACATATCTCCTTGTGACAGATGACAGGGTGTGTGGTGTGCAGTGAAGGGTAGCATGGGTGGGGGTGTGGGGTGAGAGAGTTAAAGCTCTGATGCCCATTTTTTGAGGATATTGAAAAGTGGAAAGATGCCAGCAAGTTGCCCCCTCCCGGCCCCCATCCACCCTCTCCAACATACCCCTAGGCACTCATCCCCCCCCCCCCCCCATACAAGGGGGACGGGATAGCCTAGTGGTTAGAACATTGCGTTCGCAATCTGACGACCTGGGTTCGATTCCCGTTCAAGGGGGTATTTTCCCCTGGAGTTAACATCAGTGCAGACTCCACTCTCCCCAAAGTCCTTCGGATGAGACTATAAACCGAGGCCCTGAGTGCAAACACATGCATAACATCTTGGGCACATGTTAAATCCTGTTCCGCTTTTTTTAAGAGTAGGCCATTGTGTGCCAGTGGGAACAGATGACAGAATTTACAAAACCGTATACACATGGGGACTGGATGTAAAAAAGCACATAAGTGCTTATTCCATTATCCTCGATATAAAAGAATAAGAGGATACAAACCAGTAACCTCCTCTATCAGCCCCAATACCTATCACTGTTCACTGTTCACTGGTCCCGTAACCCGCCAGGGTCGTAGGAGCGCTGCATGGTAGACGAACGGTGGACCAGCTGGCTCCACTTAGCGCGGTCGTGGGCGAGTGCCTGGGTGACACTGAAGTCCTCCCCTGTCCAACCACGGATGTCGTCGGCCCACTTTCTCCTCTGTCTATGCAATACCTATGCACTTAAAAAAAAGAAACATTGCAGTTTGCCTTTTTTTTTAATACTTTAAAAGACAATCAAGCTTTGCCCCTCTCCTCCCCAACCCCCCACCTCTTCAAACCTCACCTTCTTCTTTTCACACATAGGTTTCCTCAATTCACTTTTTAAAAGGAACATGGCAATCTTTCCGCTTTTTAAAATCACAATTTAAAGCAGAAAGTCAAGTTCATTTTCTCCCCTCCCCCATCCTTTCACAGGTTTACAAAACCTTATCCTCATCTTCCAACCCATCTACCTTTACACTCTTTCAAAAGTACATTGCTTAAAAAATATTTAAAGTAAAACGAGCTTTTTTTTTGGAAAACAGAAAAGCAATGAGGCACAAATACACATGCAACCTTAGAAATTCAATATGCCATTACAACTAAACTTAATGTAAGCATAAGGTTAGGCCCAGATGGTGGGTTTTCATACTTAAGCTGAAAATGTTTGTTGTTCTCCTCTCCGGAAAGAATGTATAAATACTGAGCCCAATTTTTAATCAGTCAAGTAATTTTTTCTAAGCTTAGTAATGTAGATAAACAATTATCATGATGAACATATACTTGTTACCAAGCTGCAAACTGTTACAGGCATGGGTATAGGCCTACCTATTAAGACTCTCATGTGCAGTTATGATTAAAAAAAAAGGGATGTATGAATACAGTATTGTTTTATATGGTATTGTCATGTTTGTCAGTTGTATTTGACAATAACTCCAAAACAGCAGAGGAGGCAGCTGCCGTTTTGGAAATTGGGTAGAAATTTAATTGGATATGTCTTGCCCACAGTACATCCCCACTCTCGGCCAAGTGGGGTTAATGACAGTCAGCGTTGGAGATGTTCTCCAAAGGCCAACCAGCCCCCAGGGCTGCAGCACATAAGGACTGTGCAAGTCAAGCCTCCTAGTCAGAGAGTCATAGTCGATCACTGAAGACTAAGCTGTAAAGTGGAATTCCATGAACAGAAAAGCCACTGATCATACAGCCTGTCACTTTGCTGTTGCCCCCAGCGTCAATGGTTTAATCAAGAACTGTGATAAAACCCAGACACTGAAGGCATTATTGTATTGTACTGTATTGTATTGTATTGAATACCATTTTCAGTCACCATAAGTTTCGTTGCATAAAGTTAAGACTATTCTCCCTGGGGTGAGGGTGGCCACAAGAGCAGTTCCATTTATTTATTTATTTATTTTAATATTGTCTTCCTGTTTGGTTATTTGTTTCCCTGTAATTGTGGAGTTTTTCTACAGAATTTTGATATTGACAACATTGTTACCATGGATTCTTTTATGTGGGCTAAATGTGTGGAAACTTTTTTTTGTTTTTTTGCTGCCTCATTTTTTGTGACATCCCTGTTCTTGCTGTTCCTGTGCCGCTCATTTCAATCTCCCCGCCACAATGCTACCCAGATTCGTTATGTCCTATACTCAGAGTTGGAAGTCCTTGGGGAGCCCATCAATATCAGGCCACCGTAGGGCCATCAGCCGGAGGGGCCCTGCACTGCTGTTGGGTCACTTTGGTGGTGTTCAGAGGTGCCTGTTCTGAGCTAACATAGGCAGGACACCACCTACTAAGCCCCCTACTAACGACAGTATTAGCTCAGTTGCGGAGCCAGACTGAGTGACTTGCCCACCTGAGGTAACAACCACCACAACGTCCCTCCAACGACCGTCTCCCGTGAACCTCCAACCCCAAAGGCTTTGACAAAAACTCACCACAGGCACAGAAGTGTATGGGGAAACCGAATCTGAGGTCACCACGAGACCAGAGCAACTGAGACCACCCGGAGGCAATTCTTTTTTATTGCATGGTGATCAATGACAATGAGGAGACCTAATGATGCTGCTGTGGAAAAGCATATGCTTTGAGACTACTTGACATGGTTGTACTCTATGCTTACTATCATAGTATATCCCCGCGTCAACCGGGCCAGAGAGATACAGACACCTGCAGTGTTGGTCAGGTAATTTGAGCAACACTCTCAAACTCGCAACCGTTAAATGGATGAAGCTCGACTGTGTGGTCCCAGTCTTACCACTAAGCCCACAGCGCATTCACTTTGGGTAGGAGCCAGCTGGAGTCTGAAAATCCTATGACTCTTATGGGAATCGAACCTGTGACCTTCTAGTCTGCAATCCAAGGCGCTAACCACTGCGCCATGGCAGCTGATAAATGTGTGGATTCTTTTAAAATTATGTGCTAAATGTGTATTGAAGTCCGAAATTGGTTTATCACTCATCTGAAAGACTTGCATCCAGACTACCGCTCAAGATCCTACGGGACAGGATGACCTGGTGGTTAGAGTTATGCGCTCATGATCTGCTGATCAACACACTCTCTCTATGAAAAAATTAATCGCCCAGACTGGTCAGTCTTGTTACTATCAATTACGGGGAACTAGTGCAATTCGAAAGTACCTGTCCACCAATGCAACAGCCAAACTTGTCACTTCTCTCATTCTTTCACGTCTGGACTATTGCAATTCTCTTTTGTCTGGTCTGCCAGCATCATCTATCCACTCCCTCCAACGTATACAAAACTCGGCAGCTCGACTAGTTCTCAGAAAGAAAAAATCTGAGCACATTACCCCTCTCTTGGGATCTCTCCACTGGCTGCCTGTGCCACAGAGAGTAAATTATAAGATCAGTACCCTCTGTTACAAATGTCTACACAAAACTGCTCCCTCCTACCTCTGTGAATGTCTTTTAACCTGTACACTCCTTCACGTTCCCTCCGCTCTACTGCAGATACCTTGTGCCTACGAATACCTAGATTCAACCAATCCACTGTTGGCCACCGCTCTTTCTCTATTTGGGTCCATCGACCTGGAATGAGCTCCCACTCTCTCCTCGCCAGAAACCTAGTTATGACGCTTTTAAATCAAGCCTCAAGACATACTTATTTCAAACCTAAGATTTCCCCCCTCCTGTTTCATATCAGAGCTGTCCCACCTTCACTAACCCATGTCCTATCACCCTGCTAAAGTATACGACCTGTGTGAGTGTGTGTGTGCTTTTGAAAAAACATGGACTTTTGAAATTTTATTTCATAGATTTTATCTGCAGCGCATCATGCTTGTAAATATCTGTGTTTAAACTATTGATTATTTATCATTGATTGCATGACTGTGTAAGGTTAGGTTGAATGCATGTGCTTTGATTTGTCTTTGCAAGATATAGCGCTATATAAGTTCCATTATTTTATTATTATTATTACTTATTATTATTATTATCCTGGTTGGAATCTCATTCAAGAGGATTTTCCTGTGGAGTTAACATTAGTATCAGCTCTACTCTCCTTGGGATGAGACTATAAACGGGGTCTTGTGTGCGAACCACAAGAACATCTTGTGCACCTGTTAAAACCTGTTCCTCTTTTAGGAAGAGTGAGCCATTGTGTGGTAGTGGGAATGGATGACAACATTTACAAAACCGCATACACACGGGGACTGGATGGAAAAAAGCGCATGAGTGCTTATTCCATTATCCTTGCCATAAAAGAACACACACACACACAAATTCAGGATCAGCTATCCAACCTGCAAATTTTCGCTTTTAGAAGGATGCATTCATTGCCTCCATGCAATTTCTTAGGGTTATCTTATGTAATGGCTACTTAATGTAATGGCACTTAAAGTCACCGCAGATTTCTCTGCGTGAAATTCGGCTGCTCTCCCTGGGGAGAGCGTGTCACCACAAGAGCAGCGCCACCCATTTTTTTTTTCTTTTTTCCTGTCGGCAACAGTATTTGTTTCCCTATCAGAGTGGTTTTTTGCTACAAAATTTTGCCAGGAACAACTCTCTTGTTGCCAAGGGTTCTTTTACGTGCGCTAAATAATTATGTGCAACACAGGGGACCTCTTTTTATCGTCTCATCCGAAAGACTAGCGCCCAGACCACCACTCATCTAATGGATGGGGAAAAAGTTTCGGGTCCAAACAGCTGTGAAGAGATAAGACAAAATTTTCTGTTGTGAAAGCTTGTGAGCTGTTTGAGTTTTCTACCAAATGATTTATTTCCGAATCTTTGTGCCCAACGTTTGCAAGTAATTAGAAACATTGATGACCATTATTTCTACACTATGGATACAGCTGTTTTGATTAAAATACACTTGGATGCTTCTATATTTTCTAGGTATCATTCACCACAAAGTGGTTATGCAAAAAACACAAGTACAAAAATAACACCCAGAACAATCGCATATATCAATTAGTACAACAGCAGTATCAGAATCGGGTTGCTTTTTGCTCACAAAACAAAGAGCTAATAATAAATCCAGTATTTTTTTTCTGTTTCCAAGTGCTACCTTTGTTGGTTACATAGCAAAGCTTAACCATGAAGGGAAATAACCGTGGCTGTTTTTAGTTCCTGAGTAGAACTTCTCTGTAGCTTAGAATGAAAACAGGCTGGCCTTTGACGTCAGTATCAGTTATGTCCAAAGGGGAAGGGTGTGGTAAGGTATTGAACCCCATAGTGTATTACGTAAGAGACTGGTAAAACCTGGGTCAAAAACCTTTTTATGTTGCAAAGTTGGGGACCTGCCTAGACCTGAAAACTTGTCAAAAGAGTTCAGGCTGTATAAGTGTGTACAGACAAGCAGTGTATACATACACACAAAGGCGCTGGGTGCTTCCTCCAAACCCTGCCCCCACCCCCCCCCCTCCCCTCCCCACTCCCTTCTTTCCATTCCAGCCCCACATTGACCGGTCATGGTCAAGAAGTCGTTGACACATGAAGCCAGCAGCTGGACTGTTACTCAACAAACAACTTGACCCAACAGCCACCCACTCCTCACCTGCAGGTCAATACTGTTTTCCAATGAGCTATGGGGAAACCCACGGAAATGACGTTACTCATTGGAAACAATGGAATGGACGCCATTGGGATATTAAGTGGGTGTCATTAACGGGAACTAGGGTCAATGAAGGGTTAGTACTGAAAATGTTCAGCTGTACACATTGACTTTGGACAGATTAATTAGCCAATATTAATGTTGAATACATTGTTAGGTCTTTTCTTTCTTTTTCTTCTTTTCTTTCTTCTACCAAACTAAAGAAAGTTCCCACAAAATGAGCTCCATGAATAGCAAATATGTTATTTGGTTTGAATAGGGATTCATTATATAACATACGGAACATGGTCGCCATAGCAGTTAAAAGATAATAGCAGATATTGTACAGCAATGACCATAATATTTGTCAAATGGGAAATGTTTTGTGTGGGATTTTTGATAGAAGTTTTCATTGTCTTTCCTTTGTTTTTGTTTTTCAGTTCTTTGTTTTAGTTGGTAATATATAGATACAAAACCTGAACATATATACATATCCAAAATCAATGTTCAGGTTTTGTTATCCCCAAATGCATTGTCAGGCTCTAATCAGTTTTAAAAGAAAAGTGAACTCTGAGATAATTTGCTACATGTCCATGTTGCTGGACTTTTCCCATTCTAATATGTATTTTTCCCTTTTAAAAAACAAAACAAAAATCTGATTGATTCCATCTTTTTTTCCCTTCTTATTCCTTTTAACCAGTTAGCGGCAGGGATTCTGATAATGACACAAGAAACTGTTGACTAGTGTTTAATGACCAAATGGACATCCCTGTCCAGCCACCCACACAGCTGTGGTTGCTAAGAGTGTGTTGTGTCCACAAGTGGACGGTGGTCAAGAGCTGACCACAGATGGCTGTGTTATTATGGGCAGCGCCAGAGTACAGCGGCTGTTTAGCCAATGTTTTTTTTCCTTATCGGCAGTCATTTGTGGAGCCATGTTTTTTCCAGCGGCTGTTACTTTTAACCATGACTTTCCCCAAAAGTTATTTGCTTTGTTCCCCCCCCCCCTCCCCCTCCCAGTCAGCTTTTAAGAAAAATTTAGTCAAGTTTTTCTCGAATCAGCTGTTATTTTTCACCACTGGGTTTTTTGCAGTTTTTTGTTTTTAGGGGTGGGGTGTTCTTTTTTGCCATCATGGCTGTATACTTTCTCTATAGTCTGAAAGCTGGGTTTTTTCATACTGCATTTATTAAACAAGACTTACTGATGAGGAACAAACATGGTGAAAAATAACAACTGATGGAGAAAAAAACAAGGTGAAAAATAACTGATGGAGAAAAACAAGGTGAAAAATAACGGCTTTAATTCCCTTTGTTTTTAGGTCTTGGCTTCCCCCCCCCCCCCCCCCAGTTTTATATCAATGTTTGAAATGTATTTTTGTTATGCATATTTTATGGGTCCATGTTGTGTGTTGCAGGGGGTGAGTCTGCACTGCATAACTGTTGATGCTTCCATGGCTGAATGCGTAAGTGTCTGTCTGTCTGTCTGTCTGTCTGTCTGTCTGTTTGTCTGTGTGCCTCTGTGTGTCTCTGTCTATCTGTCTGTCTGCCTGTATGTCTGTATCTGTCTATCTACCTTTTTATATGTTTCTGTCTGCCTGTCTGTGTGTCTCTCTGTCTCTGTCTCTCTCTGTGTGTGAAAGATTTTCTCTCTAAAAGATTCTCTGTTTGTCTGTCTGTCTGTCTGTCTGTCTGTCTTTGTGAATCTGTGTGTCTGTCTGTCTGTCTGTGTGTATCTATTTGTCTGTCTGTCTGTGTGTATCTGTCTTCCTGTTTATATGTCTGTTTGCTCTGTGTGTGTGTTGTCTGTCTGTCTCTGTCTTTATCTGTCTACCTGTTTGTATGTTTGTTTGCTCTGTGTGTATGTGTCTTTTGTGTCTGTCTGTCTGTCTCTCTGTCTCTGTCTGTCTGTCTTTTGTCTCTCTGTCTCTGTCTCTTCTCTGTCTGTCTGTCTGTCTGTCTCTCTCTCTCTCTCTCTCTTTCCTTCCCTCTCTCTATGGGATTGAAGTAATTCCCCGAATTGTTATAAACATGTCCAAGGTCGGAAAAAAACCACATCCCATATCATTTCAATATTGTTGAAGTCATAAAGAAAAGTCTTAAGTCAAAGAGATATGCCCAAGGTCATTAAGAGATTCCCAGGTTATTAAGACATACCCTAGGTCATTAAGATAATTATGCCTAAGGTCATTAAGAGATTCCCAGGTTATTAAGACATACTCTAGGTCATTAAGATAATTATGCCTAAGGTCATTAAGAGATTCCCAGGTTATTAAGACATACCCTAGGTCATTAAGATAATTATGCCCAAGGTCATTAAGAGATTCCCAGGTTATTAAGACACACTCTGGGTCATTAAGATATGACCAAGGTCATTCAAAGATTCCCAGGTCATTAAGACATACCCTCTGTCATTAAGATAATTATGCCCAAGGTCATTAAGAGATTCCCAGGTTATTAAGACATACTCGCCGTCATTAAGATAATTATGCCCAACATCACCACACATGTCCCACGTGACAAGTACATTCCAACTGGTAACAAATACAGTAAAGGTAGGGAGGCGGCGCCCATCTCCTCTCCCTTGCTGCCTTACCTTCCCTGTCCCTAAAGAGGGAAGGTACCCATTTACAGCTAGATGAACTGGGGGACTGTACTGAAGCCAGGGTGCACCAAAGGTCACCCATCCAAGAGGTTTAACGCTGGTTTTTCTTAGTGTAGGGAGATGGAGTGCTCTGACCATAGAGCCCAATCCCCTCCCCCTTCCAAAAAAAACCCCATGTCTACGTTATTAAAACATGCTTTGTGTTATTAAGATAAAAAAAATCTATAATGTTAAGTGCTGGCATGAACTGTGTGAAGGGTTCAGTCATGTTCCCACACTGAGACACAGACTATACAGACAACAGACTGCACTGTGTCTACATGTCTTTTAGCATCGCCTTGCTTCATTTGTCTGCATCAAATCCCAACTTCAGTCGTAGTTTCGCTTTATTTTCGAGTTGTCAGTTTATGCCTTAGGTTTTTAGGATAGATGTGCTTTATATTTACAGCTCCAGATGTCGATGTAGAAGACAGCTGTGTCTATAATTATGTACAGCTCCAGATGTCAATGTAGAAGACAGCTGTGTCTATATGTACAGCTCCAGATGTCGATGTAGAGGGCAGCTGTGTCTATATATACAGCTTCAGATGTCGATGTAGAGGACAGCTGTGTCTATATGTACAGCTTCATATGTGGATGTAGAGGACAGCTGTGTCTATATGTACAGCTTCATATGTGGATGTAGAGGACAGCTGTGTCTATATGTACAATTCTAATCTGTCCATACTCTTCAACAGTCACCCCCATCCCCATCACTATGTGTAACTCTGTGTGTGTGTGTGTGTGTGTGTGTGTGTGTGTGTGTGTGTGTGTGTGTGTGTGTGTGTATGTATGTGTGTGTGTGTGTGTGTGTGTGTGCATGCAAATTTCATATCTGTTAATCTTATTCATGGACAGACAGCTGTGTGTGTGTGTGTGTGTGTGTGTGTGTGTGTGTGTGTGTGTGTGTGTGTGTGTGTGTGTTGAGTGTGTGTGTGTGTGTGTGTGTGTGTGTGTGTTGTGTGTGATGTGTGTGTGTGTGTGTGTGTGTGCAAATTTGATATCTGTTAATCTTATTCATGGACAGACAGCTGTGTGTGTGTGTGTGTGTGTGTGTGTGTGTGTGTGTGTGTGTGTGTGTGTGTGTGTTGTGTGTGTGTGTGTGTGTGGTACATGATAGGAATGTAAGTACTTTGATTTGTTGCTTTACAAGATTCAGCACCATATAAATTCAATAATCATCATTATCGTTATCAGTAGTATTGCTACATTGTTAAGGTTTCAAAAGACAGCTGCTGTGTTAATGGTATGTACAGCTTCAGCTGTCTATAATTATGCATACATTAGGATTGTAATACAGCTAATAGTTGACCGGACATGACATGACAGCTGTGTGTGTGTGGATATATATACAGCAGGTGCGCTGTCCGGCAGGCATGGTGTGTGTTCGGCTGGAGGGCAGCCATTTTCATCTGTGTACACGAAGAACTTGTGAGTGTCTGTTTTTTCTCTCTCTCTCTTGTCTGTCCGTTCTTGTCTGTCTCTTTCTCATGTCTTTGCCCTGTGGCTGTCTTTCTGCTTTCTTATATGTCTGTCTCCTCCCCCCCTCTCTCTCTCTCTCTCTCTCTCTCTCTTCTTTCTCTCTCTCTCTCTCTCTCTCTCTCTCTCTCTCTCTCTCTCTCTCTCTCTTTTCCAGCTTCTCTAGGGGCCAGCATATTGAGGGCGGTGTCCATCTCCTCTCCCTCGTGCTTTACCTTCCCTGACCCTAAAGAGGGACATGGTACCCATTTACAGCTGGGTGAACTGGGGGAACTGTACTGAAGCTAAGGCGCACAAACGGTCACCCATCCAAGTGGTAACCACGCTCAATGCTGCTTAACTTGGCTGGGGGAAAGCAAGTGCTCTGACCACTGAGGTTTCCTGTCCCTTACCTTACCTGAATAACTGACCAAGTCTTCATGTATTTAAATGAATAGCCACGAATTAGCCAAGGTGGGCAGGAAGAAACGGTCCATCTTTTCTTTCTCTTTTTCTCATTAAGTTTATAGTCTTCCTATTCTTCTTTATTCCTATTTAATATATATATATATATATATATATATATATATATATATATATATATATATATATATATATATAAATATAATAATAATATATGGAATTTATATAGCGCTGAATCTTGTAAAAAACAAACAAATCGAAGCGCTTGCACTCAATCATTTACAGGCATGCAACTCCCCTTAAACATAATGAGCAACAGATTTCAAACCCGCACTACGCACGCACGCACACGCACACACACACACACACACACACACACACACACACACACACACACACACACACACACACACACACACACACACACACGGAACAACACTTAGAAGGTGAAAGATGCTGTTGAAAATTAGGGACAGATATGTGGGGGGAAAGTCTCAGGTAGGAAATAAGTGTGTTTTGAGGCTGGATTTGAAGGAATCAAGTGAAGGCTTTTGACGAAGTGAAAGAGGGAGGTCATTCCAGGTGGATGGACCAGAAACAGAGAAGGAGCGACGGCCAACAGTGGTTTGTTTGAATCTGGGTGTTCGAAAGCACAAAGTATCTGCGGCTGAACGAAGGGAACGGGATGGAGTGTACAGGTGAAGACAGTTACAGAGATAAGAGGGTGCAGATTTGTGGAGACATTTGAAACAGAGGGTATTGATTTTATACTCCAGTCTTTGTGAGACAGGCAACCAGTGAAGAGATCGCAGAAGAGGAGTGATGTGTTCAGATTTTTTCTTTCTTAGGACCAGTCGAGCTGCAGAGTTTTGTATGCGTTGAAGAGAGTGGATAGATGATGCTGGTGGGCCAGCCAAAAGAGAATTATAGTAGTCGAAACGTGAAAGAATGAGAGATGTGACAAGCTTGGAAGTTGCATCAGTGGACAGATACTTGCGAATCGCGCTTATGCGCCGTAATTGATAGTAGCAAGACTGGCAGGTCTGGATGATGAATTTTTTCATAGAGAGTTTGTTGTCAAGAACTACTCCTAAGTACTTCACAGAGTTGGACAAAGGAACTGACGTATTGCCGAATTCTATTGAAGTTTTTGTGATAGAGGAAAGTTTATGTTGGGTCCCTATGAGCATGGCTTCGGTTTTATCGGCATTAAGTTGTAACTTGTGCTGAGTCATCCAGTTTTGAATGTCTTGAAGGCAGTAGGACATATTTGTCAGGAGGGAAGGCAAGTTTTCAACAGTATCGCTGCACTGAAGTTGAGTATCATCGGCATAGAAATGGTGATCAATAGGGTGGTTGTTTATTATATGTGAGAGTGGAGCAGTGTAGAGAGTAAAGAGAACAGGGCCCAGGACTGATCCCTGCGGGACTCCACATTCCATTTTGACAGGTTTTGATTGAATTTTGTTTACAATAACTTTCTGGAACCGGTCTGTGAGGTATGAAGTAAACCAGGTGGGGGCTGTGCCATTAATACCAAACGTATTTTGGAGGCGAGAAAGAAGAATTGAGTGATCTATGGTATCAAAGGCTGCAGATAAGTCAAGAAGAGTGAGGAAGGAGATTTTTCCTGCATCAGAAGCAAGTAGAAGTGTATCTAAAGTATGGACTAGGGTGGTTTCGGTGATGTGGTTGGGGCGATAGGCAGACTGAAAAGTGGGAAGAAGATCATTGGAATGAAGGTGACTGTTGAGCTGTTTGAAAACAGCTTTGTGTTATTAAGATAAAAAAAATCTATAATGTTAAGTGCTGGCATGAACGTGTGAAGGGTTCAGTCATGTTCCCACACTGAGACACAGACTATACAGACAACAGATTTGCACTGGTCTACATGTTTTTTTAGCATCGCCTTGCTTCATTTGTCTGCATCAAATCCCAACTTCAGTCGTAGGTTTCGCTTTATTTTCGAGTTGTCAGTTTATGCCTTGGGTTTTTAGGATAGATGTGCTTTATATTTACAGCTCCGATGTCGAGTAGAAACAGCTGTGTCAAATTATGTACAGCTTCCAGAAGTACAATGTAAAAAATGCATGTGTCTATATGTACAGCTTCCAATGTCGATTAGAGGCACTGTGTCTATATTCAGCTTCAGATGTCGATGTAGAGACAGAATGTGTCTATATGTACACTTCATATGTGGATGTAGAGGACAGCTGTGCTATATGTACAGCTCATATGTGGATGTGACACTGTGGTTACATGTACATTCTAATCTTCCTAATCAACAGCACCCAGTGCCCCTCACTTGTGTAGATCTGTGTGTGTGTGTGCTGTGTGTGTTGTTATTGTCAGTTTGTGTGTGTTGGTGTTATGTCATGTGTTTATTGTTTTTCGATGCATGCAAATTTCATTGTTAATCTTTAGACGACAGATGTGTGTGTGTGTGTGGTGTGTGTGTATTGTGTTGTGTGTGTGTGGTGTGTGTTGTAGTTGTGTGTGTGTGTGTGGTGTGTGTGTGTGTGTGTGTGTGTGTGTGTGTGTGTGTGTGTGCAATTTGAATTCTGTTTCATATTCATGTACAGACTTGTGATGTGTGTGTGGTGTGTGTGTGTTTGTGTGTGTGTGTGTGTGTGTGTGTGTGTGTGTTGTGTGTGTGTGTGTATGATGGATGTAAGTTTTGATTTGTGCTTTACAATTCTACACTAATTAATCAGAATACATTTCGTTTCAGTGTGTAATTGTTAGGGTTTAAAGCAGCTGCTGTGTTAATGGTAGTGTACACTGTCACTGTCTATAATTATGCATACATTAGGATTGTAATCAGCTAATAGTTGACCGGACATGACATGAAGCTGTGTGTGTGGTTATACAGGGTGCGCTGTCCGGCAGGTGGTGTGTGTTGGCTGGGGCAGCCTTTTCATGCTGTGTACCGAAGTTGTGGTGTTGGTGTTTTTGTTTCTCATCTTGTTCTTTTTGTCTCTTTCTCATGTCTTTGCCCTGGTGGCTGTCTTTGGTTTCTTTATGTCTGTTCCTCCCCCCCCCCACCCCACTCTCATCTACTCTCTCCTCTCTCTCTCTTTCATTTCTCCCTCATAATTCATCATCATCTCATCTCTCTCTCATTCTCTCTCTCTCTCAAAGACCTCTTCTTAGGCCAGCATATTGAGGCGGTCCATATCTCCTCTTGTTGTACCTTCCTGACCCTAAAGAGGACATGTACCCATTTACAGCGTGTGTGTGGGGAACTTACTGAAGCTAAGGCGCACAAAGGGTCACCCATCCAAGTGTGTAACCGCTGAGCACCTTAACATTGGTGGGGAAAGCAATCTGTGGGTTTCTGTCCTTTACCTTACTGAATACTGACCAATCTTCATTATTTAACATGAATACCACAATTTGCCAGTTGGCAGGAAGAATCCTCATTTTTCTCTTTTTCTCATTAGTTAAGTCTTTCCTATTCTTTTTTTCCTATTTAATATACTATATATATATATATATTATATATTATATTATATATTATATATATATAAAATAATTATAATATATATGGAATTTATATAGCGCTGATCTTGTGACAAAACATATAGAGCGAGCGCCATTCCACTCATCTTTACCATCCAACCCTAAACGAGTACATGACACAGGATTTCAAACCCGGCACTACGACACGCTACGGCGCACAACGCACACAACCAAGAACACACCACTCACACATGCTACACACCGGGACACAGCACCACACAACCACGAGAACATCCTCTAATAGGAATAACTGTAATTAGGACAGATATGGCGAAAGTCCAGGTAGGAAATAAGTGTTTTGAGCTGGATTTTAGGATTCAAGTAAGCTTTTACTAAGTGAAAGAGGGAGGTCCATTCCAGTGGATGGACCAGTAAAAAAGGACACGCAAAGTGTTTGTTTAATCTGGGTTTCAAAGCACAATAGTATCTGCGGTAACTGAAGGAATGTAAGCGTGATCTTGTAAAAAACAGTTACAGAGATAAGGGTGCCAGATATTGTGGAGACTTGAAAAAGGTTTATTTTATATCACAGCTTTGTGAGACAGCAACCATGAAGAGATCGCAGAAGAGATATTGTCAATTTTTTCTTCTCTAGACCAGCCACACAGGTTTTAGCTTGAAGAGGACAAGATATGCGGGGCCAGCCAAAAGAGAATTAAGTAAGAACGTGAAAAAGAAGATGTGAGCAAGCTGAAGTCATCAGTGGAAGATACTTGCGAGCCTATTGGCGAATATAGTAAGCTTTGACGAGTCTGAGATGAATTTTCATGAGAATGTAAGAAACTATCGAAGACTTCCAGATTGTTGAAAAGGAACTGCAAGCCGTATTCTATGAAGTTTTGTGATAGAGGAAAGTTTATGTTGGCCCTACATGGCTTCGGTTATCGCATTGGAGATTTAACATTTTGAGTCATCCAGTTTTGACAGTCTTGAAGGCAGGACTATTTGAAGAGGAGGGAAGGGAGTTTCAAAGTATCGTGCACGAATTTGATATCATCGGCATGAAATGATGCAATAGTGTTGTTGATTAATGTGAAGGAGCAGTGTAGAGATAATGTGGCAGCCCAAGGACTGATCCCTGGTATCCACATCCATTATTGAAGTTTGATGAATTTTGTTTACAATAACTTTCTGAACGTCTGTAGGTAATTAACCAGTGGGGACTGTGCATTAATCGAAGTAATTTTGTGCGAAAAGATAGATTGAGACTATGGTAAATCAAAGGCTGAGTGACAAGAAGGAGAGATTTTGCCGCATCATGAAGTTATAGGAAAGGTTTAATGTTGGCCAGGTGGTTGTTCGGTTTTTGGGCAAATAGCTAACTTGAAACTGGTAAAGATTTGAATGTAGGTTGAACTGTTGGACTGTTTGAGAACAACTTTTAAGTATTTAGACAAAGGAGAATTGAGACAGGCTAAAATTCTCAAATGTGTGGGATCGGGTGTGTTTTTCAGTAGAGGTGTGACTAATGGTATTGAAAGGCTCATGGACAATTTCCTGCGGGACCATTTACATTTTAGTGATTAATGCATAAGTTTGGAAGGCATTGTGAAATACAGGAGGCAGTGATGGATCAAGGATCATAGTTTTGGTCTTCCTTAAATTGCATGATTCTTTTCACTAAGATGGATGAAGGAAAAGGGCCAGTGAACTGAGGTGAGGAGGCAGGCTTTGAATTCGTTTATCAAGATGGAGTATGTTTCGAACTTTGGTCTGAAAAAGAAGGTTGAATATGGTGGAGTTAGACAGCTGTGATGTTGGAGAGATGTTTTGCAACTAAGGAGATTTGAGTGTGGAAAAAAAACTTTTATGATGTAAAAGGAATTTGGAAAGAGTAGTCTATTTGCTGAATGTTGGGTTTGGACTTTGTTTTTCTGTTTTGGTTTTTGACTTCCGCCGTTTTAGTGCCAGGACTTCTGCGATTACGCTTTCAAATTTGTGTAATACCAGGCGCACAGGGTCTGGTCATGGGGAGATGATCAGTAGAGTGATGCTCATCAAGCAGTTCGCGGAATATATGTTTATATCAGAAGTCAGTGTGTCAAGTTGTGGAAAAACGTTCGAAGCTTGGAAGAGCAGAACTATGGAGTCATAGAGTCTAAGGCCTAAGTTGCGACGAGTAACTATTCTTCGTATTTAAATTTTGTGAGTAAGAGGAAAAGAATGGTGGAAGTTCAGAAGCGTTGTGGTGCAGAAGAGTGTACAATATTGAATGAAGGTTAGTAATCAGCCAGTTAAAATATGACGATCTGTGGTATGCACGTTTACATTAGGAGAGAGATGCTTTGCTGAAAGATAAAGTACGTTTACATCTGAGAAGATGTTGTAAATTGGATTTGAATCCCACAGCAAGTTTAAGTTGCGGGAGATTGCTGTGGTGGTCAGGATGACTGATTCTTGGTGAAAAAGGATAGTTGTGGTAGAGTGTAGAGGAGGGCAAGCCTGCAATGAAAGTGGCAGGTAGTTGAGATGATTTGCAAACTTCAAAGAGTTCATGTGAAATTGAAGGTTGGACTGGAAAAGAGAGGTTCCAATTGTGCCTTTGAATATGGCAACCCTCCTCGAAAGTTCTGGGAAAGAAATGGTTTTTATCGGAGGGTCAGTATTTTGATTTTTGGCTCATGGCGTGGTTTACCAAAGTTTCGTGAGGAAGTTAAGTCAAGTTTTTTCATAATTACGCTATTTCATTTGCAGACGCTGCATTAACTTAAAAACTTGAAGGTTGACTGAGAAGTAGAGGTTGAGATGAAAGGTGAGTTTGACAAGCAAGAGAAGGACAAGATATGGTTGGAGTGCGGAGGGAAGACAGAAAGTTTGATGGTGAATCGGAAGAGAAGATGTAAAGAACTTGTCTATCGGGATTGGTTTTTGTAAAGCACAGATTAATAATACCAGAACTTGGCCCAGGCCAAAGCTGGTTCAGGATATTATGTCAGCTAATTGCTAAGGCTTTGAACTGAAAAATAGATGTTTAAATGTGTTTGGATTGCCTGCCATGACAACTCCTTAAAACGGAAAAAAGCTTGACTATCCTTTATAGGAGAAGAAAATTCCTTTTAGCCAGGGATGTGGTTACCTAAGGGCGATGAGGAAAGGTTACACGCAAATTCTTCACGTGATACTTCCTATCTCACTTTATTCCCGGTGGGAAGATGAGCAAGTGCATTTTGTTGACCCCCAGGGTTAAAGGTGGGAGAGCTAACAAAAGACTTGAACAAAAAACATTATCAAGTTACAAAGCAGACATCAAAAGCTGAAGGGGAGGACGGCAGATGGGGAGAGGTGATCAGGGTGACAGAAGGTGAAGAGGTGGGGACAGGGGATGGTAAGCCACCATGCGATGACATCTACCGCCCTCCCCAAGGTTTTCGGGTTGAATAAGTGGTTATCGTAAAATACAGGGAGCAAGCTGGTAACGTTTTTGTCATATGGTATTATATATAATATTCAATAGTAGGGATAATAAATATATATATGCACATGATTACATGTTCACTGTTCACTGTTCCCTGGTTTTCGCCGTTAGCTCGTAGTGGTTTTGCTGGTGACGATACGGGACATGGCTCCACTTACGTCGTGGCGAGTCTGTGTACATGAATCCTCCCTATCCATCAGATTCGTTGGCCCACTTTTCTATTGTCCCCTTTCCTTTCCCCTGGCTGTATCCTGCAAGTGGTCTTGTGCAAGCCTTCTGAGCGTGTGTACGTAGCCCACTACGAGTTTCCTCTTTTTCGCCTGGGTCAGAAGTCCTCCTGTCCCATTGTGAGTCGATTCCTTCGGCTCTCATTTGCCCGTCCTTGCCTTAGAATGCCCAAGAGGTTCTGAGTCCATTTTACTGCTTGGATTCGTCCTTTGATCTGGTTCTCGTTTTCGCCGCATCGTAAAGCATATTGAGCTGACTACGTGTTTAGTACTTTACCTGGTTCCGATATTGGTGTTTCGTCCTCCAATGTTCAGTCTTGCCATCTGGGTTTCCTTCTTGCTAGGATTTCGTCCTTCGACCCCCTCTTACGATGGCTCCAGGTATGTGAAATGTCAATGTCTCCATTTTTCCGCTGAGAGTGACTTGGTGTATTAGCTGGCACTGTTTGACGTACTTGGTTTCTCGTGCCGATTCCATGCCGTATCGTGAGAATTTCGTCCATGTTTCTAGGTTGGCCTCCTCTACTTCATGGCTCCAAGTCTAATCGGCAAACCTCAGTTCGTGTTTCGCCTCCAATGCGACTGTCTGGTGGTCTTCAAGGCGTTACTAGATGGTTTTGAGCAATATTTAAAAGTCGCGAGGATCATCCCTGTTGCCCCATAGGTACGGACCATTCCCCTTTCCTGCCACGTCGAGACTGCACGTGGCCTGTTGGTGATTTCCTTGTGTGATCACTCTGGCCCATGTTTGAATTTGTCAGGGTCCACAGAGCGTCATGCAATCTAAACAGGCCTCTTAAAATCAATCAGACGGACCAAGAGTTTGTTGAGCTGGCCGTATCGTGCCCACAGAACCCTCAGGTTGATATTGTTTGTGGTGCTTCTATTTGGCGAAACCGCCTCTTTCGGCGATTGGTCTTTCGCCTGTGGCTTTCAGCCTGTTCAGATCACTTTCAGCATGCTACTGGCAATGCTATAGAGGTGATTGCTGTATTTTGGACTGCTGAATTTCCTTTCTGGAACTGATTGATATGTTGGGTCTGTTTGGCAACCCCGGTCTGCGATTGATTCTTTGCGTGTTTCACTGCTTCTCCCCCGTTTGACACTTTCTGCTGGATTTGTCGATTCTGCTGATTCTTTTGTCACGATCTAATTGCCTTTCTTTCGGTAGAATTGGGAAGTTGTCCTTTATTCGATGAGGCTGGCTTCAAGTCGCTGGTGCCTAGGTCGATATTGTAGAGTTCGAACAGTTTCCCTCTGTCAACGATTTCCTTCTTTCTGTAGGCATTCCTCTTTTCCTGTTTACGACTCTACCTGTTTCTTTTCTACGTCTTTCAATGAATTGTTTTCATTCATGCTATGTTTTCAGGCTCTCTTCGATTTCTGTACTTTTTTCTATCCATTCCGGCCTTGTCCTCCCCTGATCTTCTTGATTTACTTCTTTACTCAACGCTCCTGTAGTTTCTTGCTCTTCTAGGTCTCGTCTTTTGTCACCATTTCATGATTTCATTGTGACCATGTTATAGTTTTTCGGTCTGTTTTTGCCAAGGATATCTTGCTGTCTCAGTCATATGTTTTAACTCCTGTATTCGTCTTGGCATCTTCTGTCTTGCTACATGTCAATTTCCCTCCTAGTGTGCTTGGAAGGACTCGTCGATGTGGGTCCTTTGTCATTTCCAGTTTGACTTGGTCCCTGGTTTTTGTTTATTGATCGTCTTTCAATCGGACGTCTAAGTTCAGACACAGTCATATCGGTCCAATGTCGTACCTGGTATGTCCTCGTCTTGGCTCTGTGACAGTGGCAAACCCGGTTCCGCACCAGGAATGTATCAACGTGTGGTGTTGATCCCATTGGGTGACATGCTCTCGGGTTGTCTTTGATTCTCCAAGGTATGGCTACACCGTCGTGCGGTTCAATGCTGCAAATGTTCGGACCTGCTCATTGGTTGCATTTATGCGGATCGCAAATTTGCTCCAGTTTTTATAATAGTTGGTGATGTGTCGCGGCGCAACGATTAGAAGCAGAGTGCAGTTCAAATTTTCAAGGTAAAGGCAGGAAGATTTTTAAAAAGTAATTCCTTGACGGTCCTTTTTCAAAAAAAGTTGTGTTCACATGGACTTTATTTTTTCCCTTGCTTCTAATCAACATTTGTTTGTTTAGCTGGCCCACAAAGAACAGAATTGCATTTCATCTTGCTCTTTCAAATACGTTATATTATTAATTTTAAAAAAATTTCTTTTATCGAGTATGAAAAAGACTTTATTTTTTTATTTTTTTTATTTTTTATTTATACCACTTTAAGTCACGAGATTTCTCTGCGTGAAATTCGGGCTGTTCTCCCCGGGGAGAGCACGTCGCCACAAGAGCAGCGCCACCCTTCTTTTTTTTTTTTTTTTTGGTCTGCAACTGTATTTCTTTCCCTATCAGAGTGGCTTTTTTCTAAGAATTTTGCCAGGGACAACTCTCTTGTTGCCGTGGGTTCTTTTACGTGCGCTGCATAATTTTCTATAACACACGGGACCTCGGTTTATCGTCTCATCCGAAAGACTAGCGCCCAGACCACCACTCATGGTCTAATGGATGGGGGAAAAGTTTCGGGCCCAGACAGGATACGAACCACCGCACACTTCCGACCCGGACTTTTCGCTTTCTAGACAGGCGCGTTACCTCTAGACCACCGATCCACATTATGTGCTTTTTTACATCCAGTCCCCGTGTGTATGCGGTTTTGGGGAATTCTGTCATCTGTTCCCATTGCACACAATGCCTACTCTTACGAAAAGCGGAACAGGATTAAACGTGTGCGCAAGATGTTCTGCGTGCGTTCGCACACGGGACCTCGGTTTATAGTCTCATCCCAAGGCCTTTTACTGTGTAGGTGTGTTTCTTTTCGGAATAAACATCTGTTTTTAGAAGGAATGTGGCAGGACGGTTAAAACCTTCGCCTGCCTCACAAGCAAACAGTTGAGGCTCTGGGTTCGATTCCCAGTCTCGCCCTTTTCTTTCAAATTTGACGGGGGAAAAAAAAAATCGAACCGAAATTCAAAGTCCTTCAGAAGAGACTCCAAACCGAGGTCCACTGTGTGAACGCACGCAGAACGTCTTGCGCACACACGTTGAAAAACTTTCGGAAGAGTAGGCCATTTGGGGCCCTGTGGGAATAGATAGATGACGACAAAATTAAAGAAAACAACAACCCAACGCATAACACACAAGTGTTTGTGTTTAGACACCTTGCCTAAAATCGGAATGGGGCTACTTAAAGTGTGTGTGTGGGGGGGGGGGGGGGGGGGGTGAAGAGGGGGGGGGGGGGGGGGGGGGGGAGGGGAGGGAGGAGAGAGAAAAAGTGGCATACACAAAAATCTTACAATCTGTGAACCTCAGAGCTCTAGTTGAGAAACAACCCCCTCCTCTCCCCCCCCCCCCCCTCCCCAACAACCCCCCCCCCCCCCCAAAAAAAAAAACCCCACAAAACCCACCCAAAACACACCCCAAAAACAACAACACCCCAAAACAACAACAAAAAACAACACAACAAAACCCTAACGAAAACAAAACAAAACCAAAACAAACAAAACAAAAAAAAACCAAGCAAAAGAACAACAACAGCAGCAACAACAACAACAAAAAACTCAACCATGTTGAAACCGATCCTCTTTTTTTTTCTTTTCTTTTTTCCCCTCCTCCTCCTCCCCCTGCCCCCTCAGCGCTGAATTCGACCAATCATATCGCCGGCGGTGCCTCAATGAGCCGTGCCGGCAGTCGGGAGGATGACGCCTTGGCGGAACAGCTTGCTGCCAGCTCTTCCCACGTCTGTCCGCCGCCCTCCTCAGCTTCTGGGCCCTGCGTGGTGCAGTGCCGTTACCATAGCGACTGCCAGGCCGACCAGGCCTGCTGCAGCAACGGCTGTGGCTACATCTGCGTCTCCACCACCCCCAGTCAGTCCCTCTGTCCATTTGGTCCCTCTGTCTGTCGGTGTGTCTGTATGTCTGTCTGTCTGTCGGTGTGTCTGTGGGTGTGTCTGTCGGTGTGTGTCTGTATGTATGTCTGTCGGTGTGTGTCTTGAAAGTTTGTCGGTGTGTCTTGAAAGTCTGTCGGTATGTCTGACAGTCTGTCTGTGTGTATGTCTGTCTTTTTGTCTGTCCGTCGGTCTGTCTGTCGGTTGGTCTGTCTGTCCGTCTGTGTGTGTGTGGTGTATTCTGTCTTTTGTCTGTCTGTCTGTCAGTCTGGTCTATTTATCTGTCCGTCTGTCTTCCCTCTGTCCTTCTGTCCGTCCGTCTGTCGTCGGTCTGTCGCTGTCTGTCGGTCGTCTGTCTGTCCGTCTGTCGGTCGGCGGTCTGTCGGTCGTTCTGTCTGTCAGTCCGTCCGTTGTCCGTCTGTCTGTCTGTCTGGTCTGCTGTCTCTGGTCTGTCTGTCTGTCTGTCTGTCTGTGTCTCTCTGTGTCTCTGTCTCTCTCTCTTCTCTGTCCGACCGTCCGTTCGTCCGCCTGTCTGTCTGTCTGTCTGTCTGTCGTCTCTCTCTCTCTCTCTCCTCTCTCTCTCTCTCTCTCTCCTCTCTCTCTCTCTGTCCGTCTGTCTGTCTGTTGTCTGTTTTCGGATAGTTTATCAGCGAGTCATGTCTTGGTGTTGGACCTTTCGGCCAAAGGAGTTTGGGAAGGTGTGTGTGTGTGTGTGTTGTGTGTGTGTGTGTGTGTGTGTGTGTGTTGTGTGTGTGTGTGTGTGTGTGTGTGTGTGTGTGTGTGTGTGTACTTTCCTTAATTTAACGTCTGTGTGTGTGTGTGTGTGTGTGTGTGTGTGTGGTGTGTGTGTGTGTGTGTTGTTGTGTACTTTCTTTAATTTAACGTCTGGTGTGTGTGTGTGTGTGTGTGTGTGTGTGTGTGTGTGTGTGTGTGTGTGTGTGTGTGTGTGGTGTGTGTAGTGTGTGTGTGGTGTGTGTGTGTGTTGGGGTGTGTGTGTGTGTGTGTGTGTGTGTGGGTGTAGTGTGTGTGTGTGTAGTGTGTGTGTGTGGTGTTGTGTGTGTGGAGTGTGTGTGTGTGAGAGAGTGGTGTGTGTGGTATGTGTGGTGTGGGGGAGTTGTGTGTGTGTGTGTAGTGTGTGTGTAGTGTGTGTGTGTGTATGTGTGTGTGCAGGTGTGTGTGGTGTGTGTGTAGGTGTGTTGTGTGAGTGTGTGTGTGTGTGTGTGTGTGTGTGTGTGTGTGTGTGTATGGTGTGTGTGTGTTGTGTGTGAGTGTGTGTATGGTGTGTGTAGTGTGTGTGTGTATGGAGTGTGTGTGTGGTGTGTGTCTGTGTGTGTGTGTGGTGTGTGGAGTGTGTGTGTGTGTAGTGTGTGGTGTGTATGTGTGTGTGTGTAGTGTGTGTGTTGTGTGTGTAGTGTGTGTGTGTGTGTGTGTATGTGTGTGTGTACTGTGTGTGTGTGTGTTGTGGTGTGTGTGTGTGTGTAGTGTGTGTGTGTACTGTGTGTGTGTTGTGTGGTGTGTAGTGTGTGTGTGTGTATGTGTGTGTGTGTGTAGTGTGTGTGTACTGTGTGTGTGTGTTGTGTGTGTGTGTTGTGTGTGTATGTTGTGATGTGTGTGTGGTCTGCTGTGTGTGTGTGTGTGTGTGGTGTGATGTGTGTGTAGTGTGTGTGTTGTGTGGTGTGTACTGTGTGTGTGTACTGTTGTGTGTTGAGTTTGGTGGTGTACTGTGTGTGTTTTGTGTGTGTCTGTTGTGTTGTTGTCGTGTGTGTGTATCTGTGTGTGTGTACTGTTGTGTGTGTACTGTGTTGTGTCTGTGTAGTGTACTGTCATGTGTGTGTATGTGTGTGTGCAGGGTGGTCGTGATGGTGCTGTACTGGTTTGTGCCTTACATCTTCATTGGATTTTGAAGCTTGCGCTTGTATGCTGGGTATATCTATCTATCTTCTATTTCTTTGTCTGTCTGTCTGTCTGTCTGTCTGTCTGTCTGTCTGTCTTGTCCTGTCCTGTCCTGTCACTGTCCTGTCGTCATGTCGTCGTCTGTCTGTCCTGTCTTTCTGTTTTCCTGTCTGTCCTGTCCTGTCCTGTCCTGTCCGTCGTCTCCGTCTGTCTGTCTGTCTATCTATTCTATCTATCTATTATGTATCTATCTAGTATTCTATGTATCTATCTATCTTCTATCTTCCTGTACTGTCTGTCTGTCTGTATCCATCTTGTCATCTGTCGTTGTCACTTCTCTGTCTCGCATCCTATCTAACTATTTCGTATGTCTGTCTGTACTATTATCTATCTATCTATCTGACTGTCGTACTATCATCCACCCAATTCATCTGTTCCATCTATCCATCTGTCTGTCTGTCTCTCTGCATGTCTGTCTATGTTATCCTCTGTCGTCTACTATCTCTTATCCTATCTATCTCATACACATCTCTCACATCTACCACTCACACTACATCATCACTCACACACATACATCACACTACTGTCACATCACAAACATCTTCTCACATCTCATCTACCTCTCTCTCTCATCACACACTCACTACCACCACGATCTACGATCTGCACGACACACACACAACACACTAACACACACTCATTCTTCTCTCCATTTTCTTCTCTCTACTCTTACATCTTACTCACTCACAACACACTCACACTACAACATCACACAACACATCACTCTCCTCCTCCCTTCTCTTCTCCATACACACACACACAACACACACAACCAGCTTGCCATCATCAACAACGTTTACCACACTATAGTGTTCTCTACTCCCAGCTTGTCCCATTAGTACAAACGAAAACGTTCAACCCAACGTGTCTTGTCTTTTATTTTCTTCTTCTCTTCTTTCGCTCCAGACCAAACAAGAACCGGGGTGTGCCCGCTTGTGTTGCGATCTAGTGCAGGTCAGGTCGTGCCAGTGTCCAGAACGAAAGTCACGTGTTCAGGCCGCCAAAGTGTCTGTCTTCCATTTCTTGTTCGGCTCGTTTGCTTCTTCTTTTCCATGCTGTCCAGACCAGGCTGAACGCGGCGTGCGCACTTGTCAGATCTAGAGTGGTCTGTGAGCAAGGAGGTTCTGTTAGTGCTAAATGGCGACTGCAGGGCTCACATCAGAAGTCTGTCTTTTTTGTTCGTTTTTTGTGTGGAACTTCTTTGAGGCCTCCCGTTTGTTTCACTTGTTCAGAAGGTGATACATAGAGGCAATCGAAATCAGATTCAAAGTGCCTTGCAGTTTTTAAAAGTGTTTTTTTTCTTGTTAAAAGTGTATATGAAGGTACAATCAAAATCTGATTCATTCTTTAGTTTTTTTTTTTTTTGAAAGAATAAGAATTCTTTTGAGTTTTGTTTTTCTTCTTGTTAGAGGTGATAAGTAGATTGGAAGGACAAATCAAATCGGATTCAAATTTCCTTTCAATTGTAAAATGAGTTTTTTAATTGTTTTAATTTTTCTTTGTTAGGTGTGGTAATAATGTGGAGAAATCAAAATCAGATTCAAATTCATTTCAGTTTTTTTTGTTAAAAAAAATTCTTTTGAAGTGTTTTTTGTCTTCTTGTAAGATGATAATAATGGAAGGCAACAATCAAAATCAGATTCAAATTCCTTTCAATTGTTAAGTGATTCTTCTTTTATTCTTATTCGTTCTTCATGTTAGGGTGATGTAATGAATGTCAGAATCAAAATCAAATTCTTAATTCTTTTAAGTTTACAAAAATCTAGGTCATTTCTTTTGATGTCTTCTTAGATGATGTAATGGAAGACAACACATGATCAGAAATCGAGTCAGATTCCTTCACTTTTGTGGATTCACTTCTTTTTCTATCGTCTTCTTCTTGTTGGTAATGTTAGTGAAAAGCCAAATCATTTAAGATAATTCTGTCATTCATTCTTTATAAAAATCTAGGGGTATCTTCTTTTTATTCATGCTTAAGTGTGACTAATGAAAGACAATCAAGATCAGATCAATTTCAGTATTCCTTCATTTTTTATTGTTCTAAATGTTTTTTATTCTCACTCATTTAAGATATATTCTGAAAAAGCGACAAATGCAATTACAGAAATCTCGTAATCCTTTTCATTTATTCAGTAGGGATCCCTACTCTTCATGTTTTGTAACATACTAGTGAAAGCAACACAAAATCAATTCAAATTCATTATTCCCTTCATTTCTATTTTTCTGAAAGATATTATAATCTTCCTCATTTTGTATGCTCATTCTGAAAAATCATCAAAATAAAGTAGAAATCACCAATTATGTCTGTTTCACTTTGTCATGATGTTGCGTAATCTTACCGTAACCAACTCTCTTTTAAAATAGATGACACCTAGCATGAATGACACAAATCAGATCAGAATTCCAAAACGCTTTCTTGAATTATGTTTTATAACTCCCTTTTTCAGTTTGTCTCTATTTAAATATTTTAATATATAAACTAGGAAAGCCACAAATTTAGTTCCTTTTTGTTCTAGTTTTGTTATAGTGTTGTTCTGTTTTAACTCTTTTATCTTTTTTCTTTTTTTTCGGATGCAATGATGCATCGCAGAAGAACAAATTACTCAGTTACTCCTGTTAATAATGTCGTTGATTATTGTTCTCTAATAGGGATCTCAACACTTGTCATTTGTCCATTCATTAGTAGGCGTGTGGAGGTATTAAATGCAAGCACAAAGTTATGAAATAAGTAATCACATTATTTCGCATATTTCAAACTGTTTACATAGGGTGATTCTTTTCTTCACTTCAAAATTTCTTGAACTGTTCTTATATTGTATCTTCGGGTAAAACAAAATAGCATCCCACACAAGAACATAACATTAGCAATTTTCTGTTATGTTGAAGAAACTTGTTCGATCCAAATTGGGTTTAAAAAAAATCACTGTTTTTTTCAATTCATTTTTGTAAGAGGACGAAGAAAAAGAGAAATATTACTAATACTATATTACTCCGGATGCACAGTTTTCTTTATTTGATTCTTAAACTGAAAAATTACAGGCCAATCTATTCTGCATGCTGTGCATATCAATAACAAATTTTAATAGCGAAAATATCTGTTAATCTACAGTGTATGTGTTTCTGCACTTAGAAAAGTTGAACAGTATTAATTCTTCATTCCTAAATAAATTATATAAAAAAAATATAGCATTTTGACGATTATTTCAACGTATAAATGTTTGAACCTGATACTATTGTATACATGTACATTTTAGGTTAGGTTTGGGAATCAAGAAAATTTTATCAGTAAATATTTGTGTGTAAATTGATCGTGTTTGTAAGCGAAATCGGACAGAAATATTAATTGAGTAAAAGTATTCTAGATTACTAGAGTAGTATGCTGAAACGGATACGCAATGTGTTAAGAGCCATGTTTATTCTACTTATCTTTGAATTTTTAAGAATTCTAGGACAAAATAAGAGGTAGTTTGTTTTCTTGTTCTTTGTTGTGGCCTGTTACGATTGATCAATTTGTTACCCTGAAAAGTCATTTATATCAAACAGAATAATTAGTTTGCTTGATATTTTGGAAAAAAAAAAATTTAGTCAATTTTGGATTAAATAATAATATAATGGGTGAATCAAAATAGACTGAATGGTTGTCGTGTTCTGGTGAAGAATCGCGTAATTTTTAACCCTGATATCTGTGTGTAATACATTCTTTGTGTGTTGTACGGTTGTTGTGTGTCAATCATTCTAACATTAAATTTTGATCAAGAGAAATAAATTACTGTTAAATCAACTAAGGTGAGGGTAAAGGCAGAATTTTCTGTAAGAAATTATTACTGATTTAACTTTTTAATAAGAAAACTTACTGTAAAGATGAATTGAAGATTGTCAGTACAAGATGCCGTCGGGATATTTCCTGCATTAACATGGCAATCTCGAAAAGTCTTTCATTAGACAATAAATAGTTTGGTTTACGGATTCTGTACATAGTTAAAACCAGTTCGCTTTTGTGTGGCCTGTTAACGTTGCTTGTAACCCTGAGTCTTTAAAAAAATATAAAAAACAAATTTTAGTTGCCCACACTGGCTTATTCCGTTATCCCAATCCAAGAATAACAAATAAAAAACCACTCGCCACTCTCTGTGTCCTCGTTGTGTGTGTGTCTCCTCTCTCGTCTGCTCTGCTCTGTCTGCTTGCTCCTTTCTCTCTCTTCGCTGTCTCTCTTCTCATGTGTATTTTCTGTCACATGCTAAACATTAATTTTGAAAGCCGTAAGAGAATTAATGTCTAATCTCATTAAAGATACAAACCCCACAACCACACATTTCACACACTTTACTTTTAAAACACTAAAACCCCCTTTATCAAACTTCTAAATTTGATTATTTTGCATGAATTTCCCAGTTAAGCGATGTCCAAGATTAAGGAAGGACCATCAAAATACATCACCTGGAATGTTATGTCACTCATCTGTCAGAGACTCTCACTCAACCCCAGAGCCTTCGTGGAGGAGACCAAACTGAGCCCGATGCGTGAGTCTCCTCCAACATCTCGGTATGAACTCCTGCACATAGTCAAGCCACGTTTCAGCTTCGTGAAGATTAGAGCTCTTTACTGTGCCGCCGATGATAATATATACGCAAACTCAATTTAGGGGATGGCATGAAAATGAACCTCCACAGAGGTTTCTTCATATCGTTTCCTCGAAAAAAAATTAAAAACAATGGAAAAAAAACCATGCTCACATAGTCTCTCTCTGTGTGCTCCTCTTATCTTGGTCTCTCTCTTGGTTTGTTTTGCTCTCTCTCTTCTCTTCATTTTCTTCACTGAGGGTGGAAAAAAAAAATTAAATTTAAAACGCCGTACTACACCTAATGTCAATCTATTTTAACCATACCAAAAAAACACAACAAACACACACACACACACACACACACACAACACCACCCTCCATTACCCCCCCCTTGCCCCCCCCCCCCCCCCCCCCACCACAACACTTCTGATAATTTTGGACTGATGTTGACAAGTGAATTTTCACCTAGCCTATGCAACATCGAACAGGTGTTCGGAAAAGAAGATTTTTAAAGGAAGAAGACCAATACAATGGGAACCACGTCAACATGGCATGATTATTGCCCTGTCATTTTGTTCAAGAGCACCATCATCTTCAACAGTCCAGTGACCTTGGCGGTCGTGGAGGAGACACGAAAGACGATGCCGTGGTAAGTCTCCTCCATCCATCTCGGTCCTCGACTCTGCGCAGTAGTCCCATATGCTCCAGCTCTGTTCTCAAGTCTGGTCTAAGATCTTGCAGCTCTGTGTTACTTCCGCCCATGAGGTCAATGTCATCGGCAAACTGCAAGTTGTTGAGGGGTCTGCCGCCAATGGAGTGGTAGAGTGGAAGTCATGGAGGATCTCTCTCATAATGTTTTCCAAGAACAGATTAAACAGGACTGGAGATAACAGGCATCCTTGTCGGACCCCAACTGTGGTTTTGAAGTAGTCTCCGACCTGATTGTTCAGAAGGACTGCACTGCTTGCAGTGTTGTATAGTGCTTGAATGGTTTGCACTAGTCCTTCTTCAATGCCAAACATTCTGAGGACCTGCCACAGGCCTTCGTGCCATACTCTGTCGAAAGCCTTCTTGAAGTCGATGAAGTTGTGGAACAGGTCTCTCTGATGTTGATGATATTTTTCCATCAGGATGTGGCAATTAAAAATCTGTTCGATTGTGCTCCTGCCTGCCCTGAACCCAGCTTGTTCCTCTGCAAGGTGTTCTTCTGCCTCCTTCTTGAGTTGATTCAAAATAACTTTGAGCATGATCTTGCTGGCGTGGCTGATGAGGCTGATTGTTCTATAGTTTTGGCATTGGCGTAAATTCCCCTTCTTGGGCAGGGGTATGATGAGTGATTGTGTCCATTCTGTTGGCCACTGTTTTGTCTCCCAAATCTTCTGACAGATAGCTGTAACATATGTGATGACTGTTTCGCCACCATGCTTGAGCAGCTCTGCTGGTATGTTGTCTGCTCCTGGGGACTTTCCTACTGGTAAACTGCGGATGGCTTCTTCCACTTCTTCCCTCAGTATAGGTAATGGCGAGGGTACTCTTGATGTTGCTTCTTCCTCTTCTATTATGCTCTTGTCAGGTTGGATTGGGTAGTTGTATAGTTCTTGACAATACTCAGACCACCTGTTCAATGCAGCTGAGCTTTCTGTGAGGAGGTTTCCGGAACTGTCTTCAATGACTGATGATTTGGTTTGAAGTGGTTTTGTGAGTTTCTTCAGGGTGTCGTATGCCTTTTTACTGTTGCCCACTTTCATTCTTTTTTTTCGATCTCATCACATTGATCACTGATCCACTTCTCTCTGGCCTTTAACATTGACTTCTTCACAAGATTGTTGGCCTCCCAGTATTCTTTAGGGTTGGAAGACCTGGTTGGTTTCAGTGCTCTTCTTGTATTACAGAGGTCCAAGATGTCATTGGTAGTCCATGGCTGGTGTTTATTCCTCTGACGACCGAGTACCTCCTCTGCTGTTTCTCGGTCTGCCTCATTAAAGTTGTTGGTGAGGTCATTGATGTCATTGTCCAGGAGGGTTATTGCCGCAAAACGTCCGCCAAGCTTAGCTTGGAAGATCTCTTCACCATCTAGATCTTTCAGTTTGTCCACGTCAAATTTGATACGTGGGTTTGCAGGCTGTTTGTTTTTCTTCAGCTTCATTTTGAATACCAGCAGCACAAGGTCGTGGTCGCTGCCTATGTCAGCTCCAGGGTAGCTTCTTGTTCTGGCTCTGTTGATGCTGGATTTGAAGCGCCGCGGTGTTAAGATAAAATCTATTTGGTTATGGATCTTGCCGTTTGGCGCATGCCAGGTTGTCCTCCTTGACTGCTTGTGGGGATAGAGGGTATTGGCAATGGAAAGTCTGTGGGTGCAGGCAAACTCCAGCAGACATAGTCCCCTGTCGTTGGTCTCTCCAGTTCCAAACTGACCAACTGTTCCCGCCATTGGTTGTAAGAGTCAGGACCTACTTTGGCGTTTAAAATCCCCTTGAATGATGATGATGTCTTTCTTGGTATCTTCATAATGGTTTCTTCAAGATCTTTGTAAAATTCTTCTACTTCTTCATCTGCATGGTCAGATGATGGTGCATAGATTTGTATGATGGTGATGTTCTTGGGCTTTGGCCGACACCCGGATGCTGATAATCCTGCTGGAAGCCAGTGTACAGCTGATAATGCACCCCACTACTTCCTTTCTGACAATAAATGCCTCTCCATGTTGGTGATGTTTCTCTTGGCCACTGTACCAGATCTTGTTGCCTTCTTCAGTCATTGTCTCACCAAATCCTGTCCATCTCACTTCTCCTAGTCCAATAATGTCCCATTTATAGCAGCTAAGCTCATACTCTAGTTCTTGATTTTTCGGCACTGATAAAAAGAGCACTAGCTGGGGGGAAAAGCTGGCACGGTTATCTTTTAGTGGGCGCCCACATGCATGAACACACACACACACACACATGCCCACGTGCACAAACTGTTGTGTTTCTCATTCACACAAATTCCACTTCAGTCAAGTGATACATATGAACTGGTTTATTGACTAAAACAAACCAGCTGCCTACCGCTCATGCATAGCTAAGATGGCTCTCGCTGGGGTCCTGTTCTTCCCTCTTTTTGCCCAAACCAAACAATACCTAAACATCTCCCCCTTTTTGAGATGGAATCATACATTTGATAATACTTTTTTTAAAGTTCTCCCTTGGCATTAATAGATCTCTAAACATTATCTATGCACTAAAATTTTGAACCTTCATAGTTCATTAAAATGAACAAAATGATAGCAATGAAACATCCAAACAAGTTACTAAAATAGTGTGATTTACTATACCCATTATAAATCTTCTCAACAACAGTTAATCATAAAACCATTGATAAATGATCAGTGGAAGAGAAAAAAATTATATCATCAATAATGCATTTTCTGCACTTTGATACCACATTGTTTTGAGTTCTGTGATCTACTCTAAAATGAGAATCTACCAGACACAGGCACCAGATTCTCATGTGCATGTTGTTTTGAATTGTGATCTACTCTAAAAGAGAATCTACCAGACACGGGCACCAGATTCTCCTGTGTATATGTAAATGCACAAAGGTCTTTCACCACAATATGAATGTAAAGCCCTAAGGCTCTGGTCTTTCGACCCACTTTTAGGCTGGAAAATCACACATAGTCATCTTTGAAATGGACCGGCCTGGCAGCTGTATAGCCATGTGAGGCCCTGGTTGCTGGCCTGGCTGGAACACCGGGAGTGGTGGGTGATGCCCTGGGTTCCACCATGTCCTCCGAATCATGGCATTCCCAGAATGCTGAGGCCTTCGACTCAACAGGGGTCTCTCCTGGTGACAGCAGAGTAGCTTCTATGGGTGATCTGGACAGGATGCCACTGCAGATGTTTCCTGTTTCGTCTTTGGATACCAGTGGTGAGTTGACCAGGTTACGTACGGTTTTGGGGGTCAGCAGAAAACACGTACCTGGCTTTTTCCCAAAGTGCTCTCTGCATCTGTCTTGATGAGCACCTGGTCCCCTGGTCTCTAGTCTGACAGAGGCTGTGCACAGGGCCTCCTGTCATAGCTGAGCTTGTAGGCTTCCTTCGTCTTCTGGTCTGCTTGGTGGATGACTGCATCATTGACCGCTGGGGGCTCAGCTGCTCCGGAGTTTGGGAAGCTTTGATCTCAGGGGTCTCCCCATGAGGGCTACGGCAGGACTCACACACATACTCGAGTGTTGTGTAGTTCTGTAGTTCAGGAGTGCTACATCCAAAGGGGGCTGCTCGAGCATCTTTTGGCTATCTTCACTGCGTTCTCTGCTGCTCCATTTGCCTGCGGAAAGTGAGGGCTGCTGGTCTGGTGCTGGAAATCGTAGTCTTCTGCAAATTGTGAAATTCAGCACACTGGAACTGGGGCCCATTGTCATCACGATGACTTCGGTATTCCTGTGTGGCAAAAAACCCGGTCAGTCTTTTGGACAAGGATAGCAGCTTTTAGTTGACTTCAATGGGACCACCTCGATCCAGCATGATTTAGTAATTCACCACTACCAAATGTTCCTTTCCTTGGTAGGTACAAAGGTCTCCCCAAGCCGTTGCCATGGGCGTTTGGCAATGGAGTAGGACGAAGTGGCTTGTGCTTTGAGAAGGTCGATTCTGACAACATTCTGGGCAGCGGTTGATCAGCATTTTCAATCCTTGTTTGATCCCAGGCCACCAGACTGCTGTCTGAGCATTCTGACGACACTTCTGTAGGCCCCGATGTGTTTCATGTAGCTTGTGCAGCACCCACACGCTGACTCCTTGGAACAACTAATTCTGCCTTCATACACCAATAATCCTGCACTAGCAACAGTTCATCTCATACCTGTGGTAGGCCTGGAGGCTGGATGGTGTTCGACTTGGCCAGCCATTCAAATGTAGCCCATGACTTGCTGTATTTCGGGGTTTTTCGTGCACTGTTGCCGCACGAAGTATGTCAACACGTTTAGGTGCAACTGACCAACTTGACTCCAAAGCTTTGGCTTGAGCAGTCACAGTTTCAACTTTCTTTTCATCTTCTTCTGTATGTGGCATGGGACTTCTGGATAGTGTGTCTGCAATGATCAAATTTTTTCCCTGGCACAGGAAATGATTATCGGCATTAAATTTCTCATGAGCCTAATCAAACAATCTTAGGCAGCGGACGGGAAAACCTTGTCAATATCTTTGCTCTTGACCAGAGGAACCGGGCTTTGTGGTCCGTCTGCAACTGGAAACTATCCAATCCAATGAGGTATTTGGAAAAACTTTTCACAAGCCCAAGTGGATGCCAGACTTTCCCTTCTCTATCGGGGCATACCTCTGCTCTGCATTTGTCAAGCTTCTGGAGGCGTATGCTATCGGCACCAAGGGGGACTCCTTCCCACTGAAATTAGTGCCCCTCTAGCCAAGGTGACTCCTTCCACTGCATTAGTGCCGCCCCTAGCCTGTAACTACTGCTGTCAGCCTGACTACGTTTTCCGTCCTGTTTATAAACCCAAGGGTGATGGTGATGGAAGTTCCCTTTTTGATCATTTCAAAGCTTGTTTTGGGTTTCTCCCCATGTCCATGCTGTGTCCTTCTTCGACAGGTCTGTGATGGGTTTTCATGGTAGTAGCCATTTCTGGAATGAACTTCCTGAGGTAATTAAAACATGCACAGACTGTCCTAAGTTCCTTCATGGACTTTGGAGCAGGCTTCCTTGATGGCTTTTACTTTCTCCGGGTCTGGGCGAATTCCTTCAGCAGAAAATGATGTGCCAAAGAACTTGACCTCTGATTTCTTGAAGCAGCATTTTTTCTCGTTCAGTTTCAATCCACTTTCTTCAATTCTTTTTGAGGACGCATCCAGTCTTTCATCATGCTCCTTTTCATCTTCCCGTAATGATGATGTCATCCATTATGGCTTCACATCCCTGTAGCCCCTGTTTTGGTGTCTTTCTCTTCTCCGGGAAAACACTCTGGACCCAGAGATATCCCATTGGCACTCTTTTGAAAGCCCTAGCGACCAAACGGAGTTATGAAAGTGGTCGACTGATGGGTCTCTTCCGAAAAAGGGAACCTGGAAGGGAACCCAGATGATGCATCCCGTGTGGGAAGTACTTTGCCCCTGCTAAAATGTGGGGCAATGTCTTCCAGATTTGGCAAAAATGCAAATGGCCTCTTCACAGCCTGATTCGTCTTTTGAAATCAAACATATTCTGACACTGCCATTCGGTTTCACTACTGGTACCATTGGAGCACACCGTCAGTAGGCTCCTTCATCTCCTGAATGATGCCATCCTTCTGCATGCGCTCCAACTCTGCTTTTACCTTTTTTGGAGAACAAAAAAGGAACTCGTCTAGCTGTAGTGATGCAATTTTGGGGTTGCATTTTTTTTTCAGCCTGGGTCTGCACCGGGTCTGTTTTCAATAGGCCAGTGTGGGCCAAACACATTTCTTGATGTTTGGAGAGTTCCTGGACTCTTTTCACTATCCACATTTTCTCTGCCACATTTCGACTTAGCAGGTTGCTACCTACACGATTTTTGGCCACCACTACTCGAAATTTTAAGATTTTTCTTTTATACACCACTTCTGCAAAGAACTCTCCCCTCGTTTCCGTTTTCCCTAGCAGAAATCAATGACCTTGGTAGGCCTAAGCTGGGTTTTTGTTTTTTAAAAACTGGTTGAGGTTTTCTCATTCATGATACACACATCTGCCCCTGTATCTATTTTGAATTGACTAGTGTTCCTTTGATGCTGAGATTCACATTCCCTTGCTCTGTTTTGTCAGCTATCACTGTATCAATGATGTACTCCTCTCTTCAAAAAACCTGATGTTCTGCCACTGCTTCTTGTATTGATCTACACTTCCTTTCGAAATGGCCTTTCTTCTTGCATCTTCCACAAAATTGTCCTTTGCAGGGCAGGCTCTTTCTCTTCATGTTCTTTACCGCATCGATCACACTCAGAACCCCAAGGTGAAAGGGCTGACGAAACCTTCCTCGTCCTCTTTCTGGCATTTTTGGCTGATGCTCCTTAGTGCTGCCCCTGGCTGATGTGCCGTTCCCCCTTTGAACTTGACCTTAACCACCCCTACCGATTGATAGCCTGGTAGGATTTGACCTGGCTTCATCTGAAAAAGCCATGACGTTTTGCTGCTTCATTTGGTCCTTGATTGTTCATGTTGGCAAACTATTTTACCGCTTTGTTCAGTGTGAGGTCATGTATCAACTGAAGTTTTTCTTTCAGCCCGGTGTCTCTCAGGCCCAAACAAACCGATCCCTTATTTATCTTCCATATTTTACGTAAATTTCAAGTGAGCAGCAGAGCTTCAGGGTTCTTGTAAATCCTCCACTTTTTCTGACTTTTTTCTGTTTTTTCTTGAAAATGTTGTTCTTCATGTATGATATTTCGTTAACTATGAAATAAGAGTCAAATTTGCTCCCCCCAGGGTATCGAAATTCTGTATCTCTCTCCCCACTTCCTGACATCCTCGCCTCTCCTCCATTCTTGTCCCCCAAACGTGAAGGTTTTGAAAATCTTCTCTGATTCATCTCATCACATACAATAACTGTGTCTCTTTGAACTTCACCATCTTCTTTTTTGACAGATTGGAAGGATTTCTGTATCTTTGATTTGTATCCACTTGGCCATCTTTGGTCGGAGGGAAAAATGGTTTTGGGGTAGCTAAATTCTGCATTTCCATGAAGAAATTACACCTGAGGCTTTCTAAGTTTTCCTTCTAATTCTCTGGGGAAGGGAGGCAAGAATATGGTCATTCAGACACCATGTTGTGTTTCTCATTTCAACAAATTACCTCATTCGAGTTAAATATGTTTCTTGTTTATTGACTAAACAACGCTGCTGCGATCATGCATAGTAAGATGGCTACTCTCGGGTCCTGTCTTCGGTCCTTTTGCCCCAACCAAACATACTAAAACAAAAGCACACATTTGGGAGGCAACAAAATGTTGCAAAACGTGTTGGTTGGTGTGTTGTGTTTTTGTGTGTGTGTGTTTTGTGTGGTGTTGGTGGTGTGTGGGGTCGTGTGTGTGTGTGTGTGTGTGTGTGTTGTGTGTGAAGTCAGGTCCAAAATCAGTTTAAGTCAAAATGGTTTTTTATTGAGAGTAAAATATCAAGTTCACACAAACTGTTTTTCATCCTGCCTCACCACCCAAAAAAAAATCAACAACCTTGACCTATAAAAGCATTCAAAAGACAAAGTTAACTATGTTGAAAAGAACAAATATGAATGAGGATTTTTCTATATATAAAACCAGCCCTCAAAATAAAGATAAACAAAATCCAAGACAAATACAACATAAGGCAAGTCATACAGACAAATAATAAAAATTACAAAACAAGGGGAAACGTAACAATTTACAAAGCAGGCAGATTGAAAAGGTGACCTTGGCATAAAGTGGTCTTACAATTTGTCAATCAGATGTCTTTTTAAAAAGTTTTTTAAACGTTTATTTTGAAGGAGTTTTAATTTTTTTTTTAAAGGGGGGGGTGTAGATTATTCCCCCCTGTTTTCCTGAATTAAGCCAGGCTTGACTTATGGAGGGCCTGGACAAAAAAAAAAAATCTATGAGAGGCCTGTTTTTATTGACAGAAAAAAGTATCCCAATTTTCTTTGGGGCTTTTTTCCCTTTTTAAAAATAATTATTGTACATTTTTGACACTTGTTGAAACGAAAAAATTGTCTTTGAGTGGAAAATATCTAATTCTTTGTATGTTGTTGATGGTCAGTGTTTAGGATTCAATCTGATTAGGTTTGATAGCTCTTTTAATTAGGCAGGGTTATATGTTTTGGTTTGTTTTCACTAGCACTATCCCATACAGTAGAAACAAAATAATTTGGAGACAGAATGTGTGGTGAAAGGAGTTAGTTTTCGTGACTGTAGATTCAGAAAATTCTTGATTTTCCTAAGGTGATATAACCTTACTAAGATTTTCCCTTTTCCCACTGTGACTATGTGTTCTAACCAGAATAAATCATTGTCAAATACTGCACCTAGTATTTTATGTGAAAGTTACCCTTTTTCAATTTTTTTGTCTTTGAATAAATATTGGCTGGGAATGAAGAACGTGATTTCTGTCTTCTTTTTTTTTTGCCAAGTGGTTTTAAACATTCTTTTGTTTTTTTTAAATTTTTAAGGGGGCCCATTGATTGGAGTTCTGTCCAATAGATAAGGTTTATCCATATTGCCTGACATCGCTCAAAAGGGGATTGGATCGTTTTTGTGACACAAATTGGTGTGTCATTAGCAAACATTTCCATGAGCAATGAGTTTACGGGGTTTGGTCATTATATAGATAGGAAAAAAAGTGGTCCTAATATTGATCCCTGTGGTACTCCATGTTTCACGGGTAACAATGCCTATCTCCTACGCTCAGTTTGAACAGGCTGTGTGATTTTTACGAGAAATGAGTCTAAAAATGTGAAGGCTTGGTTTGAAATTTCTATAGCATTTAAATTTTTTTTTTTAAATAAGGAGAGAGTGGTAATAACGTAAAAAGCTTGAGCAAAGTCAAAAAATTTAGACTCTGGTAATTTCTTTTTATTGATATTAAAGACTGCTCGTCCGTTGTTTTAAAAAGGGGCATTTTGAAAGGGTGTGTGTGTGTTTTGGGGTTTTGTGTGTGTTTTTGGTGTGTTGTGTGTGTGTTTGTGTGTTGTGTGTGTGTGTGTGTGTGTGTGTGTTTGTGTGTGTTGTGTGTTGTGTGTGTGTTGTTGTGTGTGTGTTGTTGTTGGGGGATTGTCTTTGCATGTTTTGTGTGTGTGTTGGGTGTGTTGGTTGTGTGTGTGGTTTGTGTGTGTGTGGTTTTGTGTGTGGTTTTTTTGTGTGTGTGGTGTGTTTTTTGTGTGCACTTAGTATTACTGACAAAAAAATTAGTGCCTAGTGTACATGGTGGGTTTTATCAAGAGTCTTTTGCTCCAAAAATAAATTTTAAAGGGGGTGTGGGGTTCTTTTTTATTTTTTTTCATTAATTACTTTTTTTAGCCCTTTTCTGTTTTTTTTAAAAATGCTTTTGTTGTTCGTGTTTGGGTTGGGGGTGGGTGGTGGGAGGGTTTTTTTGCTTTTCATTCAATTACTTTACATAATACTACATACATAATAATACTAATACATACATACATAAACATACTTACTTGCTCGCTACTAATTCATAAACGTTGCGTTTCCCCGCGGCGCGCACGCCACAACCCACCACACACCACACCCACAAACACCAACTTTTTGCGAAAACCTTGCGACAATTACACACACACACATATGCATACAACACTTGCACCCCCACAGACTCTCTCTCTCTCTCTCTCTCTCTCTTCTCTCTCTCTTTTCTCTCTCTCCCATATTCCCAAACCATGTTGACCCAGAGATTTAGGTGCGACAGCTATAAATAGGGGATGGAGAAAATCCCCCAGTGTTATCCAATCGTAATGCCCCACCCTTTTTGTGTGCGAGGAGAAAGTGAAATCCGCCTCTGCTTCGTGACTAAGGTAAAGAATTCTTGTCAAAAGTCTCTCTCTCTCTCTTCTCTCTCTCTCCCCTCTCCTCTCTCTCTCTCTCTCTCTCTCTCTCTCTCACACACACACACAAAGGAGAGAGAGAGAGAGAGAGAGAGAGAGACAATGACAGGGACAATGACAAATTCTTTTATTTCTCGAGGATAATGAATAAGCACCCATGTGGTTTTTTTACATCCAGTCCCCGCCCTTAGGGATATATTGATAATTTAAAATAAAATAAAGCCCTGGCAATACACTTACACAGTATACGGAAAAAATATCTATACAAAAATCCCCACAAAAATCACCGAAGAGAGAAAAAAAAAAAGTAGCCAATAAGTAAAAAAGAAAGCAGAACAGAAAACACAGAAACAACCGAAAAAAAATAGCAAAAAACCAAGAGCAAAACAAAAGCGGCAACAACAAGGGGAAAAGGGACAACGGAATAGTCCCCCTCAAAAAAAAGCCAACAAAAACCCCCCAAACCCCAAAACCAAAACAGAACCAAACAAAGCAAACCTCCATAAATAAAGGAGAACAAACCACGAAAAATAGTTCATTTTGGCTAACAGAAGAAACGTAAAAAATTCTTTGTGCTTTTATGGGAGGAAACAGCAATAGTAAATAAATGAAAAAATATTTAAAAGCAATTTGCTCCCCATGCACACACCACACGCGGCGCGCGCGCACACAAAACACACACACCCCACGCATCCCCACACACCCCACGCGCGCGCCCCAGCGCAAATGACAATAAAATTTGACAATTTTTTTTATTTCGGGATAATGAATAAGACTCATGTGCTTTTTTACATCCAGTCCCGCCCGTAGGGATACATCTTAATAAAAACCCAATACTTCTACTCGCACACCGTGAAAAAAGGGAAATAACCCTTTTCAACCCCCCCCCAAAAAAACAACCCCAAAAAACAAACAACAACACCCCACAACAACAACAAACAAATAAAAAAAACCCCTAAAACCCCCCACCCCCCAAAAAACCCAACCAAAAAAAAACAAACAAACAAAAGAAAAAGAAAAAACGAACCATCAAATAGAAGAAAAAAGAAAAACAGAGAAAAAACAAAAACAACAACAATAACAACAAAACCAAGAAAAAAAACAACAACCAAACTTAATAAGTCATAAAAATAAGCATCTACACATTGTCAAATTTGGGACACTTTTTATTACATTAACAATAAGTATTGAAATGGGCATTCATTAAACTCAAGTACAGCCACAAGCCCCAATAAGTATTGAAATGTTAAGTATGAATCCTTCATCAGAGAGAGAGGGGAGAGAGAGAGGGGAAGAGAGGGAGAGAGAGAGAGAATGACAATGACAATGACAAATTCTTTTATTTCGAGGATAATGGATAAGCACACATGTGCTTTTTTACATCCAGTCCCCGCCCGTTGGGATACATTTACTAATAATAACTCAAACTTATACAGTCTCACAATAAAAACAAGGGGAAATAACCCTTTTCAAAACAGCTCCCCCAACAACCCTCCCCCCCACCCAAAGAAGCAATTAAAAGGGAAAATCCTAAGAATACCCCACCCCCACCCCCACCCCCAAAAACCCTAACCAAAAAAAAAAACAAACAAACAAAAAAGAAGGAAAAACCAAACCAACAAAAAATGATAAAAAGAGGGAAAAAAAGACAAACAACAACAACAAGAACAAGAGCAACAACAAAGCAAGGAAAATAACACAACCAAACTTAAGAGAGAGAGAGAGAGATGAGAGAGAGAGGAGAGGAGAGAGAGAGATGAGAGGGAGAATGGGGAGAGAGAGAGAGAGAGACAAATTCTTTTATTTCTCGAGGATAATTTAATAAGCACCCATGTGGTTTTTTTAACATCCAGTCCCCGCCCTTAGGGATATTATGTAATAAAATAAAATAAAGCCCTTCCAATACGAGGAGGCACCGTGGTCGAGTGGTTTAGGCGGGTCAACTCGTGATCCAGAGGTCGCGGGTTCGATCCCGCTCGGCTCGGGGTTGTGTCCTTGGGAAACACTTTACTCCTATTTTCCTCACTCCACCCAGGTGTACCAGTGGGTACCAGCTCTGCTGGGGAAGTATCTGGCGACAGACTAGCGTCCTGTCACAGGGGTGGTGAAAAAACCATTTAGTTCGCTTAACGCTACAGAAACCGGGATAAGCTCCGGCTCTATGGGCTTCTGGTCGAAAGAAATACCTATACAGAGAGAGAGAGAGAGAGAGAGATTGAGAGAGAGAGGAGAGAGAGAGAGAGACAGACAGACGACAGAAGGGGATGCTAGTAGTATTAGAGCAAAATGGTGGTGGTGGTGGTGGTGGTGCTTTCTGCTGCTGCTGCTGCTGATAATGATAAGAGAAGGAGAAGAAGAAGAAGAAGAAGAAAAAATGATGATGATATAATAATGAAGATGAGGACGACGACGATAATATAATAATAATAATAATAATAATGTTATATCAGATGGTGTAATGTTTTCAGTGTTCCTTTTGTTCTTTTTAAAACTTAAAATACTGCTTTTTTTAATTGGACTTTCTTCTTTTTTTCCAATTATTATTATTAAAATTTAAAAATAAATACATGGAATTTATACAGCGCTATATCTTGCAAAAAAAACCCAAATCAAAGAGCTTTTAAAATGTGCCCAAGATGTTCTGCATGCATTCACACATGGGGCCTCAGTGTAGTCTTATCTGAAGGACTTTTGGGGGGAGTGGAGTCCGTACTAATGCTAACTCCGAGGCCAAAGTCCCCAAAATGAGCACCCCCATGGTGGCTTGATCCCCAGCCCTTTTGATCACGAGCATGACGCTGTAACCACCAGGCTATTTCCCGCTCCCCGCTTTACTTCCTTTAAATTGTCCCCTCAGATTTTATTCCACTTGTGTGTTGTTCTAGCTGCATCATGAAATTACAGGTGTACTCTTTTATTTCACGGCGGGAAGACAGTCTAGTGGTTAAAAGAGATTGCAACTTCAAAAGAGGAATAAACCTTTTAACATAAAATTTATTCTGGATGACTGTATGCAAACCCAAAGATACCGTTACTTTGAGACAATATGCTTTGGGTTTTTTTAGTGACTTAACTGCTTTCATTCAGTCTAACCAAGCTGTATGAACAGACATACCAAACAAAGCAAAAGGAAAAACCCCATCCCAACAATGTAAAAGATAAACAGCAGTGTATTTGTTATATGTGACTTCAAGACAAAAATATTCAAAAAGGAATGTTGGGGCTTACTCTTTGAAAAGTTAGGAGCATTTGTATGCAATCAGCAGCAGCGGTTAGTTATTCATGGCAATGGTGGGAAAGGGATAATTTTGTTTTTTTCTTTATGGGTTCTTCATTCCTTTTCTTCCTTTTGCGCTTCTTGTCGCCCGTGGGGGACAGCTTTGACCTTGCCGGCTTCTTGGTCCCTTGGAATAACTTTGGGTGGCATGGTGCTCGTGTCAATTGGTTAGTTGTTTGTTGGTAATTAATCCCAATTGGTGTGTGTTACATGCGCACCCGGGGTACTTGGCGCGTACATGGGTGTTTTCCCGGTGATTAATAATAATAATAATAATAATAATAATGATAATAATAATAATAATGATGATGATGATTTTATGATGATGATGTGTGGAATTTATGTAGTGCTGGATCTTGTAAAAAAGACTATATCCCGCAAAAATACCATTGTTGGTTTTTCTCTTTTTAAAAAAATTTTGGAATTGATTATTTTACTTTTTTTTTGGTTTTATGTGTAGCTTGTGTCCCCCATCCCCCTTGGTTTTTTTTTTAAATGACATTTAATATTCGTTATTCGTAAACTAAAAGAAAACTTTCGTTTTTTGACACGAATGATGCAAGGTACGTATGTGTAGTCTGTTGTCTGCTCACATTCACACTCATGTGTGATATTTCAGTTGTCTTGCTTGGTAAACTTGGTAGGTGGTGTGTGTGTGTGTATGTATTGAAGATCCACGTCTCGGCATGCATCTGTTTGTGGTCAGATGGGTATACGCGTAACTACATTCATCCTCCCCAATTCAAGGAATGAAAATGTCCCAGCAAAGTTTGAAAGATACAATGGGAAGTTGTGGCCACACTTTTACGAACTGGACATATTGTCATCTGTTCGAAATAATCAAGGAAAGTTTGGAAGCTGATGTTGGATAAAATCACGACAGATTCAGTTTACAGGTTGGTGTGACATTCCCGTGGATTTTATGTCGAACCAATAAGCCTAGGATTTTTTTTAAACGAAGAAACTGTTATTTATTTATTTATTTTGGGGGGGTCAAGTGTGTGACCCGGTTACTCTGCACAGGAATAGCCTACTCTCTCTAACTGTGCGACAGATTCTGTCTTTTTGAATCGACAAGAAAAAGGTAAGTCACTTTTTTTAAAAATGTCTCCAGTCACTGCAAATGCTAGACAGACAGTGTTAGTTAGGTTATGAATGCAAAGAGGGTTGGGAAAAAAAAAAGTGAAAGGGGTCAAAACCGGCAAGCCCTTCATACCCTGCATAATATCACGATTATTCAGTCTATAGCCGTTTAAACCTAGCCTTTTTGCTGGATTGTGAAATGCTATTTTCGCTGTGAAAGAACACCCCAACCCTTTTTTTCCCCCTATGGATGCCAACTTTTGTTAATAAAAACATATATATTCATCGTTTTATCACACATCTCTAAGACGGCAACTGTATCAGTACTGTTGTTCATTTCTGTGGCAGAAATTATTTAGTAGCTCGTTATCAGATGCGTGATTTAAACGATTCGCCGTTATATTTGCTAGGCCAAAAAAACATTCATATTGAAATCATCAACCGTAAACCCCCTAGGTGCAGTGTCAAGGTTGAATCCGTTTTTTTGAAAAAAAGCAACCCAACACTGTTGCGCAAGAGGCAGGTTGACACAGTAAGGATACAGTCACCGTTTTATGCTGGGGGGATCGGGGGTCCCCTGCATACGTAGAAGCGCAATTGCAGGTTCACTCCCCGTTTAAACCCAACTACCCCCCCCCCCCCACCACCCCCACCACCACCCACCCCTCCCATCTCTAGACTCGGTGGTACCGGTCTGGATGCGTGCTAGTTCTTTTGGATGAAACGATAAACTAAATGTGCATCTCGTATCATGTAAAAGAACCCCCGGCAACAATGGACTTATCCCTGGAAAAAAAACTGTGCAAAAATGTCACTTTCACAGGGAAACAAATACTCATTCAAACAGAAATTAATAAAAGAAAAAAAAAAGGGGGCGCTGCTCTTGTGGCCCGCATCTAACCTGTAGAGGTGCCGAATTTCATGCGAAAAATCTACCGTGACTGAAATGGTATAAAATTAAATATGTCAGTCGGTATAATACGGTGGGTTGATATGATTAATTTTGTTTTGGGAAAACTTCCCCCCAGTACTGTTGAAAGCTTGATTACTGGTGAATATCTCCCAAAGCAGTAAACAATTTTGAGAAACTGAAAAAAGTTCCCCTTTTAAAAACACCCCCCCCCCCATGTGTGGGGTGTGTGTGTGTGTGTGTGTGGTGTGTTTGTGTGTGTTTAGGGGTCATGTTGTGTGTGTGTTGTGTGTGTTGTGTGTGTGTTTGTGTTGTGTGTGGTGTGTGTGTTGTGTGTGTGTGTGGGGTGATGTGTGTTTAGCTCGTGTGTGTGAATGTGTGTGGTGTGTAGTTTGGTGTTTTGCATGTGTGTGTGTTTATGCATCGGTGTGTATCGTGGTGTGTGTGTGTGGTGTGTGCGTGGTGTGTGTTGTGTGTTGTGTGTGTGTGTTGTGTGTGTGTGTGTGTGTGTGTGTGTTTATGGGTTATTGTGTGTTTGTGCGTGTGAAAGCAGGTGACGATCCCTTGAATTTATTGTTTTTATAGTGATAGTGTTCGTCTTTATAATTGTTTTTCTACTCTCCGAGACACCGGTTTCAACATGGTATAGTACATTTAGAGTAGAGTAGAGTAGAGTAGAGAAATTGTATAGTATGGTATAGTAGAGTATAGTATAGTAGAGTATGGTATAGTATAGTATAGTAGAGTAGAGTTTGTATAATAGGGTTTATAGTATGGTTAGTAGAGTATGGTATTAGTAGAGTATAGTATTGTATAGTTGGTATAGTATAGTATAGTATTGTTAGTATGGTAGAGTATTGTATAGTATAGTATTGTATAGTATGGTATAGTTTAGTATGTATTGTATAGTAATGTATAGTATAGTATGGTATAGTATGGTTATAGTAGAGTAGAGTAGAGTATGGTATCCTACTAGGATCTTCCTCTCTCAAAACCTTTTCCATACTTCACACACCCCCTTCATCTCCATTACCTCGCCTTAGCGTCTGTCCCTCTGTCTGTCTGTCTGTCTGTCTGTCTTTCTGTCTGTCTGTCTGTCTGTCTCTCTCTCTCTCTCTCTCTCTCTCTCTCTCTCTCTTCTCTCTCTCTCTCTCTCTCTCTCTCTCTCTCTCTCTTTCTCTCTTTGGAATGGCCTTTATTTATCATACTATCATAATTTATATCCCTAAGGGGGGGGGACTGGATGTAAAAAAAAAAAAAAAGCACATGGGTGCTTATCATTATTCCCCAAATAAAAGAATTTGTCATTGTCATTGTCATTGTCATTGTCATGTTCTTTCCCTTCCTTCTCACATCTGTGCAGTATTAACATGCCGTTACATTTCGAGCGGGGCCTGTGCCGGCCACAAAACATATATACACACGGCGCTTGCTTGCTTGCAAATACAGGGGGAGGGGAGAGGAGGGGGGGGGGGGGAAGAGGGAGAGAGGAGAGAGAGAGGGGGAGAGGAGGAGAGAAGAGGGGGAAAGGGAGAGAGAGGAGGGAGAGAGAGATGATTTTTTTTTTAAAGGGGATTGGAATAAGCATCTTGTGTTTTTTAATCCAGTCCCCGTGTGTATGCGGTTTTGTAAATTTTGTCATTGTCCCACGGCACACGCCAGAGAGAGAGGGGAAAAATGAGAGAGAGGAGAGAGGGAGGAGGGGGAAGGAGAGGGAGAAAAAAGAGAGGAGGAGAGAGAAAAAGAGAAAGAGAGAGAGATGGTGTTTTGGGGGGAAGGTATAAATCAACAACAAGTTACTAAAGTGATGGGAAAAAAACCTCTTAAGTGCTTCCTGATTGTGTGTGTGTTGTGTGTGTGGCGCTGCGCGGTGTGTGTGGTGTGTGTGAGCGTGCGTGTGTTTTGTGTGTGTTTTTGTGTAAAATTTTGTTCCCAGTGTGTTTTGTAGCGTGCGGCGCGTGTTTTGGAGTGTGCGCGCGCGTGTGGGGTTTTGTTTTTTTTTTTTTTTTATGTTTTTTTTATTTGAGGATAAGGGAAAAAGCACCATTGCTTTTTTTTATCCAGTCCCCGTGTGTATGCAGTTTTTTCAATTTTGTTGTCCGTTCCATGGCACAAAATGGCCTACTCTTCCGAAAAGCGGAGGGTTTTAAAAGTGGGGGGGCAAGATGTTCCCCGTGTTTTGCACACGGGACCTCGGGTTTTAGTTCATCAGAAAATTTAGGGGGAGTGGAGTCAGCACTGAGTTAAACCCAAAAGGAAAAATCCTCTTGAAGAGAACGAACCGGTTCAGCGATCACGAATAATCATCTAACCACCCGGCTGCCTCTCCCGTTTGAGAGAGAGAGAGAGGGAGGGGAGAGGAGGGGCGGAAAAGGGGAGGGGAGAAAAGAGAGAGAGGACAGAAAAAAGACGACAGAAAAGAGACAGACAGACAGACAGACCGACAGACGAGAGCATGGATTTTAACATCACCTTCAAAAAACTTTACAACAAAAAATTTTTATGGGAAAAAGGATTCCACTGTGTTTTTGAATTCAAGTCTTTTCAAACCAATAACTTAATTATACCAAAATGTCAGACAAAAAAACACACCCCACACACACACAAAACACACACACACACAACCAAAAACACACACCA
>CM054167.1:20775729-20794122 GCA_028751875.1 Rapana venosa | reverse complement strand
CTGGGGCTCTCATTTTACTGCTTGATCCTCTTTGTAGGTCTGCGTTAAGTGCCAGATGCCTCACATGCGTAAAGCATGTTGAGGTGACTAGCGCGTTTAGTAACTTTACCTTGGTTCCGAGAGGGATGTTTCTGTCTCTCCATATGGTCTTCAGTCTTGCCATTGCTGCTGCTGTTTGTGCCGCTCTTGCTAGGATTTCGGTCTTCGATCCTTCCTCACTTATGATGGCTCCAAGGTACTTGAAATGGTCAACTGTCTCCAGTTCTTTTCCGCTGAGAGTGATCTTGGTGGTGATTGGCTGGGCACTGTTTGACATGAGTTGGTTTTCTCGGCGCTGATTTCCATGCCGTATCGTGAAGATATTTCGTCCAGTTGCTTTACTAGGTTGGCCAGTTCCTCTTCATTTCCTGCCAGACCGTCAATGTCATCGGCAAACCTGAGGTTGGTGATTGTTCGCCCTCCAGTGCTGACTGTGCCTGTGTGGTCTTCCAAGGCGTCAGTCATGATGCGTTCGAGGAAAATGTTAACAGGTCGGCGACAGCAGACATCCCTGTCGGACCCCAACTGAGGTACGGAACCATTCCCCTACCGTGCCCTGTACGAGTACTGCACTGGTGGCCTTTGAGTAGAGTTCCTTAATGGTGTGGATCAGCTTCTGGCCCATGTTGAATTTGTTCATGATGGCCCACAGAGCGTCATGCCATACTCTATCGAAGGCCTTAAAATCAATGAAGACGTTGAAGATGTCTTGTTGATGCTGGCTGTATTTCTCACACAGAACCCTCAGGTTGAATATCTGTTCTGTGGTGCTTCTATTTGGGCGGAAACCGGCCTGCTCTTCGGCGATGATCTCTTCTGCCTGTGGTTTCAGCCTGTTCAGGATCACTTTCAGCATGACTTTACTGGCATGACTTATGAGGCTAATTGTCCTGTAGTTTTGGCACTGCTGGAGATTTCCTTTCTTGGGGAGAGTGATGATGAGTGATTGGGTCCATGGTGTAGGCCACTCCCCGGTCTGCCAGATCTTGTTGCAGATACTTGTAAGGATGTCTGTCACTGCTTCTCCCCGTGTTGGATCAGCTCTGCTGGGATGTTGTCGATTCCTGCTGATTTTCCTTTCTTCAGCGATCTAATTGCTACTTCTACTTCCTCGCGTAGAATTGGGAAGTTGTCTTTATTCGATGAGGCTTGGCTTGCAAGAACGCTGGGTCGCCTAGCGTCTGATGATGTAGAGTTCGGAACAGTATTCCGTCCATCTGCCAACGATTTCTTCTTTTCTGTTAGGCAATTCCCTTCTTTGTCCTGGATGTTACTGACTCTAGCCTGTTTCTGTTTGGTGAGCTCTTTCACAATCTGGTATGCTCTTCTGCTATATTCTTTTCAGGCTCTCTTTCGGATTTCCTGGTACATTTTTCTCTATCCATTCCTCCTTGGTCTTCTCCCTGATCTTCTTGTTTACTTCTCTTGTATCAACTGCTCCTGTAGGGTTCTGCTCTTCTTCAGTCTCGTCTTTTGTCACATACAGATTCAAGATTTCATTCTGTGACCCGCCATGGTGTTGTGTTTTTCGGCGATGTTGCCAAGGGTATGTTGCTGTCTCAGATCATCATGTGTTTAAAATGGTGGTCATCGTTTTCGGCATCTTCTTCAGTGCCAGCAGTGGTGCAGAAATTTTCCCTCCTTGTGTTGCCTTGGAAGGACTCGCGATGGTGGTGTCCTTCAGTCTGTCCAGGTTGAACTTGGTCTGGTGTTCTTTGTCTTATTGAGCTCTTCAATCGGACTCTAAAGTTAGGAGCTCGAGGTCATGATCGCTGTTATGTCTGCACCTGGGAATTGTCCTCGTCTTGGCTCTGTTGATGCCAGATCAGAAAACCGGTTCCGCACCAGGATGTAGTCAATTGGTTGTGATGGATCCATTGGTGCATGCATGTCCAGCGTCGGGTCCCAGGATGCTTGTGTTCTCCAGGGGTATTGGCGAGCACCGTGTCGTTGTAGCTGGCAAATTCCAGTAGTCGGAGTCCTCGCTCATTGGTGATCGCATTACAGGAGGGACCGCAGAATTTGCTCCAGTCTTTCTTATATATATATATTGTGTATGTGTGCGCGCGCGCAACATTAAGAAGCAAGAATGTGCAGTTTCAAAACATTTACAAGTGTAAAGACAGGAAGATTTTTTTTAAAAAGTAATGTCCTTGAGTACTCTTGTTTCAAAAAAGATCGTTTTGTTGTCACATGGACTTTTTTTTCCCTTGCTGCCAAATCACACATTTCGCTTCGTTTGTTAGCTGGGCACACACAAAGAAACTATTAGTCTACCTTGTTGCTGCTCTTTCAAATGTTACTTTATTTATTTATTTTTTTAAAATTTATTCTTTTATATCGAGGATAATGGAATAAGCACTTTATTTTTTTATTTTTTTTATTTTTTATTTATACCACTTTAAGTCACGAGATTTCTCTGCGTGAAATTCGGGCTGTTCTCCCCGGGGAGAGCACGTCGCCACAAGAGCAGCGCCACCCTTCTTTTTTTTTTTTTTTGGTCTGGCCAGGACTGTATTTCTTTCCCTTATCAGAGTGGCTTTTTTCTAAGAATTTTGCAGGGACAACTCATCTCTTGTTTGCGTGGGTTCTTTTACGTGCGCTGCATAATTATCTATATAAACACGGGACCTCGGTTTATCGTCTCATCGGAATAAGACTATGCGCCCAGACACCACTCATGGTTAATGGATGGGGGAAAAGTTTTCGGGCTCCAGGACAGGATACGAACACCGCACACTTCCGACCCGGACTTTTTCGATTTCTAGACAGGCGCGTTACCTCTAGACCACGATCCACATTATGTGTCTTTGTTACATCCAGTCCCGTGTGTATGGGTTTGGGATTCTGTGTTCATCTGTTCCCACTTGCAACAATAGCCTACTTTCTTCGAAGCGGAACAGGATTAAAGACTGGTGCGCAAGATGTTCGCGTGCGTTCGCCACACGGGGACCTCGGTTTATAGTTCATCAAGGCTTTTCCTGTGTAGGTGTGTTTCTTTTCGGAATAAAACATATGTTTTTAGAAGGAATGTGCAGGACGGGTTAAACCTTCGCTGCTCCTCACAAGCAAAACAGTTGAGGGCTTGGGGTTCGATTCCCAGTCTCGCCTTTTCTTTCAAATTTGACGGGGGAAAAAAATAAAATCGAACCGAAATTTGAAGTCCTTCAGAAGAGACTCCAAACCGAGGTCCACTGTGTGAACGCACGCAGAACGTGTCTTGCGCACACACGTTGAAAACCTTTCGGAAGAGTAGGCCATTTTGAGCCCTGTGGGAATAGATAGATGACGACAAAATTAAAGAAAACAACAACCCATAACGCAATAACACTTGCAAATGGGGGTTTGTTGTTAGACTTGCCTAAAATCGGAATGGGGCTACTTAAGTGGTGTTGGGTGGTGGGGAGGGGGGGGGGGGTGAAGGGGGGGGGGGGGGGGGGGGGGGAGGGGGGGGGAGGGAGGAAAAAAGTGGCATACACAAAAATCTTACAATCTGTGAACCTCAGAGCTCTAGTTGAGAAACAACCCCTCCTCTCCCCCCCCCCCCCCCCCCCCCACCCCACCCAATCCCCAACACCCCCCCCCCCCAAAAAAAAACCCCACAAAAACCCACAAAAAACACCACCCCAACAACAACAACAACCCCCAAAACACAACAAAAAACAACACAACAAAACCCTAACGAAAACAAAACGAAAACAAAACGAAACAAAACACAAAAACCAAGCAAAAGAACAACAACAGCAGCAGCAACAACAACAAAAAACTCAACCATGTTGAAACCCATCCTCTTTTTTTTTCTTTTCTTTTTTCCCCTCCTCCTCCCCCTCCTCAGCGCTGAATTCGACCAATCAAATCGCCGGCGGTGCCTCAATGAGCCGTGCCGGCAGTCGGGAGGATGACGCCTTGGCGGAACAGCTTGCTGCCAGCTCTTCCCACGTCTGTCCGCCGCCCTCCTCAGCTTCGGGGCCCTGCGTGGTGCAGTGCCGTTACCATAGCGACTGCCAGGCCGACCAGGCCTGCTGCAGCAACGGCTGTGGCTACTCTGCGTCTCCACCACCCCAGTCAGTCCCCTCTATCCATTTGGTCCCTCTGTCTGTCGGGTGTGTCTGTCGGTGTTGTCTGTCTGTCGGTGGTGTCTGTCGGTGTGTCTGTCGGTGTGTGTCTGTATGTATGTCTGTCGGTGGTGTCTTGAAAGTTTGTCGGTGTGTCTTGAAAGTCTGTCGGTGTGTTCTGTCGGTCTGTCTGTGTGTATGTCTGTCTTTTTGTCTGTCCGTCGGTCTGTCTGTCGGTTGGTCTGTCTGTCCGTCTGGTGTGTTTGTGGTGGTATGTCTGTCTTTTTGTTGTCTGTCTGTCGGTCGTTTTATTTATCTGTCCGTCTGTCTCCCCGTCTGTCTTCTGTCCGTCCGTCTGTCGTCGGACTGTCTGTCTGTCTGTCTGTCGGTTGGTCTGTCTGTCCGTCTGTCGGTCGGCCGGTTCTGTCGGTCGTTCTGTCTGTCAGTCCGCCCGTCATGTCCGTCTGTCTGTCTGTCATTCTGTGTCTCTGTCTTCTGTCTGTCTGTCTGTCTGTCTCTGTCTCTCTGTGTCTCTGTCTCTCTCTCCTCTCTGTCGACCGTCCGTTCGTCCGCCTGTCTGTCTGTCTGTCTGTCTGTCTCTCTCTCCTCTCTCTCTCTCTCTTTTCTCTCTCTCTCTCTCTCTCTCTCTCTCTGTCCGTCTGTCTGTCTGTCTGTCTTTCGGATAGTTTATCAGCGAGTCATGTCTTGGTGTTGGACCTTTCGGCCAAAGGAGTTGGGGAGGTGTGTGTGTGGTGTGTGTCGTGTGTGTGTGTGTTTGTGTGTGTTTTGTGTGTGTGTGTGGGGGTGTTGTGTGTGTGTGTGTGTGTACTTTCTTGAATTAACGTCTGTTGGGGTGTGTGTGTGTGTGTGTGTGTGTGTGTGTGTGTGTGTGTGTGTGTGTGTGTGTGTGTTACTTTCCTTAATTTAAACGTCTTTTGTGTGTGTGTGTGTGTGTGTGTGTGTTGTGTGTGTGTGTTGTGTGTGTGTTGTGTGTGTGTGTGTGTGTTGTGTTTAGTGTGTTGTGTGTGGGGTGTGTGTGTAGTGTGTGTGTGTGTAGTGTGTGTGGTGTGTGTGTGTGTGTGTGGGGGTGTGTGTGTGTGTGTGTGTGGGTGGTGTGTTTGTGTGTGTGTGTGTGTGAGTGAGTGTGTGGTGTGTAGTGTGGTTGTGAGTGTTGTTTTGGTGTGTATGTTATTGTGTGTGTGTGTGTGTAGTGTGTGTGTGTGTAGTGTGTTGGTTTTGTGTCTTGTGGTGGGGTGTGTGTATGTGTGTGTGGTAGTGTGTGTGAGTTGTGTGTGTGGTGTGGGGTTGTGTTTGTGTGTATGTGTGTGTGTGTAGTGTGTGTGTGTGTAAGTGTGTGTGTAGTGTGTGTATGTGTGTGTGTGTGTGTGTGTGTGTGTTGTGTGTGTGTGTGGGTGTGGTTAGTGTGTGTGTAGTGTGTGTGTGTGTGTGTGGAGGTGTGTGTGTGTGTAGTGTGTGTGTGTGTAGTGTGTGTGTGGTAGTGTTGTGTGGTGTGTAGTGTGTGTGTGTGTGGTTGTGTGTGTGGTGTGTTGTGTGGTGACTGTGTGTGTGTACTGTGTGTGTGTTTGTGTGTTGTGTGGTGTAGTGTGTTTTATATGTTTTGTGGTTTTTGGTGTGTGGTGTGTGTGTACTGTGTGTGTGTGTGTGTGTGTGTGTGTTTTGTGTTACGGTGGTGGTGTGTATGTTGTGTGTGTACTGTGTGTGTGTTGTGTTGTGTGTGTGTACTGTGTGTGTGTACTGTGTGTGTGTTTGTGTGTGTACTGTGTGTGTGTTTGTGTGTGTGTATGTGGTGTGTACTGTGTGTGTGTGTACTGTGTGTGTGTACTGTGTGTGTGTAGTGTGTGTGTGTACTGTGTGTGTGTAGTGTGTGTGTGAGGGTGGTGGTGATGGTGCTGTACTGCTTCTGCCCTTAACATCTTCATTGAGATTTTAGAAAGCTTGCAGCTTGTAAGCTGGGTATATCTATCTATCTATCTATCTATCTATCTGTCTGTCTGTCTGTCTGTCTGTCTGTCTGTCTGTCTGTCTGTCTTTCTGTCCTGTCCTGTCCTGTCCTGTCCTGTCCTTCCTGTCCTGTCCTTGTCCTGTCCTTGTCCTGTCTTGTCCTGTCCTGTCCTGTCCTGTCCTGTCCTGTCCATCGTCCGTCCGTCGTCTGTCTGTCTATCTCTATCTATTTATCTATCTATGTATGTATCTATCTATGTATCTATGTATCTATCTATCTATCTGTCTGTCTGTCGTCTGTCGTCTGTATCTATCTGTCTGTCTGTCTGTCTGTCTGTACTATCTATCTACTATCTATCCATCTATCTATCTATCTATCTATCTATCTGTATGTCTGTCTGTATCTATCACTCATCTATCTATCTGTCTGTCTGTCTATCTATCACACCCATTCATCTGTCCACTATCACACTTCTGTCTCTCTGCATGTCTGTCTATATATCTCTGTCTATAACTATTTATCTACATCTACATACACACACACACACACACTCACACACATCATCATATACATCACACACTCTCTCACACTCACACACTCTCTCTCACACTCACACACTCTCTCTCACACTCACACACTCTCTCACACACACACACACACACACAACACACACACACACACACACCACACACACACACATTCTCACACAACAACAACACAACTCACTCACAATCACACTCACCACACACACACACCACACACACACAACACATCACACCACACACACACCACATATACACACACCACAACAGACCACCCGGCTTGTCCAATCACCAACGCAACGTTCTGACCCACTATAGTGTTCTCTATCCCCGCTTTCTCCCATTAGGTACAGAACGAAAAGATACGTTTCAACCCCAACGTGTCTGTCTTTCTATGTTTCTTCTTTCTTTCTTCTTTCGCTTCCCAGACCAGCAGAGCAAGCCGGGGTCGTGCCCGCCCTTGGTGTCTGCGGGTCTGGTGGACAGAGGCAGGTGCGGGCCAGGTGCCAGACCGATGCCGACTGCCAGGGCCGCCAGAAGTGCTGTCGCTCCATCCGTTGCGGAACCTCGTGCCTGGCTCCTTGCTTCCACTGGCTGTCCAGCACCAGGCTGAACCCCTGGCGCCTGTCGCACCGCTGCAGATACTGAGAGTGCAGCGCAGTGCAGCACAGGAGGATTCTTTAGGCTAAAAGGCACTGAGAGGGTCACAATCAAATTTCTTCTTTTTTTTTTTTTTTTTTTGGTAGGATCTTTCTTTTCCCCCCTGTTTTTCTTCTTGTTGAGGTGATACTAGTAGAGGGTACAAATCGAAATCGGATTCAAATTCCTTTCAAAAAAAAAAAGTTTTTTTTAAAAGTTTTTTTTTCTTGTTAAGATGTGATAATAATTGGAAGGTACAAATCAAAATCGGATTCAAATTCATTTCAGTTTTTTTTTTTGTTTAAAGAAAAGATATTCTTTTGAAGGTGTTTTTTTTCTTCTTGTTAAGACGTGATAATAATTGGAAGGCACAAATCAAAATCAGATTCAAATTCCTTTCAAATTGTAAAAGTGATTTTTTTTTTGTTTTAATTTTTCTTCCATGTTAGGGTGTGGTAATAATGGTAGGCAGAAATCAAAATCAGATTCAAATTCCTTTTAAAGTTAAAAAAAAATCTTTTGAGATTGTCTTCTTAAGATGATAGTAATGGAAGGCACACACATGAAAATCGAGTCAAATTCCTTTCACTTGTTGTGGATCTTCTTTTTCTTATTCAGTTCTTCTTGTTGGGTGATGTTAGTGAAATGCTCAAATCAAGATCAAATTCTTTAATTCTTTTTTAAAAAAATTCTAGGGGTCATCTTCTTTTTAATTCTTGTTAGAGTGATGCAATGGAAAAACACAGATCAGAATCGATTTCAGATGCCTCCAATTTTTATTAGCAACCTGTCTTTTTCAGTTCTCCTCGTTAAGATAATTATGAAAAGGACAAATCATTTAAAGAAATCTGTCATTCCATTCCGTTCATTTATTGAGGGACCTTTTCAGTTATGCTAAAATGGTACTAGTGAAAGGCAACAATCCAAAATCAGAATTCAAATTCCATTATTCCCTTCATTTGTCTATTTTTCTGAAAAAGATATTTATATATCTTCAGCTCATTTTGTAAGATGATATTCGTGAAAAACACAAATTGAAATCAGAAATCAAATCTAATTCCTTTTCACTTTTCAGGGGTAGGATTTCTCCTCCACCTCCTCCTTCTTTTTGTACACCCATACTAGTGGAAGACACAAATCGAGTCAGAATTCAAATTCTGTCATTCTTTTTGTCTGTTTATAATCTTCCTTTTTTATTCGCTCTATTTGTAAAATATATATATATATATGACTAGTGAAAGGCGCAGGCCAATTTAGTTTTGTTTTGTTGTAGTTTTGTTATTGATGTTGTTGCTGTTTTAACTCCTTTTATCTGTTTAAGATATCTTTTTTTTTTTAAAAAGATGACACTTGCAGAATGAACAAATTAAACTCGAGTGAAATCCTGTAAAACCTTTCATTGAATTATTGTTCTTAAAGGGACTCCCTCTTTCCAGTTTGTCTTCTTATTATGATATTAATGGAAGTCACAAATTAAAATAAAATTCCTTTTTTCCCTATTTTTTCTAGGGGTCTTCTTTCTTCTTCTTCTTCTTCTTCTTCTTTATCTTCGGGAGTGCAATGAGGCATCCCACTGAAGAACTAAATTAGCAAGTTCTCCATTTATGTCGGTTGTTCGCCAATATCTGGGTCTCAACACTTGTTTGCCTGGCCAGTTCATTCTGTAGAGCGTCGTGGAGGATTACACACAAACTCCAGACACAAAAGTCATGACTGAACAGCTGAAGTTGACGTGCCACATCTATTTGCAGCAGTATATCAATAAACTGTTACATAGCGAAAGTGGTAATCCACTTTGGTTTCCAACTTCAAAATATTTTGAACATGTTTTATATGTTCTTCCTAAAAAAAAAAAACCCACACAAAACCATCAGACATTTTGCAGATTTTTCATGTTTGTTTGAAGAAACTATTGTTCGTATTTCAAAGGTTTAAAAAAAATCTAGCATAATATTTTTTTAAATTATTTTTTAAGGATGGACGAAGAAAAAGAGAAAAGTTATTACTATATTACTATATTATCATCACGGATGCATTTTGTGCAGTTTTTTTCTTTATTTTGAATTCCTTTCAAAACTGACAACACTCACAGGGAGATTGTCTCTGCTTGTGTGGCACTGAGCGAATTGAACCAAAATTTTAAACCTGAAATATCATGTTATATACATATGACATGAATAATGTAGTCGTTGGTTGTACTGATCTGGGAAAAAGCGAACAGATATAAATTACTTGATCTGAAATAAATATATATGAATGGTAGGAACGATATAGCTGATGGTTGTACGGTTCTGGGAAAATCGAACGTAAAATTTTAACCTGATATCTATACACGTGTAATACATATACATAATTGTAGGTTGTACGGTTATGGGAAAATCGAACAGAAATATTTTATCAGAAAATAATTACGTGTGTAATCAATAAAGCGGTCGATGGTTGTGAAAACGGCGAAAATCGGACAGAAATATTAATTGATTATAAAATCTAGATGTAATGAAGAAAGTAGTACTGCTGAAAAGCATGATACAGAATGTGTAAAGAGCATGTGCTGGTATGTTTGCCATTATCATGGGCAATGTTTTGAAGGTAGAGGTTTTCATTAGGAACAATAATTATAGTTTGGTTTGGTTTGTTTTGTTGTTCGTGTTGTTGTTGCTGTTAACGTTGTCTTTGTTACCTCTGAGTCTTTTTAAAAAAATTTGTTTGCTTGAATTTTTGAAAAAAAAAATTTTAGTTGCTAATTTTGGATTATTTTCCCTAATGCCAATAGCATGGGGCTGAATAAAAACTGATGACATTGAAATGTGTGTGTGTGTGTGTGTGTTTTGTGTGTGTGTGTGTTGTGTGTGTGTGTGTGTTGTGTGTGTGTGTGTGTGTGTGTGTGTGTGTGGTGTGTGTGTGTGTGTGTCAATCATTTCTAAACATTAAATTTTGAAAGAGGAGAAGGGAGGGGAATTAACTGTCTAAATCTCACTTAGGAGAGGGTATGGTCAGGATATTCTCCCTTTGTAGAGACCCACATATTCATCTACTGATTTACGTTTTAAAACAAAAAAACCTTTATTAATGTATTGATTATTTTGATGATTTTTCAGTTGCGATTCCCGTTCAGGGGATATTTTCCCCTGGAGTTAACATCTGTGCAGATTCCACTCGCCCCAAAAGTCCTTCGGATAAGACCATAAACTGAGGCCCCGTGTGTGGTGTGTCAACACACAGAGAACATCCTGTACATACGTTAAAACCAGTTTCGCTTTTCGGAAGAGTAGGCCTTTATGTGCCAGTGGGAACGGATGATAAAATATACAAAACTACAAACTTACGGGGACTGGATGAAAAAACCCCACACGAGTGCTTATTCCGTTATCCTCGAAATAAAAGAATAAAAACAAAAAAAAAACCACTCGCCTCTCTCTGTGTCTCTCTCTGTGTGTTCTCTCCTCTCTCTTCTCTCTCTCTCTCTCTCTCTCTCTCTCTCTCTCTCTCTCTCTCTCTCATCTCTCTCTCTCTCTCTATATTTTCTGTCACGAGGCTGGAAAAAAACCATAATTATAAAACGCCGTACTACACACTAATGTCAATCTATTTTAACATAACAAAAACAAACACACACACACACACACCACACACACACACACACACACAACCACACCCCATTACCCCCTTCCCCTCCCCCCACACTTCTGATAATTAGGACTGATGTTGACAAGTGAATTTCACCTAGCCTATGCAACATCGAACAGGATGTGTCGGACAGAAGATTAAGGAAGGAGACCCAATACAAATGGGAACCACGTCAACATGGCATGAGTTATTGTCCCTGTCATCTGTCAAGAGCACTCATCATCATCAACAGTCCAGTGACCTTGGCGGTCGTGGAGGAGACACGAAAGACGATGCCGTGGTAAGTCTCCTCCATCCATCTCGGTCCTCGACTCTGCGCAGTAGTCCCATATGCTCCAGCTCTGTTCTCAAGTCTGGTCTAAGATCTTGCAGCTCTGTGTTACTTCCGCCCATGAGGTCAATGTCATCGGCAAACTGCAAGTTGTTGAGGGGTCTGCCGCCAATGGAGATGGTAGAGTGGAAGTCATGGAGGGTCTCTCTCATAATGTTTTCCAAGAACAGATTAAACAGGACTGGAGATAACAGGCATCCTTGTCGGACCCCAACTGTGGTTTTGAAGTAGTCTCCGACCTGATTGTTCAGAAGGACTGCACTGCTTGCAGTGTTGTATAGTGCTTGAATGGTTTGCACTAGTCCTTCTTCAATGCCAAACATTCTGAGGACCTGCACAGGCCTTCGTGCCATACTCTGTCGAAGCCTTCTTGAAGTCGATGAAGTTGTGGAACAGGTCTCTCTGATGTTGATGATATTTTTCCATCAGGATGTGCAATTAAAAATCTGTTCGATTGTGCTCCTGCCTGCCTGAACCCAGCTTGTTCCTCTGCAAGGTGTTCTTCTGCCTCCTTCTTGAGTTGATTCAAAATAACTTTGAGCTGATCTTGCTGGCGTGGCTGATGAGGCTGATTGTTCTATAGTTTTGGCATTGGCGTAAATTCCCCTTCTTGGGCAGGGGTATGATGAGTGATTGTGTCCATTCTGTTGGCCACTGTTTTGTCTCCCAAATCTTCTGACAGATAGCTGTAACATATGTGATGACTGTTTCGCCACCATGCTTGAGCAGCTCTGCTGGTATGTTGTCTGCTCCTGGGACTTTCCTACTGGTAAACTGCGGATGGCTTCTTCCACTTCTTCCCTCAGTATAGGTAATGGCGAGGGTACTCTTGATGTTGCTTCTTCCTCTTCTATTATGCTTTGTCAGGTTGGATTGGGTAGTTGTTAGTTCTTTGACAATACTCAGACCACCTGTTCAATGCAGCTGAGCTTTCTGTGAGGAGGTTTCCGGAACTGTCTTCAATGACTGATGATTTGGTTTGAAGTGGTTTTGTGAGTTTCTTCAGGGTGTCGTATGCCTTTTTACTGTTGCCCACTTTCATTCTTTTTTTTCGATCTCATCACATTGATCACTGATCCACTTCTCTCTGGCCTTTAACATTGACTTCTTCACAAGATTGTTGGCCTCCCAGTATTCTTTAGGGTTGGAAGACCTGGTTGGTTTCAGTGCTCTTCTTGTATTACAGAGGTCCAAGATGTCATTGGTAGTCCATGGCTGGTGTTTATTCCTCTGACGACCGAGTACCTCCTCTGCTGTTTCTCGGTCTGCCTCATTAAAGTTGTTGGTGAGGTCATTGATGTCATTGTCCAGGAGGGTTATTGCCGCAAAACGTCCGCCAAGCTTAGCTTGGAAGATCTCTTCACCATCTAGATCTTTCAGTTTGTCCACGTCAAATTTGATACGTGGGTTTGCAGGCTGTTTGTTTTTCTTCAGCTTCATTTTGAATACCAGCAGCACAAGGTCGTGGTCGCTGCCTATGTCAGCTCCAGGGTAGCTTCTTGTTCTGGCTCTGTTGATGCTGGATTTGAAGCGCCGCGGTGTTAAGATAAAATCTATTTGGTTATGGATCTTGCCGTTTGGCGCATGCCAGGTTGTCCTCCTTGACTGCTTGTGGGGATAGAGGGTATTGGCAATGGTAAGTCTGTGGGTGCAGGCAAACTCCAGCAGACATAGTCCCCTGTCGTTGGTCTCTCCAGTTCCAAACTGACCAACTGTTCCCGCCCATTGGTTGTAAGAGTCAGGACCTACTTTGGCGTTAAAATCCCCTTGAATGATGATGATGTCTTTCTTGGGTATCTTCATAATGGTTTCTTCAAGATCTTTGTAAAATTCTTCTACTTCTTCATCTGCATGGTCAGATGATGGTGCATAGATTTGTATGATGGTGATGTTCTTGGGCTTGGCCGACACCCGGATGCTGATAATCCTGCTGGAAGCCAGTGTACAGCTGATAATGCACCCCACTACTTCCTTTCTGACAATAAATGCCTCTCCATGTTGGTGATGTTTCTCTTGGCCACTGTACCAGATCTTGTTGCCTTCTTCAGTCATTGTCTCACCAAATCCTGTCCATCTCACTTCTCCTAGTCCAATAATGTCCCATTTATAGCAGCTAAGCTCATACTCCAGTTCTTGATTTTTCGGCACTGATAAAAAGAGCACTAGCTGGGGGGAAAAGCTGGCACGGTTATCTTTTAGTGGGCGCCCACATGCATGAACACACACACACACACACACACACACATGCCCACGTGCACAAACTGTTGTGTTTCTCATTCACACAAATTCCACTTCAGTCAAGTGATACATATGAACTGGTTTATTGACTAAAACAAACCAGCTGCCTACCGCTCATGCATAGCTAAGATGGCTCTCGCTGGGGTCCTGTTCTTCCCTCTTTTTGCCCAAACCAAACAATACCTAAACATCTCCCCCTTTTTGAGATGGAATCATACATTTGATAATACTTTTTTTAAAGTTCTCCCTTGGCATTAATAGATCTCTAAACATTATCTATGCACTAAAATTTTGAACCTTCATAGTTCATTAAAATGAACAAAATGATAGCAATGAAACATCCAAACAAGTTACTAAAATAGTGTGATTACTATACCCATTATAAATCTTCTCAACAACAGTTAATCATAAAACCATTGATAAATGATCAGTGGAAGAGAAAAAAATTATAATCATCAATAATGCATTTTCTGCACTTTGATACCACATTGTTTTGAGTTCTGTGATCTACTCTAAAATGAGAATCTACCAGACACAGGCACCAGATTCTCATGTGCATGTTGTTTTGAATTGTGATCTACTCTAAAAGAGAATCTACCAGACACGGGCACCAGATTCTCCTGTGTATATGTAAATGCACAAAGGTCTTTCACCACAATATGAATGTAAAAGCCCTAAGGCTCTGGTCTTTCGACCCACTTTTAGGCTGGAAAATCACACATAGTCATCTTTGAAATGGACCGGCCTGGCAGCTGTATAGCCATGTGAGGCCCTGGTTGCTGGCCTGGCTGGAACACCGGGAGTGGTGGGTGATGCCCTGGGTTCCACCATGTCCTCCGAATCACTGGCATTCCCAGAATGCTGAGGCCTCGACTCAACAGGGGTCTCTCCTGGTGACAGCAGAGTAGCTTCTATCGGTGACTGGACAGGATGCCACTGCAGATGTTTCCTGTTTCGTCTTTGGATACCAGATGGTGAGTTGACCAGGTACGTACGGTTTTGGGGGTCAGCAGCAACACGTACCTGGCTTCTTCCAAGTGCTCTCTGCATCTGTCTTGATGAGCACCTGGTCTCCTGGTCTCAGCTCTGACAGAGGCTGTGCACCATGCCTCCTGTCATAGCTGAGCTTGTAGGCTTCCTTCGTCTTCTGGTCTGCTTGGTGGATGACTGCATCATTGACCGGCTGGGGCATCAGCTGCTCCGGGAGTTTGGGAAGCTTTGATCTCAGGGGTCTCCCCATGAGGGCTACGGCAGGACTCACACACATACTCGAGTGTTGTGTAGTTCTGTAGTTCAGGAGTGCTACATCCAAAGATGGCTGCTCGAGCATCTTTTTGGCTATCTTCACTGCGTTCTCTGCTGCTCCATTTGCCTGCGGAAAGTGAGGGCTGCTGGTCTGGTGCTGGAAATCGTAGTCTTCTGCAAATCTGTGAAATTCAGCACACTGGAACTGGGGCCCATTGTCACTCACGATGACTTCCGGTATTCCACTGTGTGGCAAACAACCTGGTCAATCTGTTGACAACGATAGCAGCTGTAGTTGACTTCAATGGGACCACCTCAATCCAGCATGAGTAGTAATTCACCACTACCAAATGTTCCTTTCCTTGGTAGGTACAAAGGTCTACCCCAAGCCGTTGCCATGGGCGTTCTGGCAATGGAGTAGGACGAAGTGGCTTGTGCTTCTGAGAAGGTCGATTCTGACAACATTCTGGGCAGCGGTTGATCAGCATTTTCAAATCCTTGCTGATCCCAGGCCACCAGACTGCTGTCTGAGCATTCTGACGACACTTCTGTAGGCCCCGATGTGTTTCATGTAGCTTGTGCAGCACCTCCACACGCTGACTCCTTGGAACAACTATTCTGCCTTCATACACCAATAATCCTGACACTAGCAACAGTTCATCTCATACCTGATGGTAGGCCTGGAGGCTGGATGGTGTTCGACTTGGCCAGCCATTCAAAATGTAGTCCATGACTTGCTGTATTTCTGGGTCGTGCACTGTTGCCGCACGAAGTATGTCAACACGTTTAGGTGCAACTGACCAACTTGACTCCAAAGCTCTGGCATGAGCAGTCACAGTTTCAACTTTCTTTTCATCTTCTTCTGTATGTGGCATGGGACTTCTGGATAGTGTGTCTGCAATGATCAAATTCTTTCCTGGCACAGGAATGATATCGGCATTGAATCTCATGAGCCTAATCAACAATCTTAGGCAGCGGACTGGAACCTTGTCAATATCTTTGCTCTTGACCAGAGGAACCAGGGCTTTGTGGTCCGTCTGCAACTGGAAACTATCCAATCCAATGAGGTATTTGGAAAACTTTTCACAAGCCCAAGTGGATGCCAGACATTCCTTCTCTATCTGGGCATACCTCTGCTCTGCATTTGTCAAGCTTCTGGAGGCGTATGCTATCGGCACCAAGGTGACTCCTTCCCACTGCATTAGTGCCGCCTCTAGCCAAGGTGACTCCTTCCCACTGCATTAGTGCCGCCCCTAGCCTGTAACTACTGCTGTCAGCACTGACTACAGTTTTCCGTCCTGGTTTATAAAACCCAAGGGCTGATGGTGATGGAAGTTGCCTTTTGATCATTTCAAAAGCATTGTTTTGGGTTTCTCCCCATGTCCATGCTGTGTCCTTCTTCGACAGGTCTGTGATGGGTTTCATGGTAGTAGCCATTTCTGGAATGAACTTCCTGAGGTAATTAAACATGCCACAGACTGTCCTAAGTTCCTTCATGGACTTTGGAGCAGGCATCTCCTTGATGGCTTTTACTTTCTCCGGGTCTGGGCGAATTCCTTCAGCAGAAATGATGTGCCCAAAGAACTTGACCTCTGATTTCTTGAAGCAGCATTTTTCTCTGTTCAGTTTCAATCCACTTTCTTCAATTCTTTTGAGGACAGCATCCAGTCTTTCATCATGCTCCTTTTCATCTCTCCCGTAAATGATGATGTCATCCATTATGGCTTCACATCCCTCTAGTCCCTGTATGGTGTCTTTCATCTTCTCCTGGAAACACTCTGGACCCAGAGATATCCCCATTGGCACTCTTTTGAAAGCATAGCGGCCAAACGGAGTTATGAAAGTGGTCAGACTGATGCTCTCTTCCGAAATGGGAACCTGGAAGAACCCAGATGACGCATCCAGTGTGGTGAAGTACTTTGCCCCTGCTAACTGTGGTGCAATGTCTTCCAGATTTGGCAACATGCAAAATGGCCTCTTCACAGCCTGATTCAGTCTTTTGAAATCAACACATATTCTGACACTGCCATTCGGTTTCACTACTGGTACCATTGGAGCACACCAGTCAGTAGGCTCCTTCATCTCCTGAATGATGCCATCCTTCTGCATGTGCTCCAACTCTGCTTTTACCTTCTTCTGGAGAACAAAAGGAACTCGTCTAGCTGTAGTGATGCAATATGGGGTTGCATTTTCTTTCAGCCTGATCTGCACCGGGTCTGTTTTCAATAGGCCAGTGTGACCAAACACATTTCTTGATGTTTTGGAGAGTTCCTGGACTCTTTTCACTATCCACATTTTCTCTGCCACATTTCGACTTAGCAGGTTGCTACCTACACGATTTTTGGCCACCACTACTCGAAATTTGAAGATTTTTCTTTTATACACCACTTCTGCAAAGAACTCTCCCCTCGTTTCCAGTTTTCCTCCAGCAGAAATCAAACTGACCTTGGTAGGCCTAAGCTGGGTTTTTGTTTTTAAAAACTGGTTGTAGGTTTTCTCATTCATGATACACACATCTGCCCCTGTATCTATTTTGAACTTGACTAGTGTTCCTTTGATGCTGAGATTCACATTCCATGCTCTGTTATTGTCAGCTATCACTGTATCAATGATGTACTCCTCCTCTTCAACAACCTGATGTTCTGCCACTGCTTCTTGTATTGATCTACACTTCCTTTCGAAATGTCCTTTCTTCTTGCATCTTCCACAAAATTGTCCTTTTGCAGGGCAGGCTCTTTCTCTTCCATGTTCTTTACCGCATCGATCACACTCAGAACCCCAAGGTGAGGTCTGACGAAACCTTCCTCGTCCTCTACTGGCATTTTTGGCTGATGCTCCTATAGTGCTGCCCCTGGCTGATGTGCCGTTCCCTCTTTGAACTTGACCTTAACCACCCCTACCGATCTGATAGCCTGGTAGGATGACCTGGCTTCATCTGAAAAAGCCATGACGTTTTGCTGCTTCATTTGGTCCTTGATCTGTTCATGTTGGCAAGCTATTTCTACCGCTTTGTTCAGTGTGAGGTCATGTATCAACTGAAGTTTTTCTTTCAGCCTGGTGTCTCTCAGGCCCACAACAAACCGATCCCTTACTTGATCTTCCATATCTACGTAATTGCAGTGAGCAGCCAGAGCTCTCAGCTCTCTGTAAAATCCTCCACTTTTTCTGACTCTTTCTGTTTCCTTTCTTGAAATGTTGTTCTTTCATGTATGATATTTCGTTTAACTATGAAATATGAGTCAAATTTGCTCACCAGGGTATCGAAATATGTATCTCTCTCCTCCACTTCATGAGCATCCTCGCCTTCTCCTTCCATTCTTGTCCCAAACGTGAAGGTTTTGAAAATCTTCTCTGATTCATCTCCCATCACATACAATAACTGTGTCTCTTTGAACTTCACCATCTTCTTTTGACAGATTGGAAGCATTTCTGTATCTTTTGAATTTAAGTATCCACTCTGGCCACTCTTCTGGTCGGAAGGAAAATGGTTTGGGGGTAGCTAAATTCTGCATTTCCATGAAGAAATTACACCATGAGGCTTTCTAAGTTTCTCCTTCTAATCTACTCTGTGAATGCAGGCACAGAATACTGGTCACTTCTGACACCATGTTGTGTTTCTCATTCACACAAATTCCACCTCATTCGAGTGATACATATGTACTTGTTTATTGACTAAAACAAACCAGCTGCCTGCCGATCATGCATAGCTAAGAT
>CM054167.1:20765729-20770729 GCA_028751875.1 Rapana venosa | reverse complement strand
GAAGAAGACGAAGAAGAAGAAGAAGAAGAAAAATAATGATGATGATAATAATAATGAAGATGAGGACGACGACGATAATAATAATAATAATAATAATAATAATAATGTTATATCAGACTGGTGTAATGTTTTCAGTGTTCCCTTTTGTTCTTTTTTAAAAACTTAAAATACTGCTTTTTTAAATTGGACTTTCTCTCTTTTTTTCCAATTATTATTATTAATAATAATAATAATAATACATGGAATTTATACAGCGCTATATCTTGCAAAAAAAAACCCCAAATCAAAGCGCTTTTAACATGTGCCCAAGATGTTCTGCATGCATTCACACATGGGGCCTCAGTGTAGTCTTATCTGAAGGACTTTTGGGGGGAGTGGAGTCAGTACTAATGCTAACTCCGAGGCCAAAGTCCCCAAAATGAGCACCCCCATGGTGGCTTGATCCCCAGCCTTCAGATCACGAGCATGACGCTGTAACCACCAGGCTATCCTGCTCCCTGCTTTACTTCCTTTAAAATTGTCCCGTCAGATTTTATTCCACTTGTGTGTTGTTCTAGCTGCATCATGAAATTACAGGTGTACTCTTTTATTTCACGGCGGGAAGACAGTCTAGTTGTTTAAAGAGATTGCAACTTCAAAAGAGGAATAAACCTTTTAACATAAAAATTTATTCTGGATGACTGTACTGCTAACCAAGATACCGTTCGCCTTTTGAGACAATATGCTTTGGGTTTTTTTTAGTGACTTAACTGCCTTTCATTCAGTCATAACCAAGCTGTATGAACAGACATACCAAACAAACGCATAAGGAAACCCATCCCAACAATGTAAAAGATAAACAGCAGTGTATTTGTTATATGTGACTTCAAGACAAAAATATTCAATAGGAATGTTGGTGCTTACTCTTTGAACAAGTTAGGAGCATTTGTATGCAATCAGCAGCAGCGAGTTAGTTATTCATGGCAATGGTGGGAAAGTATAATTTTGTTTTTTTCTTTATGCTTCTTCATTCCTTTTCTTCCTTTTGCGCTTCTTGTCGCCCGTGCGGACAGCTTTGACCTTGCCGGCCTTCTTGGCTCCCTTGGAACTAACTTTGGGTGGCATGGTGCTCGTGTCAATTGGTTAGTATGTTTGTTGGTAATTAATCCCAATTGGTGTGTGTATACATGCGCACGGCTACTTGGCGCGTACATGGGTGTTTCCGGTGATTAATAATAATAATAATAATAATAATAATGATAATAATAATAATAATGATGATGATGATGATGATGATGATGTGTGGAATTTATGTAGTGCTGGATCTTGTAAAATAGACTATATCCAGCAAAAATACCATTGTTGGTTTTTCTCTTTTTAAAAAAATTTTGGAATTGATTATTTTACTTTTTTTTTGGTTTTATGTGTAGCTTGTGTCCCCCCATCCCCCTTGGTTTTTTTTTTTAAATGACATAATATTCGTTATTCGTAAACTAAAAGAAAACTTTCGTTTTTTGACACGAATGATGCAAGGTACGTATGTGTACGTCTGTTGTCTGCTCCACTTCACACTCATGTGTGATATTTCAGTTGTCATGCTTGGTAAACTTGGTAGGCTGGTGTGTGTGTGTGTATGTATTGAAGACTCCACGTCATCGGCATGCATCTGTTTGTGGTCAGATAGTATACGCGTATACTCATTCATCCTCACAATTCAAGGAATGAAAATGTCCCAGCAAAGTTTGAAAGATACAACTGGGAAGTTGTGGCCACACTGTTACGAACTGGACATATTGTCATCTGCTTCGAAATAATCAAGGAAAGTTTGGAAGCTGATGTTGGATAAAATCACCACAGATTCAGTTTACAGGTTGGTGTGACATATCCAGTGGATTTTATGTCGAACCAATAAGCCTAGGATTTTTTTTAAACGAAGAAACTGTTATTTATTTATTTATTTTGGGGGGGTCAAGTGTGTGACTGGTTACTCTGCACAGGAATAGCCTACTCTCTCTAACTGTGCGACAGATTCTGTCTTTAGAATCGACAAGAAAAGGTAAGTCACTTTTTTTAAAAATGTCTCCAGTCACTGCAAATGCTAGACAGACAGTGTTAGGTTAGGTTATGAATGCAAAGAGGGTTGGGAAACAGTGAAAGGGGTCAAACCGGCAGCCGTTCATACCCTGCATAATATCACGATTATTCAGTCTATAGCCGTTAAGCCTAGCCTTCTGCTGGATTGTGAAATGCTATTTCGCTGATGAAAGAACACCCCAACCTTTTTTTCCCCCTATGGATGCCAACTTTTGTTAATAAAAACATATATATTCATCGTTTTATCACACATCTCTAAGACCGGCAACTGTATCAGTACTGTTGTTCATTTCTGTGGCAGAAATTATTTAGTAGCTCGTTATCAGATGCGTGATTGAAACGATTCGCCGTTATATTTGCTAGGCCAAAAAACATCATATTGAAATCATCAACCGTAAACCCGCTAGGTGCAGTGTCAAGGTTGAATCCGTTGTTTTGAAAATAAGCAACCCAACCCTGTTGCGCAAGAGGCCAGGTTGACACAGTAAGTTGTATACAGTCACCGTTGTTATACTGCTGGCGGATCGGGGGTCACCTGCATACGTAGAAGCGCAATTGCAGGTTCACTCCCCGTTTAAACCCAAACTACCCCCCCCCCCCCCCACCACCACCACCACCACCACCACCCCTCCCATCCTCTAGACCTCGAGTGGTACCGGTCTGGATGCGTGCTAGTCTTTTGGATGAAACGATAAACTAAATGTGCATCTCGTATCATGTAAAAGAACCCACGGCAACAATGAGACTTATCCCTGGAAAAAAAAACTGTGCAAAAATGTCACTTTCACAGGGAAACAAATACTCATTCAAACAGAAATTAATAAAAGAAAAAAACAAAGGTGGCGCTGCTCTTGTGGCCACGCACTCTAACCTGTAGAGAGCTGCCTGAATTTCATGCAGCAAAATCTACCGTGACTGAAAGTGGTATACAATACAATATAGTCTAGTCTGATATAATACGGTAGGTTGATACTGATTAATTTTGTTTTGGGCAACTTCTCCCAGTACTGTTATGAAAGCTTGCACTGTACTGGTGAAATATCTCCCAAAGCAGTACAACAATGTTGAGAAACTGAATAAGCTTCCAGTTTAAAAAACACACCCCACCCCATGTGTGTGTGTGTGTGTGTGTGTGTGTGTGTGTGTGTGTGTGTGTTTATGGGTCATGTGTGTGTGTGTGTGTGTGTGTGTGTGTGTGTGTGTGTGTGTGTGTGTGTGTGTGTGTGTGTGTGTGTGTGTGTGTGAGTGAGTGTGTGTTTATGCATCGTGTGTGTGAATGTGTGTACGTGTGTGTATGTGTGTGTGTTTATGCATCGTGTGTGTGTTTATGCATCGTGTGTGTATCGTGTGTGTGTGTGTGTGTGTGTGTGTGCTGTGTGTGTGTGTGTGTGTGTGTGTGTGTGTGTGTGTGTGTGTGTGTGTGTGTGTGTGTGTTTATGGGTCATATGTGTGTGTGTGCGTGTGAAAGCAGGCTGACGATCCCTTGCATTTATATTGTTATTATAGTGATAGTGTATCGTCTTTATAATTGTATTCTACTCTCCGAGACACCGGTTTCAACATAGGTATAGTACAGTAGAGTAGAGTAGAGTAGAGTAGAGTATTGTATAGTATGGTATAGTAGAGTATAGTACTAGTAGAGTATGGTATAGTATAGTATAGTAGAGTAGAGTATTGTATAATATGGTATAGTATGGTATAGTAGAGTATGGTATAGTAGAGTATAGTATTGTATAGTATGGTATAGTATAGTATAGTATTGTATAGTATGGTAGAGTATTGTATAGTATAGTATTGTATAGTATGGTATAGTTTAGTATAGTATTGTATAGTACAGTATAGTATAGTATGGTATAGTATGGTATAGTAGAGTAGAGTAGAGTATGGTATCCTACCTAGGATCTTCTCTCTCACACCTGTCCATACTTCACACAGCCCCTTCCATCTCCATTACCTCGCCTTAGCGTCTGTCCCTCTGTCTGTCTGTCTGTCTGTCTGTCTTTCTGTCTGTCTGTCTGTCTCTCTCTCTCTCTCTCTCTCTCTCTCTCTCTCTCTCTCTCTCTCTCTCTCTCTCTCTCTCTCTCTCTCTCTCTCTTTCTCTCTTTGGAATGGGCTTTATTTTATCATACTATCATAATTATATATCCCTAAGGGCGGGGACTGGATGTAAAAAAAAAAAAAAAGCACATGGGTGCTTATTCATTATTCTCCAAATAAAAGAATTTGTCATTGTCATTTGTCATTGTCATTGTCATTGTCTCTCTTCCCTTCCTTCTCACACTCTGTGCAGGCATATTAACATGCACGTATACATTTACGAGCGAGCCTGTGCACAGGCACACACATACATATATACACACGCGCGCTTGCTTGCTTGCACACATATACAGAGAGGGAGGGAGAGAGAGAGGGGGGGGGGGGGGAAGAGGGAGAGGAGAGAGAGGAGAGAGAGAGAGAGAGAGAGAGAGAGAGAGAGAGAGAGAGAGAGAGAGAGAGAGAGATGACTTTTTTTTTTTAAAGAGGATAATGGAATAAGCACTCATGTGTTTTTTACATCCAGTCCCCGTGTGTATGCGGTTTTGTAAATTTTGTCATCTGTTCCCACCGGCACACGCCCAGAGAGAGAGAGAGAGAGAGAGAGAGAGAGAGAGAGAGAGAGAGAGAGAGAGAGAGAGAGAGAGAGAGAGAGAGAGAGAGAGAGAAGAGAAGAGAGAGAGATGGTGTTTGGTGGGAAGGATATGAATCAACAATCAAGTACTAACATGTGATGGGAAGAAAAACATGCTTAAGTGCTTCCTGATGTGTGTGTGTGTGTGTGTGTGTGCGCGCATGCGCGCGTGTGTGTGTGTGTGTGTGAGCGTGCGTGTGTGTGTGTGTGTGATTTTGTGTCAAACTTTGATTCCAGATGTGTGTGTATGCGTGCGCGC
>CM054167.1:20748229-20758229 GCA_028751875.1 Rapana venosa | reverse complement strand
CTGGCTTGTGTGTCTCAAGTGGTCTGGACTGTATGATCTGATCTGGCTTGTGTGTCTCAAGTGGTCTGGGCTGTATGGTCTGATCTGGCTTGTGTGTCTCAAGTGGTCTGGCACAGATGGTTTATGAGCGCCTGTGTTCCGTTATTGTATAGCATGGGATTGCTTTGTGGTAGATTGGAAATGGCAATGTGTATGCCTACCTTGGCTTGGGATATTTAACACCAACCCCTGGTATACCACAGGCGATGGCAACTAGCAAGTACTGAGTGGTAAGCGTGTGACAAGCCCCTAACATCACCGTTACCCCCACTGACCTCCCACCACAGTCCACAGCCAGTCCAGAATCAGGTCAAGCTCAAGTATTGACCTTCCCCAGTAAAGTATGCTACTAATGCTTTGGAGTTTAGCAGTCTCGTGTGCGTTTTTGTTTGGTTAATATCGATAATAATTATATGCTGATTTAATTATGTGTATATATACTCCTTAGCTGCCAAACTGAACCAGTCAAAATAATCATAGCATGTCATAAGCTATTTGCTTGTTATCGCTCTCAAGTTGTGTATTGTATAATTATTATTCCCGTTTTCTCGATAAAGATCCATTTAAACCGATGATGTCATGTTTGGTCATGTCACATCCAGCTGTAAGAAATTATCAGAACAATGTGCTGCAATGTTTTGTATTGTATTGTATTGTATTGTATTGTATCTATTCATTTATGTATTTCTTTTGTCCCTCGGCTACAGCCTCGAGGTTTACCGATAGTGAATTTTTGCGGATGCGACCGTTTCTCCACCATTGAGGTAGCCACATTCCGACATGGGGAATGATGTCTAAACACGACACCAGTGTGTAGCCGTCCCTTTTTTTCTTCTTCTTGGTTTTGGTTTGATTTAGTCATTCGTTCCCAGCTGCATGCAATGGCCTACTCTTCCGAAGGTGGAACGGGGTTTTTTTAACGTGTGCAAGACTTACGCGTGCGTTCGTACACGGGGCATCGGTTTATAGTCCTTCGGATGAGACTATAAACCGAGGCCCCGTGTGCGAACGCATGCAGAACATCTTGCGCACACGTTAAATCCTGTTCCGCTGTTCGAAAGAGTAGGGCCATTGTGTGCCGGTGGGAACAGATGGCAAAATTTTAAAAAACCGTATACACACGCAAACATTTTTTTTTTAAGATTCAGCGCTATATAAATTCCATACATTATTATTATTATAGTCTCATCCAAAGAGTTTTCGGGGGAGTGGAGTAGGCACTGATGCTAAATTCAGGGGGGGGGGGGGGGTTCCCCTCGAACTGGGTGGTGTCTCGGTGGAGGCTTGAACCTGTGCTGTCAGATCTCTAGTTCACCGCTCTAACCACCAGGCGCGCTCTCTCTCTCTCTCTCTCTCTCTCTCTCTCTCTCTCTCTCTCTCTCTCTCTCTCTCATCAAAATAGAACCGCCTTAAAGGATAAATACTGCTGGTTTTTTTCGTTTAAGTGTGCTTTTCAAGCTGAAAAGTATCTTCGAATAGTCACTGACAAATGGCATCGACTAATTTATGCAAGATTTCGACTAAGAACACTCGGCTTCAATGCAAACAAAAGATGTTTTCAACCTGGGACGTCCACACAGTTCCTATGCCCTATGTGTGGTCATATTCTTGATGAAGAAGTGCATTTCCTGTTTCCATACGTGAAAACTGTAGTGTTCTCAATCTAGAAGCTTTCCGAAGGCAAGATATGTTTTTCTATCTAATCGTCTGATGAGGATATTGTGATCAAATCTTTTGCAAAGTTTATTGCTGAAGCACTGAAATTAAGACAATTACAGCTAAGTTCCAATTAGCTTAACATTTGTGACTAAACTAAAGTAACATTTATATTATGTAAACTCCAGCATTTTGTGAAACACCTAAAGAAACATTTATAATTACGCTGTAGTCTCCAGCAAGAATATTTTTGAAAATTTCACATACAATGTCAATGGATGGTCTAATATAGCATTCTAGAATGTTCTTTTCATTATTTTAGTTATTGCTTATTGGTTCCTATTGTTCATCCTTGTTATTACTTTGTGTTCATTTTGAAACTGAGTTTACGTCAGAGCTTAAAGTCGTATCCGTTCATAAGAGCTCATTTTTGGTTTTTTTGGTTTTCATTACGTTAAATGCATCATGTGATTTTTCTTGTATTTATTTGTATTTACAAAAGAAAGTCGTGTATAACCCCCCTTGTCAATAGGCCACTTTGGACAATGACAATAAATTGGTCAAAGCGTCAAAGCGTCTCTCTCTCTCATCTCCATTTAAAATTAATTCATGGTCACTTTACCAGACTTTTGGATAGGTGAAAGTGAAGGTGAAGTAGCTATTAGGCTTATAGCTTGCTCATGGGGTTTTTGTGTGTGTTGTTGTTGGTGGTGGTTTTTGTTGTTGGTTTGGCTGGTTGGTTGGTTTTTTGGTTGGTTGGTTGGTTGGTTTTTTGGTTGGTTGGTTGGTTGGTGTTTTGGTTGGTTGGTTGGTTTTTTTGGTTGGTTGGTTGTTGTTGTTTTTTGTTGGTTGGTTGTTGTTTTGGTTGGTTGGTTGGTTGGTTTTTTGGTTGGTTGGTTGGTGTTTTGGTTGGTTGGTTGGTTTTTTTGGTTGGTTGGTTGGTGTTTTGGTTGGTTGGTTGGTGTTTTGGTTGTTTGGTTGGTTTTTTTGGTTGGTTGGTTGGTGTTTGGTTGGTTGGTGATTTTTTGGTTGGTTGGTTGGTTGGTTTTTTGGTTGGTTGGGTTGGTTTTTTGTTTTTTTTGGTTGGTTGGTTGGTTGGTTTTTTGGTTGGTTGGTTGGTTGGACGGTTTTTTTGTGGGTTTTTTAGGGGGGGGAGGGGTAGGTTGTTGTTGGTGTTTTTTTAACAAGTCTAGTAGCTTGCCTGGGGTTTTTTTTCTTTGTTAATTTGGTATTTTTGTGGTGCGCGCGCGTGTGTATGTGGGGAGGGAGGGGGGTGACACATGCTTGTATTTTCGAGTTAAAAGTGCCCCAAACACTAAGTTATCATTTTGAGAGCCGTTCCGGAGTTTCCTAAGACATCATAATTGTCGGAGCACTCGCTTTCCCCCAGCCAAGTTAAGCAGCGTCGAGCGTGGTTACCACTTGGATGGGTGACCGTTTGCGCGCCTTGGCTTCAGTACAGTTCCCCCAGTTCACCCAGCTGTAAATGGGTACCTGCCCTCTTTAGGGTCAGGGAAGGTAAAGCAGCGAGGGAGATGAGATGGGCGCTACCGCCCTCAATATGCTGGCCCTAGAGAAGTGAGGTCTCTGACGCCTCGCTCCCCTACGACCTTATAGGTTATGGGACTCCTTTACCTTTACCTTTTACCAACCAACAGCTTCCCTAGGGGCTAGGCTAGGCGGGTCATTGGATACACGAATTTAGGGAAAAAAAAGTCACAGGAAAAAAGTCACAGAATAAAAGTCACAAAATTGAGTAGGAAAAAAAGTCACAGGAAAAAAAGTCACAATCAGCCAAGTCAAATCCAGTTCAAGTCAACAACTATTTATTTCATCTGAGCAGGATAAAAGCCAATGTCATAGATTCCAGACAATCACTAAAAGATTTTTTAACATTGCAACAATAGCAGTCTAGCTCCTCTAGCTATATGCAGACCCATTCATATGCATCAATTAAGATTAGGTCTCTCTCTCTCTCTCTCTCTCTCTCTCTCTCTCTCTCTCTCTCTCTCTCTCTCTCTCTCACACACACCACACACACACACACACACACACACACACACACACACACACACACACACACACACTTTTTGTTGTAGAAGAGAGTACATCACACAGCTCTGTTCAGCCTGATATCCCAGCTAACTCCTCGAAGAAGTTCCTCCACAGACTTCCTCCCATCCCGACGTTCGATACAGAGATTTCGCAGTCGCTCCTGCATCTGCACGTATCGTCGCTGGACTTGCTTGGCTGGTGGATTGCCTGCAGCATTGTGACTTTTTTCCTGTGACTTTTTTTCTGTGACTTTTTTTCCTGTGACTTTTTTCTGTGACTTTTTTCCCGTGACTTTTTTTCCGATTACCGGATACACTGTAATCATTCGATAGTCTACTGCAATCATTCGATACACTACTGTAATCATTCAGTACACTGTAATCATTCAGTACACTGTCATTTTTCGTTCGATGCACTGTAATCATTCCTTCGATACGCTCTAATCATTCGATACACTGCACTGTAATCTGCTTCGTCACCGTGGCTTAGCTGGCGAAAGACAGGAAGAAGAAAAACCACAGGGGGATGGACTGTTACCGCTGATTAGTTCAGGCTGTGCATGCACGGTCGTTGTCCTTGCATGCCTTCATTATATGAGCATGGGCTTACAAATGCTAGCAGAGGCGGCATGCAGGGTCATTGGGAGACCAAAGCTGTGCTGACATCTCGTCTCCTTGCATTGATTAGAGGCGGACATTGTCAGGTATATTACCCAGAACACACACACACACACACACATACACAAAACACTCACACACATACACACACACATAAACACTCACACACACACACAATACTGTGAAATTAGACGCTTCCTGCTTGCCGTAGAAACAGCGATTCAAGATGGCGATTCAAGATGGCGGACCAGAGAGATTTATTTTATTTTTATTTTAGTTTTTAAAATTATATTTTATTCTTTTATATCCAGGATAATGGAATAAGCACTTATTTGCTTTTTTTTACATCCAGTCCCCGTGTGTATGCGGTTTTGTCAATTCTGTCATCTGTTCCCACCGGCATACAATGGCCTACTCTTACGAAAAGCGGAACAGGATTTAACGTGTGCGCAAGGTGTTCTGCGTGCGTTCGCACACGGGGCCTCGGTTTATAGTCTCATCCGAGAGAGAGAGAGAGAGAGAGAGAGAGAGAGAAGAGGAGAGAGAGAGAGAGAGAGAGAGAGAGAGAGAGAGAGAGAGAGAGGAGAGAGAGAGAGAGAGAAATCCGTAAAGCTTCAATATATATATAACACATACCTTGTTTTCCATTCTTCAGTTGAGTTATTCTTCGCCAAAGATTCTTTTTACATGTTTTTGACAAGTTTGTATTGCAACATTCTTTTTTTTTTTTAATTCAGAAATTTGGGCTCTTAATTTGTTGGCTTTTTATTTTCATGGACAAGTTAACAATCATAACACAAAACTTTTTTTTTCTTTAATAAAAGTTGCCTAATCGTAAACAAAAAAAGAATGGGGCATTCTTTGTCTATGAAACTTGAGCTTGCAACGTTTTCAGCTTGTACGTTTGTTTGTTTTCTTTCCAGAGTCTTACTGATTTGAATGTAATCACTTGCCTGCATGAATACCAAAAGTCCTTCGGATGAGACTATAAATCGAGGTCCCGCGTGCGAACGCACGCAGAACATCTTGCGCACACGTTAAAACCCGTGCCGCTTTTCGGAAGAGTAGGCCATTGTGTACCGGTGGAAACGGATGACAAAATTTACAAAACTGCATACACACGGGAACTGGATTTTTAAAAAGCCCACACGAGTGCTTATTCCATTATCCTCAAAATAAAAGAATAACAAAAATAATAAACTGGACATCATTTAACACACACACACACACACACACACACACACACACCACACACACACACACACACACACACACACACACACAGAATGACACAGTCTATGTCCACATGCAAAATTTAAATCACCCCGGTTACTCATAACAAAACATGTTTTGAGACAAATAGCTATTGTGTTCGATAGAGCAGACAGTGAAGTGTCCGGAAAAGGAAAAAGAAGAAGAAGAAAGAAAAAAAGACACATCCCCCAAATGACAGAAAATCCTGGTGTTGACTGCCTCCCCCGACCTGAGGTCCGGTTTGTGGTATTAATTTAGATTTGCTGACGTTACCGCCAAATGCCGACGTTACCGCCAAATGCCGACGTTACCTCCAAATGCTGACGTTACCTCCAAATGCTGACGTGTTCCCTTCGTTCACAGCTCCAGTGAAGATAATTATAGAGTCTGTAGCTACATGAAGCTTTTTTTCAGGGGAAGGGAAAAGCGGATACATACAAGTATGCATTTTACCCCCGTCATTGCTTGGTGACCGCACGCGCAGCATCAGCAATAACAAATGCAACCGCTTTCTCATCTAAAAAAAAAGAAGAAAAAAAGATTAGACTTCGTGAGGATTGAATATCATCATTGTCATCATCATCATCATCGTCATCATATTTATCATCATCATAGTAATCACCATCATAATCTTTATCATGATGATGATCACCATCACCATCATCATTATAGTCATCACCACCATCATTACCTTCACCATCACCACCAACACCTACCACACAATCGTCGTCGTCGTCGTCGTCATCGTCATCATCTCTCATTCACTTGACCTAGATGGTCTTGGGTAATAATAATAATAATAATAAAATAATAATAATAATGTATGGAATTTTATATAGCGCGCATCTTGTAGAGCAACAAATCAACAGCGTCTCAGGTGTTTTTTTATTAAAAAATCAAGGATAATGGAATAAGCATCATGTGCTTTTTTATCATCCATCCCGTGTGTATGCGGTTTTGTAATTTTGTCATCTGTTAACCGGCACACAATGGCCTACTCTTTCGAAAGCGGAACAGGATTAACGTGCGGGCAAGATGTTCGCATGGTGGGGGGGGGGGGGTGGGGGGGGGGGGGGGGGGGGGGAGTGGGGGGTGTCGACAGTTACATCCAGGCTGGTCTGTCATTCTGTCTGTCTTAAGCCTTTCGCAGCAACAACACTACAGCCATGTCAAGGCCGGTCCAGTCAGGCTTGTGATGTTAGTTCTGCATCATCCACTTCTTCATCTGTCTACCCCTAGCCTCTTCTTCCTCCCTCATGTGTCCCACAGTAATTATAGGGTAGTCTTGGCAGGAGAACTATGTGACGTGTGACGTGACGTGACCAGACTGTGTCAGCTTCCTCCTCTTTACAACAGCCAGGAGGAGTTCCTGTGGCCCATCTTTCATGATTGAAATAGGAAACAAGGTGTTCTCATAGCCTGTGCGGTGCTTAGAGGAGCTGAGGTAACAGAGGTACCTCAGCTTCTCTAGGGGGTCAACGTTTTGAGGGCGGCGCCCATCTCCTTTAGTAGTTCTTCAGGTTAACGTCCTTCCACTCATTAGTGATATCAGACGGGCCCATCTCTTCTCCCAAGGCCTCGCTGCTTTACCTTTGGGGGGGGAGACGGGATAGCCTGGTGGTTAGAGTGATGCATTCGTGATCTGCTGACCCGGGTTCGAATCTCGTTCCAGAGGATTTTTTTTCTCTGGAGTTAACATCAGTGCCGACTTCATTCTCCTCAAAAGTCCTTCGGATGAAATTATAAACCGAGGTCCCGTGTGTAAACGCACGCAGAACATCTTGGCGCGCAAGTTAAACTCCGTTCCGCTTTTCGGAAGAGTATGTCATTGTGTGCCGGTGGGAACGGATGCCAAAATGGACAAAACTGCACACACACGGGGATTGGATGTAAAAAAAAAAGTATTGGAGGGCTTATTCCATTATCCTCAAATTAAAAGAATAAATAAATTAATTAAATAAACCTTCCTTGTCCAAGAGGCAACCACGCTGAACGCTGCTTCACTAGCTTGGTGAGGAGAGAGAGAGAGAGAGAGAGAGGAGAGAGAGAGAGAGGAGAGAGAGAGAGAGAGAGAGAGAGAGAGAAAGACAGAGAAAGAGAGAGAGAAGAAAGAGAGAGAGAAGAGAGAGAGAGAGAGAGAGAAAGAGAGAGAGAGAGAAAGAAGAGAAAGAGAGAGAAGAAGAAAAAGAGAGAGAGAGAGAGAGAGAGGAGAGAGAGAGAGAGAGAAAGAGAGAGAAAAGAAAGAAAGAAAGAGAGGAGAGAGAAAGAAAAAGAAAGAGAGAGAGAGAGGAGAGAGAGAGAGAGAAGAGAGAAGAGAGAAAGAGAGAGAGAGAGAGGGGGAAAGAGAGAGGGGAGAGAGAGAGAGAGAGAGGGGAACAGACAGAGAAAGACAGAGAAAGGGACAGAGAGAAAGAAAGAGAGAGAGAGAGAAAGAGAGAGAGAGAGAGAGACAGAGAAAGAGAGAGAGAAAGAAAGAGGGGAGAGAGAAAGAAAGAGAGAAACAGAGAGAGAAAATAGATAGAAAGAAAGAGAGAGAGAGAGGGGAAACAGAGAGAGAGAAAGAGAGAGAGAGAGAGAAAGATAAAGTGAGAGAGAGAGAGAGAGACAGCTCTAGCTCTGACCACTGAGCTGTCATACCCCCTTAACTAACAACAGGTCAAGAGCCAAGTTTGGAGTGTTAAGGACACACTCCAACTTTCACTTCCGGGTCAAGTTGTGCCTTCTTTAAGAGTGCTATTGAGAAAAAATTCTTGTGTCCAGTTTAAAGATTTCTTAAGGGGGGCGGGGGGCGGGTGGGGTGGGGGGGGGGGGGGGTGGGGGTGGGGGGGGGGGGGGGGGGGGGGTTAGAAAAAAAGCATCATGTGACTATTTTAAAGTATTGAGGAAAAAGAGGTGTAGCAGGTAATTATGTGAAGGATGGGAAAGATCATCGTCCTTTGAGAATTGCTGGTATTCCTACGCTGATGATCATGCGCATGATCAGGATTAAACAAATAAGACAGTTAGGAGACAGCAAAGAACTGATAGGATAATTTTAGTGTTTGCTACATTTAATTTTTTTTTAAATCAGCATATATATATATATATATATATATATATATATATATATATATATATAATCAGTTTATGCAATATCAGTCGAGCTGTGAGTCAGGAACTGGTATTTCATAGAATTTTTTTTTTAATTTGATGTTACGTTGATAAGTGCGATAAAAAAACAAAAACTTCAGTGAGAATAGGAAAATAGAACGTAAAAAGTCCAAACGTTTAAAGTTTCAGCGCAGTTTGAGTTTTGAGATAGCTGTACACTTCGAGATTCAACAATGACAATACGCATACTGAGCTGTTTGTTTTTGTGTTTTTTAATGTAATAAAAACAACCCAAACCAAACGATGATGAAGAAGATGATCGGTTTCAGATCAAGGCAGCATCGTCAAGTGGCGACACACACACGTTGTTTGTTTGTAGTGTAAAAGAAACCAGGTTGCATTGTTCAGCCTCAGCCTTGTGCACATCACATTGGTTTCCTTTGTTATATTGATCGATTTCCTTACTGTCTGCTGATGGATTTCCTCTCCCTATTTCCTCACATACATTTTCTGGGAGTATTAATGTCCTGGCTCATTTGTTTGCAGTATTTCCTCACATGGTTTTTTTTGTTCTTTTTAAACACAAATTCACTTTTAGTGTACCTCCTTCCCCCCCCCCCCCCCTTCCCCCCGTGGCGATGCAGGGGGTGGGGGTGGGGGGACGGGTGTCAGTATAAATAGCATCCCCACCTTCCTGTAACTCTGTGCTAGAAATTTCCTCTTTTCTATCCCCCTCTTTGTTTCTGCCTCGTTCCTTTTTCTTCCTGTCATCACCTCCTTCTTGTCTATTTTCTGCCTTCTTGGTCCATTCCCCCGCCTTTTTTTAAAAAAAAATTCCCAGAAAGACTTAACAAGATAACAATTCTCCCCCATAGCGAAGTCGGAACGCTGGGCCTGACTTGTCAGGCGCTTAACTGGCAGCGCAACGCTTTTGTCTTTGGGAAAAAACCGACAACAATAGTTTGGCTGTCGGACGTTTAAACGGAATTTTACCCCCCTCAAGAGATTTTCCCCTGGGGGCTGACAGTTTTATGTTTAAAAATGCAGTCCTTTTTCCCAAAAGGGAATTTTTCCCCTTTTTTTTTCCCTTTTTTTTCTTTAAAGCAGACATGCCCCTCCTCTTGAACTACCCCGCAGGGACGGTTTGGTGCGTGTTGGATTTTCTGGTGCCCATCCATTGCCCCTGGCCATAACTTGGGAAGGTGTCCCATAACCAAAATAAAGTCGTAGGGGAGCGAGGCCCCAAGAAAAACCTCAGCTTCTAAAGGGGGCCAGCTTTTTTGGGGCGG
>CM054167.1:20740729-20743229 GCA_028751875.1 Rapana venosa | reverse complement strand
TAATGGAAATTGCACTAAATTATAGTGAAGGCGAGGAGTGTGACTGTTAGGTAGGTAGGTAGGTAGGTAGAAGAAGGCACAAGAACTACGGCCCTAACAAACGCAGCCTCGCACAATTCAGCGCTTTGATTTGTTGCTTTACAAGATTCAGCGCTATATAAATTCCATACATTATTATTATTATTATTATTATTATAATTCACTTCTGTGTCCCATGTTAGCTGGTTAGCCTAGCCTAACACACGGCATTGCAGCTCTTGTTCGCTGCCAGTGACAGTTAGGCTGCACGCCGGTATTAAAAAATCACTCTTTTCCTTCTGTTTTTCTATGTGACTCTTATATATTCATACCGCACGTACTAAGGCATCCACAGAAATAAAAACCACTTTTTGTGAAAGACTAGCCTCTGACTCAAAACTATTGTGATTTCGAACAAAATTTGGTAGGTTTGAATTTTTTTTAATTTTTCAGCAAACACTGTACCCCCTCAGGCCTCTGTCGTCTGCTAGCTTCCTTACCGCAATATGCATGCGCGGGGGTCAACGCTGTAGGAATACAGGCAATCCTCATTTGATGGTTATTTCCAACTTTCTCGTGACTACCTGGTATTGCTCTATGTCCTCAATCCCCAAAAACAAGTGCACAGTCTATTTTTTCATGCTTAAAAAAATCTGTGAAAATCACCACCTTTTTTCCCCTCACTCGCACTCTAAACAAGATACTACGCGACCCCCAAATTAAGACCCGTGTGCGGCCTTAGCACACCCCTCCCCCTTCCCCCCCCCCCCCCCCCCCCCCCTCCCCCATCCCCACCCCATACAGCACATGATAAAATGAGGGCAACAAGAATTACGTTTTATAATGAGTGGCTCTAGTGAATAGACGTGGACTAGCAGGATGAAGCTGAACAACAACAACACCATCACGCCATCATTGTTGTAGATAGAACATAACTGCGTAATAATAGTCTTGACATCACTTCGAAGTGAAAACAGACGTGAAACCAAAGAACGAACGTGCTATAATTATTAGGTGCTAAAACTGTGACAATATCAGGGGGAAGAGAGAGAGAGGGGGGGTGGGGGGGAGGAGAAAGAGAGAGAGGAGAGAGGGAGAGAGAACTCGAACTGGAAAGATTTATTCACAAAAAGGCCCCAAACTGCTTAGTATTTTAGTGAGAAAACTAAGTAACACAAAAAAACCAAAATGTTATTGTATACCCAGAACCACCACAATAAAAATCAGTTCCAAAACATATGACTTAAGAAACCAAGATATCTCTTATTCTAAAGGCTTTACACAAATATTAAGCAAGGCTTTGCACAAAGAGAGAGAGAGAGAGAGAGAGAGAGAGAGAGAGAGAGGAGAGAGAGGAGAGAGAGAGAGAGAGGAGAGAGAGAGAGAGAGAGAGCAAACAGGGAACAAACAAAATAAGTGGAAACAAAACCCAACTCCAGGAGGTAGATATAATTATGGAGACAAGCACAGCCATGCAACAGTATCCTGAAACACGCTGTGACAAGTTCCACACTAAGAGAAAGCGACAGAAACAGTGGCCTCTAACTTCACGATCATTAGAACTTGAGAGTGCCCTCTCTCTCTCTACCTCTCTCTCTATCTCTCTCCCTCTCTCTCTCTCTCTCTCTCTCTCTCTATCTCTCCCTCTCTCCCTCTCCTCTATCTTTCTCTCTATCTCTCTCTATCTACCTCTATCTACCTCTCCCTCTCTCTCCCACTCCCTCTCTCTCTCCCACTCCCTCTCCCTCTCTATATCTCTCTCACTCCCTCTCTCTCTCTCTCCCTATCTCTCTTCCTCTCTCTCTCTCTCTACCTCTCTCTCTATCTCTCTCCCTCTACCTCTCTCTCTTCTACTCTCTCTCTCTCCCTCTCTCTCTCTCCCTCTCTCTCTCTCTCCTTCTCTCTCCCTCTATCTCTCTCTCTCTTCCCCTCTCCCTCTCTCTCTCTCCCTCTATCTCTCTCTCCCTCTATCTCTCTCCCTCTCTCTCCCTCTATCCCCTATCCCCCTCTCTCTCTCTCTGTCTCTCTCTCGGCCATTTGAGTGATTCATTTCATTGCTATTTGTCATGATCGTGATGATTAATTTGTTTGTTTTCACTTTTTTTCCCTCATGAGGGCCTGGTTGTAAACAAGCCTCTGGTTTATTCAGTTACCCTCAATAAAAAAATATATATATTAGAGGTCTCTCTCCCTGTCTGTCTGTCTGTCTGTTTGTTTGTCTGTCTGTCTGTCTGTATGTCTCTCTCACACCCACACACCCACACACACCCACCCACACACATACACACACACACACACACACACACACACACAAGAAGCGGACTTTTGATTGAACATACATAGCCTACATCCTTAATGACAATGGGAAAGGGAAGGCTTCCTGCAACGGTTGTTCTTTCTCTGTACATGTCTGTCTGTCTGTCTGTCTGTCTGTCTGTCTGTCTCTCTCTCTCTCTCTCTCTCTCTCTCTCTCTCTCTCTCT
>CM054167.1:20560911-20707729 GCA_028751875.1 Rapana venosa | reverse complement strand
GTGTTTTTGTATTCTTTTGTTGTTGGTGGTTGGGTGGGGTTTTTTTTGTTTGTTTGTTGTTGTTGTTGTTGTTTGGGTTTGTTTTTTGGGTTTTGTTTTATTTTTGCTGGGGAAACTCTCCTGTTGCCATGTTTACTTTTTAAACAGGTGCTGAATGCATGCTGCTCACGGGACTTTAGTGTGACGCACCCACACCACTTACTTCTCTGGGTCTAGAGGATGGGGAAAAAGTTCAGCCTTCAACAGGGATCAAACCCATAGTTCTCGCTTTCTAGGCGAGTGTGTTTCCTCTAGACCCCCTATCCACATAGTGTATATAACCGAAATAGCGACAAAAACAAATGGTGATCTTGCCGAAATGTTTCAAAATCAAACATTGTCACTCAATTCTAATTTTAAAATTAAAAGCAACAAAACAGGAAATGAAAACAAACATCCTAGTAACAACAACCAACTGTGTGAATCTTATTGCAATACACATACAAAACTTCGCATACTTATTGCAAGTAGATTACATAACTACTTACATCTTTTATCGAGATTGCCCTGAGATTTTGGATTAGTTACCTTTTTGGTCGTTTACAGAAATTCCTTTTGAAACCTTGCATCGAAGCACATGATAGTTACGGTATCTGGAGTGTTCTCCCTTTGGATGCTTTTCTTTACTTCATTATAAGAAAGCATTTTTGCTTTCGTTTTCAAGGCCGAGGAGAAAGTCGAGGAGAAAGTCGACCGACTTATTTGTTAAAAATTAATCATTCGTCTGAAGCATTGTCACGAAGCATTCATTCATGCATTCATTCTTCTTTTCATTTTCCTCTTCGTCGTCGAACACTCAGACAGCAACTATTGTAGTCTGTCGAAAATGCGTTGCTCTGCCGTTAAAAGCCTTTTCAAGTCAGGCCCAGCGCATTTGACTTAACGTGGGAAAAAAATTGTTCATTCTTATTAAGTCTTTCTTTGGGAAAAGGCAGAAGAATGGATCAAGAAGGCAGAAACTAGACAAGAAGGGGATGACAGGGAGAGAAGGAACGAGGCAAAAACAAAGAGAGGGATAGAAAATAGGGAATTTTTAGTTCAGAATTTTAAGAAGATGGAGATGTTATTTATACTGACAGGCCCCCCTGGCATCCCCACAGTGGAGGAAATATTTATTCAAAACATTGAATGAGTTGTATGCCCGTAAGAAGAAATGCATCTGCACTATATTCTGGTTTAGAATAACCGTAGCACTAAGATGCCCCCACATACTAACGAGAGACACCCTTCCTCAGACTGTTTGTAGTTTTGACATGAAAACAACAACAAAATATACCCCCCCCCCAAAACAACACACACAAAAAACACAACCCAACAACAAACCCAAACCAACCAACAAACAAATAAATAAAGAGAAGAAAACCGTAAGTAAACCCTATATTTATGCATTATACAAAGGTTCACCTTCACTTTCACCTCTAATACCTTTATGTACTGTTATTGCCTTGTACTCTACTGCATTGTACTGACCGTCATTTTCAACTAACTTCACAGCTGCTCTCACCTTAGGGACCATATTACTGTACAGACCCCCCCCCCCCCCCCCCCCCTCCATCTATGAGTACATTTATTTCTTTAATGGAAGGTTTTGTATATATACAAAATGTTAAACTTTCTTTATACTATATTTGTTTGTTTCTTGTTTATTTCTTTTGCTTACAAATGCAAATATATATTGCATGCAGTGTCTTGGATGAGACAATAAACCGAGGCCCTGTGTGCGAACACACGGAGAACATCTTGGGCATACGTTAAATCCTGTTCCTCTTTTCGTAAGAGTAGGCCATTGTGTGCCAGTGGGAACAGATGACAGAATTCACAAAACCGCATACACACGGGGACTTGATGTAAAAAAGCACATAAGTGCTTATTCCATTATCCTCGATATAAAAGAATAACATAAAAATAATAAATAACATAAGTTTCCACTCAGATCTGCTGCACTGGGTAAATGTCTAGCTTCCATTGGGCAAATCCACCATCTCTCACTTTCTACACGGGTGTCACTGCCTGGCCACAGAACAGCACAGGGGGCACTACACATGACCGGGCAGATGGGAATTAAGTTATGCTTACAATGACGTTTTGTGTATTTTCCATTCCTCCACTAGAGTGTCAACGAAGGTGAGATTTTGTGTATACCACTATATTTAAGGCAGCTGCATTCCCACTTTGAGGATAATGTCTGAAGACACCAGTGAGCATGTTTTAAAATTTTGTCATCTGTCAAAATGTTGTCATCTGTTTTTACTGACATGAATGGCCTACTCTTCTGAAAAGCCAAACAGGGTATTAATGTCTGTGCAAGATGTTCTGTGTACACTCACACACGGGGCCTGTTAATAATCTCATCCATAGGACTTTTGAGGGAATGGAGACGGATTAATATTACTGCCAGAGGAAAAATCTCCTCAAACGGGTGCCTCAGTGGTGGATCGAATGCGGACCATGAGATTGTGAGCTCAATGTTCTAACCACTAAGCTATCCTGTTCCCCATGTGACATTTTGAACTCAGTAGATGGGTGTGACTTTGACTTACTTGACTTATGCCTCTTGGTTCCTTGGGGAACATAGGGCTGCAACAACACCCCTCCAGCGAACTCGGTTTTGGGAGATCCTCTTCAGCTCGGCCCATGTCATTCCGGCTGCCTTCGTTTCTTCGTCAACACTTCTGCGCCAGGTCTGCTTTGGTCGACCAACTTTCCGCCTCCCCTGTGGATTCCAGTCAAGGGCCTGTCTGGTGACATTTGACGCAGGCCTGCGGAGTGTATGGCCGATCCATCCCCACTTCCTTTGTTTAATGATGGACTCAATTGGGGTTTGTCTGGTCCTGTCCCACAGTTGTTTGTTGGATATGACTTCCGGCCACCTGATGTTGAGGATGTACCTGAGGCATTTGTTGGTAAAAGACTGGAGTTTGTGGGTGTTGGCGTCTGCCACCCGCCAGGTTTCTGAGCCATAAAGTAGGACCGATTTGACATTGGTGTTGTAGATCCGAAGCTTATTTTGAAATGAGAGGGCTGTTGACCTCCAAATTGGCCGAAGGGTGTTGAAGGCGTGACGGGCTTTGTTGATTCGGCACTTGATGTCTTCATCTGTTCCCCCATCTTTACTGACGACACTGCCCAGGTAAATAAACTTGCTGACTTCTTGATGGTTTCTTGCTGCAGTCGCACTGGGTCATGTGTTTTGTTGTTCACCCTCATGATCTCCGTCTTCCCGATGTTGATTTGGAGGCCAGTCTTTTCAGCTTCGTCAGCAACACGACAAAGCTTCTCTTGTGCGTCTTGTTGCCTGTGGGAGAGAAGGCTGATGTCATCTGCGAAGTCCAGGTCTTCCAGCTGCTTCATGAGGGTCCACTGTATGCCGGTTCTCCTGCCTGCTGTGGCTTGCCGCATTATCCAGTCAACCACCAACAGGAAGATGGTTGGCGACAACAGACAGCCCTGACGAACACCGGTCTGTACGGAGAAGGCTTCATGGATGACTTGACAGGTGGCATCTTCATACAGCTGCTGGATGATGGTGATGAACTTTGGTGGAAAGCCAAAGTGATGCATCAGTTTCCAAATGACATCTCTGTCGACGCTGTCAAATGCCTTCTGGAAGTCGACAAAGACTGAATATAGGGGGGTCTGCCACTCCAGGGACTGCTCAATGATGATGCGCATTGTGGCGATTTGATCTGTGCATGATCTGTCTTGCCTAAAGCCTGCCTGTTCATCCCGAAGTGTCTTGTCCAGTGCTGTCTTCAGTCTGTCTAGCATGATCCTTGTCAGTACTTTCCCTGGGATGGACAGTAGCATGATTCCTCTCCAGTTGTTGCAGGAGGACAGGTCCCCTTTCTTTGGCAGCTTAACGAGATGGCCTTTCTTCCAGTCTTCTGGTACACTCTCTTGCTCCCAGATCTTGTATAGGAGTGGGTATAACATCTCAGTGGAAGTTTGGATGTCCGCCTTCAGTGCTTCAGGTGGTATACCGTCTGGGCCTGCTGCTTTGCCTGATTTGAGTGATTTGATGGCTTTGGTGATCTCATTCTTGGTAGGGGGGCCGGTGTTGATGCCAAGGATTTCAGTAGGTGGGGGGATGTCAGGCGGCATGGGTGGTGCAGGTCTGTTGAGCGTTTCTTTGAAGTGCTCTGCCCATCTTGCTCTCTGGTCCTCCTCACCTGGAATGGTATTGCCATTCTTATCTTTGACAGGGCAGCTAGGTTTGTTGTTTTTTCCTGAGAGAGTTCTCGTGATCTCGTACAGTCTCTTCATATTTCTTTGGCCTGCTGCAGTCTCTGCTTCCTGAGTCAGTTCCTCAATGAATTTTCTCTTGTCTCTTCTTGCATTTCTCTTTACTGCCCGGTTTTTGTCCCAGTAGCATGCTTGCAGTTCCTGTTTCTTTTCTTGATTTTGTGTTTGGTTGATCTGATCTTTCAGCTGTTTTCTCTCGGTGATCAGTGCCCATGTTTCTGTTGTCAGCCACTCCTTGTATTTTCTTGTTTTCTTTCCCAGTACTGTTTGGCATGTTGTCTTCCAGGTCTCACGTAGACTCTGCCATTGCTCTTCGACCGTTTCCTCTGGCAGCTGGGAAAGCACACTGAAGTTGTTCCTCAGTTCGAGCCTGAATTCTTCTATTTTTTCTCTTTCCTTCAGGCTTTGCACATTGAACTTGTGTGATGGTCTTCCTGCCCGGTCGATGTAGGCTTTGAGCTTGGTCTTGAGGATGGCAACAACAAGATGATGGTCTGATGCTGCATCTGCTCCGCGCTTCACCCTGACATCATGCAGGCTCCTTCTCCACTTTCGCCCGATGGTGATGTGGTCAATCTGGTTTTCTGTCTTGCCATCGGGGGAAGTCCATGTGGTCTTGTGGACTTTCTTGTGAGGAAAGATGGTGCCTCCAATGACCAGGTCGTTAAACATGCAAAATTCTGTTAAAAGTTCTCCATTTTCATTTTGTTCTCCAGTGCCATGTCTGCCCATGATCAGTTCTCTGTTTGTGTTGTCTGTCCCCACTTTGGCATTCATGTCTCCCATTAGTATTTTTAGATCCCTCTTTGGTGCTTTGTCCATGATGGTCTGGACTTGTTCGAAGAAGTTTTCTTTATCTTCAAACTCTGCTGTATTTGTTGGAGCGTAGCACTGAACGATGGTAACCTTTCTGCCTTTTGAGTTGAAACGTGCTGTGAGGATCCGTGGTGACACTGGTTCCCAGGACAGCAGTGCTTGCGTTGCTTCAGGTCTCATCAGCAGCGCTACTCCATGTGTGTGGGGCTGGCCTTCTTCCTGTCCAGAGTAGATGATAGTGTCTCCACTCGCAAGCTTTGTCTGCCCGGTTCCATTCCATCTGGTCTCGCACAGGCCAAGGATCTTTAGGTTGTACCTGTGCATTTCTCTACTCACCTGTGCTGTTTTAACCGGTTTCATACAGGGTTCTGATGTTCCAGGTCCCTATCCTGGTTGTTGACTTGGTTGTTAAAAGAGTTGTCGGCGCACTGGCTTCCCGAAGGCTTTCACCAGCACGCGTCATAGGCTCTACCAGAGAGGACTCTTCCCCAACCATGTCGCTCGTAAGAGGTATCGTTGCAGTTTCAGTAACAGAGTGGTTTTTAAGTGAATGGGTCGTTAGCCCAATGCACAACCCCCAACCTGGAGGACCAGGGTGCATCGTTTAGTCTGGCTCCTCTCCCCCAGACCTGTTGAGCATGGTTGAACCTGCCAGAGGCCGAAGCCCCCGCCCACATAGCTCTGGGGGTCATTGAAGCACGCAAGCCATCCCACCACGACAAGGTGATACACCATCGGGACAGGTAGATGGGTGTGGGGACGAGAAATCTCAGTGGTCAGATCACTTGATCTCCTCAAGCTGTGATTTAGCAGCATTGAGCATGGTTGCCTCATGGATGGGTAACCATTTGTGGGCTTTGGCTTGTGCTTCAGTAGAGTTCACCCAGCTGTTAATGGGTGCCTGCCCTCTTTAGGAACAGGGAAGATAAAAGCAGCGAGGGAGAGAAGATGGGCGCTGATATCAAGATGCTGGCCCTATAGAGAAACCAGTCTCTGACACCTCGCTTCCCAGCAACTGCATAGGTTATGGGAACACCTTTACGTTTACTTAGATGGGTGTGTCACCTATAACCATCCTCATCACTTTTCTCCCCTTGTAGGAATCAGTGCGAGTTGTTTTAAGTGTCTGTATGTATGTATATCCTCCTCCATTTATACCATTTCCAACCAGAGAGAGAGAGAGAGAGAGAGAGAGAGAGAGAGAGAGAGAGAGAGGGAAGGCAGGTCAACAGACATGTCAAAAGATGAATTGTGGACAAAGGTAACCACACAGAGGTAGACAGACAAGACAGATATGAGGATCCAAGACTAACAAACACACACACACACACAGAGTGACCCCAAACTAACCACACCAACACAACAGCAGAAAAGCCACAGCAGTTTGTTTTTCACATTCCTTTTACTGTTGTCCATACAGGTGAAGACACAACTGAAGGACACCAAGACACCAGCACAATACTGAAGAACCACCATGGCAGATTTGGCAACATTCCGAACAAGTCAAACATACAGTGTAACAACTCTTGCACACACAGATGCCACATTTTCACAGAAGCCGGCATAAGAAAAACAACACTGAACCATAGCGCAACCCCGTTCAACAGCTATTACAGCCACCAAGATCTGAACTTCAAACACTCTTATTTCATACAAACTGCACCATTTTCAAATGTGTCGCCAATGTCTTTGTTTTGAATGTATTGTTAAGGAGCAAACTAAACAGATTTATGTGGAAGAATTTGGAAATATATGTATTACTGGAGCAAAAAATATTTACATCAAAAACTTCAAAATCACACGGACTAGAAATTGATACTGAAGAAGTTTGAATTACATACTTCTAAAAACAACAACTGGCATAATTATATTAACAATTTCTGACACACACAGTCAAAGCAGGCAAAAGGATAAACGCTGAAGCACTCACATTAACTCATTCATTTTTTTTCCTGAATATATATGAATCATGCATGTTAGTGGGGCGAGTACATTACCAGGGCATTGCATCATTCACGGGACAAGATATACACCGAAGGTACTTTATTCATCACTGCCACAGGGGAGAAAACGAATCGTTGAAGAATTCTAAAACACATACACCGTCATTTTTAACAGACAAGTCCACAATTTCAATGACACTGAGACGTAATAACTACACAAAAAACTGGAGGACAGTGATCATTCTCCAATCACAGGAAGGAGGGGGGGAGGGGGTGATCGGGCAACTACCGCATCTTTTTTTCAATATAGAGACACTACAAAACAGACAAACTACTTCTGAAGAAGTTTCCAGATTACAAACCTGTTGAGTTTCCCCCAACAATGCAGAAATGTGTTGCTTTGCTTCAAAACGATCATAATGTAATACACAGTCTGTTGCACAAGTTCTACTAAAGCAAAATAAATTCATGAACTGTTTCACTCTGTCGTTCAGACTCTTGTTCGTTTCTTTTTGTTTTTCTTCAACATCTACGAACATTGACACCCACATGAGAGTGATATATAACTATAATCAGAATATAAACAAAATTCAGTCAAATTATTTTAACAACTTTTCACAAAGGCCTTGGCAAGGTGTACAAATTTGCAAAATACAGGCAGCAAACATGTTACAGAAAAATATCTCATCACATACACACATAATAAAAATCAACATTTAAAAAAATTGATGGGATTTCATCATCATTCCAAATAGTAAAGAACTGCCACATATAATAACTTTGTTAAATCAAACACTTCTAACACAACAAGTGAAGCTGCACATTTCATTCAGAATGAGGGCAAACCCAGCCTAATGTGCGCGTTCTAGCTATAAAGAGTATCAGTTCTTTATCCATTTTGTTTTCATACTGCTTCACAAGGCTTGATCTTTACCATTCAAGATTGTAGCAGATTGCATTGTATTGAATTGTATGGTATTGTATTGGGTTGGGTTTTGTTCAGTTGTATTTTATTGTACTGTATGGTATTGTTTTGTGTTGGGTTTACAGCATTGTGTTGTGTTGTGTTGTATTGTAAGGTATTTTTTTGTGTTGGGTTGGGTTGTATTGTACTGTATGGTATTGTTTTGTGTTGTATTGTACTGTATGGTATTTTGTATTGTATTGTATGGTATTGTTTTGAACTGTGTTGAGTTGTGTTGTGTTGTATTGTTTCGCACTGCATTTACAGTTTAACAGTACTTACATGACAATACATTTCTGTGTAAAATTCAGGCCGCCCTTCTGCGAGTGAGCAACTTGCCTCACTGCACCATCACTGTTGGATTTTCTTGCTTTGGTTTTGCGTTGAATCTACAAAATGATTTCTTTGCATTTATATCTGCTAGCCAATGAGACTAGGCTTTTCTATACAGTTAGAGTGTCTCATTGCCTCAGGTTCTTTAACACCTACTAAAGGCATGCTGTGTATGATAACCATCTTACCTAAAAAGAGTAGTGAATTTGTGACTGAGCAAATGTCATTGCTATCATTTCTACAAAGAGATAGAGACAAGCGTTACAACGGTCTAGGTACCATTCCTGAGGATATTTCATATTATGCAAATTTGCAAAACGGAACTTGCAAACAATCAAGACAAAACAATCATAATAAATCCATATGCAGACAGATTATTGTGTAATACTGATGGTAAGTGGTCACATAAAACTTTAAAACGAATCCATAAAACAATAATTACGAAGCAAATCAATCACCTATGACATGGCCATTACCTAAACTTATTCGTTAAGAAAATGAAATCCTCATGAATTAAAACAGAATATGTCACTGCAATGAACATGGACTAGCGTTTTGTATGTTACTGACTTCACTAACCTACTGGAAGATGGAAAATGGCTGCCTTTATAGAAGGATTAACAGTCCAGCCAAACATGCACAAAACCGCCCCCAAGTTTTTCAATACAGTTTTTTTTTCTTTCTTTCTTTGAATTTTTTCCCCCTTTGTTTGTTTGGGTTTAACACTGAAAAGATTTTTTTTGGTTTATGTGTATGTTTAGATCTGGGAGCACAAATGGAAGGTGAAAAGTCTGGGCAGAGGCTGACAAATCCCAGTACACATTTTTTTTTTGGGGGGGGGAGGGGGGGGTGTTCTTTGGCTAGAGCTCCGAGGTTCACCAATGGCGAGATTTCGCGTATGCGACCGTTTTTTCCCCATCGCTAAGGTAGCCACATTCCAACTTCGGGGATGTACACAAATAAAAGAAAGGCTTTCGATCCTTTGTGACTCCTCTCATTCTCTTTCGGTTGTCTGTTATGTCTTGCATTCTCTTTCAATGGTTTTTGTCACTCCTTGCCTTTCCTGTCCTTCGCGGACACTGAAGCAGAATGGCAGAAAAAGAAGTGGAAAAGCATTCCAAGGAGTGGAAGCTGTACGAAAGAAGCGTGTGGAAAGCTTTGCGTCTAACTGTGGCAGGTTTTCCCCTGTCCACTCAGGGAAGGGAGTAACTAAAAAACGTAAAATATTTTGTTTAAATTTTATGAACGCATACACACACATGTACACACATACACACTTACAACACACTCGGACACAGAGTTAACACACACATGCGTGTGCGTGTGTACACCCCCCCCACACGCAATGTTTGACACGCACGTGCAATGAGGATAACTAGACATAAGAACAGGCTATAAACAATGTTTCCAAGAAGTGTACATGGAAAAAAAAGAAAAAGATTTCAAGCTAGGGAATGATCTAGCAAACATGAAAAACATTCAGTTCAAAGTCAGTCCCCCCCTCTCTCTCTCTCTTTCCTGTTCCTCAGCTAGAGTTCCAAGATTCACACATGGTGAAATTTTTGCGCATGCAACCGTTTTTCCCCTCACTATTAAGGTAGCTGCTTTCCGACTTCGGGAATACAGGTGGGAATCGAACCTACCAGTTTCGCCAAGACCGTCAGGAGGTACCTCTTTCCCATGTTCCACTGTTGTGGGTTCTTTTGGCAAGCACAAGTCTGTAAGCTGAAGGGTCCAACTGGTTTAGAGTCTCCTCTGAAAGGCTTGACACGCAGTTCGATTTTTTTCCCGTCCACTCTCCCCAAAAGTCCTTCAGATGAGACTATAAACTGAGGGCCCGTGTGCGAACGCACGCAGAACATCTTGCGCACATGTTAAACCCTGTTCCGCTTTTTGAAAGAGTAGGCCAATGTGTGCCAGTGGGAACAGATGACAAAATTTACAAAATTGCATATACACAGGGACTGGATGTAATAAAAGCACGTAAGTGCTTATTCCATTATCCTCGATATAAAAGAGTAATTAAGTAAAAATAAATAAATAAAGGGCACAGCTGATTTTTTAAGCCAGAACCTCACAGTTTAAGTAGGTCAATGTCTAACCCATCCTGCCACCTATCTTCTTTTTCAATGTATATGAAAAGTATATGAAAAAAGTGCACCCACACTTAATATGTGTCAGTATGTGTTTACTGATTGTGTGCATGCACAAGTGTGTGTGTGTGTGTGTGTGTGTGTGTGTGTGTATGTGTGTGTATGCGTGTGTTCTTCATTCTAACTCCTTTTCACAAAAAACTGAAAAAGTTATATTTAACTTAGTGCAGATATCAAAACTGCATAGCGTGTGTGTTTGTGTATGCACGTGTACATGCATGCATGTGTCGTGTGGGCATGCGTGTGTGAGTGCGTGTGCATGTTTTGTGTTCCTGCTTGCGTGTATGTATGTGTGTACATGGGTGTGTGCATGACAAGAGAGTGTGTGTATGTCCATGTGTTCATTTTGAACATGTATTACTGAAAAGAGCATTGGGCTCTGCAAAACATCAGTCAAAATCATCACAGAAAAACTAGTCTGCATCTGCGCCTATGCAAATATTACTCTTCAAAATCTACTTTTCAGCTTTTACAAACACACTGCAGACATGATTCACAAAAAACAGTTCAACATCAACCACTCACACTTCTGAGCATTTATAAATAAAAAAAACCAACATTCAATGCGTCACTTTCGCTTTTCGATCCTTCGCAAACAAACCGTTACGTAAAAATCACCAATTCAAATTTGCGTCTCAAGGTTTTGCCATTTTTTTTGTTGCCAAAATTGTGACGGAACACCCCCCCACACCCCCGACAAAAACGATTACCAATTTGAAAAAAATCACCTGTACATGAGCAGCTAACTATCACAGACCGTCGCTAATGGGTCTGGTCAACTTTGCTGTAGACCCCGCTATCCGCGGTGAAGATACTGTGCGCCGACAACGAGGCATTATCCTCGCTGTCTGTGTACAGCATAGCTCTCGACGCCGCTAACCCTTGCGGACCGTCCGACAGTTCTGAACCACCGTCCCCTTGCAGTTCCTTGCTGCCTTGTTTCTTCCTCTTCTCCTTCCCGACCGTTTCTTTCGACGGTGCCGCTGCTGCCGACTTGCACGGACCGCTCGTCGGTCTGGCCGATTCTGACAGAGCGGGTGTGGGTGTGGGTGTGGGCGGGGGGTTGGGTGGGGGGTCTGCGGGAGGGAACTGGCCGGAAGTGACCATGCTGCCTCGCCCGCTGTCCTTGCTCATCTGGGACACGCGGCGCGACGAGGGTTCTTCCGACGACGGATCGGGGTTCTCTTCCTCCGCGGGGCTTTCCTTCTCTTCCACGGGAGAAGGCTTGGTGTCGGAGGTGGGGGAGGTTTCGTGCGGAGTGCTTGCCCCTGCCTGCGGTGACCCGCCCCTGTCATCACGGCGATAGGAGGCGCGGAGTTCAGAGGCGGCCAGCTTCTGCTGCAGGCAGTTGTAGTCGGCCTGCATGCCCAGGATTTTGGACAGCAGCTCCTGGTTGATGCGGGTGGTGGCCTGGTACTTCTCCTCCACTGCCTGCAACCCACATCATCATCATCATCACATGTCACCACACATCATCGTCATCATCACCACACATCATCGTCATCATCACATGTCACCACACATCATCGTCATCATCACATGTCACCACACATCATCATCATTATCACATGTCACCACACATCATCATCAGCCACTGACACATGTCACCACACATCATCATCACATGTCACCACACATCATCATCCACATGTCACCAAACACACCATCACATGTCACCACACATCATCATCAGCCACGGACACATGTCACCACACATCACCATCATATGTCACCACACATCACCACATATGTCACCACACACATCATCATCATCACCACATGTCACCACACATCATCATCACCACTGACACATGTCCCACCACACATCATCATCATCAGCACATGTCACCACACATCATCATCCACAGGCACCACACATCATCACCATCAACATGTCACCACACATCACATCAGCCACTGACACATTCACCACACATCATCATCACAGCACATGTCACCCACACATCATCATCACCACTGGCACCACACATCATCACATCAAACATGTCACCACACATCATCATCAGCCACTGACACATGTCACCACACATCATCATCATCAGCACATGTCACCACACATCATCATCCACATGGCACCACACATCATCATCATCAGAACATGTCACCACACATCATCATCAGCCACTGACACATTCACCACACCATCATCATCATATGTCACCACACACATCACTCACGTCACAACCATCACCATCATGTTCACCACACAATCACCATCATTGCCACCACACATCATCATCACCACATGTCACCACACTCATCATCATCAGCACATGTCACCACACATCACATCATCAGCACATGTCACCACACATCATCATCAGCCACTGACACATGCCACCACACATCATCAGCAGCCACTGACACATGTCACCACACATCATCACCATCGGTCACGGACACATGTCACCACACATGATCATCAACACATGTCACACACACATCACGGACACATGCACCAACATATCATCACCCACATGACCACACAACATCAGCACGACACATGTCACCACACATCACACCCACTGACACATGTCACCACACATCATCACCCACTGACACATGTCACCACACATCATCACCCACTGACACATGTCACCACACATCTGTGTTTCTGTTTACCTGAACACCATATCTCAGTCTGCACTTATCAATGTCAGCCAACATTTGTCTCTGCACTGAGAGATCTTCAAGAATGCTTTTCATTTCTTCTTCAGTCTGACCAGTTGACTCTAGAAGTCGCCTATAATAGAATCACATCTTGACCGCCTTTATTTTGTCACTTTCCAATTTGCCCAGTGTCCAGGCTTCTGACCCATACAGCAATACAGGCCTGATTACCGTTTTGACAAATCTAATGTTGAGATAGTTAGGTATGCCTCAATCTTTCCAAATGTTGTTTAACTGAATCACTGGCCATACCGATTTTAGCCTTGACATCTTGTAGACAGGAGCCATTCTTCTCTTTCACAGAGCCTGAATATTTGAAACTTTTTTATGTATCCCATGTCTGTTTCATTGATTTTGATATTCTCTGGGGTGACTGTACCGTTAATGTGCACATTTACAAATATATACACTTAAAATCTTGAATATTATAAGTGACAAATATCAAATCTCGTTTCTATAGGCTCCTGTAAACTATGAAATTTTGTGTATCATTCTGCTTCTCTGTTATTTTATCATCTAACAACACAACAATGAGAAAAGATCAAAATCCCAATATTTCCTTGTTCCCTAATGGTCACCTACCTTCAGTTCCTCAGCGTAGGTGGCTTTTGAGGATTCAAAATTAGTCCTCAGCTGCCCCATCAGCTTGTCCTGTTAAGGACATAGTTATATGGCATCACTGTTATGTTTCAGAACATCCTGTTAGGGACATAGTTATATGGCATCACTGTTACATTTCAGAGACATCCTGTTAAGGACATAGTTATATGGCATCACTGTTACGTTTCAGAGACATCCTGTTAAGGACATAGTTATATTGCATCACTGTTACGTTTCATGAACATCCTGTTAAGGACACAATTATATCACAACACTTACATTTCATGAACATCCTGAGGGACATAACTATATCCCACCACTGTTACGTTTCAGAAACATTCTGTTAGGGACACAGTCATAATTATCACATCACTGTTACATTTCAGGATCATCCTATTAGGGACATAGTTATATCAAATCACTGTTACATTTCAGGAACCTTCTGTTAGGGACATAGTCTCTTTGAGCCAATACATGATTATAACTGGTGTGTTTGTTTCTTATTCCGTCAAATAAGTCTACACGACTATTATGGCAATAAAATATTCTGAATCTGAATCCCACAGAGCTAGCCAACTCCCTCCCCCTTACACACACACACACGCACGCGTGCACACACACACAGAGACTGACAAAGGCAACCACAGACCTTAGACTTGACAAACTCCTCCAGATCAATCAGACGACACTGGGAGGCATCCAGTTTGAGGGACAGCTCTGTCTTGCTTGTCATCAGCTCTGCACACACACACACACACACACACACACAACAACACCATGAAAACTAAAGCACACACACACACACACACACACATGCACACAGCACACACCACACACACACACATTCCAATATCACTCTGAGTGAAAATGTAAAATTGAAGAAGCAGCAGCACCACCACACACACAAACATACGACACACACCCAACATACACACCACACTCCTACAACTAAACACACACACACACACACACACAACACACACACATACCACTCGGGATGGGACAGCCTGGTGGTTAGAGTGATGTATTCATGATCTTCTGACCCGTGTTCGATTCTCGTTCAAGAGGATTTTTTTCCTCTGGAGCTAACATCAGTGCTGACTCCACTCTCCCCAAAAGTCCTTTGGATGTGACTATAAACCATAAATGCAGAAATCTTGCGCACACATTAAAACCTGTTCTGCTTTTTGGAAGAGTAGGCCATTATGTGCCTGTGGGAATGGATGACAAAATCGACAAAACTGCATACACACGGGGACTGGATGAAAAAAAAAGCACATGAATGCTTATTCCATTATCCTCAAAATAAAAGAATTTAAAAAAAACAAACAAACCCACACACCCTACACAACCCCCCCATCCACAAACGCACACAACACACCATCCTATACACCCTACACCTCCCCCTACCCCCCACCCCCTCTACACACATCACACACAACACCCCCCTCCCATACACAAACGCACACACACCATCCTATACACCCTACACCTTCCCTCCCCCCTCAACCCCCTCTAACACACATCACACCCTACACAACCCCCCCCATCCACCAACGCACACACACACCATCCCATACACCCTACACCTCCCACCCCCCTACCCCCCCACGCCCAACACCCCCCCACCCCCTCTCCACACATCACACCATCCCATACACCCTACACCTCCCTCCCACCCCCTAACCCCCCCCCACGCCCAACACCCCCCCATACCCTCTCCACACATCACACACCATACCATCCCATACACCCTACACCTCCCCCTACCCCCCACCCCCTCTACACACATCACACACACCATCCCATACACCCTACAACCTCCCCCTACCCCCTCTCCACACATCACACACACACCCTACACAACCCCCCATCCACAAACGCGCACACACACACCATCCCACACACCCTACCCCCTTCCCCCACCTCCCACCCCCGCCCACCCCCTCTCCACACACATCACACACACACCCTACACAACCCCCCATCCACAAATGCACACACACACCATCCTATACACCCTACACCTCTCCCTACCCCCCCCACCCCCTCTACACACATCACACACACCATCCTATACACCCTACAACTCCCCCCCCACCCCCTCTACACACATCACACACACACCCTACACAACCTTCCCCCCTCCACAAACGCACACACACACCATCCCATACACCCTACAACCTCCCCCAACCCCCTCTCCACACATCACACACACACCCTACACAACCCCCCCCATCCACAAACGCACACACACACCATCCTATACACCCTACAAACCCCCCCCTACCCCCTCTACACACATCACACACACCCTACACGACCCCCCATCCACAAACGCACACCATCCCATACACCCTACACCTCCCTCCCACCCCCTACCCCCCCACACCCAAACCCCCCCCCCCACCCCCTCTCCACACATCACACCACACACATCCCATACACCCTACACCTCCCCCTACCCCAACCACCTCCCTCCCTCTCTCCACACATCACACACCATCCCATACACCCTACACCTCCCCCACCCCCCCACCCCCTACACCTCCCCCCCCCCCCAACCCCCCCCCCCCCCCCCCCCCCCCCACTCTCCACACATCACACCATCCAATACATCCTACACCCCCCCCCCACCCACCCCCAACACCCTCTCCACACACATCCTACACACACACACACCTACCACACACACCCTACACACACACATCCTACACACACACACACACATCACACACACACACCACACACACCCTACACACACACATCCTACACACATCACTCACACTTCACACACATCACTCACACTACACACCCTACACCCGCTACACACACACCCCCCACCTTTGATGTGGGCGCGGAGGGCCTGCACCAGCATGGTGTTGGAGAGGGAGACGTTCTCCTGCCCCACCTTGCGCTGCTGGTCCAGCAGGTTCTGCAGCCTCTCCTGGGCCTCCCCCATCAGCAGCATCTCCTTCTGCAGCTGCTCCACCTGCCACAGGCCCAACACAGCCAGACGCCGTCACTCACATCGTAATAATAATAATAATATATGGAACTTATGTCCACGTCACACAGCAACAGCAACCAGCCGTCAATCTAGCCCTCAATCAATCCATCCATCCATCCATCCATCCATCAATCCAGCTATCCATCAATCAATCAATCAATCAAGCAAGCAAGCAATCCCTTGACCTAGGCGGCAAAGAGCTGTTTCAGTAAAATCTCACCATTAGCTGGATACATGAGAGATTGTTTGTAGATGCATGCATTTTCACTCAAGACCTTGGTTTGAGTTGTCACTGAAGGACTGGGAAGGCACGGCAGGCAGTCAGTGCAGAGTTTAGCTCCATAAAGAATGCCTTGTCCTACCTACCCACCTACCTACCTATCTGCCTACTTGTCTGTCTGCCTGCTATCAGTGGAGTTCAGACCCATAACTCTTGCATCGTATGTCCTATGTCCTATCCACTCAGCCACTGGTTCCCTTCCTTCCACTGCTGTAGCGGATCTACAATCAACATCCCCACCCCTCCCTTCTTTTCCTATCTTGCTTCCATTGTTTCACTCTCTGATTCAAGCTGTGTGGTAGGAATCTGAAATTGTTTTTCTGGTGCACGAACTAAAAAGATCAGAAATATTTTTGTCTCATTTTTGAAACAGTCAGTCACCAACATGTGCTTTAACCAACACTTTTTTTCATCTTTATAATTTTTTTAACAAGAAAAAGCACTTGCCTTCCTCTGAAGTCTGAGTATGGCTGCCTATTTGGCGAGGTACTTGAAAATAGTCATACACGCAAACTTCTATCCGGTGTGCTGCCTATCTCACAGTGATTCCCAGGTCGGATGATTGAGTCAGAGTGCACGTTCTGGGTGACTCCCAGAGTGTAAAGCTGGGGAACACACAACAACAACAACAGCACTTGCCTGCTCTTCCCATTTCTTTGCTGTGGCCATGTCCATACACATGAGCTGGTTGTCCTTCTCCAGTTCAAAGCATCTGGCCCGCGCTTCTTGAAGCTCCTGAAAAACAGCAATCATTTTTCTCAGCGATGTTACACAATCCTGCATGTTCAAACATACTGCGATGCTCTGCCAAGATCTCCCACTCTCATGGGTCAGGAGTGAACCCCATAACAACACCCTCACGCCACATTTACGTGGGCGTTATCTTGGTGAGGACATGGGGGGGTGGGCGCAGCCTCAAGCTGTGGGAGATGTGCCACAGGACAGACAACCAACACAGCAACAGAACTAGCTCTTGACATCCTCCTCCACCAAGAGGGGTCACAGGCTAGAGGCAGCAGGCAGACTTCTGCAGTCACAAGCACCAGGAAGGAGAAGACCCAGCACTACATTCCCCCCCTCCCCCCCCCCCCCCCCAAAAAAAAAGGCTATGGCTATGGAATGCAGAAGAAAATATACTCTGGTACAGTGGTCGGAGCACTTGCTTTCCCCAAGCCAAGTTAAGCAGCGTCGAGCGTGGTTACCAGTTGGATGGGTGACCGTTTGCGCACCTTGGCTTCAGTACAGTTCCCCTAGCTGTAAATGGGTACCTGCCCTCTTTAGGGTCAGGGAAGGTAAAGCAGCGAGGGAGAGGAGATGGGCACCGCCCTCAATATGCTGGCCCTAGAGAAGTGAGGTCTCTGACGCCTCGCTCCCCTACGACCTTATAGGTTATGGGACTCCTTTACCTTTTAATCACAAGATGCATGGAAATAGAGTAGCAAGCATGAACTCAACCTCAACCATCTCCATCACCGCTGTTGTTGGTAGGAGCTCCACGCACTGCCACCAGGGCATAGCACAGCACAGAGAAAAGAGGAACAGTGTAAGTATGAAAAAAAGTCAACAAACATGGCTAGAAAAATGTTAACATGCAACAAGTGACTGCTGACAACCTCTCTGTATGTTATATCCTGAACATGATTTTGAGCTTTGGCTTTGCCCTCTTCGTTTGCTGGCTTGCTTAGTCAGCTGATGTGTGTCTATATATATAGACACACACCATATATTACTATTATTATCAAACAAAAATATGTGAAAAAAACCGTGTGACAACTGATCAGAGGTAGAGTTGTAACAATTATAAACATGCTGGTGAGTAGCTTTTATTTGATCGAACAATTTTTTCCTCAAGCCACAAAAGTGTTGATACCCACCATCTTGAGTTCATCGTTTTCAGCTTTCTGGGTCAACAGCAAGTTCTTCAGTTCGTTGTTGGCTTCAAGCAGGTCCTTGTTCTGGTGAATGGTTGTCCTGCAAACACATTTTTTCTTTTATATTTGTGCCCCATTATTTTCTCGTAAACATATTATGTATGCTATTACTTGCCTCTATCCTACTCAACAGAATGGTTATTCTCCCCCCCCCCCCCCCCCCCCCCCCCCCAATTTCCAGTACTGAAAGGTCAAAGACGACAGCTATCTGATGGGTTGAGAAGGAAGGTGGCAGGATGGTTAAGACGTTCACCTGCCTAACAAGTAAACCGCAAGGTTCTGGGTTCGATTCCCAGCCTTGCCCTTTCTTCCCAGTTTGACAAGAAAATTTAACTGAATGTCAAAGTCCTTCAGATGAGACTATAAACCGAGGCTTTGTATACGAATGCATGCAAAACATCTTCCACACACGTTAAAGACCTGTTCCACTTTTCGAAGAAGTAGGCCATTTCATGCCGGTAGGAACAGATGACAAAGTTTCAACATCTCATGCACACAGGTGTCATGTTTAGACACCACCCCTGAAGTTGGAATGCGGCTACCTAAATGATGGGGGTAAAAAAAAAAGATCACAAACACAAAAGTAACACCACTGGTGAACCAAACCGAGGCCCCATGTGCGAACACATGCAGAACATCTTGCGCACATGTTAAATCCTGTTCCGCTTTTCGAAAGAGTAGGCCATTGTGTGCCGGAGGGAACAGATGACAAAATTCACAAAACCGCATACACATGGGGACTGGATGTAAAAAGCACATGAGTGCTTATTCCATTATCCTCGATATTTATAAAAAAAAAAAAAAAATTAAACCTCAGAGCACTAGTTGAGGAACCATCCCCCCCCCCCCCCCCCCCCCCCCCCAAAAAAAAAAAATTAGATGGGTCAGAATACAGCGTTACTAAAAAATCTCCAAAACAAAGAGAATATTAGCAATAACACAAAATAATTCCTTGCTCTTAGCGCTTTCAAAGCCCTCACGGCAATAGCAGCCATAAACACGCAGAGAAAGCTCCCCTCTCCCTTCCTAATACGAAACGGGGCACACAAACAACAATCCCCGAGTCTAAAACATTGAGGCAGAAGGAAAGACACAGCACAGTACAGAGATTTTTAGGACAAAACCACAGTGACAAGAGAAAGATGGTGGTGACGGGAAGCCAGGACACAGAAGAACCCACTTGTAGTCCACCAGCTTCTCGTATTCGTCAGAGTCCCTGGTCTGCTGCAGGCGATGGTTGTGGTCCTGCAGCAGCTTCAAGGACACCTCCAGGTTCTGGATGTCCTTCTTCCGACCTTCCATCTGGTCCGTCTGGAAACACACCCCGCATGGGGGGCCACAGCTGTCAGTTCCCCTCCACTTTCAGCTACTCTCAACTGTCAGTTCCCTTCACTTTCAGCTACTCTCAGCTGTCAGTTCCCTTCACTTTCAGCTACTCTCAGCTGTCAGTTCCCTTCACTTTCAGCTACTCTCAGCTGTCACTTTCAGCTACTGTCAGCTGTCAGTTCCCTTCGCTTTCAGCTACTCTCAGCTGTCAGTTCCCTTCACTTTCAGCTACTGACAGCTGTCAGTTCCCTTCACTTTCAGTTCCTTTAACTTTCAGCCATTCTCAGCTGTCAGTTCCCTTCACTTTCATCACTCTCAGCTGTCAGTTCCCTTCACTTTCAGCTACTCTCAACTGTCAGTTCCCTTCACTTTCAGCTACTCTCAGCTGTCAGTTCCCTTCACTTTCAGCTACTCTCAGCTGTCAGTTCCCTTCACTTTCAGCTACTGTCAGCTGTCACTTTCAGCTACTGTCAGCTGTCAGTTCCCTTCGCTTTCAGCTACTCTCAGCTGTCAGTTCCCTTCACTTTCATCACTCTCACCTGTCAGTTCCCTTCACTTTCAGCTACTCTCAGCTGTCAGTTCCCTTCGCTTTCAGCTACTCTCAGCTGTCAGTTCCCTTCGCTTTCAGCTACTCTCAGCTGTCAGTTCCCTTCGCTTTCAGCTACTCTCAGCTGTCATTTCTCTTCGCTTTCAGCTACTCTCAGCTGTCAGTTCCCTTCACTTTCAGCTACTCTCAGCTGTCACTTTCAGCTACTCTCAGCTGTCAGTTCCCTTCACTTTCAGCTACTCTCAGCTGTCACTTTCAGCTACTCTCAGCTGTCAGTTCCCTTCACTTTCAGCTACTCTCAGCTGTCAGTTCCCTTCACTTTCAGCTACTCTCAGCTGTCACTTTCAGCTACTCTCAGCTGTCACTTTCAGCTACTCTCAGCTGTCAGTTCCCTTCACTTTCAGCTGTCAGTTCCCTTCACTTTCAGCTACTATCAATTCTATTCCATTCCATCCCATCCCAGCCCAGCTGGTGCAAATCATAGCAGGAACTGACCACACTTGGGACTCTTGGAAAAAGGGAAGGGGCATGTTTTTTTTAGCACTGGGCCTTTTTGACTCAGTTATGCTGGAAGTGCATGCTGTGGGGCATCAGCAGTTTAGCGGTAATGCATCTACAAAGACAGCCAGAAGTCCTGGGCTCAATCTTGTCTGTAACTGCACTCTCTGACTGTTTACTGAACTAATGGTCTGGGTGTATGCCTTGAATGTCATGATACACTGAGGTCCAGTGAACAACAAGTGTTGAACTCACATAAAAGGGACAGGGTAGCCTAGTGGTTAGAGCATTGAGCTCATGATCTGTTGGCCCATATTCGAGCCACCACCAAGGCACACAGGGATTTTCACCCAGGAGTTAACTAACATCAATATCTTCTCCACTCACCCAGCAGTCCTTAGTGCTGAGACTTTAAACCAAAGTTCTGTGTGTAAACGCATTTGAGATAGGGCCAAAGCATGCCAGTATGAATGGATGAGAACATTTTAAAAATGCATGCAAAATGGTGTCATGTTTAGACATCATCCCAAAGTTGGAATGTGGCTACTTTCAAGGTGGGAAAAATGGTCGCGCACACAAACTCTCATAATCTGTGAACCTCGGAACTCAAACCAAGGAATATAAAACCCCAAACAACTGAGATCATATGCCTGAAGATATATATAAACAATCATGCATTGTCCTCCAATTAAAATCTGTCTTTAGACAAAGAGTAAGCTGACTGATGAATGGGTCTTAAATTTGCATAGCCTAGCCTGGTGCTGTTGTGGGGGCTTACAATTTGTCACTATTACACATTTGTATCAATACTGCTTTTCTTATCAAGTAAAAACAGAACTGGAATAAAACAAGTTTCAACTTCCCTATCATATTTAAAGATAATTCATCAAAGACTGAACTAACTCTGTTTACCTCATAGGTACGGGCCAGGTTCTCTCCCCCTGCCCAGCTGTGCAGCCAGGTGTGCACAAAAAAAAACACAGGCATGCTGAGAAAAAAAAGTACTAGCTTCTAAACTACTGAATGAATGGCTTTCAAATTTCACAGTGTTAATGTCTTCGTTATAGACTACCAGTGGTCCAGTTTTCACAGCTATTGAGTCAATACCGGCTTCTTCAAATTAGCGATGATTTTCTAATACTTTCTCAGTCTTCTGTCTGTAGATGGCAATACAAGCTAATTAATCAAAGTCAGATTAAATTTTAAAAATCCAACTACAGGTGTAGCCACCAATACAATAAATTAAATTAATCAGTTATTCAGTAGTTCTTCACTACTTCACTGGTTCTTTGTTGTTGTTGTAAGTACTCCAGCTGATAAATTATGGAAGTTAAAAACCCCCCACCTCAAATCGATAAACAAAAATATGAACATTGATTTAAACTGCTGAAGTTAAATTTCCATCCTTAGTCATTTTTTCTTTTACTTTTTACTAAATAGCAATGGCATACAGCTTTTGTGTCTCTGAAAGCATTTTTAACCACCACTTTTTACCAACACAGTTTTTTAAAAAGCCATTTTGTCAAGCTGTGATGTGTACCTTAATCTAGTTTTTAAAAACTGTATTTTCACTTTTTCCCGAAGGTGATCTGTTAGTGTGTGCAGCTTACCTTTTTCTTGTAAACTTCACAACACTTTGAAAAAATTAAATATGCACAGATCAGTCTGACCAACTGTACAGCCACATATTGACACAGTGATTAAATTGTTGTTGCGAACACTTTTCGTTATCATACCATTTTGTGTGTGTTGAGAACAGAGTAATCAATGATCATACGGATTCATATCTATCATACAACACTGACGCTTTGTGGGTTGTGAGTAATGATCAATAAGTGCTAACTCAAAACATGACATCACGCCACAAACAACTCTCTCTAGTCACTCTCTTCAGTCTCATACACTGAATATATTACATGTATTCTTTCTCTGTTTCTCTCTCTTTCACACAAACACACACACTTACTTCAATTTTTTTAAGCTTAACCATTACCTTTACGATGGTAAGAGTTTAACATTCAAAAACAAAAAATCTTATTTTGGCTACCGGTACCTCTGCTCTCCACCATAAAGAGGAGAAAACTGATGTGGTTTGGTCACACCACAAGACACAACACCTTAGCAAAAACCATCCTGCAGGGAACAGTTGAAGGCAAGAGAAGAAGAGGCCGCCAAAAGAAATCATGGGTTGACAACATCAAAGACTGGACCGCCCAACCCCTGCAACACCTTCTACTAGCCACACAGAATCGTGAAGCATGGAAAAAGATCTCTGTTGCGTCTTCTCTCATATCCCCCCTACGTCCTTTGAGACATGGGACTGAGTGAGTGAAGTGACCTAACTTAAGACCCCCCCCCAACCCCCCCACCAAAGTATTTCTGTAAAAAGCCACACCAGAAAAGTATTTCTGTAAAAAGTCACCACCAGAGCAGCCCTGTACCTACCAGAGCCTGCACTTGCTCCTCTAGCGCAGAGACGTGAGCGATGCGACGCAGCAGCCGCGATTGCGCATGGCGTGGTGAGCGTGCTCGACACACGCAAGCAGATCTCCCCTCCGATGATTCTCCACCCACCTGCAAGACAGAAACAGACACACACAACACACACACAAGACATCAGCACACAGCCACATACAACACACACACAGCACAGACACACACAACACACACACACACACACAACACACACACAAACACACACACACAACACACACACAACACAATACACACACACACACACACAATCACACACACACACCACACACACACCACACACACACACACACACACAAGACACACACAAACACACACACACACACAACACACACACACACAATACAACACAACACACACAATACACACACACACACACACACACACAATACACACACACCACACATCAAACACACACACACACATACACACAATACACACACAAACACACACACACACAACAACACACACACAATACACACCACACAATACACACACACACACACAATACACACACACAACCACAACACAAACACACACACACAAATCACACACAAAAACACATACACACACACACACACACACAACAACAACACAACACACACAATACACACACACACACAATACACACAACACACACACACACACACACACACACACACACACACACAACACACACAAGGCGTCAGGTGTCACTCTCTGCTGTAGGCTATCAGGGAAAAAGCAGCTGTGTCAGTTACTGGTGTATAAGCCAAGTGCTGAGGTTTACATTATTATGTTGTTGTGTTGTCAAACGCTATGTTTGAGATTGTACTGCAGCCACGACAAGCTCCTAACATAATAAATTGCATTCTCCTTTATGGGAGAAAAAAAAAGTCCTCTGAAGTTGGAAGATAGCTGCCTAGGTGGTGAAGATCTTCAACACGGTAAAAACACATAGACTTCTTATCCAGCTTGTACTTTCAACTTTCAACAGATGACAAAATTTACAAAACTGCATACACACGGGGACTAGATGTAAAAAAGCACATGAGTGCTTATTCCATTATTCTCAGTATAAAAGAATAAATAAATAAATAAACCTCACAATGACTCCCAGGAGAGATGAGTGAGTCATGAGTGCTTATTCTTCTAGATGACCCTCAGGGTGTTCATCAAGTAGGGCAATGTGCAACAGAACTCAAGACTACTTTAATGTCTCAACTAGAAAAATTAAACAACAACTCTGCAGAAAAGAACAAAAGGATCCACAAAAACTAAAACGACAACTCAGCTGCAGTGCTGCCAATACACTCTACATAGACACAACAAATGACGCTGCATACCATTTTTGCCAGACAACTCATCAACGTCTTCAACACTGAAAAATGTGTAGCTACATCGCCAAATTAAGGAACTGGGATATCTGCCAACAGAGTAATCTCACATGTTCACCTACCCCTCCCATCCTCCACTAATCCCCCCCCCCCTCCCATCCCCTAAAAAAATACAAAACCAACCAAAACCAATAACAAAAATACAATCTCCACCTGTGTCCATTTAAGATCAAACATTGAAAGAAAAACTCTTGAAAAAAACCCAAACCCAAAGCTGTATCAAACTCAACTGATAAACCAGCAGAGTGTTAAAAAAAGAAAAGGGGGGGGGGGGTTGCCCTCTCCACCCCTCACACCTCCCCCCCAAAAAAAACCAAAACAACCCCAAACAAACCTAACAACAAAACCTGGAACACCCCCCCCAAAAAAAAAACAACCAAAACAAACCAAACCCAAACAACTAACACAAAACAATAAAAGGACAAAAATGCGTACAAAAAAAAGACGAGGGTTTTGAAATCGGCACACACACACACACACACACACACACAAGAAACAAAAAGAGACACTCTAATTAACTGTCAACAACACCCAGTAACAGGAAGAGGAGGACGGACGTGGCCGAAACCAAAAGAGAGACGGGCACTAACCGCCAAAGTGAGTCCAGGAGATGTTCTCCTGACTTGTGAGGGGAATGTGCGACAACTCCTTGGTGTGAAGGTCACTGCCCTGAGCCAGGTGCCGATCCAACAGCTCAGGGGGAGACAACACCGTGTACAACGCACGTTCCGCCGCTGTAAAAAACCCCCAGACACCAGCAGTTTTCCCCCTGCTGTTTGGCCAGACACGACTAGCTTTTGTTGGTGAGGAGAGTTAATAAAAGATGCCGTCAGCGCCTGGGGTTTATCACAGTTCTTGATTAAACCATTGACGCTGGGGGAAACAGCAAAGTGAGAGGCTGTATGACCTGTGGCTTTCTTTCCCACCCATGGAATTCCGATTTACAGCTTAAGTCTTTAGTGATCGACTATGACTCTCTGACTAGGAGGCTTGACTCGCACAGTCCTTAATGTGCTGCAGCTCTGGGGGCTGGTTGGCCTTTGGAGAGCATCTCCAACACTGACTGTCCTTATGCCCACTTGGCCGAGAGAGTGGGGATGTACTGTGGGCAAGGCATCTCCACTATAATCAAATTTCTGCCCAGTTTCCAAAACAGCAGCTGCCTCCTCTGGTGTTTTGGAGGTCATCGTTGGACACGACAGACAAACATAGATACAATAGATAAACTGGTGTGTTGTGGCTTCATCTCTCTGCCCCTCCTCATTCTTCACTTTTTAAGCTATCAATTGTTATTGGTTGCATGACTGTGTAGGAACAGGTTGAAAGCAAGCGCTTTGATTTTGTCTTTGCAAGATATAGCGCTGTATCAATTCCATTTATCATTATTATTATTATGACTTTACTTCTGCTGTGTTCTAAGAGGAAAGATATCAACAGGGCTAATGTTATTGTAGGGGATTGTACTGTATTGTATTGAAGTGAACTGTATTGTGCTGTACTGTACAGTAATGTATTGCACTGTGTTGTATAGTTCAATATTATTTTGTACTGTACTGTGCTATTGTACTGTATCATTTGTTGTACCGTATCATTTGTTTGTCCTGTATTGTGCTGTATTGTACTGCACAGTATTTCACTGTATCGAATTGCATGACACTGTATTGTATTGAATTGTTTTGTATGGTACTGTCCTGTGTTGAATTGTATCGAGATGCACCGTACTGTGTTTTGTTATATTGTATAGGAGTGCACTGCATATCATATCCATTCACTCGTAGCACATTTCTGTGCATGAAATGTAGGCGGCTCTCTCTCTCTGTCTGAGGAAAGAGTGCCACCCCTAATACAGTGCATTCCTCCTTTTTTCTTCTTCCCAATTTTCCCTAATTGAAGGTATCCTTGTTTCCCTGGAAAGGCAGCTTTTTCTCAAAATAATTTCACCGGGGACAACTCTGTTGTTAAACCTTGAGCTCATATGTGTGCATGAATTTAAAACTTAAAATCTTCCCCCCCCCCCTCCAAAAAAAAAGTCTAGCAGACTATCACCCATGTTCTAGTGGATCTGTAGGGGGGGGGGGGAAGGGGGGGGGCAGAGGGGGATGGTAGAATCCCCCATCAAATTAGAACCAAACCCATAGCTACCCTCAAGTCAGAATGTAGCTAGCTAACCTTTATGGTGGGCAAAAAACATATTGCATACACAAAAAATCTCACCATTGGTGAACCTCGGAGCACAGCTAGCCAAGGAACCCGAGAGGAGGAAAAAACCCCAACCGAACAAAAAAAACAGAACCCCCATGACCTCTCTCACCCTCCCCTTCCATCCCAAGGTCACGGACCGCCCACTCACTCACTCACTCGCTCACTCACTTGCTCGCTCACTCACTCGCTCACTCACTCACTCGCTCCCATCACTCGCTCGCTCACGTCACTCACTCAATCACATCGCTCGCTCCTCACTCGCTCGCTCACTCACTCGCTCGCTCACTCACTCACTCACCCGCTCGCTCACTCACCCGCTCGCTCACTCACCCGCTCGCTCCTCATCCCCCCTCGCTCACTCACTCACTCACCCCCCATCCGCTCGCTCACTCACCCACCCGCTCACTCACTCCTCGCTCCTCGCTCACTCCCTCCCTCCCTCACTCCTCCCTCCTCACCCGCGCTCACCTCCACCCCTCGCTCGCTCCCTCCCTCACCCACCCGCTCACCCCTCCCTCACTCACTCGCTCACTCCCTCCTCCTCCCTCGCTCACTTCCTCCCTCACTCGCTCACTCACCCGCTCACTCACTCACTCACCAGGCCAGGAGATCCAGGACTCGGCCGTCTGCTCCTGCGGTCGCGCGCCGGCCCCTTCCTCCCCTTCGCGCACGCCGAGGAGCGGCCGCTGGCACTTCCGGCACAGCCCCACCTTCACAGGGGCCAGCATCCACTGGAACACCGACACCATCTGCTGCAGGCGGGCCAGCCACGTCTCCTCCCCCTTGCCCTGCTGGCAGCAGCAGGGTTTCCTCCCCTGGTTGGTGCCGGAACCCGCCTCGCTGCCTTCCTTACTCCCGCTGCGGGATAAATCGCGGGACAGCTGGGTAACGAGCAGCGGTGCCCCCCCCTCCTCCTCCCTCCCAGTTTTCGACGCCATGGTCACCGCCGATTCTGACACGGTGTCCAGTTTGGAGTTGGCGACGGCGTGGGCGCGAGGGCTGGGGTGGGGGGTGTCGTTGTTGCCGCCTGGGGGTCTTCGCTGGAGGGGGGGGCAGGAGCGTGCGCGACCGGGTCTGGCGTGCTTCTCGCTGGCGTACATGAGCGGCTCGCTGTTCTGCGAGGTCAGGCTGTTGAAGCGGATGCGGTTCACCTGAAATTGGGGAGGTTGGGGCGGAATGTCGGGTCCACATTTATTGGATGTTCAAATTGTTTTTTTGTTTTTTTAACAAGATTCAGCGTGATATAAATTCCATATATTATTATAATTATTATTATGTTGTGTGAAATGTCAGTTCCATATTTATTGGAGGTTGTGTGGAATGTCGGTTCCATAGTTATTGGAGGTTGTGTGAAATGTCAGTTCCATATTTTTTATTGGAGGTTGTGCGGAATGTCAGTTCCATGTTTATTGGAGGTTGTGCGGAATGTCGGTTTCATAGTTATTGGAGGTTGGGTGGAATGTCGGTTCCATGTTTTATTGGAGGTTGTGTGAAATGTCGGTTCCATGTTTTATTGGAGGTTGTGTGGAATGTCAGTTCCATATTTATTGGAGGATGTGTGGAATGTCAGTTCCATATTTATTGGAGGTTGTGTGGAATGTCAGTTCCATATTTTTTATTGGAGGTTGTGTGAAATGTCAGTTCCATATTCACTGTTTAAAGTAGATGTGACTGATCTGGAAAATAGTAGGTTGTGTTCAGCCTTTATCATTCATCATGAAGAGGTTTGTTTTCTTTTTAGGTAAAAAATACGAAGAACACTAGCACTTACCTTTGAATTTGTTCTCAGGGTAGAGATTGAAAACTGTTCTGGGGTAAAATCAATATTCCAGTGCCAATAATTGATATAATGTTTCAAAAAGACAATTTTGAAAAAACAAAACAAAACCCCCCCTTAATTCTTGTTCAACTTAAGCACTTTATTTTGTAAGTTGACTTTGTGACTTTTCGTTTTTAAGTGCCAAGAAAACCCCCCAAACAGAAACACCGACAGAGACAGGTATTCACCCCCCCCTTTACCTGTTTCATGTACTGGACCAAGGACTCTGGAGTCTCCAGGTGTTTGGGGGCACTGGCACTGGTGGCGTCGTCCTTGCTGCAGACGCTGGTGTCGAAGGCCTCCTCTGCCTGCGTGATGCGACTCACCTCCTGATCCAACGGGTCTGAAAACACACAGCGCACCTCACGCATCTCACAGCTGTCACTTTCACCCCCCCCCCCCCCCCCCCAACTTTCGGCCGCTCTCAGCTGCTTATCCATTCCGTCCCAGCCCAGCCCAGCTGGTGCATATTACAGCTAGGAACTGACTGCTTTTAAGACTTGGTAAAAGGTTGGAGCATGTTAATTTTAGCACTGGGTTCTGGACCCTTGACTGAGTTATGTTGGATTTGTGCGCTGTGATCTTCATCTTACAATGTCTTCAGAACAAAAAATGTTTTAAAAAAAATTGGGGGGGGGGTTCCTTAGCTGCAGCTCCAAGGTTCACCAATGGGGAGATTTTTGTGTATGCACCCCCCCCCCCCCTCCCCCAACCCCCCATACATGTACCCACATTCCAATTTCGGGGATACTGTCTGGAAAGGAATCTACCAATTTTGCCAGGACAGTCACAAGGCACTCCCTACACTTTCTGATTTTCAACTGTCCTCAGTTCTTTTAATGTGCACAAATTTGTAAGCACACGGGTTCCAAAATGGTTTTGAGTGTCCTCCAAAAGACTTTGACATTCAGTTTTATTTTTTCCGGTCAAACTGGGAAGAAAAGGCCAGGTTGGGAATTTAACCCATGACCTCATGGTTTACTTGTTAGGCAGGTGAATGTGTAGACCAGTAAGCCCAGGATGGATATGGCATAAAAGGAGTTAAGAATCCCCCCCCCCCCCCCTCCCCCGCACAAAAGGGGGGGAAAAAAAACCCCAACCCATTAAACAGTTGAAAAAGCACTGACTAAAGTCAGTATTTCAGTCAAATATCAAGATCCTTTTCTTCAACAATCCCACCCCCCTAAAAAAGCAACCAACCCAACAACAACCAAAAACACCCAAACCCAACCCACCAAGCCAAACGTGATCAATCGACCTAGAGACAGCCGTACCAGAATCTTGGGTGGACAGGCTGCGGACAATAGAGGGCAGGGACTCCATCGGAACGGGTCCTGCCGCCCCCGCCCCTGTGTTCAGCTCCTTGCCCATGCGCATCTCTATGTGCTTCGGCAGCCCTTCGTCTTTGGACTCTGGTATCCTGCACAACAGGGAGGGGGAAAGGAAAGGGAAGGGGGGGTGGGGGGGTTGTAGTAATGGAACAACACTGAAGAGTCATGAAGGATTTCAGGAAAAGAAACTTTATGACACTATTCTTATAGATTTTTTGTAAAAACCGGTCTCATCTCTTCTATAAAAAAAAATAATTAAAAAAATGTTCATCTTCTCTGTACATGCACATACATACACAAACTCACACACTTACATGTAACACTTTCACATACATGCACACACATATATCCACATTTATACACACATTTTCATTGTCTCACAATTGGCTTTTTTATGTGTTCTATGCGTAGTTTAAGGCTTAACTGTTGAATAATCTCTATTTCCTTACTACTCTCTTTCTTCTAGTAGTCCTTTATTTCCATCTAATATCACTGACAGTGAACAGATGTTAAATACAAGAGCAGACGAACACATACACTACACCCCAACACACCCCCTATCACCTCTCCTCTCTGCCTTCCCTTACTGGGTGGGGTGTACAATGCCTCGTCTTCTCCTGCGCTTGCAACTCTGCAGAAGGCCTGCCCGCTTGCCTAAAGGTACACATTCCGACTTGACAGCAGCTCATTTTTGTGCACAGGATGCATGCTGGGTATGTTCCTGCAGGATGCATGCTGGGTATGTTCCTGTTTTTATAGCCCATCAGATGCTGATATGAACTAACAGATTTCTTTTTAAATAATTATTTTTGGTTTGCCTTTCTGAATTTTTTAAATTAGTGATATAATAAACTTGAAAATACAAATAGAAAACATTTGAAAAAATGTGTACTAGTTACACAGGTAATCAATCATCAATGGAATTTTAAACTTTTTCCTGACACTGCTCCGCAGTGCGCTAGATTTTGCTCCTGAGCTGACGCATTGCGCACTGTTGATCAAAAGTTGCCACGCTCCTCTTTCGACGGTATGCGTTGTAGTGCACAGAACATTAAAACAAGCCCTATACTCCAACCGTTACGGTCAAGCCTGGTCCTACAACTAACAGGAACATTTAAATGGTCTGGTACATACACCATCTTTAAGTTCTATCTACCAGCTGTTCAGGGTCACTAGCGATGTGATAAAACAAGGAACCCTGGCTACTTTGGAGTTTTCCAGTCTGGCTCTCTAGCTCAACATGCCTGGTGTGTCCCTAAGTGGCTGTGGTGAAAAAACAAAACAAACTGGACAGGTTCAACAGATATAAAAATGTCCAGTTTCATTTGGACCGTCTTTCCTGTTAGCGACCTACAATTCACTTTTATCGTCTGCTTCCATTGCAGAAAATGGCTTTGCAGCACCGGGTTTCTTGAATCATTTTGCACCAACATATAATCGAACAACGTCTCCAAGGTCGTTACAATAATGAAAAGATAAACGAATAAATGTGTGCAGAAACTAGTTATCATGGAGGGGACATTCAGTAAGCTGTTAAGCTTAGGCTTGAGCCAGTCCCTACATTACTACTACATCTTCTACTGCAAGAAGACTGCTGAAATCGCTACCTCAGCACACGATACTGCAGCAGGAGAGAAAACCACCGCCGCCAACTATGCGTAAGGAAAGAATGAACGCGCATACCTATCTTCTGCACGTACATAAAAGGGAAACACGGCACTGGCAGGTCTGCACTTTACCTGTCAAACACAAGAGCCCGTGTGGCGCCGGACTCAGTAGCCTGGCTGCTCAGCGAGTCTGAGGACAGGTTGGGTTTCATGGGGGACGGGGCCACGCTTGGCGGTTGGGACGTCAGTGGCGTGCGGAAATTGAAAGGGGAGGTGAACGCGCTGGATCCCTGGGTTCGATTCATGGTCACTGGCGTCGTTTTGGGCCCAGTGCGAGGTGGGACCGGGGTAGATTTGGAGCCGACAGCCTGAGCCTGTGAGTGGGAGAGTTGTGATGTTTGTGGTTACGAGAGGAAATATCTAGACGGGTAATGTTGCGTCAGTCATCCACTCTGTCTGTCAGTCAGTCAGTCAGTCAGATGTGTGCATTATCTTCTGCCTGAATACATCTACAAAAATACAGACAAACGCACAGACTGGAAAGCAGGCAGGTGCATGCATACACACGCATATACATACACACACCCACTCATACACTCAGGCATTCCACAATGGACAGGGTAGCCTGGTTGCATTGCGCTCGTGATCTGCTGACCTGGGTTCGAATCCTGTTCAAGGGGATATTTTCACCTGGAGTTAACATCAGTGCCGACTTCACTTTCCCGAAAGTCCTTCGGATGAGACTATAAACCAATGTCCCATGTGCGAATGCACGCAGAACATCTTGTGTACACGTTAAAACTTGCTCCTTTTTTCAGAAGAGCAGGCCATTGTGTGCCAGTGGGAACGGATGACAGAATTTACAAAAACTGCATACACACAGGGACTGGATGTAAAAAAAGCGCAAGTGCTTATTCCATTATCTTCGAAATAAAAGAATAAATAAATAAACACACACACACCTCTACGCACAATTACACACTTATAGAAACATTTTTATCAAGCTAATGCTCACAAGTGTGCTCTTTGGCTCAACAGCAGGAGCATGAACCCCCCCAAAAGTTAACCCCCCGGATGGAGAAATAAGCAGTCACCTCTTCTCCTACAGGCATCTCTCTGAGGGTGGTGGCCTCAGGGGTAGGAGTCACCATCTGGGGGCTGGCAGACACCGTCCCTGTACGAGCACACATAGCATTGCAATTTTAAAGAAATCTCTCTATGTTATGTATGTATGGTATGAATATATGTGTATGTGTGTGTGTATGTATGTATGTATGTATGTATGTATGTATGTATGTATGAATATATGTGTATATGTATCTGTTCACATAAGAAGGAAGCACCGCAATGGAAAGAAATCTCTTTATGTATGTGTGTATGTATGTATGAATATATATGTATACGTATCTGTCCATATAAGAAGGAAGCACCGCATTTTAAAGAAATCTCTTTATGTATGTATGTATGGATGGATATACGTGTATATGTATCTGTCCATATAAGAAGGAAACACCGCATTTTAAAGAAATCTCTCTATGAATGTATGTATGTATGTATATATGTATGAATATATGTATGTATATATGTATCTATGTATGTATGAATATACGTGTATATATATATCTGTCCATATAAGAAGGAAGCACCACAATTTAAAGAAATCTCTCTATGTATGTATGTGTGTATGTATGTATGTATGTATGTATGAATATATGTGTATATGTATCTGTCCATATAAGAAGGAAGCACCGCAATTTAAAGAAATCTCTCTATGTATGTATGTATGTATGTATGTATGTATGTATATATGTATGTATGTATGTATTAATATATGTGTATATGTATCTGTCCATATAAGAAGGAAGCACCACATTTTAAAGAAATCTCTCTATATATCTATGTATGTATGAATATATGTGTATATGTATCTGTCCATATAAGAAGGAGGCACCGCAATTTAAAGAAATCTCTCTATGTATGTATAAAACCACATACACATGGGGACTGGATGTAAAACGAGTGCTTATTCCATTATCCTTGATATAAAAGAATAAATAAATAAATAAATAAATAAATATGGTATGTATGTATGTATGAATATATGTGTATATGTATGTGCCCATATAAGAAGGAAGCACCGCATTTTAACCCTTTCCCATTTTTACCCGCCATAGCCCGCCGCAGCCCGCCGGACGTCATTTCAGCCTAGTGGGGAATTTCCATCACGCACTAAGCTCTACCTAGTACACGCACACTATGAATGAACATTCCACTGAGGTCAGCATAAACTAAGGAAGGAATGGCTACCAAATTCAGTGCTACACAGCCTCCCATTCTCAAGAAATTGGCCAGTGACTGGCTTTGTTTTTCCCACGCTTTCTTGTAGCTAAAAATGGCAGCAAAGATTGAGGGTACAATTTGGGAAGAATAAACTGATGTGGAAATTGAAGCTATTTTGGCTCAAGTGGAACAGTTCAAAAGAGAATAAATGTTGAATCCGATGTTGAAGTAGATGTAGAAAAAAAGAGATGAAATAGGAGAAGGTAGTGAGTCGGAAAGTGATGCTGAGGATAACATTCCGTTGGCTTCATAGCAGACGACATGGCGCGGCACACAAGTGCCTTGCACAGTGCAAGACTTCACGCTGCCCACTGGGCCGGCACATACTCTCCCACTGAATGCCAAGCTCTTAGATTACTTTGTTTTGTTTGTGCCCCAACATTTTTTTCAAACTGCAGAGCATGAAACTAACAATTATGCCAGGCAAAAGATCGCTGTGAAAGGCTTAGTCATAGATCTATTATGGACAGAAACAACACCTGAGGAAATTAGGGCTTACCTGTCAGTTTTGACCATGATAGGGATCAAGCGTTTGCCAAGGCTTCATCTCTACTGGTCGACTGATTTGAGATTTTCGGAATTATGGATCAGTAATATGAAAAAAACCAGATTTCTCAAAATGAATCAGTATTTTCACCTCTGAAACACGCCAACACACCTGGGTGTGACACTGGGCTGTGACACCTGCACCGTGACAGCCATGTAACTGGCTATTGGTGAAGGACACACTAGTGTTTTCGTAAATAGTAGGCATGAGCATATATTTGTAAATAATGTATATATGCGCATTAGTCAACGTTGTTTTCAATATTTTTGAATACTTTCCACTCAGAAAATGTAGACTTGGTGACAGTAATTTTGTGACAGGTGTGAATGTTTGATTGGATTACCATGACGCTGGATGCGATGGAGGACACATTCAGGCAGGACCACACTTTTTTTTTTTTTAACTCACATACATATATTACGCATGTTAGGGGTAGTTGTAGACTAACAGCATGATGTCACTGCAATTTTACCGTTATTTGGTGACAAAGAGGTGACAGCAGCACGACACATGTAGGTAGGACACACATCTTGGGATGCAGAACAAAGTATGACATCATATGAATAATTTGGCCAAATATGAATGCTCTGCGAACAACAGTAACTGTACAGCACTCTGTCTACTTGAGGTACCTTATTTTCTTAAAGAAACTGCATGAATTTTCGAATACTACAGAGAGTTTCTCTGTAAGATATGCGAATGGTAAAGGGTTAAAGAAATCTCTCTATGTATGTATGTATGTATGTATGTATGTATATATGTATATATGTATGTATGTATGTATGAATATATGTGTATATGTATCTGTCCATATAAGAAGGAAGCACCGCAATTTAAAGAAATCTCTCTATGTATGTATGTATATATATATGTATGTATATGTATGAGTATATGTGTATATATATCTGTCCATATAAGAAGGAAGCACCGTAATTTAAAGAAATCTCTCTATGTATGTATGTATGTATGTATGTATGTATGTATGTATATATGTATGTATATATGTATGTACATATGTACGTATGTATGTGTGTATGCATGTATGAATATATGTGTATATGTATCTGTCCATATAAGAAGGAAGCACCGCAGTTTAAAGAAATCTCTTTCTCTATGTATATTTCAATATCCTTTCAAGCAATAACAACAACCAAAAAGAAGTAAAATGAATTTTTTAAAAACAACATAAAAACACAAAAATCTTTTTTTTTCAAACTCATTCTAACAACCTACACAGAGAGAGATGGAGAAGGCTCATCAATGTCAAACCTCCCCTGGGAGAAACATGACAAAAAAAGGAAGAAGAAGAAGAAGATTCTAACAACCTACAATGTCAAGTCAAGTCAAAACCACTTTAATCATCTCATAAATGAATAAGTTAATTGATCTCTTTTGAAAAATTTTAATTTTGTAACCTTTTGAGTGGAAGCTGCCTTTTATAGTTTTTTTTCCACAATTACTGTATAAATATAGAAGTGATATTGGTTTCTGAAAGGAAAAAAAAAGACACAAAAACGAACTGTTTTTGTAAAGCGATGAATCTCTCTTTCAACATACTGCTAAGCCACTAATAACAAACGCATACCCACTCCTCTTTCATCCATTGGTGCATGCACGTCGTTCACTCACAAACACACCACTGTATCGTGTTAGTATACACTATTTTCAGTGATGGCAAGTTTCTCTGCATGAAATTTGGGGCTGCTCTTCCCTTGACGAGCCAATCACCACATGAGCAACACTGTCCACTTTTATGAGATCCTTTTTTCTATGCGCACAGACACACACACATAAACATACAAAATTCTCCTAATGTTACAAAATTTTGCGATATACATAATAACATTCTTTAAAATTTTTTGTTGACAACTCTAATATCAATTCGAGTGAAGACATTTTGAATTAAACAGAAAGGACACACACTCGCACCAAAGCAACCTCCCCTCCCTTACCCCACATTAACTTTCCCATAGCTACCCTCCCCTCTACTCCCCCCCCAACACACACTTTCTCACACCTACCCTCCTCTCTACTCCCTCCCCATCCCCCAACACACTTACTTTCCCATACTTAACCTCCCCTCCCCCCCACCCTCCCCCAACACACACACTTTCCCACACCTCCCCTCCCCTCTCCTCCCCCCTTCCCCCAACACTTTTCTCACACCTCCCCTCCCCTCTCCTCCCCCCTTCCCCCAACACTTTTCTCACACCTCCCCTCCCCTCTACTCCCCTTCCCCCAACACAACACCACACTTTCTCTCCACACCTCTCCTCCCCTCTACTCCCCTTCCCCAACACACACACTTTCTCATACTTAACCTCCCCTCTACTCCCCTTTCCCCCACACACACACACTTTCTCATACTTAACCTCCCTCCCCCCCACCCCATCCCCAACACACACACACTTTCTCACACCTACCCTCCTCTCTACTCCCCTCCCACACACTTACTTTCTCATACTTAACCTCCCCTCCCCTCTACTCCCCTTTCCCCAACACACACACACTTTCTCATACTTAACCTCCCCTCCCCTCTACTCCCCCCCCCCAACACACACTTTCTCACACCTACTCTCCCCCATCCCCCCATCCCCTCTACTCCCCCCTACCCCACCCCAATCACCCCCCCCCCCCCCACCACCCCCCAAAAAACAAAAAAAGGGCAAAAAACCCCCCCAGCACAACAAGCCAGGTGCTGACCGCCGGCGGAGTGGTGGAGGGTGGAGGACTGGTCGTGGAAGGAGGGGGCGGGGTGGCGCGCTGGGAGGCGGGGGGGGTGGCCAGCCCCAGCAGCTGGGAGGGGCTGAAGCCGTACGAGGCCGGGTCCTCCACCACCGGGAACAGCTGCTGCACCTGCTCCATCTTCTCCTGCCAGTCCCTGTCTGCAGCAACAACGTCAACGTCAGTATCAGTATCAGCAACAACATCATCAGCAACAACAACATAACAGTCACAACACATATAGTGCACCAGGAGGAACAGCTGCTGCAACCTGCTCCATCTTCTCCTGCCAGTCCCTGTCTGCAGCAACAACGTGTCAATCAGTATCAGCATCAATCAACAGTACCATCAACATCAACATCAGCATCATCAACATCATCAACACAGTCACTAGGAACAGCTGCTGCAACCTGCTCCATCTTCTCCTGCCAGTCCCTGTCTGCAGCAACAGCAGCATCAGCATCAGCAGCACCATCAACATCACCATCAGCATCATCAACAACATTAACACAGTCACCAGGAACAGCTGCTCCATCTTCTCCTGCCAGTCCCTGTCTGCAACAACAACGTCAATGTCAGCATCAGCATCAACAGTACCAACAACATCACCGTCAGCATCATCAACAACATTAACACAGTCACTAGGAACAGCTGCTCCATCTTCTCCTGCCAGTCCCTGTCTGCAACAACAACGTCAACGTCAGCACCATCAGCAGTACCATCAGCAACATCACCATCAACATCACCATCAGCATCAGCAACAACACAACACAGTCACCAGGAACAGCTCCTGCACCTGCTCCTGCCAGTCCCTGTCTGCAAGAACGTCAACATCACCATCAGCACCATCAACAACAGTCACCAGGAATGGCTGCTGCAACCTGTTCCATCTTCTCCTGCCAGTCCCTGTCTGCAAGAACGTCCCCACTATAAGCATCAGCATCACCAACATCATCAACAACAACACAGTTACTAGGAACAGCTGCTGCAACCTGCTCCATCTTCTCCTGCCAGTCCCTGTCTGCAGCAACAACGTCACCAACATCACCATCAACAACAGCATCACCACCAACAACATCACCATCAGCATCATCAACAACAGCATCATCAGCAACAACACAACACAGTCACCAGGAATGGCTGCTGCAACCTGCTCCATCTTCTCCTGCCACTCCCTGTCTGCAATATCGTCACCACCACCATAAGCATCAGCATCACCACAGACAACACAACACAACACAGGCATCAGGAAGAGGTACAGGGTGGGGAGAATAGTGGCATCTGAAGAAGATGGAATGGGGTTGCCACTGTGATGGAGAAAAAGAATTAATTTTTTTAATTGTTTTATTTCTAGAATAATGGAATAAGCACTCGTGTGCTTTTTTTCATCTGGTCCTCGTGTGTATGCAGTTTTGTAAATATCATCTGTTCCCATTGGCACACACTTCCAAAAAGCGGAACAGGATTTAACGTGTGCACAAGACGCTCTGCGTGTGTTCGCACACGGGGCCTCGGTTTACAGTCTCATCCAAAGGACTTTTGGAGGGAGTGGAGTCAGCACTGACGGTAACTCCAGAGGAAATGTCCTCTTGAACGGGAATCGAACCTGGGTCAGCAGATCACGAGCGCATCACGCTAACCACCAAGATATCCAGTCCTGCACGAGCACAAAATCTCACTAAAGGTCAACTGTGTGTGTAAGTGTGTGTGCCAACACAATACAGCAGCTTAAATTAAAAAATTTTTTTTAAAGCAAGATATATCATTCTAGTTTTCCCATAGAGTTGCTACAGGGAGTAGAACACGCCGTACATACTGGCCAAGATAAGATAACCCCTTTCCTGAGGCATGATCCAACATTATGACCTCAGCAGCTGAAACGGTTATTTTACTCACAAGCACCTGGGCCAGGCCATGAGCTGCGTCAGTGAGGGATGCAAACAAATTTCAAAGGCCTACATTTTTTAAAAAAAATGACGTTATTCCCTGAAGATGGATTGCGGCTACCTTCAAAGTGAGCAAAAATGATCACATACACACACTTCACCACTTGGATGAACCTTGGAGGTCTAACCGAGAACCCCCCCCCCCCCCCCCCCACCTAAAAAAAAAGTGATGTTATGTTATGAAATGTTATGTTCAGATTGTCTTCCTCCACGACAAGCTCTTAACTAACAACCCGTGTCCTCCGTTAAAGCAACAAAAAAATACATATAAAAGCTGGCGTATGGCTGCCTACATGGCAAGGTAAGTCTTGAGAATTGTCCTACACACCAATTTCATACAGTGAGTACGCACGGCCTCACAGCGATTCCCAGGAAAGATGAGTGAGTGAGAGAGAGAGAGAGAGTGTGCATGTTCTGGGTGATCCCAAGAGTGTCAAATTGGGGAATAATTGACAACCACCATTTAAAATGGTTTCTTTTAAATCAACAACCACCTAACAAAACAACTTAACCCTAGTAGCGCTAAATAAACAGCAACAAGCCTCACTTCTATTGGCTGAATTAACATTGGCTAGCATTGTTTTGGAGCAGGGTGGGCTCAAACAACCCATGATATTGATATATAAAACTGAATTAAATGTGTTAAGCTATAGATCACTGGAAAGAAGAGATAATATGCTTTTAAATGAGTATAATTTTATAATAGTGTGTAGTGTTTATGATTATGTAAAAAAAAATCCAAAAAAAATAATCATGTGCGCACTACCGATCGCTGTTCCACTGTCAGGGCCCCGGATCGATTTTAACACGATAAGCAAAGTTCTTGCGGTGCATAAATGTCATGATTAGGTAAACACTATTTCTTGACATTAGTTTTCAAAAAATAAGGAGTTTGTATCGCTTTATCGGTCACCAAATACTCAGAAAAGTTCAGCGACAGGATCGACGCCATCGCGACCGTCATGGCGGAATGTGCGAAGTGGTGGCTTTCTATGAAAAAAATACAAAGATCATTTGATTTCATGTGATGCAAAGTACTCAGCAGCATAGCGATTTGACTCAACAACAGTTATTTCGAAGCCTCGTTGCGTCAAAATAAAGTAAAACAATCTGTGACGTCGAAATCGCAGAGTAGCGAAGAAGTCCATCCAGCAAAACTAGCACCGCTCGATTCAGTCCGATCGCAATCGATTTTTACCAAGTTTTTCAAAAATATTCCACAATCCTTACCTCATCGTCTCTCTCATTGTTTATTTCAACCAAATCCAGCCTCTAAAACTCCTCCTCGCTGTCAATTTTGTAAAAAAGCTCGAAAAACGTTTGAAGAAATTCTAGTGCAAACGCTGGCCGCCATTTTTGTTGAAGACGATCTCGGCTGGTCCGAAAAAAAATTAAAATACACTCTTAACCAGTCAGATTCTTCGTTGCTTGTGTGTGTCAAACGACCTTCACCCCTTTCTGCGGGCCTACAACGGCCTTAACATTCATTGGCTGACCTTTGAAAGCGAAAGTAAGCTTTCAACTATGATCACCCACGTCATCCCGGAATATTCCGGGATCCGCCACACAGCCTAGACCCGCCTTTACCGGAATATTCCGGGAACCGCGCCACTAGGGTTAAAGATGTTCGGACAGCTGCATTCAGGTCAAAATGACCCACCCATCCCCCTACCCCACCCCAGCCGACCACATCAATCAATCAATCATCTCTCTCTCTATCTCTCTCTATATATCTCTTTATCTCACTAAATTATGTCTATGTTTAGACTTGGTGTATCAGATATAAATGTTCATAAATTCAGAATCAGAGAACATGATATTGATGACCTCAGGCTGCTATGCTCATTATGTAAGCAAGCACCGGAGGATGAAGTACATTTTGTGTTGTGCGGTCCAGTATTAGAGGATGTTAGGCAGAACTACATCCCTGTTAAATATAGAGACAGCCTAATTTATTTAGACTCTGTTTACTCCTGGCATCAAGTCATCCTGAGGTTGTGCACAGCCTCACTTTATATTTGTGTAAAGCTTTCAGAATATTGTTATCCCAAGCCATATTTTTGTAGCTGACTTTTTGTTATACATTTACATTTTGTCGTTATTATTGCTTTTACCCCCACCAAAATACTAAGCAGTTCGGCAACCCCCTTCATGTATGGGCCAATGGCCTTTTAGTGAATAAATTATTCGAGTTTGAGTTCTTTATCTCACTATCTATCTCTCTGTCTATCTCTATCTGTCTCTCTATCTATTTTTCTATCTCTCTTTCTCTCTCTCGCTATCTTTCTACCTCTCTCTCTCTCTTTCTCTCTCTCTATCCATCTCTCTCTATCTATCTCTCTCTCTATCCATCTCTCTCTATCTCTCTCTCTATCCATCTCTCTCTCTCTACCTTGTGGCTGTTGTTTCTTGCTGACGTGCTTCATGCTGGTGATGATCTCAGGCTGAGGGCGGGGCACGATGGGGCACTGCTGGTCCTCCCGCGTCCCCTCGATGGGGTCCAGCGACATCTTGGCGCAGTTCACCACGATGTCCTGAGGCTCCACTTTGCGCCACCTGGAGACCACAGGCCAGAGTCACGGGGAGGGAACAACACGTCCAACACCTTCCGTCCACCTCTGCCAGCTGACCGGTCTAGTCAGTGACCAACCCACTAACCAGCCAATCTATCCAGTTCTCCACCAGCTGACCGGTCTAGTCAGTGACCAACCCACTAACCAGCCAATCTATCCAGTTCTCCACCAGCTGACCGGTCTAGTCAGTGACCAACCCACTAACCAGCCAATCTATCCAGTTTTCCATCAGCTGACCGGTCTATTCAGCAACTGACCAACCCACTAACCAGCCAATCTATCCAGTTCTCCACCAGCTGACCGGTCTAGTCAGCAACTGACCAACCCACTAACCAGCCAATCTATCCAGTTCTCCACCAGCCCACTAACCAGCCAATCTATCCAGTTCTCCATCAGCTGACCGGTCTAGTCAGCAACTGACCAACCCACTAACCAGCCAATCTATCCAGTTCTCCACCAGCTGACCAGTCTATTCAGCAACTGACCAACCCACTAACCAACCAATCTATCCAGTTCTCCATCAGCTGACCGGTCTATTCAGCAACTGACCAACCCACTAACCAGCCAATCTATCCAGTTTTCCATCAGCTGACCGGTCTATTCAGCAACTGACCAACCCACTAACCAGCCAATCTATCCAGTTTTCCATCAGCTGACCGGTCTATTCAGCAACTGACCAACCCACTAACCAACCAATCTATCCAGTTCTCCGCCACCCCCCAACAAACTAATGTGTCTACCCAGCTACTTTCCAATCTGACACATCTACTTGGTTCAGGCTTGTGGTTTTTCTCTGTTCCTCAGCAAGAGTTGTCCCTGGAAAAATTCTGTAGAACAAAGCCACTCTGATTAGGGAAACAAATACAGTTAAAGACAGGAAAAGGAAAAATAAATAATGGGTGGCGCTACTCTTGTGGCAATGCACTCTCCCTGGAGAGAGCAGCTGGAATTTAATTTTTCATTTTTTCATTTCATTTTATTCATTTATTTATTTTTAAAATTTTTATTTTCTACCACTTTAAGTCACGAGATTTCTCTGCGTGAAATTTGGGCTGCTCTCCCCGGGGAGAGCGCGTTGCCACAAGAGCAGCGCTACCCTTTTTTTTTCTTTTTCTTTTGGTCTGCAACTGTATTTGTTTCCCTATCAGAGTGGCTTTTTTCTAAGAATTTTGCCAGGGACAACTCTCTTGTTGCCGTGGGTTCTTTTACGTGCACTGAAAATTTTGTGTAACACATGGGACCTCGGTTTATCGTCTCATCCGAAAGACTAGCACCCAGACCACCACTCATGGTCTAATGGATGGGGGAAAAATTTTGGGCCCAAACAGGATACGAACCACCGCACACACCCGACCCGGACTTTTCATATTCTAGACACGCGCGTTACCTCTAGACCACCGATCCACCATGATGATGCAGAGAAATCTGCCGTGACTTAAAGTGGTTTGAAAATGAAAATGAAAATGGTGAGATTTTACGTATGCCACCATTCTAGCCCAGCATTTAGGTAGTCACATTCCAACTTTGGGGACATTGGGAGAGTTCATACCCCCCCCCCCCCCCTTCCATTCTATTACTATTGTTTGACAACCTACCAGCCCATCAATCTACCTACCCAGATATCTACCAACCCACTAGGGTGACCAATCTACCCAGACATCTACCAACCCACTAGGATGACCAATCTACCCAGACATCTACCAACCCACTAGGGTGACCAATCTACCCAGATACCTACCAACCCACTAAGTGACCAATCTACCCAGATATATACCAACCCACTAAGTGACCAATCTACCCTGATATCTACCAACCCACTAAAAGACCAATCTACCCAGATAAATACCAACCCGCTAGGGTGACCAATCTACCCAGATATCTACCAACCCACTAGGTGACCAATCTACCCAGATACCTACCAACCCACTTGTGACCAATCTACCCAGACATCTACCAACCCACTAGGGTGACCAATCTACCCAGATATCTATCAACCCACTAGGTGACCAATCTACCCAGATATCTACCAACCCACTAAGTGACCAATCTACCCAGATATCTACCAACCCACTTAATGACCAATCTACCCAGATATCTACCAACCCACTTAATGACCAATCTACCCTGATATCTACCTAGGCAATGGCTGATACAGTCTCTGTTAGTAGGCATAGTGATTTGCGATGTGGTTACAACTAAAAAAAGAGAACATTTCATTTCAGCAAAGCATAGTGTTCTGTGACGCAGTGGTTAAGTTCCAGAACAGTTCAGTTTTGTCTCTGTCCTCCCCCAAAGTCAAAATGTGGCTACCTTAATGGTGGGACAAAAAAACCAACAACCACAGACCAAAAAACTGTTGCATACACAAAATCTCACCATTGGTGTGAACCTCGGAGCTCTAGCTGAAGATCTTCTTCTTCTTCTTCGTCAAACACTCAGACAGCAACTATTGTTGTCTGTTATATAAGCGAAAATGCGTCACGCTGCCGTTAAGCACCTGACAAGTCAGGCCCAGCTCATTCGGCTTTGGCATAAGAGAGAATTGTTATCTTTAAAGTCTTTCTGGAAAAAAAGACAGGAGAATGGATCAAGAAGGCATAAAATAGGACAAGGAGGAGGTGACAGGAAGAAAAGGAACAAGACAGAAACAAAGAGAGTAAGAGGGAATTTCTAGCACAAAATTTCCAGAAGGTGGGGATGCTATTTATACTGACAGGCTCCCAGACTCTCCGTGGAGGAAGTTGAGGAATGAAAAAAAGGGGAAAAAAATCTGCCCAGTCTGTTGTCTCTGAGCCTATGCTCTGTCAGAAGGTAGGGTATCAGTTTTGCTGATGGTGGTGGCAAACAACCAACTGAAACTTGGGCACAGAAACCTACTTCCAGTAACACTTGTAACCTCCTCCTGTGTTAACAACATGAAAAATATAAAAGACCAAACAAAAATTTAAAAAACCCAACTTCATCATCTCCAAAGGAGAATTAGGAATGGCGATACTTTTGATTCTAAACAATAAAAAAAGGTAAAGGAGTCCCATAACCTATAAGGTCGTAGGGGAGCGAGGCGTCAGAGACCTCACTTCTCTAGGGCCAGCATATTGAGGGCGGCGCCCATCTCCTCTCCCTCACCGCTTTACCTTCCCTGACCCTAAAGAGGGCAGGTGCCCATTTACAGCTGGGTGAACTGGGGGAACTGTACTGAAGCCAAGGCGCGCAAATGGTCACCCATCCAACTGGTAACCACGCTCGACGCTGCTTAACTTGGCTGGGGGAAAGCGAGTGCTCCGACCACTGAGCTATCCCGTCCCCATCCCCAATAAGATAAAAAAACAAAATAAGTAGGAATTAAAAAACACACGGAGACAAAGTCTCGAGCACAGAAGATATATAAATATCTATATGTATACAATTAATTATAATTTTATATATAGACAGTGTCTCTTATTCTAACTTATCAATTCATTAACCCTTCCCATAACAAAATAGCATTAACTACAGTTGAAGATAGACAGATAGCATCTTAAATTCAAACTATACCACGCCTTGCTTGATCAAGCTACAAAACAGACTCACCTACCTATCTACCCCAGAAGGAACTCACCTGTACTTGCTGGTCTCAGCATCCTTAGACCCCAGCACCAGGTTCGGGTGAAGTCGCACCTTCTCCAGGATCGGCTGGGGATGACAACACAGGTACAATATCAGAGAAGGTTCAGACATACAACACAGGTACAATATCAGGTAAGGTTCAGACATACAACACAGGTAAAATATGATTTGTTGCTTTACAAGATTCAGCGCTATGTAAATTCCATACATTATTATTATTATTATTATTATTAATATCAGGCAAGGTTCGGACATACAACACAGGTAAAATATCAGGTAAGGTTCGGACATACTCAACTGTCTCCATTGCTGCTGTTGACGGAAAGAGCTCCACACAATGCCATCAGGGTTTGCCATCTCTCTCTGTCTCTGCTGAGTTCTACGATCTCCTGTATAGCCCTCCCTCCCAGACCACTGATCTCAGTGATGTTGGCAATGTAGGATGTTGCTGGTGGTCTGCCTCTTTTCCCTTCTGCCCCCAACCTTGCCTCGTAGAACTGTCGTCATCAGATTTGTCTGTGTGTTTCTGTTTGCATGACCAGCATATCTCAGTCTGCGCTTATCAATTTCAGCCAACCTTTGTCTTTGCACTGAGGGTTCATCAAGACTGCTTTCATGTTGTTCTGTCTGACCGTTTCACCATTAGAAGCTGCCAGTAGAACCACACTTCAGCTGTGTTTATTTTGTCTCTTTGCAATTTTCGTAGTGTCCAGGCTTCTCACCTATACAGCAATACAGGAAAGATGAGTGTTTTGACAAATCTAATTCTGAGCTATTTAGGTGATGTCTCTGTCTGTCCAAATGTAGTTTAATTCAATCATCTTTTGCTTGGCCGTACTGATACTCGCCTCAATGTTTTGTAGACAGGAGCTATTATTCTCTTTAACAGAATCTAAATATTTGAAATGTTGAATGTATTCCAGATCTGTTCCACTGATTTTGATATTCTGAGGGGTGACTGCCATTAATGCGCATCACTTTGGACTTTTGGGCATTTAACTTAGGGCCAGCAGTGTTGACCTCTGCACTGACTTTAAAGAATTCTTCTCATGCTAGTAATGCAGGATAACCTAGTGGTTAGAGCGTTGGGCTCATGACCTAACATCACAGGTTCAAGTCACCACCACAGGTCCATTCCAGGGGCTTTTCCCCTTGGGATTTATTTATTTATTTTATTCTTTTATATCAAGGATAATGGAATTTTTATATCAAGGATAATGGAATAAGCACTTATGTGCTTTTTTACATCCAGTCCAGTCCCAGAATTAACATCAGTACCAACTCCACTCCCCCCAAAAGTCCTTCGGACAAGACTTTTAAACAAAGATCCTCCATGAGAATGCATGCAGAACATCTTGTGCATGCATTAAAACCCACTCCGTCTTTGTTTGGCAAGAGTAGGTCACTGCAAGCCAGAAGGAACGGATGACAACATTTACAAAATGCATGCACGCAGATGTCATATTTAGACATCTTCCCTCCCTGACTCTGGAAAGAGGCCACCTTCACGGTGACACAAAACGGTCGCAAATATCTTACCACTGGTGAACCTCCAAGCAGCAGCAGCAGCAGCAGCAGCAGCAGCAGCAGCAGCAGCAGCAGCAGCAGCAGCAGCAACAACAACAACAGCAACAGCAACAATCAAATCTGGAACAGTTAGCACTCCTCCAGGCTGTACTCACCACGACGATTTCGCTGTAGACCATGAGGTTTTCCTTCTTGGAGTAGTTGGAGGCCAGGAAGTTGAGGAAGCTGCAGGGGAACATGCCGTACAGCCTCAGGAACAGCACGTACACCCCGATGTTCAGATGCAGCATGAAGATGTCCGGGGCGTTGCCTGCTGGCAGTCAATGTGAAAGATGTGTAAAATATCTATTTCATTTTTTAAATTTTAGTTTATTTCGAGAATAATGGAATAAGCACTCGTGTACTTTTTTCAGCCAGTCCCCATGTGTCAATTTTGTAATCCGTTCCCCCTACTCTTCTGAAAAGCGGAACGGGTTTTAACATGTGCACAAGATGCTCTGTGTGCGTTTTGCACACGGGACCTCAGTTTATAGTCTCATCCGAAAGACTTTTGGGGAGAGTGGAGTGGGCACTGATGTTAACCCCAGAGGAAAAATCATCTCAAGCGTTTTAAACAGGATAAGATGGATGCCGTAACTGATTGGTTAAGACTTCTGTGGGTCCATGAGGTCATGGTTAAAACCGTTTGAAATCAAACCTGTTAGTCCATGAAGTTGCAGGGTTGATTCTCGGCAGTGGCGTCTGGTGTTAAGGGTGGGTATCTTTACTATCACCCCCACTTCAGTGCAGACCTGCCAGTGCCTTAATTCCTTTCATGTATATACACATGCAGAAGATCAAATAAGCATGTTAAAGATCCCGTACTTCATGTCAGCATTCAGTGAGTTATGGAAACATGAGCATACCCAGCATGCATCTAGTATACAAAAAAATGAACTGCTCTGAAGTCAAAATGTGTGGGCTGAGAACAGCAGGCAGACTCCTTGCAGAGTTACAAGCGCAGCAGGAGAAGACCAGGCACTGTGAAACCCACCCAATACAAGAAGTAGAGCAGAGAAACAGGACAAAATCCTCTGAAGTCGAAGCATGGCTGCCTATCTGGTGAGGAACTCAAAAATCCACCAAACTTCTCATGCAGTATGTGTACCTACAGTCTCACAATGACTCCCAGGTGTGAAGAGTAAGACTGAGTATGCATATTCTGGGCGACTCCTGCTGGCAGCGTTAAGCTTGGGAATGCCCAACGCCAATAAACAGAACAGAGAGGCAGGGTCAATGGGCTAAAGGCAAGACAAACTATCTAGAAAACGTAAAGTACTAGGTTCAAATCCTGTCTAAAAGATAAGGGATTTGAGCGGTGGTCTGGGAGTTAGGGATTTAAAAACATTTTTGGGGGGTAGGATATCTAAAAATGTTTGCAGTTAATACTTTATCCATCTGAAACACACGCACACACACACATCCTTTGGGTGAGACTATAAACTGAGGTCAACTCGTGATTCAGAGGTCGCGGGTTCGATCCCCGCTCGGCTCGGTGTTGTGTCCTTGGGAAAGACACTTTACTCCTATTTTCCTCACTCCACCCAGGTGTACAAGTGGGTACCAGCTCTGCTGGGGAAGTATCTGGTGACAGACTAGCGTCCTGTCACAGGGGTTGGTAGAAAAAACCACTCGATCGACTTCATGCGCAAAAAAAAAAAATAAACGAAACGGGGATAAGCGCCGCTATGGGCCTTCTGCTCGAACTAGACAGTCCCATTTCACGAGAGAACATCTGTGACAAAGTAAAAAAACTAGCTTGAGCTTAAAATCACCTATATCAATTCACTTTTTTTTATGTTCGTAAGAGATAGGCCATGGTTGTCGAAAGAACATAAATGAGGTCCATTGCACACACAGGCACTTGACCACGTTAAACTATTCCATTCGGAATAGGCATTCTGTGCTGGTGGGAATGGATGACAAAAATGAAAAAACTGCATACACACAGGGACTTGATGCAAAAAAGCACATGAGTGCTTATTCCATTATCCTAGAAATAAAAGAACAAATAATAATAACACACACACACATACACACTGCATGCACCCATATGCACACACGCCCTATTCACCCCTGACACGCACATTAACATATAAATCTATACACACACACACATTTTCAGACCTGGCTTTTTGATGATAAGACCAGCAATGCGCGCAAAGATGTCAAAGACGTCCTGTAAATGATTGCCGATGCTGACAGGCACCACAGGAAGTAGAATGACAAGGGCCATCACTCCTGTCATCAGGATCGGGATGTCTATCTCATTCTGGCCAAAACAAACGACAAGATGTATGATTATTTCATTTTGTCCATTCGCTTGAATGAATGAATGCCTCATTCTATGATTAAACAAGCAAATGAATGAATGAATGTATAACTTATGATTAAACAAGCAAATGAATGAATGAATGTATAACTCTATAATTCAACAAGCAAATGAATGAATGAATGTATAATTCTATGATTAAACAAGCAAATGAATGAATGACTGTATAGTTCTATGATCAAACAAGCAAATGAATGCATGACTGTATAATTCTATGATTAACAACCAAATGAACGAATTAATGCATGGTTTATAAAGAGCATAAAAAAGCCAAGCCCAAGATGTCCTGTCAATCACAATCTTGGTGAAGAAGGAAATTTAATAGTAAATAGAAGACAGAAGCTGGCAGGATGGTTTACACATTAGCCTGCTAACAAATAATCCTGAGGTTTCGGGTTCAAATTCCTGGCCTTGCCCTTTCTTCCCAGTTTGACATGAAAAAACTGAACTGAACAGCCTACTCTTCCAAAAGGTGGAAGGGGTTTGTAACTCGCACACAAGACGTTACAGATGCATTCGCACCAGGACCTCATTTATAGTCTCATCTGAAGGGCTTTCGGGCGAGTGGAGTCAGTACTGATGTTAACTCCATGGGAAAAATCCCCTTGAATGGGGGTGGCATGCATGAAACCTGGATGTCAGATTGCAAGCTCCACACTCTAAGTCTAACCAATAGGCTATCCTGCCCCACCATCATGTCCACACAAACAAAGCTAGGCTTGGCACTGTCGATAGCATGACGTTCTGAACTGCACTTTCATCTTGAGGTAAAACAGTTTAACTGACCTTAACAAAGGATAGGGGACGAACGCTCTTTATACAAAGCAGTTGGAATTTCACACACAAATACACACAACATCTGCCATTAATATGAATAAAAAGAATGCATAGTACAATCCATGAATATAAGCACACAAGAATGCACACAAAAAAGATGGCCACTCCCTTACACTCTCACACACACACACTCTCTCTAACATGCATAGATATCTATACACCCAACCACACATACATCCACCCACCCTTTTCCTGCTACCCTCCCCACACACACACAGAATTCCCCCCCCCCTCCCCCCCTGCCTAAAAAAATTTTTTTCCTCTCAAACCCCACAACTGATGAGAAAAAAAGACCCATAACACCCCCCCCCCCCCCCCCCCCCCCCCCCCCAGATGTAGAAAAGTTCTTTTTTTCTCTGTCATTACTTGGCTAGAGCTGAGATTCACCAATGGTTAGATTTTGTGTATGCGACCTCCAGCCCCCGCCCCCCCCCACCCCCACCATTCAGGTAGCTGCATTCTGACTTCATGGAAGGTGTCTCAACATGACAGCTGTGCACATGCATACATTAAAACTTTTTTGTTATGCGTTCCTACCGGCACGCTATGGCCTACTCTACCGAATGGCGGAACGGGCTTTTAACATGCGCACAAGATAATATTCTGCGTGCAGTCACACACTGGGCCTGGGTTTACAGTCTCATCCGAAGGACTTTGACGCTCAGTTTGACTTTCTCGTCAAAAACTGGGAATGGAGCCCAGAACCTCACGGTTTACTTGTCAGGCAGGTGAACGTCTTAACCGCCCTGTAAAGCAGTTCACCTTGAGACACTTCAGAAAGGCTGGGAAGAGCGGTCGGTCCACCAGGCGATGCGTCCATGGGGGCTGCTGGTTGATGATGTACAGCAGCAGCTGCATCGCCTGCAGTCGTGTGTCCGCTCCACGCAGGCCCTCCTGAACCTTCTCTATCACCGTCTGCAATCACACCATGACTGTTTGGTTGTTTTGGTGGTTTTCCAAATGGTTAAAATGTTCATTGTTGTACTTTCTCTATCACCGTCTGCAATCACACCATGACTGTTTGGTTGTTTTGGTGGTTTTCCAAATGGTTAAAATGTTCATTGTTGTACTTTATCACCGTCTGCAATCACACCATGACTGTTTGGTTGTTTTGGTGGTTTTCCAAATGGTTAAAATGTTCATTGTTGTACTTTATCACCGTCTGCAATCACACCATGACTGTTTGGTTGTTTTGGTGGTTTTCCAAATGGTTAAAATGTTCATTGTTGTACTTTATCACCGTCTGCAATCACACCATGACTGTTTGGTTGTTTTGGTGGTTTTCCAAATGGTTAAAATGTTCATTGTTGTACTTTCTCTATCACCGTCTGCAATCACACCATGACTGTTTGGTTGTTTTGGTGGTTTTCCAAATGGTTAAAATGTTCATTGTTGTACTTTCTCTATCACCGTCTGCAATCACACCATGACTGTTTGGTTGTTTTGGTGGTTTTCCAAATGGTTAAAATGTTCATTGTTGTACTTTCTCTATCACCGTCTGCAATCACACCATGACTGTTTGGTTGTTTTGGTGGTTTTCCAAATGGTTAAAATGTTCATTGTTGTACTTTCTCTATCACCGTCTGCAATCACATCATGATTATTTGGTTATTTGTAAGTTGTTTTTTTCCAAATGGTTAAAATGTTCATTGTTGTACTTTTTCTATCACCCGCCATCTGCAATCACACCATGATTGGTTTGTTTTTTTCAAATTGTTAAAATGTTCTTTGTTGTACTTTCTCTATCATCATCTGCAAATGCATCGTGATTGATTGGGTTTTTTTGTTTTTTTTTCCCAAAATCTTTGAAATGATCTTTTTTTGTATTTTCTCTATCACTTATCTGCAATCACATCATGACTGTTTGTTTTTTCCAAATGGTTAAAAAGTTCTTTGTTGTACTTTCTCTATCATCATCTGCAATTGCATCATGATTGATTGGTTTGGGGTTGTTTTTTTCCAAATCTTTGAAATTACCTTTTTTTGCATTTTCTCCATCATCATCTGCAATCGCATCATGACCGTTTTTTGTTTTTTTTTTCCAAATGGTTAAAATGTTCTTTGTTGTACTTTCTCTATCATCATGTGGATCGGTGGTCTAGAGGTAACGCGCCTGTCTAGAAAGCGAAAAGTCCGGGTCTGAAGTGTGCGGCGGTTCGTACCCCGTTTGGACCGGAAATTTTTCCCCCATCCATTAGACCATGAGTGGTGGTCTGGGCGCTAGTCTTTCGGATGAGACGATAAACTGAGGTCCCGTGTGTTACACGTAATTTATTATTTAGCGCACGTAAAAAAACCCACGGCAACAAGAGAGTTGTCCCTGGCAAAATTCTTAGAAAAAAGCCACTCTGATAGGGAAACAAATACAGCTGCAGAAAAAAAAAAAAAAAAAAAAAAAAAAAAAGGGTGAAAGGGTGGCGCAGCGCTAAGTGGCGACGCGTTCTCCCGCTCTCCCCGGGGAGAGCAGCCCGAATTTCACGGAGAGAAATCTGCCATGACTTAAAGTGGTATGAAATAAAATCTGAGCGCTTTGATTTGTTGCTTTACAAGATTCAGCGCTATATAAATTCCATACATTATTATTATTATTATTATCTGCAATTGCATCGTGATTGATTGGGTTTTTTGTTTTTTTCTCCAAAATCTTTGAAATGATGTTTTTTTGTATTTTCTCTATCATCGTCTGCAATCACATCATGACTGTTTGTTTTTTCCAAATGGTTAAAATGTTCTTTGTTGTACTTTCTCTATCATCATCTGCAATTGCATCATGATTGATTGGGTTTTTTTTTGTTTTTTCCCCAAAATCTTTGAAATGATCTTTTTTTGTATTTTCTCTATCACTTTTCTGCAATCACATCATGACTGTTTTTTCCAAATGGTTAAAAAGTTCATTGTTGTACTTTCTCTATCATCATCTGCAATTGCATCGTGATTGATTGGGTTTTTTGTTTTTTTCTCCAAAATCTTTGAAATGATCTTTTTTTGTATTTTCTCTATCACTTATCTGCAATCACATCATGACTGTTTGTTTTTTCCAAATGGTTAAAAAGTTCTTTGTTGTACTTTCTCTATCATCATCTGCAATTGCATCATGATTGATTGGTTTGGGGTTGTTTTTTTCCAAATCTTTGAAATTACCTTTTTTTGCATTTTCTCCATCATCATCTGCAATCGCATCATGACCGTTTTTTGTTTTTTTTTCCAAATGGTTAAAATGTTCATTTTGTACTTTCTCTATCATCATCTGCAATTGCATCGTGATTGATTGGGTTTTTTGTTTTTTTCTCCAAAATCTTTGAAATGATGTTTTTTTTAATTTTCTCTATCATCGTCTGCAATCGCATCATGACCGTTTTTTGGGGGTTTTTTTCCCAAATGGTTAAAATGTTCTTTGTTGTACTTTCTCTATCACCATCTGCAATTGCATCATGATTGATTGGTTTGGGGTTGTTTTTTTCCAAATCTTTGAAATGATGTTTTTTTGTATTTTCTCTATCACTGTCTGCAATCACATCATGACTGTTTGTTTTTTCCAAATGGTTAAAATGTTCTTTGTTGTACTTTCTCTATCACCATCTGCAATTGCATCGTGATTGATTGGTTTTTTTTGTTTTTTCCCCAAAATCTTTGAAATGATCTTTTTTTGTATTTTCTCTATCACTTATCTGCAATCACATCATGACTGTTTGTTTTTTCCAAATGGTTAAAAAGTTCTTTGTTGTACTTTCTCTATCATCATCTGCAATTGCATCATGATTGATTGGTTTGGGGTTGTTTTTTTCCAAATCTTTGAAATTACCTTTTTTTGCATTTTCTCCATCATCATCTGCAATCGCATCATGACCGTTTTTTGTTTTTTTTTCCAAATGGTTAAAATGTTCATTTTGTACTTTCTCTATCATCATCTGCAATTGCATCGTGATTGATTGGGTTTTTTGTTTTTTTCTCCAAAATCTTTGAAATGATGTTTTTTTTTATTTTCTCTATCATCGTCTGCAATCGCATCATGACCGTTTTTTTTTGGGTTTTTTTCCAAATGGTTAAAATGTTCTTTGTTGTACTTTCTCTATCACCATCTGCAATTGCATCATGATTGATTGGTTTGGGGTTGTTTTTTTCCAAATCTTTGAAATGATGTTTTTTTGTATTTTCTCTATCACTGTCTGCAATCACATCATGACTGTTTGTTTTTTCCAAATGGTTAAAATGTTCTTTGTTGTACTTTCTCTATCACCATCTGCAATTGCATCGTGATTGATTGGTTTTTTTTGTTTTTTCCCCAAAATCTTTGAAATGATCTTTTTTTGTATTTTCTCTATCACTGTCTGCAATCACATCATGACTGTTTGTTTTTTCCAAATGGTTAAAATGTTCTTTGTTGTACTTTCTCTATCACCATCTGCAATTGCATCGTGATTGATTGGGTTTTTTTTGTTTTTTCCCCAAAATCTTTGAAATGATCTTTTTTTGTATTTTCTCTATCACTGTCTGCAATCACATCATGACTGTTTGTTTTTTCCAAATGGTTAAAATGTTCATTGTTGTACTTTCTCTATCACCATCTGCAATTGCATCGTGATTGATTGGTTTTTTTTGGGTTTTTTCCCCAAAATCTTTGAAATGATGTTTTTTTGCATTTTCTCTATCACTGTCTGCAATCACATCATGACTGTTTGTTTTTTCCAAATGGTTAAAAAGTTCTTTGTTGTACTTTCTCTATCATCATCTGCAATTGCATCGTGATTGATTGGGTTTTTTGTTTTTTTCTCCAAAATCTTTGAAATGATCTTTTTTTGTATTTTCTCTATTACTGTCTGCAATCACATCATGACTGTTTGTTTCTTTTTCCAAATCGTTAAAATGTTTTGTTTCTTTTTCTAAATCGTTAAAATGTTCTTTGGTGTACTTTCTCTATCACTGTCTGCAATCGCATCATGTTTGTTTTTCCAAATCTTTAAAATGTTATTTTTGGTTATTTTCTCTGTTATCGTCTGCAATTATACCACTTTTATTTGTTTGCTGTTTCTCCAAGTCTTTAAAATGTTTTTTTTGGGGGGTACTTTATCACCATCAGCAATCGCATCATGACTGTTTGATTGTTTTTCCAAAACTTGAAAATGTTCCTTGTTGTACTTTCTCTATCACTGTCAGCAGACACACTATGACTGTTTGTTTCTTTTTCCAAATCTTTAAATGTTCATTTTTGTACTTTCTCTATCACTGTCTACAGACACACTATGACTGTTTGTTTCTTTTTCCAAATCTTTAAATGTTCTTTTTTTGTACTTTCTCTATGTTCGTCTGTAATCACACCATGATTATTTTTTTCTGAATCTTTAAAATGTTCTTTTACTGTGCACTGGAACATTTTAAGAATAATCATCACCCCCCACCCCCCTCCCTCCCCAAATATGAACCATAGTACATCAACTATTTATCGGCTACATACTGCATTACCTTTTTTGTTGTTTTTTATTCTTCAGCTATAAATAATAATAATAATAATAATGTATGGAATTTATATAGCGCTGAATCTTGTAAAGCTACAAATCAAAGCACTTTTTTTAAAATGCGTGTGTATGCGGTTTTTAAATTTTGTCATCTGTTCCCACCGGCACACAATGGCCTACTCTTTCGAACAGCGGAACAGGATTTAACGTGTGCGCAAGATGTTCTGCATGCGTTCACACACAGGGCCTCGGTTTTAGTCTCATCCGAAGGACTTTGACATTCAGTTTGATTTTTTGTCAAACTGGGAAGAAAGGGCGAGGCTGGGAATCGAACCCAGAACCTCACGATTTACTTGTTGGCAGGCAAACGTCTTAACCATCCTGCCACCGTCCTTTCACATGTACACATGTATACACTGTACTATACTTTGAACTTGTGGGGTTTTGTTGTTGTTGTTCCTCAGCTAGAAATTCAAGGATAACCAATGGTGAAATCTTACGCTTGTGACCATTTTTGCCCACCACTAAGGTAGCTGCATTCTGACTTCGGGAATGATATCAAAACACAACATTATTGTGCTTGGGCTTTAAAAAATTGTCATCTGTTCCTACCAGCATGAAATAGCCTTCTCTTCCAAAAAGGTGAAATTGATTGTAACATGTATGTAAGATGTTCCGCGTGTGTTCATACACAGGACTTCAATTTATAGTCTTATCCAAATGACTTTCAGGAGAGTGGAGTTGGTACTGATGTTAAATTAAGGGGGAAAATTGAACGGGTGCCTCAGTGGTGGTATGGGCCATCAGGACACGAGTACAATACTCTAATCACTAGACTATCACAGCCCCCCCCCCCCTCTATACTTTGTAAAAAAATATAAACAGTTACAGCAACTTGAAGAAAAAGAAAAAGGGAAAAAGGGAATCGGTGTTTACCTTGTCAAGCGGTTCCCTAACTTCGACCAAGATCTCCTTGGCTCGCACAGAGTGTGTTCTGTAGTAGTAATCCACGAGGGAGTGCACCAGCCATGGCTCTTTGCCTGAATGAACAGTCATGACAATCATGATTATGTTATTTAGCAATAATGCTTGACAATATAGCACACAATTACCTGCATCATAATGTGACGATATGATCACAAACAGACAACACACAGCAATCATGATGATGTAATACAAGAATATTAATGAAGAGACCATATCTATCTATCTATCTATCTATACATATACACACATGTATATATATATACACACATGCATACATACATACATACATGATAATATTTTCTATAAAACATATAGTAGTGGAGTACAGCACAATACACCAATACAGTGCAGTACAACACAGTATAGTATGATACAGTACTGTTCAGAACAATACAACATACTTGTACAGTACACCATGCCACACCACATTACATTATACTACATTACAGTTTACACTGTACTGCAATGTAATGCAATTGTAATGCCATTCATTGATTCATTACAGTTTAATACACTACCTATCCTACCCCACACCATAATGCAATACAATGCAATACTAATACTATACAGCCCAATACACGACACAATATCTAGAACAAGATAAAATATGCAATGCAGTACAAAAAATGATACAATACAATACAGAACAAGATTAAACAAGGCAATGCAATAAAATACAATGCAGTGCACAGCAGTGTAGTGCAATAAGTACAGCACAATTGAATAAGTACAGTACAGTAACACACCACACAGCCAGCAGAGTAGAGCAGAATAGAGCAGAGGGGAGTGGAACGGAGCAGAGCAGAACAGAGGGGAGTGGAGTGGAGTGGAGTGGAGCAGAGTGGAGTGGAACGGAGCAGGGCAGAACAGGGCAGAGTGGAGTAGAACAGAGCAGAGCAGACTGGAGCAAAGTGGAACAGAATGGTGTACCGTGTAGAGTATAGACATAGTAGAGTGGAGTAGAGTAAAGTGAGGTGTAGTAGAGCACAGCAGAGTACAGAGCACCACAACATTAGTCATTATACAACACAATACAACATGACAAAACAAAATAACACATTTCTTATTCATCTCAATTCGGACCTGAACAGAGGTGCTCCAAAATGAGGTGGCGGATCTCCTCCACAACGCCCAGATCCTGGGACTCCAGCAGAGTGAAGGTGTCCTCTAACTTCACCGCTGGACCCCCGTGGTCCCCTCCAGTCTGACCACTGGCCATCCTCTGATGCTGCTGCTGCATCCAAACACACTCACAGCATCAGTATCTGTCTTTGAAAACCAAAATATCTGTCTGTAAAAACCAAAATATCTGTCTGTAAAAACCAAAATATCTGTCTTTGAAAACCAAACTGATATTTTAAACAGTACCTTAAATTTCTATCACATGATGGTATGATACTCTATAACACTGCTCCATAAAACATAAGATTTTCTATAGAACTTTTCTTTTTTGTTCATCAGATGGACAGCTCTTTCTCTGTGATGAAGGCAGCAGCATGCTGCAGGTCCTCCATGTCACCACTGAGCTTCTTGGCTGTCGAGGTGGGGTAAGGCCAGACTCCCTTTTAGGCTCCTTCATGCAGTGGGCAGGACTACAGTACAGGTAGTTTTCTGGCTGCCAGTCTTGCAAGGGCACAGCACTGCATGGCCTATGCAGCATTTTGTGGACATTATATATATATATATATATATATATATATATATATATATATATATATATTATATATATATATATTAATGTAGATTGTTGTGGCCTGTTATGAGCCTAAAAATGTAAAATATAAATATGGACCTACTACTGTTCCATCTGTTAGTATTCTAATCGGGGTCTGATCTGTTGAAGTGTGGATACTACTGTATCCACTTGCTATGCTGCTTGCAGAATCTGTGCTTGGGGTCCACTCATCCAGCAAACTGTTACCCTCGTCAATGAAGGCACTGATAGCTTAGCAGATAACACAATAAAAGTAACACTATCTCACATGGAGGTTGTAACATTTATTACTTACAAATGACATTCTATATCAAACTTGCAAAATGCTGAATAAAACAAACAAAAGCAACAATAACAAAAACAACCCGAAAATGTCAGTGGGTGCCCCAATGATTCCTCGGGAAAAAGACACAAGACAAGTGAGAGAACCTCCCAGCAGAACAGAACATGATTGCTGAACCTGAGCGTTTCCAGTCAGGCAGGACTTTCACATGAGTTTCCCAGTTTCTAGGAGATCCCTAATACTGTGAAAAAGACCCTCATGGTTGGACAAGTGCCCTAGATCAGAAATCTTCACTGAGACCTAAATATTATCACAACAATGCGTGGTTGAATCATTTGCTAAACTACTTGTGTGCTTTTTTACATCCAGTCCCCATGTCTATACAGTTTTGTAAATCTTGTCAACTGTTCCCACTAGCACACAATGCCGTCAATGGCTGTGTCAGTGTGTGTAATGAAACAGGGTTGGGTGATAAGAATGCTACCTACTCTACAAGTACAATTAATCAACTGCCTAAGTGATCTTCCTTTTCAAAAACTGTTAACACGCACTACACAGAGCAAGCTACTAATCTGCATTACTGATATAATGGGAACAAGGAAACAGATTGGGTGTGGTAGGGTCCAAGAGTTCAACACTAGGGCACAAAGAAGTTCCACAGCACTTTGTGCACAATTACTTTTTTGGGTCAGGGGTGAATGGGCAGGAATACTGAATTAGTGAATAAAAGAACTCTGGACAAGGACTGATTGAGACAGCTGGCTTTTGCTCATGGATCACTACATGAGCAGCAACTTTGTTTCTGCCATGGAGACTTCGGTGGTCTGCTACGATACACTAGCTAGGCCTAGGGCCTACTGCAACAGCATAGCAAATCTTGCTTCAGTTTTGGACATCACACCTTTTGCTAGGCTAACCGGTGGGAGACAGATATTGTTCAAAACGTTTGACAGAAACTAGAAGCACAGAGCAATGGGGGTCTTTGGAGAGAGGAGGGGCTTATCTCGTAAAAAGGTTTGCATAGCCTGACAAGCACACAATTGATAATAATTCAGTTCTTAGCAGACGATATTTTATGTGAGTGACCGATAAAGAGAACTGAGAACGGATCAGAACTACCTTTTTTTTTTCTTCTTCACAATGCATTCTCTTTCCACCAACCTGAAGCTCCAAAAGGACGTCAATCTGTCGCCTTTCCGATCTTGCCGCGACTAACACTTATTCGAGTAAGAAATCGTCCCCAAATTCATATTAAATCTTTGGGTTGTCAAGTCAGCGGTAATTGAAGTCACGGGATATTCACCTCATTCACGATTCTGATTTTCTGAGCATGGAGCACTCTGATCATTTTTATGGGAATTATCTCTCCCTGGATGACGTAACTTTCGATTTCGATTTAATAAGTTTAGCATGATCTCTTCTCTCTTCTCTCTTCTCTCTCTCTCTCTCTCTCTCCTCTCTCTCTCTCTCTTCTCTCTCTCTCTCTCTCTAGTATTGGGTTATTATTAAGATGTACCCCTACGGGCGGAGACTGGATGTAAAAAGCACACGAGTGCTTATTCATTATCCTCGAAATAAAAAGAATTTGTCATTGTCATTGTCATTGTCTCACTCACACACACACACACACACACACACACACACACACACACACACACACACACAACACTTTCCCGTCTGATATCACTATTTAGTGGAAGGATGTTAAACTTAAGAACTACTACACACACACGTTTATCATGTAGGGAGGCATTCCATACACACCCACAACACATTCAACCTACTCATTAATTTTCAATTCATTGTAATGTACTCAGGCATATGCAAGCACACATACTTGTCAACGGTATGTGTGTGAGACGCTCACGGACTGTTCATGTTTTTAAAGAAGAAAACAACAACAACAATGGTATAGATAGTAAAAATGATGGTGACGACACCACCACCACCACCACCACTGCCATTACTTTTATACCACTAACAAATAAAGCAGCAGCAGCAGCAGCTATAACAACAACGTTGTTGTTATTGTTGTTGACGATGTTGACGATGATGGAAAACATATCAATTACTGTAATGATGATGATGATGATGATGATGATAGCAATGATTGATAATGATGATTTCTGGAGGGTTTTGTGCAAATATGGAAAGTCTTCGTAAGTGTGTTTATCCTTGTATGTGAGCTTCTGTATGCATGTGCATATGCGCATGTACACGCACGTGTGTGTGGTGTGTGTGTGTGTTGTGTTAGTGTGTGTGTGAGCGCGTTGTGTTTTGTATCTGCCTCGCTACTGTTACTAAGTAATTTCATGCCGTGGAACAAATAAATGCATTGAGTCACTTAGGTGAGCTCAATGCGTTGAGTTGCCAATGCAAGATTTTGTACCTTATATGAATGAATCATTAAAAAAAATCAACACCACCAACATCACTCCCACCACCATCATCGTCATCGTCGTCATCATCATCGTCACCACCATCATCATCATGCCAAAGACTGCAGGCTGATTGGCCTTTTAGCAAAAGACTGTATATTAAAAGAGCTGTTGACTGAAGAGAGAACACTTTAGAACTAACTCTGTACTGGTATGTGAGATATGAGAAGATAGGAGATAATAACAAAGGACAATGAATGTGTAGATTTAATTCTGAAACTATACTATACCAGTGATTTTATCAAGAGTGGTCGTATGGGTGCTGTGTCGATGAGCCCAGCCTTCTCCTTCTTTGGCAGTCGTGTGCCACTGCCGAGGTCTCGGCAAAGATTGTTTTGGTCCACTCAGTGTCGTTGGCCCATAGCCATCCTTTACATGTATAAATTATTATAGCTCAGTGTGTTGGAAGCCCATTTATTTCTGTTCGCCTCGCCTGTTAGCTCCCTAGACTGTGCCTTGCAATATGCTTTTTGAAAAGTAGTCGGATCTTGAGGTCTGACCACACCACTGCAGATTAAAAAAATTAATTAATGTTGATAAACTGAAGAACGAATATTTATTTGAATGATTTCGAGGATTGTGCTTAAAGATTTTGGTATTAAGTCATTCTATATACCAGTTGAAAGAGTGACGTCCCCTGCAAAACACACAGTGAGAAATTGCCAAAAAACCATGATGGACACAGCTACACAATTCTGTTTGGATTGTGGTGCGTATTTACTTGCACCTGGAAAAGACTGTGCCAGGTGCGGAAGAAAGATCCCTTTGAACAGTAAGTGAAATGATTTTTACCGTTGCATTCAAAGTAAAACCACCGTGTCTCATATTAAAAGTTTTCTCGTCATTTTTAACTCAAGTAGTAGTCTAGTACACATGGAGCTATCAAGAGCACTATGCCCCGGCTTCTGATTGGCTGCTGCAATCACGTGTCCGGAATCCGCCATCTTGGTTTTTTGTCTGGGCCTGTCTATTGTTTGATAGATGATAACTTTCCCCTTTAGTCTAGTCAATCTTTGCAAAAAAAGTGCCAAGAAAGGAACTAATTGCAATAGTAATTATTTTATGATATTAGGATAGGAAAGTACCCAACTTTTAACATCCAAAAAGTAGGACGATCTAAGTGTCGGAAGACCATTTTTTTTAAAGATATGACGTCATCAAATTTCGATTTTATCAAATTTTTTAAACAGAATGTAATATGGTCTTGTGACATATCATTTGAAAGCTTTCGACCTGCTGATTACAAATGTGATAATAGAATCACCATTAGATGTAATAGATAGCAAAAATCAATGAAAATATGGCGCATATGTTCTATATTTAGTGTTCGCAGCTCATTAGCATGGGAAATCGAGTATATATCTCAAGCATTTTACCTCCTACGTGGAGATGCCGGGGCCTATCAGTATAAATAACATCCCCACATTCTGGAAATTCTGTGATAGAAATTTCCTCTTTTTTTATCTCGCTCTTTGTTTCTGCCTTGTTCCTTTACTTCTTGTCACCTCCTTCTTGTATATTTTCTGCCTTCTTGGTCCATTCTGCTGCCTTTTTTTTCCAGAAAGACTTATAAAAGATAACAGTTTTCTTTTATGCTGCAGTAGATGGCCCTGGGCCTGACTTGTAAGGTGCTTAAGGGTAGCGTGACGCATTTTTACTCATATAACAGACAATGGTTGCTGCCTGAGCGTTGGAAGAAAAAGAAGAATGCATTAATTTTTACCAGGATTAAACCAAAGTTTCACCACTGTACAATTCCCATGGCAGAGCAAAGTGGTAGTCTCTCCTTGAAGGTAAGAACTTCACAAGGAGTGTAAGATAAAACAGTGCAGGGAGAGACAAACAGCATCAGAGGTAGTTCAAATAAATCACTGTGGCAAGTCACTTCAGTCCAGCATAATCAGAACATGGAAAGCTCAGTTCATCCAGCGCACTCTTGCTGGAATGAAGTAACACAGCAGAATCAATCAAGATCAGGCACACCTAGTTCTCATCCACTTCCTGAAGAGTGGGTGCATTGAGACAGCTCAAGTCTTTGCATTGTCCTAATGCCATTTAAAATTGGAGCCCACATCTTTTTCTGCAGTCCGTAGTAATGATGATGATGATGATAATAATAATAATAATAAGATATGGAATTTATATAGCACTGAATCTTGTAAAACAAACAAATCAAAGCGCATTGCAGGACCTTTATATTCTCTGGAGCAGGAGGGAGATCAGTCTTTCCTGAGACAAAGTGCAGTGTGGAGAATAGCTAGCTCCTATAAGTGCAGTGTGAAGAATAACTTGCTCCTATTAGTGCAGTGTGGAGAATAGCCAGCTCCTATAAGTGCAGTGTGAAGAATAACTTGCTCCTATTAGTGCAGTGTGGAGAATAGCTAGCTCCTATTAGTGCAGTGTGAAGAATAACCTGCTCCTATAAGTGCAGTATGGAGAATAGCCAGCTCCTATTAGTGCAGTGTGAAGGATAACCTGCTCCTATTAGCGCAGTGTGAAGAATAACCTGCTCCTATAAATGCAGTATGGAGAATAGCCAGCTCCCATAAGTGCAGTGGGAAGAATAACCTGCTCCTATTAGTGCAGTGTGGATGAAACCAGCTCCTATTAGTGCAGTGTGAAGAATAACCTGCTCCTATTAGTGCTGTGGCCAGTGTGGGGATAAAAGCCAGCTCCTATTAGTGCAGTGTGGATAAAAGCCAGCTCCTATTAGTGCAGTGTGAAGAATTACCAGCTCCTATAAGTGCAGTGTGGAGAATACGCAGCTCCTTTTAGTGCGGTGTGGAGAATTGACAGCTCATATTCGTGCAGTGTAGAGAATAAGCAGTTCCCATTAGTGCAGTGTGAAGAATAACCAGCTCCTATTAGTGCAGCATGGATAATAGGCAGCTCCTATTAGTGCAGTGTGTAGAATAGGCAGCTCATATTAGTACACTGTGGAGAATAGGCAGCTCATATTAGTGCAGTGTGGAGAATAGGCAGCTCATATTTGTGGGGTCCCTGTCTATAATGTAGAGAAATGTAAAGTTGCTCTGACCTGAATAGTTTCCATTGCACACAGCTTCCCTCATCCCTGACTATCCTGAAGGTAGGGCACAGAGAGGCCAGGACATTTTCCACAGAAGATCCAGTTGCCTGGCTTTGTCATGCTCACCAAAATATGTAATACTTGGTATGCTAATGACAAAGTAGCTGCAGAATTTTCAAAGTAGCCAATGGGAACATTGTCTCTGGTGATAATGTTAGATTATGATGTACAGCCTTACATTGTTTGGAGCCAGGGGTGCTGCTCCAATAATGCCCATACCATGGAAGGTACCAGTTCTATCCAGTGTCCTGATCTGATGATCTACATTGTCAGCAACAAACTGGATCCAGCTGTTGGGCTTCATGCCTACCAGGTCTGTTTCCTAGTCAGCAGAAGCACACATTTTCAAACAGACTGACCTCCTTGTATGAAGAACAAAACCCAAGCTTGTGGACACGTTCAACAAGGTTTATGGAGCCAGTCTGCTGGGGCATGGCAACCCCAAGAGCAATCTGAAGAGGAGGGATGAGTACTGTTGGTCATGCTGCCGGCATCAGTGCCTGACCAAGAGAAGCAATTGTCAAGTCAGGATCTCTTTTCCTTCCCAGCCAAGTTCTGAGAAACAGATCCAAAGAAGATGGTAAAATTAATAATCGCAACTGTTTTAGGGGGGGGGGGGGGGGGGGATCTCAATTGTTTGAGATACTTGCTTCTGCAGAAGGATACTCTGTTGTTGATGTGTTGACGTTCCTGATATTTTGATAGGAAAGTTTTGCAAATGTCTGAATCATTCTGATTTTCTTCTTTCTCTGCATCTTTCTCTCTGTTGGATTTTGCAAATTTCTCCAGGATCTTCTCTGCATTTGACCTTATTGTAATGACATTCTCTTTCCCTCTGATGCAGGTAATAATTGCTTAATCACCAAAGTGACTTCTAGTTTCTGCCACATGTATTTCTCTGTGTAGGGAGTGTAACTATGGAGATACTATTTCATCTTTGTGCACAAGTCCATAATTGTGATTTTTTTCATCATCGTTCTCTTTGAAATAAGCCATGACATATCTGAAAGCTTCACATTGAGCTGTGTCTACTGGTCTGCCTGCAGTTGCTGTGGTTTGTTCCTCTGAAGAACGGCGGAATGCTAGAGGGTTAGATTTCGTAGTTGTGAAATGGACACTGCACTGCTTGTGACACACATCATCTGCAGCATGAAGGTCATTGATAGCTTGCATTCTTCTACACACTCTTTCTGTCCATTTGTTCTCTGGTCCATGCTTTAAACCATTTTTTGAATCTGCTGCTGGCAATTGCATGTCTGAATTTTATACACAGCTGTGTTTCTTTCTTCCCGAAATCATTAATGGACTGACCACAAAAGAGACATATGATAAAGATGAATTATTTAAACCTAGCTTGCTTGGATCAAAGAGCTGGGTTGTTTACACATTGAATATCTTGCTCTTCCCTGTCTCTACATTGTCATCTTTCAAACGGCATGCTTTTTGGAGACCTTCTATACCTTTCTCAGTCTGCCTTGCTTCATCTTGGCTATCAGTCAGCAGTCTTTCTCCACATAATAACATGCAGACATACCCATTCAGTCCTTTCATATGGACAAGAAAAAAATGTGATCAGTTATTGGGAAAATTTTGCAAAATTGCAACCAAAAATAATTTAGATCAGCACTTTTGTAGAGCAGGAGAAAAAAAAACACCACAAAAACATCACACCACACCCTTAGCTTCAAGTTAAACTAAAAACAGTTGCAAGCCTTTTATTCAGAATTTAAAATACACCAGTATGGTAAATAAGACTAGGCAGACATTTGGATCCAATGAATTCAGATCATCTGTACACACAGTCAGAGACAGGAAACGTACAGAGAATGAAACAGAGAATGAAAATATATATACCTATATTTATTTATTTATTTATCACACATGCACACACACACACACAACACACAACAACACACACACACACACACACACACACACACACACACACACACACACTTTTGCAGGGAGCACACACATTTACTTTCCAAAAGCAGAGAGCACACAGATCTACTTCCCGCTTTACTGGATCAAGGATATATCAACAGAAAGGGGATAGACCGCAGTGTTTATACACTCCCTTCCTAATTTCTATGGGCAGATTTCTCCAGTGCCTGTCTTATCCAGTGTGCTGTGGACAGATAAGACCTCTGGCTATGTTTATGAAAGTTAAAAACACTTTCAAGTAAAACAACACAAGGCACTCAGAGAGCTGATTTTGGCAAAAGTGGTTTACCATACAAGCATCACTACCTTACTGTATTGTGTAGGAACTGGCCAGCATGTGGACAGTTGTTTTGATGTTGTCTGGTTTTAATATGTACATCAGTGATGTAACGATCACATACGTGGTAAAAACAAGCAAGCAGGTATTTTTAGTCTGTGTTAAATTTCAAAAGATAAGTCATTTATGCTCATCTAAATCAAAATCAGTAGGGCAAGAGCATTTGCTGCCCATGGCCCTTTCTGGGTCAAAAATGGGTGGAGCCTTACCAAATAAGGGAGGATGCTGCAGTGTGTGAGGCAGGCCAGCTATAGCAAACGATCAGTATCAGAGTGCCAAATATTGTTTTTGAGCTTGTTTGTTTATTGATTTTCGGCAACTTCCGACACCTACTTTTTCCTACTTTTTTGATATGTTGTTTGTGATATTTTTATCTACCTGTTGCACCAAGTTTGAAAACTATTGCAATTAGTTCCTTGGGAAATGCAAGGATTGACTAAGATGCTGCACTGGCTAATTAGGTAAGTGATGCTTACCGCGTGGTTTTTCCGCGCGTTTTTCCTCCATTGCGTTTGATATCAGACTGAAGCACTTCAAGTTCAAGCAGTTTTCTCAACTGTGTTTTCTCTCAACACCGTGAACTTCAAGAAAAATTCAGGTGAGTTTTTCTTGTTTTGATCGAGAAGCGTTAAACTATTACAAAAAGTTAGATGGCATGTGTAGTAAGATGTGTCGATACAATAAAAATTGTTATAATTGTCAGAATTGTGTGTGTGTATACGAGGGTGGGTGGGTGTGCGCGCGTGTGACATTGTGCGCGTGTGGGCATGCCAGGTGCAAGTGTGTGTGTGTGTGTGTGTGTGTTTTATTGGTGAAGTGGTGGTATTTTGGGGGTGCGGCGGGGTGATGATGAGTTGTGATGGTTATTATTTTAATTGTATTCTAATTTTAAAGTCAGGGGACTAAATATTTTGTTGTTTTTTTACTATGATGTTGTTTACATGTATGTTTTATGTTTAATGATTCATAATTGTGTTTGTTATATTTGCTGTTGATTTTAAAATTGTGATTGTTATTATTCTAACTAGATTTCAATTTTTAAAGTCATGGGATTAGTTGTTTGTTTTTTTACCACGATGTTTACATTTTTTATGTCTTATGTTTAATAACTTATAATTGTGTTTATTTTTTTATAATTGCTGTTGATTTTAAAAATTACATGAATGATTGTCGTTGTGTACTGTGATGTCCTGTCTACTTGTTGTGCACCACAAATGAATTTCTCCCTGTGTGATAATAAAGTATTCTGATTCTGATTCTGAATTCTCATTCACAGATTAGACAAGAAAGGTGTCAGTGGCACCCCAAAGTCAGGCCTAAAGTTATTTAATTATGCAGTGTCATATCATTTTTGTTTGTTGATTTATTTTTTTGCAGGCTGATTTATCTTTGTTTTTAAATTGAAATCGGAATAGAGAGCTAGATATCAGTTTACTAGAGTGCCAAGTTTAATGGAAAATTAAACAATTAAATTATAAGTTTGGGGGAAAAATAAGTATAGGAGACAGACAAAAAAACACTCATGTTTATGTTTAAAATTAATATAGTATTTTGAAGCAAAAACTATTCAGTCACTCATCTTGTAAAGTAATTCATTCATTTTTTTGTTTTTCATTATAGCTTTAGTTTGTGCTTAAATATTTTGTATATTGTGTTATGTATTTTCAGTTTAAAAGTAGATGTCAACTGCTTAATGTTTTGCTTGTGGCTGAAACACATATTATTTCATACATTGTGAAATAAACTTGTTTAAAGAAGAACACGACAACAACAACAACAACAGTAATAATAATTGGTCACAAAAACATGCAAGGCCTCTCTATTTTCTTGTAATGTCAACTCAGTGTCTTCAAAAAGACAATTTGTAACGAAGGACATCAACATTGCAGGTAATACCCCATCCTGACAGCCACTGCCAAGACGAGTAGAAAAGCCAAGTGATTTTGAAAGGGAGATGAAGTGGTTCAGAGAACCATTTGAACGCCCACCCATGTCCAACCATTTGTGGGAAACAATGTGGCCACACTCACCCCGATTTCGTTCTCTGATTTTTGAGAATAGGCTTTGCAAATCTGCCCAGTATGGTGTAAGATTTTTTTTCTTTGTTCTGAGAAGAGAGAGAGAGAGAGAGAGAGAGAGAGAGAGAGAGAGAGAAGAGAGAAGAGAGAGAGAGAGAGGGGATAGACAGGGAGGGGGAGAGAGAGGGGGGGAGAGAGCTTGTGTGTGTGTGGTGTGTGTGAGAGAGAGAGAGAGAACTCAGAACTCAGAAATTTAATGTATCTCAGCCTTAGGCCATAATACATGGTTGGCGTAGAAGGAATTGAAAATGCCACAGAGTGGGCAAAAACCGGATAACATACACAATACCATGCTCACTTTCAGTGAAAGAAATAATAAGACAATGCACAAATACATAAAAATCCAATTATCAAACACAATTCACTATTTTGATCTAAATGTATCTTCCTTTAAAGTCTGGATAAAATCAATATACATATATAGTTTTCAAAATCATAACAAGACGATACCATATCTTCGTTGTGATGCAAATATCCAATACAACAGACTTTTCTCTTTATTGATGGCGTGGAATATATATCAAGACAGGCAGTGATTTTTACTACTGTTTCCTGTTTTAAGTAGATCATGTAAAGGTGTATCAACACAATCCCTTTAAAATTTAATTCTTAAAAATCATTATACACAAAACATTAAATAAAGGAAATGCTTTTCATCTTCAACTTGGGTTTACATAATGGACATTGTTTCTTCTGATGAGAGAGAGAGAACTCTGAACTCTGAACATTTTAATTGTACTTCGGCCTTGGGCCACAATACAAGTGAAAGGGACAAAGGGGAGTGGTAACAAGTAAACAAGAAAAAAAAAACAAACTTTCTATCGATTTTCCAGTAATAAAACACATTCCAATACATTACATACGACTAAGATGTCATCATTTTCGTCCTCCTCAACACAGTCATGACCAAGAAAAAAATATTGCTATGGGTGGGTCAAACCAAACACATCACCTTCAACATCGCTGTTTATGCTATAAGTTAACATTCATAAAGATGAAGTCTCAATCACTTTCAAGTTTACATCAGCATGGGCATGATAGGCTACTTTTTCAGCATTACTTGCTTTGCCAATACAATCACACACACAACCCCACAAACACGCACACACACACAGGTACACACACACACAAACAAACGCCCCGCCACACCCCCCCCCCCCCCCCCCCCCCCCACAACACACACACAACCATTTCAAAGCAGTGTTAAATACCATGAACACATCTTTACCCTGAAATAAAAATTGAGAATGACACATCAATACCACATTAAATTCCCAGCCAATTCTTTCTTTCTTTTTTCCACTGCGTGAAAATGTACCTTGAGACACCATGCAATTTTTTCGGAATTTGACACTTTTAATAACAAGTGGATTGGGGTTGAAGCTAACCCCCAAGAACTTGGCTCTTAAATCAGAATATGCAGGACCACAAACAAAAATGATGTTCATCTTCCTTTTCTGACGTGTAAAATGGACAAGATTCTTCTGGGAAGATTGCTAAAGCGATGTACATTTGCATTAAATAGGGAAACAATTAAAATCTAGCTTTGAGATGGGAACTCAAAAACAGTAGTATCCATGTCAGACACGTACTTTTCTTTTTTCAAAAATGATTTTAAAAGATCTGTAAATTTGTCATATCTGTCACGGTCTCCTTATAGTGCCAGACCATTCTCTGTATGTATAGATCAACCATTCTCTGCTTAAAATAGTCTTAGAAAAAACTTTGAACTGACAACACCCTGCTGCAACCAAACAAAGCTAATTTCCTGTCTTACTAAAATTTTCCCTGATTTTCGACACCCAACAAAATTTTACCCATTTGTCTAATTCTAATAACATCTGATAACCCATATGTGGCAGTCTTTCATTCTTTATTTTGTAATAATCAAACAAAACCTTAAACCCGCAACACACGAATTAACATGAAGAAGGGAAAACTTCCCAAATCACCATTTGACCATTGAATTTTTGGGGTTTTAACTGGGACCCTAAAAATCTTTGCAAGCCATAGTAGAACTTTCTATATGATCTAATTTGTTTAAAACCCATACTCAGAAGCATAACAGAATCGTTGAGCTTTAAAAAATCAAAAATCTTAAAAAATGCTTTGTATCATTTCCTTTATTTTTTGAAAAGCCTTATTCAATGGACTACCGCTTTCTTGCCCTAACCCAGATAGTCAGTAACCCTTTTCATACTGCTCATTGTATAAATTGAATCCCAATTAACAATAACTATTCACTACTTCCTAGTTTCTTCACCCAAAAACCATTGTTCATGTCGCCTAAATACCCCCCCTTTTTTGAATACCAGACTTTAGTTTCTCAGTGTTCACATTTAATTTCATGTCATTGAACGTTCTGCAGGGTATTAATTGATTTTGTAAGCCATATACTGTTGTAGATAGTAAAGCCACATCATCAGCAAAAAGTAATATAAACAATTCCATAATGTCTGGCAAAACTTGTACACCATGTCTTCCTTTCACATTCATGTGAGTAGCAAGTTGATTTATAAATACAGAAAATAAAGTAGGACTTAAAACACAACCTTGTCTTACCCCAATAGGGCACTCAAAATATTCAGTAAATTCACAATTTGGTCGTACACATGAGACTAAAGAAATACACATTGCCTTCAAAGAAGCCAAAAATCTTCCATTCACACCTTGATTTCTCATGCATTCAAGAAGTTTATCATGATGAACAGAATCAAATGCTTTTTTAAAATCAACAAATGCTACATATAACTTTCTGCGTTTCTTCATCATACATTTCTGGACGATAACATATAAATTAAATATTTGATCTACGGTTGAATACCCCCTACGAAAACCTGCTTGACTTTCAGAAATCACATTGTTGTCTTCTAACCAGTTATACAATCTTGCATTTAATATGGTTGTATAACATTTTGAAATAATACTTAACAATGAGACTCCTCTGTAATTATCTGTATTATCAGGATCTCCTTTTTTGTAAATAGGTATTATTATGGCTTTTGACCAGTCTTTGGGATAGACTCCTAAACTGAAAACAGTGTTAAAAAATTTTACCAAAAACTCCCGTACACTTTTGCCTCCATTTTTCAACATTTCAGCTGATATATTGTCAATGCCACTGGACTTTCCTATTTTGAGTTTAGATATTGCTTGCACAACCTCATTTTCAGATATATCTTGATTTAAAATATGTTCAGTTCCTTCCTGTAAATCAATATTCACACAGTTGCTTTCTATGTTTTCATCAAGGTTCTGAAAAACACTTTTAAAAAGGATTAAACCAGTCTTCAGTACTAATATTGTTGTAAACTACTGCACGATTTCCACACCCCATACTCCTTACTTCTTTCCAGAAGTGAGAAGAAATTGAAATGTTACTTGCTAAAGATTCTGCTTTCATTCTTCTGTAACCTTGTTTTTTAGTCCTTAACAACCGTTTATAGATTTTCCTTTTTTCACCATAAATTAGCCTGTCCTCTTCATTTCTGGTTTTTCTGAAATTGTTTAGTTTAAGTCTACTTTCCTTTTTCGCAACTTCACATTCATCATCAAACCATTCACTCTTTTTAATTTTTATTTTTATGCCGAGACATCCTTTTCAACATGCATACACTAGCCTCTTTCACACTTTCAACAAATATGTTCTAAAGCCTCTTCTAAGTTGTTTTCTATCATACTTGTGGCTATTGAAAATCTATTCTGTATATCAACAGTGTTTAAAGCCTTAAGAAATTCATCTTTCTTTTCCTCATTCCATACAAGTTTGTCATAAGATACCTTACTTTTAGAGGTATGATCGCATGCATTTTCTGAAATATTGTTAATAACTTCAATCTTCAAAGAAACCGGAAGGTGGTCAGATTCTGTTAAACTTTCCACAACCAGAGAAAGTATTTGAACAGATGTTATTAGGTCCAAAGAGGCAATAAAATAGTCGACTGTACTTGAACCAGAAGATGCTATAAATGTGTAACTATCATCAAAACCTAGATTGCAAAGCCCATTCAAAATAGTACAATCAAACATATTACATAACTCGATTACTGGTTACCAAATGCATTTGTTTCTGAATCATGTGGATTTTCTAGGCAATTGAATATTGGAAAAAGAATACACATTTTCAAAATCGTCGAAGTCATCCCCCACATTGTAATTATGGTTAGCTGTTCGAGCATTAAAATCCCCTGTTATCAACAGATTAAAATCATCATATATACTTTGAAGCTCAAGCAAACACTGTTCTAGATCTTCCATGCCATACACCCCTTGTTTGGTTTTCCAGAATACAGAATCACATGGAGGAATGTATGTACAAACCAACGTCATTGTTAGTTCCAAATAAATCTCTGTGCAACTTTACAACAATGGTATTGTCAACTCCACCTCAACTTTATCCACAAAAGTCCCAAAAGATTTTCTGACTAAAAGAATCACCCTCCCGAATATCTTCCTTGATGTGACTGTTTTTTAGCCTCTGAAGTGAACATTAAATAATCCCTAAAAATAGAAAATCAACCTCAGATGTAACAAAAGTTTCTGTTAAACAAATAATATCAAATCTAAGCAAAAAACTAACAAAATCTCTGTTGTCAATTTTAGGCAAAAGGCCATTAACATTATAATTTAGAAAATTTATTCCAGAAATATTAACACCTTGATCAGATTCTGCCTCTAACCCTTTAATGTTAGCTGTAGCTGCAGAGCCATTCTCCCTCTGACAGTGAGCTTCTCTGGCCCGGCCGAGTCCCTATTTGGTCATGCATGGGCTGTCATCATTTTTAAATCTAGCCGTTGACCTTGGGGTCAACTCTTTGAAACTTTCTCCATCACCAGAATGTAGTCTGTTAAAAGACTCGGTGATGCTGCTTTGGCTGCCGGACCTTGCAGGCACTTTACAGGAACTTTGCTTTGAATGACCTACATGAGAAGCAGCACGTCTGGGCCGTGGAGCCTGCTTCGTGCTCACAGACTGTCTGATCTGCCTGCCTCTCTGTTTTTGAGGTGGTTCGCTGCTCTGTGGGTCCATCAGTTCATCTGCAATACAAGAGTCATCTTTCCTGCCAGGTCTTTTAACAATAGGACAAATTGTACTCTGTATGTGCCCCCCTGTGTTTTCTGCTTTGCTGTCGTTACAGTCATCACCGCCTGTTTTGTCGTTCTTTAATTCCCTGACAACTGACTCTGTCATTAAGGCTCTGTTGTCAACAGTCATATTGCTATTGTCAGTTGTTTCACAGTCTCTGTTTTCTTCTCTGTCAGTTTTGTGATCAGTAGCTTTGTCAGAAGAGTCGCCATCATTCTCAGTTTTGTCTTCGTCTTTCTCTTTAATCTCCCCTTCAACAGTACCATCATCAGTGGCTACAAGATTGTCATCAGTCTTTTGTCTGTTTAAACCTACAGAATCACTGCAAAAATATCCATATTTATCATTTTGGCTGAGAGAGAGAGAGAGAGAGAGAGAGAGAGAGAGAGAGAGAGAGAGAGAGAGAGAGAGAGAGAGAGAGAGAACAAAGATGCACACACACACACTCAGACACCTACACCCACCCACCCACTTCAGGTGCAAAAAGTGACAGAAGACATGAGAGAAGCACAGTTATATGGAAACTAGAACTACCGGTACCTGCGTAAAAAGCTACACAATGCATAATAAACATTCGAGGGCATATAGATCTCTCAGTTTGTGAACTGGAGATTGCTTTTGTTTCAGGTTCTACTCCCGATGAACTGGCTGTGCTGTGTGGGAAAGAGTCTGAAGGATGGCTGCTGTCCAGCCACATTGTCTGGGTACTTGATGAGCTGAACAAGGTCTCAGATACAACGGTTTCTCTGTGCCTTAACGTAGCAACCATCAATGATCTCACAGGACTCCAGCGCAGACGACCCATCCGCCATATAAAGACACTGACATTTGTTGTAAATGTTGGACGAGAGAACAGCGGCACATTTATAGGCACCAACACCAAGTCCGGGAACCATTGGACCCTGGTGTCTGTCAACTTAGAGAACAAGGAGTACTCGGTCGCCTTATACTGCGACACACTGGGGTGGGAGCCTCCAGCAGATCTGGGCGAGAAGATTTGGCCTTTTCTGTCTTTTTTTGACTGTGGCCCTTTGCTCCCAATCCACATTTCCCTAGCACATGATACGTCACAGGTGCGAGGTAGGCACACATGCACACAACTGTGCCTGAATTATCCAATTCAGGTGTGCTCTGATGTGTGTGGGGTAATTGCCCTCATCTGCGCTGTCATCTCTGCTCTTGACATGGGACTGTTCAGGGAACTGACTGGACCATGCACAAGCCCCCCAAATTGTACGTACCTCCACAAACCATCAAGGTATGCGAGGTATTTCAGAAGGGTCTTGATGACATGGTTTGCTTCTGAAAAAATTGACTTGACATTCATTGTGCCAGCTACAAACAAACCCACAGACACAGCTACAGGCAACACAACAGGCACAAGTACTTCCCAACCCAACACATCAGGCAACACATCAGGCACAAGCACTTCCCAACCCAACACATCAGGCAACACATCAGGCACAAGCACTTCCCCACCCAACACATCAGGCAACACAACAGGCAAAAGCACTTCCAAACCCAACACATCAGGCAACACAACAGGCAAAAGCACTTCCCCACCAAACACATCAGGCAACACATCAGGCAACACAACAGGCAAAAGCACCTCCCCACCCAACACATCAGGCAACACATCAGGCAACACAACAGGCACAAGCACTTCCCAACCCAACACATCAGGCAACACATCAGGCAAAAGCAATGCCCCACCCAACACATCAGGCAACACAACAGGCAAAAGCACCTCCCCACCCAACACATCAGGCAACACATCAGCAACACAACAGCACAAGCACTTCCCAACCCAACACATCAGGCAACACATCAGGCAAAAGCACCTCCCCACCCAACACAATCAGGCAACACATCAGGCAAAAGCACGCCCCACCCAACACATCAGGCAACACAACAGGCAAAAGCACTCCCCCACCCAACACATCAGCAACACAACAGGCAAAAGCACCTCCCCACCCAACACATCAGGCAACACATCAGGCAAAAGACCTCCCCACCCAACACATCAGGCAACACAACAGGCAACACAACAGGCAAAAGCACCTCCCCACCCAACACATCAGGCACAAGCACTTCCAAACCCAACACATCAGGCAACACAACAGGCAAAAAGCAACGCCCCCCACCCAACACATCAGGCAACACAACAGCAAAAGCACCTCCCCACCCAACACATCAGGCAACACAACAGGCAAAAGCACCTCCCCACCCAACACATCAGGCAACACAACAGGCAAAAGCAACGCCCCACCCAACACATCAGGCAACACAACAGGCAAAAGCACCTCCCACACCCAACACAATCAGGCAAAAGCACCTTCCCACCCAACACATCAGGCAACACATCAGGCAAAAGCACCTCCCCACCCAACACATCAGGCAACACAACAGGCAAAAGCACCTTCCCACCCAACACATCAGGCAACACAACAGGCAAAAGCACCTTCCCACCCAACACATCAGGCAACACAACAGGCAAAAGCACCTTCCCACCCAACACATCGGCAACACATCAGGCAAAAGCACCTCCCACCCAACACATCAGGCAACACAACAGGCAAAAGCACCTTCCCACCCAACACATCAGGCAACACATCAGCAAAAGCAACGCCCCCCACACACATCAGGCAACACAACAGGCAAAAGCACCTCCCCACCCAACACATCAGGCAACACAACAGGCAAAAGCACCTCCCCACCCAACACAACAGGCAACACAACAGGCAAAAGCACCTTCCCACCCAACACATCAGGCAACACATCAGGCAAAAGCAACGCCCCACCCAACACATCAGGCAACACAACAGGCAAAAGCACCTCCCCACCCAACACATCAGGCAACACAACAGGCAAAAGCACCTTCCCACCCAACACATCAGGCAACACATCAGGCAAAAGCACCTCCCCACCCAACACATCAGGCAACACAACAGGCAAAAGCACCTCCCACCCAAACACATCAGGCAACACAACAGCAAAAGCACTTCCCACCCAACACATCAGGCAACACATCAGGCAAAAGCAACGCCCCACCCAACACAACAGGCAAAAGCACTTCCCGACCCAACACATCAGGCAACACATCAGGCAACACATCAGGCAAAAGCACCTCCCCACCCAACAAATCAGGCAACACAACAGGCACAGGCACTTCCCCACCCAACACTGCAAGCACTAAACCACCCTTAGAGAATGTACACCCACCAGTATCTTCAGAAGGCAGTAGAAGGAAATGTCCATACTGCTCTGCTTCACTGGCAGGAAGGTCTGGCCTTGTAAAGCATATTAACAGAAAGCATCCAGGAAAACCAGTCCCCACTACCTACAAGAGTACCTGTACATGCATTTTATGTAATAAAGAGCTCTGTACTACAAAAGCTCTTGTTTTTCATTACAACAGTTCACATAACAAAGATTTTAAGTTGAAAACGAAATCTTTTGACAACAGAGAGGAGTTTAAAAGATGGAAAGGAGACATTGAAAGAGAGTCCATGTCTCTGTTTGTTAAGCAAAGAGGGTCAGTCAATACTGAAAAAAAAGGCATTGATATTTACTATTGTAATCGGTCTTGCAAAGGTAACTCCCCAACATCAGTTCTACCCCAGAACAGAAAAAGAGCAGAAAGATCAAAAGGGTCATCCAAAATGAGCAGCAAGTGCACTTCTTATTGAAAGTAACACACTTTAGTGAAAATGACAAGGTGGTTGTTGAGTACTGTTTGGATCACATGGGACATGAAATAGAGCTTTGTCACTTGAAGTTGTCCCCACCCAACAAAGACAGAGCAGACAGTTTGAATAATATAGAACAACTACGAACAAGAGCTTTAAGTGAAATGAATGGCTTGATTGAGTTGATAAATAAGTCCAACAGCTGTGAAGCACTTAAAAGTGTCATTGACAATATTACGTCAACAATGGCTGTTGCGAAAGGACATCAAGTTATAAAAGCTAGTGAGAGAATTGACAACAGTTTTGAAGTGCGTGAAAAGATAACAGGTAACAAACATTTTGAAAGTCAGAGAAGTGTTGTAAAGTTCTTTTCAAGAAAGAGAAAATCCAAAAGAAAAAGGCTTAAACTTTGTAAACCAGATACTGAAGAAAGTAAAAGGTTATGTGAAAATTTACATAAACTGACACCGTCCAAATGTTCACTTTGCATGTTAGAGGAAGACAATGGTACAAGTGAAGAAATTCTTTGGCGGCAGTGTTGTGCCTGCCATTCCTGGCTGCATGCAAACTGTGATGATCTCAGTGATGAAAGTGATTATATGTGGTGTCCTCCATGCAGAAGTAAGAATAAAAGACATACACTCATGGATATCAACTAGGTTCTACTCCAGGTCTTCTGAACAAAGGTCATTGATAGGCTTTGGTAGATATTTTGTTCTTTATGTGTATTCCTGTAAGCCAGTTAACCCTCTTGTTGTTGGATTCTACAGAGCTAAACTGCCTGTAGATCTTGAATTCTTTGCAGGTTTTCTACCTCCATCTGACTTACTTTACTCCTAAGGCAATTATGTGTGTGCATGACAAGTTATCAAGCTGAAATTTTGTCACAAGCTAGGCATGTCTTTGTACTTGCATTTAGGCGCAAGTTTATGTGTCTGGTCACTAGATGTCTTGTCATTGTCACCTTATTTGTCACCAATCACAGGTAAAAATATGGTATATATGATAAAACAGCAAATCCTGCATGGATTTGACAATAGTTCAAGCATATTAGTGTCGAATAAGGAAGTGATACCCAGCTGATGTGTTTACCAATAGTTATGTGCAATAGTACTTCAAGGATGTGTCACATAATGTCCCCATAGCACCTGTTGTTTTATGGTATGTCTCGAGGAGACAGAAGTTTTGTTTAACTATTTTTTTTCTTTTGAAAACAAGTCATATTCAATCAACATGTGACCTTCATACTGCAGTTCATATCTGCGTGTGCTACCACATGTTTGTTAAGTGTACATAAGTGTATTATTGTACATGACTGTCACATTGTCACCAGTGTCACAGCACAGGTGTGACAAATTCGAAACAACACGAACTTCTGTAACTCTACAAAATTTTAATGTTGGTAGTCTCTAAAGTAGTCGTAGTAGTGGCACAGGGTCACATCACATCACAAAAAGCACAAATTATGGATGTGTGTGTGGGGGGGCGGGGGTGTACCCATTGCTCTCACCTGTCGAACCTTGGCAGACGGAGACCTATTTTATTTTCCTTCTTGCTATTTTCATTATCAGCATATCTGTTCGTTTCTGCCATTGCAGTTTCAAAACAAAAGTGTGGTAATAATGAGAAAACAGTCAAAAGGCATCACGCTTTCAGGCGTATATGCCGCGGACTGGCCGGGGGGTCAAATTTCTCCACAGTGAGTGTGTGTAGCACAGGTCAGGAATGTGCCGTGTAGCACTTATTTCTGGCTCACTCTTCTCCCTAACTGCAGCATTTCCTTCCTCCTCTTCCTCGTAATTGTTTAATATCGGACTAACTTAACAATTCTCGTTCAAATGTTTCTACTTCCAAGACAATAACATTCAATTTATCGTCTCGCTAATCAGATAAATCGTCTGCTACGAAAGAAAACGCCATTTTTTTTTCGCCACGCTGCACCATTGAAAAGCGTTCCGGTCGCTGGCTGTTATTTCTTCCTTCCCTCCCCGCTACACGCATGTTAGTGGTCTAAATTTATCACTGGCATCCTCTGACACCCTCCCTGCATTGCCCCACCAATTTTCAGACACATAGTGTGAAAACCACAAGATCTGTGTGTGATGGAAAAGTACTGCCCACGTGGGCAGCACCAACTGTCGGCTGCGGTCGTATTGGAATCTAGTGGCAGCCTCCGTTACTGTCGGCTGCGGCCGGATCGGGGACAAGAGGGTTAAAGTGCTTAATAATGACACTCTTGTGATAGCAAAGCAACTTTTGCATTATATTAAATTTTATAGCAACAAACTTCAGATTTTTCTCTGCCATAGAGTTTCAAGTAAAGCCTCATCTTAATTGCATCTTTAAAAAAAAAAAAGCATAAAAGCAAAGAGTTGTTATAAAGCTGCTCCTGTTGTATTTTATTTTGTTCCTCAGTAAGAAGTGTGTTCAATTACTATTTTTGAGTATTTTGTTCTTGTAGAAGTTCAGTGCTATCAATGTAACAAAATGTCTCTACACATTTTCATTGCCTCATACTCTCTGAAAAGTTCAGCTAGTATTGCTTTTACATTTCATTTACAAACTCTGTAAGGATGCTATACTATTTACTGTTGTTAAAACAATAATGATTAGCAATGTGGTATATATACAGTGGACCTCTGATATAAGAACACCGCAGGGGCAAGCATTCTGGTGTCCTTATAAGCATAACCTCGGTTATAAGGTCAGTTGTGGAAGTGTGTGTTCTTATAACCGAAGAAAGAAGAAAATAGCGTGGACAAGCTAAAAAGAGTTGTATATCGGCCTCTAATGGTCAGTGTGTGTGTGTGTGTGTGCGTGCATACGTGTGTGTGTGTGTGTCCACGGCAACTTCTTGCTTGTTTATGCATCAATGCAATGGAACTTGCTGGTTGGGTTGAAAAGTTGAATATCTCGATGCAATCTCGTTTACGTTTTTGGTGTATTGCAAACAAAAACATGAATTCAATTCAAATAACACTAAAACGTATGTAACAGTAGCTGTCTGAATGAATTAAGAGAGAGAGAGAGAGAGAGAGGGCTCACCTTTTCACAGAAAACCACTCCAACAAAGCAGTGTCAACAGTGCCATGCCCGGAGCCTCTTGCACGCTTTCTGGAAATATCATTCCTGCCGCTTTCAAACTGCCCAATGTATTTGGCTTTTTCTCTTACAATATTGAGCAAAGTCGTCCTGGGAACTTTCATTTCATCAGTGATGAGACTTTTGCTTTTCCGCTCGACCTCCCTGATAATTTCTACTTTTTGTTTGAGAGACAATGCTTTTCTCTTACGCTCCGCCATCATGCCTTTCTGGAAGAAAACTTCTTGGAAGTGACTCATACCGGTAACAAAACGAGCATAACTTCTACTTTCGGTTCTTATATCCGAGGGGAGGTCGTGTCGGGAACAAGCAAATGGTGTTCTTACAAGCGAGGGTTCTTTGAACGGAATAATCTGACTTCCTGGAAATGATAATTGCTACTTTCGGTTCTTATATCTGAGGGAAGTTCGTGTGGGGACCTTGCAAGTGCTGTCCATATAGGCGATGGTTCCTATATCAGAGGGTTCTTTTATGCAAGTTTTGATAAGTGATCACAAAGAACAACTTTGGCAGGGACATGCTTTTGGGTGTTCCTATAAGCGATGGTTCTTATATCGGAGGTCCTTATAAGTGGGGTCCACTATACACTGATTAGTTTGCACATATTTACGGTTGTGTTCATTCATGCTTTCGTATTTTGTATGTCCTGTAAAGAATTGTACAAACGAATCACATGTCAAAATGTCTCTGCATGGGTATATGAGTTAGTATATCACTGCCTGTGATCTTGTAACATTTTAGGTACTATTTCTTTTACATTTTATTCACAAACTCTGAAAGTTTCAAAGTGACATTTGTATGTTGTAAGAAGCAATTTATTTTCAACATAAATTTTGTGCCAACTGCCAAATTATAAACAATTCAGACTGCTTGTGCTTACTCCTGAATTCTGTTTGTGATTTACTTGGGTACTGATTAGCTGATTTGGCTAATAAATTTTATTGTGGTGATATTAAACTTCTTACACAAATACAGATTGTCCTTTCAATGGATTTTCTTTTCACTTTAGTTTATTCTGCTTCATTTTTGTTTTATGATGTTTATTTTAATTTTCTCATTGCTAGGATTTACAACAGTGAATTGTTTACTGATGACAGAACTGGATACTGTGATTAATGAATCCATGTTGGCAATTCATGTGTTGAAATATATAAATGAACTTGTTGGCTGGATTCATATGATGTGCATGTGGTGTGTGTGTGTGTGTGTGTGTGTGTGTGTGTGTGTGTGTGTGTGTGTGTGTAGTGAGAGAGAGAGAGAGAGAGAGAGAGAGAGAGAGAGAGAGAGAGAGAGAGAGAGAGAGAGAGAGATCCAAACACTTGTACTGAAAGATAAGGCTGTTTTAGGAACACAGAAGAGTTTCAGTTTCACACTGTGGCAAGATTTGAACGTCAAGAAGTACTCTACAACTTGAACTTCAATCTGTGTCGCTGTGTTCTGTTGTCTGACGTCACACTGACATTTTTCAAGTAAAAGTCGTAAACTGGCTTACTTTATCACACTCTCAATATCAACTGAAGCATAGAAGTAGAGAGGTTCCGTGAAATGGGATGAGTTCGACAACAGAGTCACTGTTTATTTGCGGACGAAAAACCAAGATGGCGGATTCCGGACACGTGATTGCAGCAGCCAATCAGAAGCCGGGGCATAGTGCTCTCGATAGCTCCATGTGTCTAGTACGTCTGTGTATATTATTATTGTCAAAAAGAATGAAGATAAAAATCTGCTCACCGTTGATGTAAAATGTCACATTGAAAGTAATTATTCTAACCAATTAAAAGTGTACACTAATGGATCTGTATCGAAATCAGGCAGAATGGGGCAGCATTTGTGATCCCTGTTTTAAAAGTACAACAATCATTTCATTTAGGAGAAAAATTATTTGCAATCCTTATGGTCTTTAATTTTTGTCAAATACTGCGCTTGATATTTGCCATATTCTTTTTTGTGTTGACTCAAAAGCAGTATTGAAAGCACTAAAGAACTAGCAGTAGCAGGGGAACATAAGAAAAGATGTATTTGAGATTAAATTATGGATACATCCTATTACAAGCAGAGACATCCAAATAACTTTATGCTGGGTCCCTTCTCACTGTGGAATTTATTGGAATGAGCTAGTCGTTTCTTTAGCAAAACAAGGTTCCTCTGATTCAGTGATTGTAGCATTGAAACATTTGATTCCAATCTCGCATTGTTGTCACATGAAATTAATGTTAAACTGATGAATTGTATGCATTCCAAAATGAAGAAAACACACTTTGAAAATATATCTTGCTGACGGAAAATGGATTTTTGAATATATATACATACATATATATATATAAACTGAGGCTAAATCTCTAAATGCATGGAATACCAAATATTCTAAAAATGTGACATGTTGTGTTCTCAATCCCTTTCAATCCACCATTTATTGTTTGATTGCCCAATCCTTATTCAGTTATTGACCTGTTTAAAAGGAGAAGAATAGAGATGTATGCATAAAAATATGCCACTGTTCAAGAAGTTTTATATGACTCTTAGTAGTTCATAACATCAGTTGCTGAGGTTATATATTCTTCTCCAGTAAGACCTCTGCTGTAGTTCATTGTGTATATATAAATTATATTCATACATAAGAGAGAGAGAGAGAGAGAATATTGGTTTGAATGCGGGTGTGTCCTTATCACTTAGTAGTGAATGGACGTTAAACAAAAACAAAACAAAAACAAACACACACAAACACAGGATCTGTGTTTACATAAAAAAGAGTAGTGCTAGATCAGTAGATGCAATCAACAAATTAATTAATCACTTTTGAAAATATATCTCTTGGTGGATCGGTGGTCTAGAGGTAACGCGCCTGTCTAGAAAGTGAAAAGTCCTGAAGTGAAAAGGGTCTGAAGTGTGCGGCGGTTCGTACCCCGTTTGGACCGGAAATTTTTCCCCCATCCATTAGACCATGAGTGGTGGTCTGGGTGCTAGTCTTTTGGATGAGACGATAAACCAAGGTCCCGGGTGTTACACGTAATTATTTAGCGCACGTAAAAAAAACCACGGCAACAAGATAGTTGTCCCTGGCAAAATTCTTAGAAAAAAGCCACGGAAACAAAATACAGTTGCAGACATTAAAAAAAAAAAAAAAAAGGGTGGCGCAGCGCTTGTGGCGACGCGCTCTCCCGCTCTCCCCGGGGAGAGCAGCCTGAATTTCACGGAGAGAAATCTGCCGTGACTTAAAGTGGTATGAAATGAAATCTGAGCGCTTTGATTTGTTGCTTTACAAGATTCAGCGCTATATAAATTCCATACATTATTATTATTATTATTTTGATAAAATGCTCAATCCACATTTTATTTTATTTATTTATTTATTTTTTATAGATTTACTGTCAACAAAAAGCTTATCACTGCCTTTTCTCATGTTAACCAAGACATTCCTGTGACATGTGGAAGCAGAGGTGGTTTGACTGCATTATTAATTGTGATTGTGTGTGCGTGTGTGTGTGTGTGTGTGCTTGTGTGTGTGTTTGTAAGTGTGTGTGTGTGCTTGTGTGTTGTTTGTAAGTGTGTTTGTGTGTCAGTGTGTGTCACTGTGTCATGTGTGTGTGTCACTGTGTGACTGTGTGTGTGTGTACTTTCACGTGAGAGTGACACACCAACACTGGGGCAACACCCCAACACTGGCAACAGGCACCTAAAAAAACATGTATTCATGATTGTTTCACCCACAGAGGAAATGGCCTCTATCACTTTATCAGAATGCTTTTGGAAGAGATCTTACTTTTTTTCCCGTTCTCTTTATTTTTACTGATTTTTTATAAGTTAATGTCTTATCATGTCATGTTTTGACCCACCTGAATTTCAGTCAGTCTTTAGCTAAGAAGATATGTGTGTATAATTTGTGCTCCGGGAGTCAGATACATATAAATGGTATAATTTATAAAGATTCTTTTTCCCATCAAATTCAACAGGCAACCCCCCAAAAAAACAACAACAACAAAACAACCAAACAAAACAGCCCCAACAACAACAAAGCAAAACCAAAAAAACAACAAACCCAACAACAAAAAACAAACGGATATTGCTGATTTTGCTTTCCCCTTATCAAATTCAATAGCCACAAATGCGGAAACTTGTTGATTGATGTTACAGCACTCTGTATACTCAGCCTCTGAACCATTGACACACTATTCCCCCCCCACCCCCCACCCCCCAAATGTTGAGCCTCTTAACACAGTGTTAAATCAAGGTGCCCACTGATATTGTAGTGATAACAACTTTAATCGTTTTCTGTGGCATTGAAATGATTGATATTGAATGGTGTTAGTCCTGTCACAAGCCTTCCATGTTTACATAATGCATTGAAATGAGCAACAGTTAAATGCAATATAGTCCATTGTCATGGGGACAGATAGCTCAGTGGTCAGAGTTCTTGCTCTTTCCAAGCAAAGGTTAAGCAGCACTGAGCGGGGTTACCTCATTGGGTATCTGTGTGTGTGCCTTGGCTTCAGAAGTTCAGTAAAGTCCTCCAGTTCACACAGCGGTAAATGGGTACCGGCCCTCTTAAGGGTCAGGGAAGGTAAAAAAAAAAAAAAAGCGAGGGAGAGGAGATGGGCGCTGCCCTCAACATGCTGGACCCATGAGAAACCGAGGTCTCTTGACACCTTGCACCCCAACATCCGCATAGGTTATGGAACTACTGTTACGTAAGTTACACTGTCATCAAAACAAGAAGTCTGTCATATGTCATAAGAGTGGGGAGGGGGGTGTGAATAGAATCTCACACACACACACACATATGCGGGATAGCCTAGTGGTTAGAAAATTGCGCTCGCAATCTGACGACCCGGGTTCGATTCCCGTTCAAGGGGATATTTTCCTCTGGAGTTAACATCAGTACAGACTCCACTCTCCCCAAAAGTCCTTTGGATGAGACTATAAACCGGGGCCCCGTGTGCGAACGCAGGAGGAACATCTTGCGTACACATTAAATCCTGTTCCGCTTTTCGTAAGAGTAGGCCATTGTGTTCCGGTGGGAACAGATGACTAAGAGTAGGCCATTGTGTTCCGGTGGGAACAGATGACAAAATTTACAAAACTGCATACAGACGGGAACTGGATGTAAAAAAGCACATAAGTGCTTATTTTGTTATCCTCAATATAATTGAATAAAATAAAAAAAATATTTAAAAACACACACACATATGTTTTATATATACATACACACACACACACACACTGACAAGTTACAGGGGATTTTCTTGCTAATGAGTCTGCCGTGCTGATTTCAGCGTACTTCACTCAGGGAAAGAAGACGGTCATTGTGTTGAACAGGCCAAGAGAGCTGACAGACCAGGATGCCCTGCTGGACGCCCCCATTGGCCCGAAGGTGAACACTTAGAATCCACAGATAGATAGATCTATCTGTATAGATCTGTTGATGTTTACAGGCTGTACTTGCAGTATTTTCAGGTCACAGAGAGAGAGAGAGAGAGTGTGTGTATACAGTGTGTGTGTGTGTTTTATTCTTTTATTTCAAGGATAATGGAATAAGCACTCATGTGCTTTTTTCATCCAGTCCCAGTCTGTATGCAGTTTTTGTAAGTTTTGTCATCCGTTCCCACCGGCACACAATGGCCTACTCTTCTGAAAAGCGGAACAGGTTTTAATGTGTGCAAGATGTTCTCTGTGTGTTCGCACACGGTACCTCAGTTTATAGTCTCATCCGAAGAACATTTGGGGAGAGTGGAATCAGCACTGATGTTAACTCCAGGGGAAAAAATCTTCTTGAATGAGAATCAAAACCTGGGTCAGTACATCACGAATACATTACTCTAACCACTGGGCTATCCCACCCCCCATGTGTGTATGCGTGTGTGTGTGTGTGTGTGTGTACATGTGTGTGTGTGTGTGTGTCCAATATCTCACTAATGGTGAACCTCAGAGCCTTAGCCAGGGAACAGCCACCCCCCCCACCCCCCCCAATAAAAAAAAGAAACTTTGAATGTCCTGAAGACAATAGGATATGTAATGCTGTGAATGTGTTGTGTTCAGGTTGAGCGCAGGTGTCAGGAATGCGGTCATGACGAGATGACCTACTCCACCAGACAGACTCGCTCTGCGGATGAAGGACAGACTGTCTTCTACTGTTGTCTCAAGTGCAAGTCGGTAGCTTTCAGATACTCCTTCTGTCGATGTGTGTGTGTGTGTGTGAGAGAGAGAGAATTGCATTTGCATTACGCATTGTGTGTGTGAGTGTGTGTGTGTGCACACAGAGGTAGTGTGTGTGTGTGTGTGTGCACAGAAGTAGTGTTTGTGTGTGCACAGAAGTGTGTGTGCAAGCATGCATGCATGCGTGCATTTGTTTGTGTGTGTGTGCATGTTTGAATGGCTTGATGAAAAAAAGTTAATGTATTGCTTATTCCATGTACCATCTGGAAATTTATATAAATTGGACTTTGACTTTCATACACATACACACACAGACACAAAACTGCATACACACGGAGACTGGATGTGAAAAAGCACATGAGTGCTTATTCCATTATCCTCGATATAAAAAGAAATTTAAAAAAAAACAACCCCCCCCAAAACTCTCTCTCTCTCTCCCCACCCTTCCTCTCTCTCTCTCTTTCCCCCCCCCCCCCCTTCTCTCTCATTCTCTCTTTAGGACAAAAATCTGAACAAATGTTAATGTTCTTTGCAGGGCAGTGGAGACGGAATTCTCTTAGCCTTGAGACCAGCACAGCTCGACAGTGGAATCTCTTGGGCAGTGACATTGCCTGAGTTGATTCCTCATCTTTCGGAACTGTCTCTCTTCATGCGGGTTGTCCTGAATTGTGATTCTACACACAGATGTGCTGGAGACTGGCACTATGGTCTTGGTGGATGTGCTGCTTTAGGCAGTGTACTTTGAAGATCGTGGAATGATGAACAGAAGCTTTTTTTTTAATATGAGAGAATTCGTTGCCAGTTGGGACTCTGACAGAGACTGGGAGTGTTGTCTTTCATGTGTGTTTGTGTGTGTGGGGGGGGGGGGGGGGGGGGATGACTGTGTGTGTGTGAGTGAGTGAAACACAATGTGACTGTGTGTGAGTTTTTACTTTGAATCATTTGATGGTATAGTACATTCATTTTGGACTATTGTAGGATAAGTACTCAATAATGAGTTTTTATGGTGATTATTATGATAAAAATTAATGATAATTGAATGTCAGAAATTCTGTTTTGACATGAAGACTTCCTGTCCTTGGGAATGCCTGGGGCCTGTCAGTATAAATAGCATCCTCACCTGGTGGAAATTTTGTGCTAGGAATTCCCTTTTCTATTCCTCTCTTTGTTTCTGCCTTATTCTTTTTCTTTCTGTCACCTCCTTCTTGTCTATTTTCTGCCTTCTTTTTTTCCAGAAAGACTTAAAAGATAACAATTCCCTCCTATGCCTAAGTTGGAAGCGCTGGGCCTGACTTGTCAGGCGCTTAATGGCAGTGCATTGCATTTTTGCTCATATGAAAGACAAGTTGCTGTCTGAGTGTTCGATGAAGAATGATTGAGGCAGCTATTAAAAAGGTTAACAGAATTCAAGTTCAAATACTTTATCATCTCAAACAGATAACTTAGAGCTCTCACACAGACAGCATGATTGTGTGGTAACGCTACCACCAATTTGCAGTCAATACAAAACCTTAGGGCTTATAGTGCACTCTTCATCACAAACAATAATGCTCGAAGAGCGTGACATGTGTATGATAATAAAAACTACACCGTTAAATATTGATATGGGGGACAGGTTACTAGTTAGCCTTGTGGTTAGAGCACTGCACTCACAATCTGATGGTCCAGGTTCAAGCTTCCACTGATGCATCTGTTTGAGGGAACTTTTCCCAGGAGTTAACATCAGTACTGACTCTGCTCCCCTGAAATTCCTTTGGATGAGACTGTAAACTGAGTTCGTGTGTGTGAATGTATGCAAAACATCTTGCGCACACATTAAAACCCGTTCCACCTTTTTGGAAGAGTAGGTCATTACATGCTGGTCGCAAAAGATGACAACATTTAGAAAATGCATGCGTGCTGGTGTTATGTTTAGACATCATCCCCAAAGTTGGAATGTGGACACCAAAAATAGTTGCATACGCAAAATCTTGCCTTTGGTGAACCTGGGAGCTCTAACCAAGGAACAGCAACAACAAAAAATGCCAAAATATGTATAGTGGACCCCACTTATAAGGACCTCCGATATAAGAACCATCGCTTATAGGAACACCCAAAAGCATGTCCCTGCCAAAGTTGTTCTTTGTGATCACTTATTAAAACTCGCATAAAAGAACCCTCTGATATAGGAACCATCGCCTATATGGACAGCACTTGCAAGGTCCCCACACGAACTTCCCTCGGATATAAGAACCGAAAGTAGGAATTATCATTTCAGGAAGTCAGATTATTCCGTTAAAAGATCAAGAACCCTCGCTTGTAAGAACTCCATTTGCTTGTTCCCGACACGACCTCCCCTCGGATGTAAGAACTGAAAGTAGAAGTTATGCTCGTTTTGTTACCGGTATGAGTCACTTCCAAGAAATTTTCTTCCAGTGTTATAGTGTGCACTTTGCGCACTATAACTTTGAACTACAACCCCCCTTTCCTTACCCTCTCCTTCCCCCCCCCCTCTTCTAAAAAGAACTGTTCAACTTGGCTAGACTTCATGATTTGCTTAGTTCAGCAATTCCAAAGACAGAGTTAGGTTTCTTTGACAACCTAACAGTGTTACAGTGTTGTGTCCAAACAAACAACTTCTCAGTCTGTTTGGATGCCTGTGGTTGTGGGCTGATGATTCTTTTAATCCCACTTGAGACTTTAGCTAGGGAGGCCCATTGGGGTCTGTGTTGACAGCCCTTTTCTTCCCTTTGGTGTCCAGCATGTCTCCATCAGTGAGTTTGGAGCATTGGCAACCAATCCATGTGTGAACTGTCTTAGCTTAGGTGTCATGAGTGTCTCAGTGGACTTGGGAGGCCTAGTAAACAAGTGAGGCATGGGTACTGTGGCACCTTCTCTCACCTTAAGTGTCCAACATGTCTCTGTGAGCAACTCCTTGCCATGGTTGCAGCTAAGTGTTCTCAATGTAGGCCTATCCTTTTATTAGAGCTGGTGGCTCAGCTACATTGGAGTCCTCTCTATTCATGGCCTGAGTCCTTGTCGTAGCCTAGAATGTCCAGTGGAACAGTGATGTAATAAGCACTTCAGAGCTTGCTGCAGCTAGTCTTATTCAACAGACTTGTTTGTAGGCCTCTTGTTGAATAGCATCCCCCTTTTCCCTCTCTATTACCCCCCCACCCCCCATCTCCTCTACTGAACCAGCAGATTTGTCATGCAGAGACTACATTGGTTGATTTAAATTTGTTTGTCAGCTGGTTTGATGTGTGGTTAGGATTTGTTCGTCTCAGTTTCCAAATGTATTCATTGGTCAGTTGGAATTAGTAGTCCTGCAACTGAACCGATATGATAGGGTGTACATGGCATTTTAAAGTCTTTCTCTTGCTGGCTGTCCGAGGCAACTTTCTTCTTGAGTTAGGCTGTGTGTGGTGAAACGACAGAATGACTTAGAAGGAAACAGAAGTTTTGTTCTCCTGCTTGAGCTGTAAGTGAGAATTTCTCTTTTTGATATAAGTTGTTTCTTAAAGAGATTTATTAAGGAAAATGCTGATTTGATAAGTAAATCTTATTTGTGTGTACTAGCGGAATTTTGCTATTGATCGAATATTGTGACTAGTTCAGTGAAAGTGTGTGTAGTTGCTTTACACATGAATATTGGCTAAAGTCATGAGACTTTTACTATTTAATTGTGTGATCTTGGATTTATTCCATAATTGGATGTTCATGTGAGAAATGGAATTTTATGAGCAAGTAATCATTTGATGTGGGTATCATGTTGAGATGAAGTTTGTAAATTGCACTGATCAAAATAATGTGGATTTGGTAACAGAGCTACTGGGATAGAATACCATATAGCAAAGTTGAATTGAGATAAAGAGTTGACTGCTCAAAGAGTTGAACTTGAAGACTTGAAAGGTTAGACTTGAATGCAGTACAGGACTAGGCCTAGCTAGGCCCTTATAGAAATTGCCCAGTGAAGGTAGGCAGTCTTGATATGTAGGTGTGACTGGTGTATGGTTAGTCATTGGTGTCAAAAGCGGTTAATTTGTATGGGGTTGTGTGACACTAGATTGTGTCTCTCTCTCTCTCTCTCTCTCTCTCTCTCTCTCTCTCTCTCTCTCTCTCTCTCTCTCTCTCTCTCTCTCTTGTGCTACAATATCCATGGGATATAATAGGGACCAATGTTATGAAAGATCTTAGTATAGACTAAGTTCTGTTGACATTATCATAATGTCAGTTGAGAGTATTGAGGAAAGGATTTTCCTAGTTATTTTGTAGTCTTTGGTTTTATGGTTTACAACTGTATACTCTCTATTGGTTCCCTAGGATTAACTTGGTATTTTGGTGTGAGTGATGAAAGGAATTTGGTTTTCTTACATTCGGCTGGACGACAATATAGCTATTTTGCTGTGTGTGCCTTTCATCAATGATGTGCCTAGTTAAATATGGATAGAGTAGTTACCTGAGTTTTATCTTTGTTTCAGGTGTGTGTTGTGTGTAGATGAAACAATAAATTGTGTTACCATAACACCCCTGCGTGGCCTCACATCATTCGGTTGAGTGTGGAGTGCCAGTGTCCTAACATCCCTATCCCCCGAACCTTCACTGTTCACCCTTCCAACACCAGAAAGGCATGATGGCGGAGCGTAAGAGAAAAGCATTGTCTCTCAAACAAAAAGTAGAAATTATCAGGGAGGTCGAGCGGAGCCCTCACAAAAGCAAAAGTCTCATCGCTGATGAAATGAAAGTTCCCAGGACGACTTTGCTCAATATTGTAAGAGAAAAAGCCAAATACATTGGGCAGTTTGAAAGCGGCAAGAATGATATTTCCAGAAAGTGTGCAAGAGGCTCCGGGCATGGCACTGTTGACACTGCTTTGTTGGAGTGGTTTTCTGTGAAAAGGTGAGCTCTCTCTCTCTCTCTCTCTCTCTCTCTCTCTCTCTCTCTCAGTCTCTCTCTCAATTGGCAGATCATTTTTCTTTCGAGAGGGGAAGGGGGAATCCAGACCTCGCCCACCCTCTGCCCCCAATTGAATTGGAGCGATCGTGAGGGTGCAAAAATCGGCTGTCGCTGGACTTGGAACCCCTCCCCCCCAACCCTTCCCGGCCTGACAAACGGTAAAATCGCCCCGCCCCCCAACCCCACCCCATGTGTGTGTGTGTGCGTGGGTGGGTGCGTGTGTGTGTGTGTATGTGTGTGTGTGTGTGTTTCTGGTAACATGGCAAAAAATTAGGGTAGGTAGGTTGGAAAGTTTTTTTTTTGATTTTGTTTTTCTTTTCTTTTTATTTTTTTTACTGCCACCCCACCCTATTCCTAGCATATACCTAAGAACATAGAAAAGAGAAATGATGCTCTGTGAAACCTATTTTCTATTGAAAAGGTAGCTATAGAAGCTTGATCACCATGCCATACAAACAATTCTAATCTTGAGTCCGCGATGGCGCACAATATCCCAGACGCCAGGCGCACACACACAAAAAAGCCGAAAATGGCCATGTTTTTGTATTTTTTCCCAGCAGCCAAAACAAAATTTAGGGTCGAGGGGTTCAGACTAGGGTTGGTCGGGTTACCAGAAACATTTTTTTTTTTTTGCCTAACCAAAATAGACTGATCGGTGTTAATATTATTGCCCAGCAATGATGTGTGCAGGTCACAAAATGTCCCCATCAGTGGGCCCATGTTGAAAGTCAAGGTAAGCGAGCTGGCGCTGGCCCATGGACTTGGTGACTGGACGTGTAGCGAGGGGTGGCTGCATCGGTGGAAGAAGAGGCACGGCGTCGTGTTCAAGACTGTGAGTGGAGAGAGAGCAGCTGTCAACGAAGAAGTGACTGATTCATGGGTGGAGGGGGTCTTGAAACCCACATTGAAAGATTTTGAACAAAAAGATGTCTTCAACCTTGATGAGACAGCCCTTTTCTGGAGGCTCCTCCCCAACAAAACATTGGCATTCAAAGGGGAAAAGTGCCATGGTGGAAAAAAATCAAAAGACAGAATTACGGTGCTGCTTTGCTGCAACATGGATGGCACGGAGAAACTACCCCTTCTAACCATCGGCAAGTTCATGAAGCCAAGATGCTTCCGCGGAGTAAAGGTGCCTGTTGCCTACAAAGCAAACGCCAAGGCATGGATGACAAGTGAGATTTTCATAGAATGGCTGGTCTCATTTGACAGAGAAATGGAACACAGAATCGGAAAGTGCTTGTGGTGCTCGACAATTGTGCAAGCCACAACATTCCAGAACTCAAAGCAACCAAAGTACTTTTTCTCCCCGCTAATGCCACTTCAAAGCTCCAGCCACTTGATGTTGGCATCATTCGCAACATGAAGGTACACTACCGAACGGCGATGGTCTCAAAGCTGCTGGCACACATCGATGCTGGTGGAAAAACAGAGGACTTCCAGTTCAGTCTGCTCGGAGCAGCCTCCCTCCTGAAACAGTCATGGGACAAAGTGTCCCCTTCAACAATCAACAGCTTCCGGAGTGCAGGCTTTTGCATGTCTGAAGCTACAGACGGAGGCGACAGCAACAAAGACGGAGGCGACAGCAACAAAGATGGAGACGACAGCAACAGCTCACAAGACACTGAGGATACTGAGAAGCAGGAACCTCTTCTGGCACGCCTGTTCGAGGAATTTAACATTTCCCCTTCTGAGTACTTCGGCGTCGATGATGATGTCATAACCTCAGAGCCAACAAGTCCTCCGACGGTACCATCCCCTTCGACATCAACAGCCCCAGAAACAGTCATTGAAGAGGCATCAGGTGGAGAGGATGACTGCGGGGAAGAGATGCCATCGATTTCAAGCAGGGCTGCATTAGACTGTGTTGAGAAAATCAATGCGTACTGTTTGCGATCGGGTTGTGCTGATGATGTCCTAGACTCGTTTTATGTGTTCACTGCTTTGCTGGAAAAGCACGTGGCAGAGGCAAAAAGGCAGACACACATTACTGACTTTTTTAGGACTGAGAATGGGGTCCCGGGGAAAGCAGACACCGGTAGTAGAAAGGGAAAGTCAGGTGATGCAGAGGACATGTCGGGTGATGCAGGAAAGGGGAAGTCAGGTGATGCAGAGGACATGTCGGGTGATGCAGGAAAGGGGAAGTCAGGTGATGCAGAGGACATGTCGGGTGATGCAGGAAAGGGGAAGTCAGGTGATGCAGGGGAGATGTCGGGTGATGGAGGGCAGATGTCGGATGAATCAGAGATGTCAGGTGATGCAAGAAAGGGGAAGTCAGGTGAGAGTGAAGAGAGCAGAGTGCCAACAGATGGTAAACAGATGCATAGATCAGTGCATGACCTCAGCAAAGATGGGAAGGAAGACACGCAAACAGTGCGTATTGTGGGGTTCGAACCAGGACCACGACAAATTTTCAGTCCCACGAGCAGTTCTTGGCGCAAACAGCAAGCCCAAAGGTTAGGTTTGCCAGAGCCATTTGATTTGCCAGAGAGGAAAAGCAATGTAGATCTGGGGAAGCCACTAGAAGTCAACACCATCGTTGGCGATGGGAACTGTTTGTATAGAGCTATCAGTTTGGACATTTGTGGGACACAAGCCCATCACGAACAAGTAAGAGCAATTACTGTAGATTTTATGCTGAAAAATCACACCAAATTTGCTGCTTACGTTGGGGAGGATCTTGGGCAGTATGTCGCAAGAAACAATCTGGAACTGAACACCTGGGGTTCAGACGCAGAGATCTATGCAGCTGCAACGTTGCTTCAAACTCCAGTTGTTGTGTATACAGCTGTGAGTGAGACCATTAGACAATGGATACCGCACATGCCACTGTTCTCAATTCCTGGAGTTGAAATCGGCCAGGAAAGGGTGTATTTGCGCAACCTTTGCGGTCATTTTGAACGGGTTGTTAGTGTAAGTGAAGTGCCCTTCACGGAATTCTGATTATGAACTTCAATAAGTAAAGTCAACGCTTGACATTAGATGGGAATGGTGCTCTAGCATGAGCCATGCAGTGTGTGTGTGTGTGTGTGTGTGTGTGTATGTGTGTGTGTGTGTTGATTTGAGTCAATTACTTTCAAAAGCTTGAAAAAAGTTACAGTAGTGTACAATGAGGTTCTGTTCATGGCATTTCACACCTAAACTTCAATACATTGTATTTGGTTTGTGTTAGTGTACATGCGTGGCAACAGCATGTCTGCACCTCGGAATCATGCTATGTTAGGCAACATGTTTCTGTTTGTAACTTACATTTGTTTGTGGTATACATGTGCAAGTGTCCGTGTATAAACTTGTTTTTCCTATTTTTTATGACTGACGGTGCCAAATTAAAAGCAGAATTGGAATACACACACGTATTTGTTAAGTTATTTTGTCAAAATGTGATCTCTCTCTCTCTCTCTCTCTCTCTCTCTCTCTCCCTCTCTCTCTCTCTCTCTCTCTCCTCTCTCTCTCTCTCTCTCTCTCTCTCTCTCTCTCTCTCTCTCTATTTCATTCAGACAGCTACTGTTACATACGTTCTAGTGTTATTTGAATTGAATTCATGTTTTTGTTTGCAATACACCAAAAACGTAAACGAGATTGCATCGAGATATTCAACTTTTCAACCCAACTAGCAAGTTCCATTGCATTGACGCATAAACAAGCAAGAAGTTGCCGTGGACACACACACACAAACACACACACACACACGTATGCACGCACGCACACACACACACACACACACACAGACCATTAGAGGCCGATATACAACTCTTTTTAGCTTGTCCACGCTATTTTCTTCTTTCTTCAGTTATAAGAACACACACTTCCACAACTGACCTTATAACCGAGGTTATGCTTATAAGGACCCTCGCTTATAAGGACACCAGAATGCTTGCCCCTGCGGTGTTCTTATATCAGAGGTCCACTGGACTGCATTTTTCTTGCTCCAATTAATTTTTGTTTTTATATATGATGATTTTTTGCCTCTCATCACACACACACACACACACACACACACACATTCTGACAGTTATCCTACTTTAAGTTTACTTTTTTCCTTGGCTTTTTTGTTTTGTTTGGTATGTATAGCTCAACGTTATTGTTTTTATTGTTAGTTGTATCCTCCATTCAGCTTATCAAACAAACGCACTAACATTAAATTTTCTATCTCCCTCTCCCCAACCAATGAACAACCTCCCCACCCACCCCGTAACCGCCCTCCCCTTCAGGGTTTTAATTAAGCTGAAGAAAGCCTGATGATACCAGCACTATCAATGTCTGGTTCTACTGACTCACTTAAGGTCATCATACTTCAGTCGCAACAGCCACGAGCAGAGGAATAGAGATGCTCTCTTGTGGAACAAAGCGTTAAGTTAGGTACGATGAAATTCTCTCCCCGTTGAATTGCCCTTTTGGGTGAGACTTTAAAGCGGTGTTTAACACGCGTGGATAGATCTATGCATAGACAATGTTGTACAGCAATCTAGATCACGTCATACGTTTCAACTACGATGCATACTCACACACACACACACACAATCAATCTCTCTCTCTCTCTCTCTCTCTCTCTCTCTCTTTCTCTCTCTGTGTCTGTCGCTCTCTCTCTCTCAGGCGGGGACTGGATGCAAAAAAAGCACATAGGTGGTTATTCATTATCCTCGAAATAAAATAATTTGTCATTGTCATTCTCTCTCTGTCTCTCTCTGTCTCCCCTCTCTCTCTCTCTCTCTCTCTCTCTCTCTCTCTGAGCCCTGCTTATCTTGTCATTTCCTCTCTGTGTCTTTTTTAAAATTTCATTCTGTCACTTGTTGTTTGTCCTTCGTTCTCCGTAGATTTTACCCCCCCCCCCCCCCCCCCCCCCTCTTTGGCATGACGTACAATTTTCAAAAACTTGGACACTGTCCTGAAAAGTTTCACAATGACGTATTATGGGTTTGACGTCATTCTACACGTCACTATACCATTACACTATACTAAACAAGCCACCGAAAGAAGGCAAAAGCTCTCTCTCTCTCTCTCTCTCTCTCTCTCTCTCTCTCTCTCTCTCTCTCTCTCAGGCGGGGACTGGATGCAAAAAAAAGCACATGGGTCTTATTCATTATCATCGAAATAAAATAATTTGTCATTGTCTCTCTCTCTCTCTCTCTCTCTCTGAACCCTGCTTATCTTGTCATTTCCTCTCTCTGTGTCTTTTTTTTATTTCATTCTGCCACTTGCTTGTCCTTCGTTCTTCCCCTAGATCGATCTCTCTCTCTCTCTCTCTCTCTCTCTCTCTCCTCTCTCTCTCTCTCTCTCTCTTCTCTCTCTCTCTCTCACTTACTCGCTCTCTTTCTCTCTCTGAGCCCTGCTTATCTTGTCATTTCCTCTCTCTGTGTCTTTTTTTAATTTAATTCTGTCACTTGTTTCTTGTCCTTCGTTCTCCGTAGATCTCTCCCCCTTCCCAATCCCCCCCCCCACATCCTCTTTAGCATGATGTACAATTTTCAAAAACTTCCGACACTGCCCTGAAAAGTTTCACAATGACGTATTATGGGTTTGACGTCATTCTACACGTCACTATACCATTACACTAGACTAAACAAGCCACCTAAAGAAGGCAGAAGCTGAGGCTCTCTCTCTCTCTCTCTCTGGGGGGGGGGGGGGGGGGGGGGGGGGGGGGGGGGGGGGGGGATAGCCTGGTGGTTAGAGTGATATATTCGTGATATGCTGACCCCGTTCGATTCTCGTTGAAGAGGATTTTTCCTCTGGAGTTAGCATCAGTGCCGACTCCACTCTCCCCAAAAGTTCTTCAGATGAGACTATAAACCGAGGTCCTGTGTGCGAACGCGCGCAGCAGAATATCTTGCGCACACGTTAAAACCAGTTCCGCTTTTCGGAAGAGTAGGTCATTGTGTGCTAGTGGGAAGGGATAACAAAATTTTAAAAAAAACCTGCATACACTCGGGGACTAGATGAAAAAAGTACAGGAGTGCTTATTCCATTATCCTCGAAATAAAAGAATAAAATAAATGAATTAAATTAAAATATCTGCTGAACTTTGATGTATTAGCGCAGTGTTGACAGCATCTGCTTTGTACAGTAAAGGGATGAGCGAAAGACAGCTTACCAAAATAGCAAGCCTGAGCACAGCAGATAGCTAGTGCATACATTTTTTTCTTTGCTGTTGATTTTGGGGGAGATACCTGGTAACACTAATAGTCTGGTGTTTGGGACGTACTGTGCAAAAGCAAAGGCAATGCTGGGATGTAACCGAACATGAAGGCTCCACGGATGGCAGAACGGTTTGCAGAAATTCACTAAGAATGTTATGAGAATAATAACCTGTGGGCGGCGAGGAACTGGGAAAATTCTATCAATAATCATCTATCAATAATCATCGAGCTCTGGGGGAGACGGGGGGAATGGTGGAGAGAGAAGTGCGACCAAAGTTTGGTGTTGACTGCTACTGAGCGAGGTGACATTTAAAAAATAGCAAAGACTGTGTAGGGGCTGTGTCATGGATGCGCCATCGAGCAACACTCCCCAGAAACGTAAGCAGCCATCGTCTTCTTCTTCCGTCAGTGATGCATGCGCTAGCCCAGAATCGAGAAAAGATAAGCATCGACAGGACAAGAAGAAGCTGAGACAAGACAACATGGACAACAGTGACGAAAGACAAGACAGTATGGACAATGCGGACATTCAAGAAATGCTGGCGGACATACAAAAACAAATCGCCAACGTTGCCACCAGAGAGGACATAAATAAAATAACTTCTCGTTTGGATCTGCGGATCGAGCAGTTGGAGGGTATTGTCTTTGAGCTCCGGAGTGAGAAAGACGTTCTGGCAGCCGAGGTGAAGACGCTGAGGGAGGAGAACAAAGATCTGAGAAAGAAATTAGACCAGTGTGTGAGAGAAGAAGAAAACATCAAGAGGAGTTTGAATGACCAAGAACAGCATGGTCGACAATTTAATGCTCGAGTGTACGGCATTCCGGAGGTTAAGGGGAGAGAGGAGACGGTGGATGACTGCATTGGACGCTGCACGGAAATGTTCACGCAAAAGATCGGGATACCAGTGACAAAGGCCGACATAGAAATCGCGCACCGCACGGGGAAACCAGGAGGGCCAAGACCGCGGCCGATAATTGTTCGGTTCCACTCTCGGAGGGTCCGGAATCGAGTACTGGCTGACCGCCGCAAGCTGAAGCAAACTGGGGTGTCGGTGGGAGAGGACTTGACCCAACTCAATTACAAACTGTTGAGACAAGCAAGTCAGCACTCAGCCGTCCTCGCTGCCTGGTCATCTAACGGCAAGGTTTTGGCGAAACTTAAGAACGGCAGGACACTGAAACTCGATATTCAAATGGACATCGACGCTGAAATAACCAAAGCAATGTGAAAGAACTGACTGAGTCATTCATTCTTTTTCGATGCATTTGTTCCTTTTGTTGAGATCCCGGGAGTGGTGTGGTGGTGTGGTGAATTCGCTTTCTGGTTACGGGGAGGGGTGGGGTCAGGGACATCCCCCCCCCCCCCCCCCCCCTTCTGGGAAAGAAAAAAAGAAGAAAAGTTTAAAAAGATCGTTCTGAGGAGGATTTGTTATCAGGCTGGTGGAGGGAGTTGGCCCGCTTGGTCGGTCTCCCAGGTCTCTTGAGGTTGGTGGCTTTAGTAATACATGTATGCTTGTACAGGTCGTATAATTTCTGCACATAGTAAGTGCAACAGCTCACACCTTTGGGTATTTGCAATACTCTCTCTCACCGAGCCTTGTATGAACTTAAAAAGAAAAAGCAGTCTTCAGGAGGGAACACGCTAGGCCCTATGTGGGCGGAGCCTCGCCAGCATCCCCCTATCAGCCGTATAAAAGGGTGTTCCCGCGGACATTTGGCGCTTTTTGCAATTCTCGCCGAGTTGATAAAAAGAATTTTGGATATCTCCAAAAGTTTTGCATGTGCCTACTTTGAAAAGGATTACGGATATTTCCAACGTTTTGCATGTGCCTACTTTATTGGATAGCATTGTATCCTTTGCCTGAGGATGGGGGCAATCAGCAGCTGCATACAGAGCATGCTGTTTGTCTGCCTCCCAAGTACAGCAGCTGACCATTCTAGTGGCCAAGCAGATGCATCAACCCCCTAGAAAAGGTCAGGGTTCAGATTCTATTCCACATGCAACTGATATCAGGGTGTGGCATATGCATTGTTTCCATTTCATGATAATTGTTTGCACAATGATTTGAATCATATGTGTGTGTGCGCATATCATATTTTATTAATTATTGTTCATGGAAGAAAAAGAAGAAAAGATATCACATGAGAAAATGATAAAGCAGAGGTTATTGAGTTTTTGTGTTTTTACCTCAGCAAGTATCAATGCATGTTCCTGTGTGTGATCTAGATGGAAGAAGGCACCTTTTGTATCTTGGACTTGGTATTATTATTTTCCTTTGAGCTGCAGCAAACGATCCCGGCACAGACAGCCATATCGTTTAGCGTAAGCCAGCAACCCACTACAGAGTCTTGGACTTGGTATTACTCTCCTTTGTGCTGCAGCAAACGATGCCGGCACAAACAGCCATATCGTTTAGCGTAAGCCAGCACACTACATAGCACACGGCCCAGCCTCAGCATCTGCACATCGGCACTGTTGTAGGCCTGGTTGCTTTTGGTATCATTGTGCTATTGGCAAACAGCACTCAGGCTCGGCTTTTCCCCCTGAGTGCTGGGCTGCAGCAAACGATCCCGGCACAAACAGCTATATCGTTTGCAGTAAGTCAGCTGCCCACTACACAGCCCAGCCTGGACATCTCGGAGCTGTGGTTGGCCTGGATGTGTATCACTGTTTACCCTGTCAGGCCCAGCGCCCAAGGTAAGTGATAGGCCTGGGCCTACCCCCCAGCAGCACTGGACCATCCCGGCTAGTAGTCTGCTTGCCTCATCAAGTCAGAAGTCAGCCAGCCAGCGCTAGCCAGTGGGCCAGATAACATCAGGGTCCAGTCTCCACACCACTCAACTGTAAGTAGTTGGTAAGTGGATACAGGGCTTCCCCTTTCCCTCCCTCCTCCCACTGCCTACTATAGTGGGGGGGGGGGGGGGGGGTGGGAGGGAGGGGGCGCAACCCTATTCCCTCAGCCAGGAGGCTTTATAATTATGCCCTCTCTTTTTGTTTTTCAGTGCTCAACCTCTTTCTTCTCACTCCTTCCCCCCCCCCCCCCCCCCCTTTCCCAGCCACAGTTCTCAGCTCTGGGGCTCAGTGACAAATAGTTTTTCAACCTGTATATTTAAAGAAAAGAAAAATAAGAGAAAAAAGAGAGAGAAAAAAAAAGCCAGCATTGAGCTTCAGTTCCTTTTTGTTGTTGTTGCAAAAGGACATTACTCTTGTACATTAATGAGAAACGCCTGTCCTGGGTTGACCCTGATGGCTGGCCAGGGTGTTGGTAAAGGGAAGGACAGTAGAGGGGGTTTTATACCCTGCTTTAGTCTGTATATTGTTGCACATTTTAAATCTGACATTTAAAATTGGGCAAGCTGACAGCCCTGTTATGGCCTCTGTGGTCGGCATGGCTATGAACAACAGGTTTGGATTGGATTATTAAAGAAAAAAAAAATTAAAGAGAGAGAGATTCCAGAACATGTCTGATGAAAGATCTATCACCTAGCAGTATTAGTCTAATATTGTTTTATCTTAAGATTATCTATGGTTGTTTTACATTTGTTTTTGTTTATTGCTGTTGTACACCCAATATTTGTTATTTTACAACTTGATACATATTGCAGGTTGTTGTGTGTTTATCTTATCTTTAAATCAGAGAAGGTATTATTTTTTAAAATAGAAAACCAAACCACCCCATTCCTCCTTTCCATTTCCCCACCCCCTCCCAGTCTAGAAGTGGATCAAAACTATTGTGAGGATATCAATGGGTCAGACATGGAAGACCGTACCCCTGACCCCTTCCAGGCCATACCCGAGTTACAGGGTTTCAACCAGTGGCACTGAAATACCGCCTGGGTAAAGTTCCATCACAGCAGACACGTTCTCTGTTGACAACCGTGTGACCTTGACAACCCTGGGCACACACACGGGGCAGCCAGTGAAGGCTAACAGTCACCGCCATGTGCACTGCCCATGAAGAGATGGAGGCTTTTGCTGCACAGTCACGGCCACCAACTGTTTCCTCTGGCTGGCAATGCCTGCAGGAGAGACGACTTTCTGAGTGCCCAGCAGACACGGATTGGAACAGCAGCACAGGCAGTGTGTCTGGCTCTGACTACTGCAAGCACAAGTCTGGAGAAGTTATCCCCTTGTACCCATCTACTGCAGACTAGTGTGCAGGGAAAGGTGAAGAGGTGCTCTTGGCCGCTGAGTGAGGTCAGGGCCAATGCCCTGGTCGGTTCTGTGGATTCTTGCTGCTGAATCCTCTGCCCTGTACACAAATGACGTCAGCTGTGCCTGAGTGCAGTGGCAGACTCTCAAGACAGGATGACACTGGAGACATTATCTCCATCAGAGACACATGTGTTCACTGGGAATCAGGACTCTGTCGTCAAGGCCATGAAGAACAGAAGGGAGGTACAGAGCTCACTCAGGCATGGGGCTCGCCAGCTACAGGGGCCAGGTCGTCACACCTATGACCACCGCCCTCAGCCACGACAGCTAGAGCCTACAGGCAGGCAAGGACAGGGTAGAGCTCAGTCCTTTCACCCCCAGAAGAGCTCTTCTTCTTCTTCGCAGTTTCTTGTTGTTTTCGTGGCTGCAACTCCACAGGCTCTGCACAATTTCAGCAGAGGAAACAGACCAATACCACGTCAAGGAACCACACTTTTCTATGACAACCATCAAAGATGATTTTCAGCTACTGCAGAGGGGGGACTGTGTAGTCTGCTTGGACATGAAGGATGCTTATTCTCATGTCCCTAACTATCTGAACCATCACCGTTTCTCGCAGTTCAACTGGAGAGGACAGACATATCGCTACACAGCCCTGCCCTTCTGTCTGGCCTTCTCCCCTAGAGTGTTCCCCAGGGTAACCAAACCCATCGTGCACAGCCTCAGGTCCAAAGCAATCAGGATTGTCTTTTACCTGGACGACTTTTTAATCCTTTCCAGAACCAAAAGAGCAAGTGGAAAACAATGCCAGAACAGTGGTGACAGTACTAGAAGACCTTGGCTTCAGCCTAACTGGGAAAATTCCAATATGTGCCAGTGCAGAGGTTCCTGTATCTTTGCCTTCTGTGCGATTCACTGAGCATGATGTCTGTCTGCCGAAAGACAAACGTTTATCAATCAGGGAGCTTGCCTGCAATATTCTTAACTCCCCATTGTGACAGCCAGGAAGTTGCTGACATTTCTAGGAAAGTATGCCAGGTACAAGTCAGAACCATGACAGGCACTAGGGTCAATTTACCAATGACCACAAACATGTGGAAGCAGACAGCATACTCACGAAGCCAGACAGAAGCTCTAGTTCTGGAGAACACTAGACAGCAGAACACCATGACAGCTCCAGCACCCGACACCCGATCTTATTATGGCAACAGAGACGTCAATAGATGCGGGGAGGGATGGGGAGCAAGCATACAGGCCCTGCCGGCCAAGGGTCAGTGGATGGCCAGACAGAAGTACAGCCATATCAATTTTCTCAGAGAGGCTGGCGCTCAGGAATGCACTGAGAGCATTTCAGCAGACATTGGAGGGGAAGGCTGTGTGTTTACAAATAGGCAACGAGACCTCAGTAGCTTATCTGGTGAAAGAAGAGGGAATGAAATCTCCAAAACTGTCTGTTTAGCCTGTCAGATAGGCTTACTACTGCGATGTCAACGTGTCAACGCTGTCAGGTCTCGCTTGTTATGGTCTAGGTGAAGGGCATCAGAAATACAATAGCAGACTCCTGGTCAAGCAACTAGGCTAGATCTTTTAGCCTCCCTTTCAGCGTCACAGCTAGAAAGATACGTGTGTTTCAACAACAAGACAGTCAGGCTTAGGCTATAGATGCTCTAAGCCAGCCCCGACATTTCCAATTCCTGTATACCTTCCCTCCTTCGACACTACTACCGGTACCAACAGTAGTGAACAAGTTCAGGGGATTACCTCCCAAGATGTTGCTGGTAGCCCTGCTTCTGTTTCTGTTGCAGAATTGTTGGATTACTTACTATAATTTGTTTTAGAGGCTTAGCATGGAGGACCCTATTAACGTCTATCGCTCTGCTATGTCTAGCATTCTAGAACCACACACATCTGTACCGGTAGGCCAGCATCCCTTTGGTTGCAGAGTTATGAGAGGGGTGTTTAATGAGAGGCCTCCTACGGTTTGTATAGCCCCCACATGGGACATGGGACTGGGCCTCTATGTGAAGATTTGGATTTACCCAGTGTGACTTATGGAGTAGTGTTTCTGCAGATTGCTCAACGAAGCGAACCCATCTAAATTTAAAATACTAGGGATTTGGTTTACTGATAATTTAGTTGACTGTGAAAATATCAACTATAAAGATAAGTTAGCGGAAGTAAAAGTGATGTTTAGAATCTGGGCAAAACGAACCATCACTCCAATTGGAAGAGTTGCTGTACTAAAATCTCTTATTCTGTCAAAGTTAATCCATCTCTTGATTCTGCTACCAGATCCACCTGACCAGTTTATACAGAAGCTCCAAAAGTTATGCTTTCAGTTTGTTTGGAACGGAAAAAACGATAGAATTAACAGGAAAACAGCAGTTAAAACGATTAAACAAGGTGGACTTAACATTCCAGATATTAGAAAATACATTTTTGCTTTAAACATTTTCTGGATAAGAAAAAGTAAAATAACAGAGCACAAGTGGAAAAATATTGCTATAGAAACCTACCCATTTCTTGAAAACCTAGAATGCTATGGGCCAACATATACCTTAAAATATACAAGTATTACTCGTTTGGGCTCATGTATTTAGAGCATATAGAATTTTTGTACTCAAATCATACCACGTAACCAGTACGAGTTCTTGAGAGCCAATCTTCTATAATGAAAATATTAAAGTAGAAACGCTACAGTTAAACAAGATAAAATGATAAAGAAAGGGGTATATTCTATAAAACACTTTATTAAAGAAAATGGAGAATTTGTTAAATACCAAGAATTTTTTAAAATGATACAAGCTTTTGTATTGACTTTATCACCTACAATGGATGGATATCTGCCATAAAACAATATGTTAAAAAAACGGGAATCCATATAGATGATAATACTCAACATGGAGGTATGTTTTGTGCAATAAAGTGTATATTGAGCGTACATAAAGGAGCAAAAAAGTACTATGAAATCCTAACATCCGATAACAATAAACCAAAATGTTGTTCCAAATGGTCAGAAAAAATAAATGCATGTATACCATGGGACAAAATTTTCAGCAAAATACACAGAACCAGAGATGTACAATTTAAATGGCTACAAATTAGAATCGTACATAGAATAATTGCTACTAATGTGATTCTTCATGCTATGGGTGTAACAGATACTGCACAATGTTCACTTTGTCAGAAGGAACGAGACTCTATTGAACATTTTTTATGGAACTGTGACTTTGTACGTTCTTTTTGGAATGCTGTTGAACACTTGTTGAATGAAAAATGTCATAATATTCACTCTCTTAAGATGTCACGAGAACTTGTCATTTTTGGAGTTGATCAGTATCTAGAAACAAATGATATATTGGATTTTATTTTAATGTTTGGTAAACTATATATATTTAAGTGTAAAATGACTAGCAAAATCCCAAATTTGTTTGTATTTCAAAACCAACTAAAAGCTAGATATGCAATAGAAAAATTTAATGCAAGAATAAGTGGTAAATTGACAGACTTTCTCAATGCTTGGAGTGCATTTGAACCAATTGTACTCGAAAATGATCAGACGTATGTATAAGAAAATCTGACAAACTTGTGAGAATATTGCAAACTCGTTAGAGTATTTTTCATTGCTATGTTTACATTGAAGAGTTTGTTTACATCTATCCATAGTTGCTGATTGTTGAATGTCTCATGGCTTTAATGTTCCTTTGTGTGCGTATGTTGTATTATATATGTAAAATGTTTGCTATAAAAAAGAAAAAAAAATTAAAATATCTCTCTCTCTTTTAAGACTGTAGTTGAAAAAGGGATCAATTCTAGATATGTATTGATATTGCTTCCATGTTGCCAGTTAGCTTATGGGTGGGAGAGAGAGAGAGAGAGAGAGAGAGAGAGAGAGAGAGAGAGAGAGAGTTTCATATTGTTTATATAACCCCGCCGACCACAAAGACCATAATTATACTATCAAGGCTGTCAGCTTATTCATAACATTCACTTCAATTTTAAAATCAACACCATCTAATCCCTTAAAACCTACTTAACACCCTTTTGTCATAATCATCATCGCAATTTTGTTTATTCGTTTGTTTGGCTGCTTGTTTGTTGTTGTTGTTGGATTTTTGTTGTTTTGGTTTGGGGGTGGGGGTATTTTTGGTGGTTTTTTTTTTTTTTTTTTTTTTTTTGGGGGGGGGGGTTGTTGTTGATTTGTTTTCTTTTCCATATATTTCTTTCAGAGTAAGTGTTCAAATCACCTTAAAGTCAACAGACATTAAACGAATGAGGAAAACCCTCCCTCTCTCTTATTCTCTCCCTCTCTGGGAAACTGCACACAAGCACATCCTGGCTTGAGCGGTACAGGCACACGCACACACTCTCTCTCTCTCTCTTTCGGTGATCTCCCTTGGATATAGGCAGGGCGAAATTTTGCTGCGTAAATTTTGTGTTTAAATTGCCAAATAAACCAGCACCATGCCAGTTGTCGGGTTACCAACAACGCTGGAAGTGACGCTAGGTGCCCTGCTGCAACAACACTGCATCACCTCATGGAAGGTCTGTGGAGAAGGCGAGCAAACGACTGTTGTGCTTCGACTGAAGGCTGGCTCAAGTGATGGGAACATGGCGGGTCAACAAACACCTGTGTACTTCCGCAGAAAGCCGCCCAGTCAGACCAACAGGGACCAACGAAGGACAGAGGAGAGGAGACAGGCAGAGGAGAGGAGGCGGGCAGAGGAGAGGAGACAGACAGAGGAAAGGCAAGAAGACAAGGCAAGTGCATTGTTCCCATTCGAAACTTCGCCAAGTTTGTTTATGCCAACACCCCCCATCACCCAGTCTGTCTCACACACCAACACCCCAGCCTCTCCAAACCACACGCCTTCGCAATCCCTGCTTCCCACACATGATTATCCCCATGCTTCAGGTGCTGTCACAGTGTTGGAAGCTGACACAGTGGCTGAACAACAAGGTGGAATTGACCTGGTTGAGGTGCCTGTACCTGACATTACATGGAGGGGGAGGACTGTGACGAATATCTAGATCAGATTCGGGATGCAGGCTACAGTGGAGATACTATAAAGAACTATGTGGGTGGGCTGAGAAACAGATCCCTGCAGAGAAATCTCAGGGACGTTTCTAGAAACAAGGACTTTCTTAATGTGTATACCTCTGATGAAATACCTGATATTATCATTTGTGAAAGTGAAGATATGATTTTTCAGTTTATCTGGACAGATGACACTCACAACCCTGCTGATTACTTTTGGTTTGCAAAAAAGAACACCAGGCAACTGACTCAAGAGGAAAAAGACATTTATTCCAAGCTGCAGCTGTGGACACCTGCCGATGGTGACAAAATCAAAGACAGAATTAGTGCTGGACTGGATGTTTTACATTATGATGGATGCTATCAGATTTTTTCTGTGTTAGAAGTGACTGTGGTTGCCTGTATATGTGCGTGTGTGAGTGGAGGGTGCGTGCGTGTGTGTATGTGTGTGTTGTGTATGTTCCTGCATGTGTGTGTGCGTGCGTGTGTTTGTGCGTGCGTGTGTGCGTGTTCGTGCGTGTGTGTGTTCGTGCGTGCTGTTTTGCGTGTGTGCATGCATATGTGTTGTGCATATGTGTGTGTGTGTGTGTGTGTGTGTGAGAGAGAAAAGAGAGAGAGAGAGAGAGAGAGAGAGAGAGAGAGAGAGAGCAAAACAGGAGGTTAGGCATATTGTGAGTTAGGTTTTTCACGTGTTGGAAAAGCATGAGTTACCGGATCAGACGAATGTAGGGACAGGAAGCCCTGTCACAGACTCGGTGTTTAAATGATGTTTGTGGTTGTTGTTACCCTCCCCCCCCCCCCTTTCCCCATTAGCAATGGGCGAAAGTGTTAGGCACCAATTCATCTGAATGGTAATGTAAAACACTTCACCATGTCGTGGAATCCATGCCATGTCGACCATTTGGGCTGTAGAAATGATACATCTGTATTTCTGAAAATACGTGTTTTGTGCCCAGTCCCCTTCCCACTGTCCCCTTGTAAATGGGCTTTAACAGCTTATTACAATAAAATATTGTCATTGTCACTGTCTCTCTCTCTCTCTCTCTCTCTCGTTGCTTCTTGCTATCTCCCCTCTATTTTACTTTATTCATTTTACTTAATTATAATCAGTTTTCATGTTAATGTTCAATTCATTTTAGAATTATGTATCTATAAACGCGTATCTCTTTTCTTAATTTTGGTTTCTATTTATTTATTCTTTTATATCGAGGATAATTGAATAAGCACTCATGTACTTTTTTACATCCAGTCCCCGTGTGTATGCGGTTTTGTAAATTTTGTCATGTTTCCACCGGCACACAATGGCCTACTCTTCCGAAAAGCGGAACATGATTTAACGTGTGCCAAGATGTTCTGCATGCGTTCGAACACGGGGCCTCGGTTTATAGTCTCATCCGCAGGACTTTGACATTCAGTTCGATTTGTTTGTCAAACTGGGAAGAAAGGGCAATAATCTGTGTATCCCTTGACATTTATGCTCAGGTCAGTTAGGGATTATGTATTGTTAATATACATTTTTCTTTTTTAAATCAAGTTGACGTTGTTGTATTAGGGGTTTTTCTCCCTTGTTTTGTTGCAAGGGCCGGATGAAAAAAAAAGTATGCCTATGCTTATTCAGTTACCCTTGAAAAATAAAGAATGGTTCATTCATTCTCTCTCTCTCTTTCTCTCTCTCTGGGAACAGATTGGCTCCTAAGCATTGGCTACAACAGGGGAACAATGATAAGCCACGTGTGACGCCTTTGAGGGGGAAAAAAAACAGGAAATAAAAGAAAGGAAAAGAACTCATTGTGTTCTAATAGCTTTAGCGACTGACTTATCACCCTTAGACACTGATTCCCCCCCCCCCCCCCCCCCCCCCCCTAGCATTTTAAATCGCGGTCATTTAAAAAAAAATTTTTTTAATGGAATTAGATAATAAAGGACAAGAACAGCACAGACACACAAAATTGTGTGAATTAAATGGCATAGTGCAATCCTCACAATATTTTTTTTCCAAGTTGTTCTATTGAACCAATAAGCTACTGATAGACAAAGGGTATCCAGCAAGTCTATCAGAACGCGTTTATAATTGGTCCAAATCTTGTATATTAAGAGTTACTACACCTTAGCACGTGACTGATGTTGGGACAGCGCCCAGACGAACACTGAGATGAGTAGAATACAACTGCTGTACCAGCAACTGAGTAAAATTTGAATCCCAAATCTTTTGTTCGTTTCATTAACAATGAACAACACGAGCGAGCTGGCTGCCTTCGCGCACACTTTTACACACAGGAAAGAATTTGTATCGTTTAACGAATATTTTATAATTTTCCTGTTTCCGAGTTTTTAAGTTCCATGTTCAGCAAACCACAGTTAAACCGGTTGTGCTACAATGGCGCGTAGTCGCATTGAATGGGGCCCAGCAGTTCTAAAAACTATAGGGACACAGTGTTGAAGCGACGTTCATTCATTTCACTAGCAATATGCGTCTCCCATAACATCTGTGTTAACTGTGAGCTCCTGAGGTCGTTTCTACATTTTAAAAAAAAGAGGGGAAGATAGATCTATTTTTTTCCAGCCCTGTCAGAAAGTGGACACGCCATGAAAAAACCCAACACCACCACCAAAGATCGTGAACATAAAAATGGAGGGAACTGACAAAAGAGCTCGGGGTCAGGCTTTTTTTTAAATAACTCTTTCCTGTCAGCTTACATTGTTTGCCACAACAATGAACTGATGCTGGTGAACTGATGCTGGTAACGGTGGTAAGCGTAACCACTTGTACCCCCACCAAAAAAAAAAAAATCTCCAAGCAATAATTATAACAAGGTTGAAGCTGTGGGGTAGATGAAATTTTATAATGATGTACGTTTATTTAAGATATTTATTTAGTTTAAAAAAAAATGAAGACTGGTATATTTTTTGGCCTGGTGCTGTGCAAAGAGTGATTCTGTGAAGTTGACTTCCACCTTAGGTTACCTTGTGGAGTCCTACTTTAGACATTTGCACCAACACTTTTGAAGGGACGTCTTGAGCATTGTTGAATTGAAAAAAATTAAAAATTTTGATTGGTAAAGCATCTCCTACAGGTGATTTTGCATGCTGGGTATACTCATGTTATCCATACCACCAGCCATAGCTGGCTTTCTTGCAAGCATTACTTCCACAGTAATTACGGTTAAGTGAGGTGGAGAGGGACCCTCGCTTTCTAATTGGGTTTGGTGAAGGGAATGAGTGTTAGGGGAAATAACTATAGTATCGGCAACCTTGTGTGTGTAAACTGTAGTAAATGTACATGGTAACAGCGGTGATTGTCATGTTTTATGACTGAGGAAAAGAAAAAAGATAAGCAGCGCAAGAGCAGACAGGGGAGGGCGAATCTCTCATTGTAATGGCTGGTGATTTTTAAAAAAATGGTGACCTGTAACCTCTTGCTCCTTACCATCCCCACCCATCTCCCTCTTCCTCTACCTTTGCCTCCAACTGTAGGCTCTCTGTGCTGGTGCTTTGCCGATCTCTCATCACTTAAGGGGTTGCTTTGATGTAGGCTCTAGTGTAGTCTGCACTTGTTTTGATGTAGGCTCTAGTGTAGTCTGCACTTGTTTTGATGTAGGCTCTAGTGTAGTCTGCACTTGTTTTGATGTAGGCTCTAGTGTAGTCTGCACTTGTTTTGATGTAGGCTCTAGTGTAGTCGGCACTTGTTTTGATGTAGGCTCTAGTGTAGTCTGCACTTGTTTTGATGTAGGCTCTAGTGTAGTCTGCACTTAATAATAATAATAATGTATGGAATTTATATAGCGCTGAATCTTGTAAAGCAACAAATCAAAGCGCTCAGATTTCTCTCCCTGAAATTCGGGCTGCTCTCCCCAGGGAGAGCGGGAGAACGCGTCGCCACTTAGCGCTGCGCCACCCTTTCACCCTTTTTTTTTTTCTTTTTTTTTTCTGCAGCTGTATTTGTTTTCCCTATCAGAGTGGCTTTTTTCTAAGAATTTTGCCAGGGACAACTCTCTTGTTGCCGTGGGTTTTTTTACGTGCGCTAAATAATTATGTGTAACACACGGGACCTGGTTTATCGTCTCATCCGATGTAGGCTCTAGTGTAGTCGGCACTTGACTGGCCATGCTGACTGCCCTCCCTCACCCCACCCCTCTCCACCATCCGCCTACCTTCCTTCTCCTTATATGATTCTCTCTCTGTGACTGCCCCCCCCCCCTCTCTCTCTCTCTCTCTCTCTCTCTACGGGTATTGAGGTTTTTTAAAAATTTAATTATTATTATTTTATTTTATTTTATATTTTTTTATCATAACATATTTTTTGTGTGAGTAATCAAAATGTGTCCAAGCTGATCGTATTGAGTTTTTTATTTATTTAATTATTATTATTATTATTTTTTTATTTTTTTTTTATCATAACATATTTTTGGTATGAGTAATCAAAATAAGTGTCCAAGGTGATCGTGTACTGTTTTGAGAATTATATATTTAGTACCATCTCTGGAACACACACACACACACACACACACACACACAAACACACACACACACACACGCACACACTCTCTCTCTCTCTCTCTCTCTCTCTCTCTCTCTCTCTCTCTCGAGTGGCTTCCCTTGCTTGGCTGCCAGCAAGACGCTTTCTCTCCAGCTGTGTGTGAGTTTTTGTGGTTTGCAAGTTGTTTAAATTCAAAATGCCAGTGTAGGGACTACCAGCAACACTAGAATGCATGTTGAACGCAGCACTGCATGAACACACGCTGTCTTCGTTCAAGGTGGAAGGGAGAGGACGTCAAACTGTTGTCATCCTTCGTTTGACAGGTAATATCACCGACCATTCCCCTGTCACACCAGTTAAACGCACAACATATAGGAAAAAATGCCCATCTCAGATGAACAGGGACAAAAGAAGAGCGGAAGCTTACAGAACAAATAAAGAAGGAACAAATAATGACCAGGTTTCATCCCCCTCTTCTCTGTTTTTACCCACCCCACCTAGCTTATATTACGATGGGAGTCACTGTGATAGCAAAGCTCCTATCAATGTGTTTGAGTGTGGTGAACATTACCCTCCCTCTTCAAGCAGTTGTCAGAATGAAAACTGTATCGATATGAAAGAACATGATATAGACAGACAAAGAGTGACAATTTCATGCAGTAATGATGTGAGAGAAATGACAGATTATGTCTTTACTTGTGAAAATGAAGTGAAAGACAGAGTGTGTGGTGAAGGGACTGGGTGTAAGGGAGGCAATGAACGTGCAAAGAATGAGACTGAAGAAGAGCGTGCAGAAAATAAGAGTGAGGAAGAACGTGCAATGAATGAGACTGAGGAAGGAAGGGGGGAGTGTGCTGAACATGTGAAAAATAGCAGTGAAATGCGAGACAGTGATGATAGTGTTCCCGTCAGTGATGTCTGGGAATATTTACAAGAATTTACAAAAAATGTAGACAATACTAGGTCCATGCTGCAAGAACGGAAACAATGCATGGTTGATGGAGCCGCTGCTGTACCAAAAGGAAAGCTTTCTACAGATGTGCCTTGATGACTGTGTGAAAGACTTCTACACAAACTTAACGTAAAGACACTGTGATTGGAATATCCAACAGTATTTATAGACAATATCAATATTCTGTTATAATATCAAAACCATGGTTTGGAATTCATGCCATGTGGACCATTTTGGGTTTGACTAATTATGTTGTTAATTATATATGTGTTTTGTGCCCAGTCCTCGCCCCACTGTCCCCATGTGAATGGGCATAATTGCCTAACACATTAAACCTTTGTCATTGTCATTGTCTCTCTCTCTCTCTCTCTCTCTCTCTCTCTCTCTCTGTATTATGGCCTAAGACTGATATGCAATTAATTCATTCTCTCTCTCTCTCTCTCTCTCTCTCTCTCTCTCTCTCTCTCTCTCTCTCTCTCTCTCTGTCTCTCTCTCCTTCTATTGTTATTGTGTATTCTAATAAAGGGCATATTCATACTTTCGATTTTCAATATTATTTTGGACTTGTTGACTGTACTTGAGCTCCAGTGAACCTCCTATTTTGATATCTTATTACCAAGTGTAACAACTATGTGTACTATTCTACAATATGAAGGTGTTCAATTTTATAATCTATAAGTTTGGCTTACTCTCTCTCTCTCTCTCTCTCTCTCTCTCCCCTCTCTCTCTCTCTCTCCTCTCTCTCTCTCTCTCTGTGTTGTTATTGCTGTAGTTGTTACTTTGTTTTTTGTTGGTGATTTGTTTGGGTTTTTCGCTTGTTGGTTTTTTGTTTTGGTGTGTGTGTGTGTGTGTGTGTGTGTGAAGGGGGAAACGGTGCTGGTTTTTTATTTTTTTTAAAATTTTTTGTTTGTTTGTTTGTTTTTGTTTGTTTTTTCTCATTTGTTTGTTTGATGTTGTTGTTTTTTCTTGTTTTTGTTTGTTTATTTGGAAGGGTGTTTTGTCTGCTTTGTTGTTGTTGTTTTTTGTTTTGTTTTTTGGTTTGTTTTTTTTTCTTTCTTTTTTTGTTTGTTTGTTTGCTTGCTTTTTTTTTTTTTTTGGGGGGGGGGGGGGGGGGTTTCTGGGGTATGTTTTGTCTTTTGCTCGTCTGGGGTTGTTTGTTTGTTTGTATGTTTGTTTTCTCTTCTTCTCTCTTTTTCTTAAAAATTTTTTTTTTCCCTTTGCTTCTGCTTGAAAGTATGAGTACTGAGTGCATTTTTAAATGTGACCCCATGGGCGGGGACTGGATGTAAAAAAGCACATGAATACTTATTCATTATCCTGGAAAAAAAGAATTTGTTTCTATTACTTACAATGTGTAGATGTTCTTTTTATGACTTTATAGGCTTTTTCCCCCCTCTTTATTATGTGAGTGTATGGGTATTGCACTTATTTTATTACCATGACATTCAATTTGCATGAGCATAATTAAAAAGTGTTTGTGTTGATCGTGTGCTATGTGAGTATTACATATTTAGTATTATCCCTGAAACAGCCCCCAACCCCCCCCCCCCCCCCCCCCCCCACACACACACACTCAAACACGCACACACACACACACACACACACACGCGCGCGCGCAGCCGCGCGCTCAAACACACACACACACATACACACACACACACATACACACACACGCTCACTCACTCACCCACCCATATTCTCTCCCTAAACGACTGTATAGTTTTAAATTTCTTCTTGGTTTGTTTGTTTTTATTGTGTGGATGTATGGTTATTAAATTTATTTCATTATCATGACATATAATTTGAAACGAGTATAATCTAAAATGAGTGTTGATGGGATCGCATACTGTTTTGGGATTTATATATTGGATAATATCTCTGAAATACACACACACACACTCTCTGTCTCTCTGTCTCTGTCTCTCTCTCACCTTTTATCGTCCTGCTTATAGTCATAGTATATCCTGATGAAGGATTCATATTTTTATATTTTCAATACTTTATTGGACTTGCCTCTGTACTTAAGTTTTAATGAGTGCCCTATTTCAATATCTTATAATTATATGTAACAAGTATGTGTACCATTTGACAATGTGTAGATGTTTATCTTTATGACTTATTAAGTTTGGTTGTGTTATTTTTCTTGGCTTTGTTGTTGCTCTTGTTCTTGTTGTTGTTGTTTGTCTGTTTTTCTCTTTTTTATCATCTTTTGTTGGTTTGGTTTTTCCTTCTCTTTTTTTTGTTTGTTTTGGTTAGGGGGTTTTGGGGGGTGGGGGTAGGGGTGGGGTATTCTTAGGATTTTCTTTTAATTGCTTGCTTTGGGGGGGGGGGGGGAGGGTTGTTGGTGGGGAGCTGTTTTGAAAAGGGTTATTTCCCCTTGTTTTTATTGTGAGACTGTATAAGTATTGGGTTATTATTATTAAGATGTATCCCTAACGGGCGGGGACTGGATGTAAAAAAGCGCATGTGTGCTTATTCATTATCCTCGAAATAAAAGAATTTGTCATTGTCATTGTCATTGTCTCTCAGCCCTGCCTCCCCCTCTGTCTCTCTCACCGACTGCTCTCTCTCTCTCTCTCTCTCTCTCTCTCTCACTCTCTCTCTCTCTCTCTCTCTCTCTCTCTCTCTATCTATCTATCTATCTCTCTCTCTCTCATATTCCTTCATCTCTGTCTGCCTCTCTCTATATATATATCTCTCTCTCATGTGTCAGTCCTGTCTGTCTGTCTGTCTGTCTCTCTCTCTCTCTTGTGTCAGTCCTGTCTGTCTTTTTCTCTGTTTGTCTCTCTGTGTCTGTCTCTCTTTCTCTGTGTCTCTCTCCCTCTTTCTTTCTATCTGCAACACACAAACGTACAAAGCATGTCCTTGTTCTCAGGTACTGGCCAGCAATGTACAACCTCCACAGAAGACGCCCAGGAAGTCAGCGTTTTGGTACTTCAAGCACAAGACACCAGAGATGTCATCATTCCCATGGTACTTCAAGCACAAGACACCAGAGATGTCATCATTCCCATGGTACTTCAAGCACAAGACACCAGAGATGTCATCATTCCCATGGTGCTTCAAGCACAAGACACCAGAGGTGCCATCATTCCCACGGACCTTCAAGCACAAGACACCAGAGATGTCATCATTCCCACGGTGCTTCAAGCACAAGACGCCAGAGATGTCATCATTCCCATGGTGCTTCAAGCACAAGACACCCGAGATGTCATCATTCCCTTGGTACTCAAGCACAAGACACCAGAGATGTCATCATTCCCATGGTACCTCAAGCACAAGACACCAGAGGTGTCATCATTCCCATGGTACTTCAAGCACAAGACACCAGAGGTGTCATCATCCCCATGGTGCTTCAAGCACAAGACACCAGAGATGTCGCCATTCCCATGGTGCTTCAAGCACAAGACACCAGAGGTGTCATCATTCCCATGGTACTTCAAGCACAAGACACCAGAGATGTCATCATTCCCATGGTACTTCAAGCACAAGACACCAGAGATGTCGCCATTCCCATGGTGCTTCAAGCACAAGACACCAGAGGTGTCATCATTCCCATGGTGCTTCAAGCACAAGACACCAGAGATGTCATTATTCCCATGGTACTTCAAGCACAAGACACCAGAGATGTCATCAGCCCCTTGGTGCTTCAGCACACCGCCACACTGAAGACACCTGGTGTACTTCAAGCACAAGACACCAGAGATGTCATCATTCCCATGGTTACTTCAAGCGCAAGACACCAGAGATGTCATCATTCCCATGATACTTCAAGCACAAGACACCAGAGATGTCATCATTCCCATGGTACTTCAAGCACAAGACACCAGAGATGTCATCATTCCAATGGTACTTTAAGCACAAGACACCGGAGATGTCATCATTCCCATGGTACTTCAAGCACAAGACACCAGACATGTCACCATTCCCATGGTACTTCAAGCACAAGACACCAGAGATGTCATCATTCCCATGGTACTTCAAGCACAAGACACCAGAGATGTCATCATTCCCATGGTACTTCAAGCACAAGACACCAGAGATGTCACCATTCCCATGGTACTTCAAGCACAAGACACCAGAGATGTGATTCCCATGGTACTTCAAGCACAAGACACCAGAGATGTCATCAGCCTCTTGGTGCTTCAGCACACCGCCACACTGAAGACACCTGGTATACTTCAAGCACAAGAAACCAGAGATGTCATGATTCCCATGGTACTTCAAGCACAAGACACCAGAGATGTCATCATTCCCTTAATATTCAAGCACAAGACACCAGAGATGTCATCATTCCCTTAATATTCAAGCACAAGACAACAGAGATGTCATCATTCCCATGGTGCTTCAAGCACAAGACACCAGAGATGTCATCATTCCCTTAATATTCAAGCACAAGACAACAGAGATGTCATCATTCCCATGGTGCTTCAAGCACAAGACACCAGAGATGTCATCATTCCCATGGTGCTTCAAGCACAAGACACCAGAGATGTCGTCATTCCCATGGTACTTCAAGCACAAGACACCAGAGATGTCATCATTCCCATGGTGCTTCAAGCACAAGACACCAGAGATGTCACCATTCCCATGGTACTTCAAGCACAAGACACCAGAGATGTCACCATTCCCATGGTACTTCAAGCACAAGACACCAAAGATGTCACCATTCCCATGGTACTTTAAGCACAAGACACCAGAGATGTCACCATCCCCATGGTACTTCAAGCACAAGACACCAGAGATGTCATCAGCCCCTTGGTACTTCAAGCACAAGACACCAGAGATGTCACCATTCCCATGGTACTGCAAGCACAAGACACCAGAGATGTCACCATTCCCATGGTACTTCAAGCACAAGACACCAGAGATGTCATCAGCCCCTTGGTGCTTCAGCACACCGCCACACTGAAGACACCTGGTATACTTCAAGCACAAGAAACCAGAGATGTCATCATTCCCATGGTACTTCAAGCACAAGACACTAGAGATGTCATCAGCCCCTTGGTGCTTCAAGCACAAGACACCAGAGATGTCATCATTCCCATGGGGCTTCAAGCACAAGACACCAGAGATGTCATCATTCCCGTGGTACTTCAAGCACAAAACACCAGAGATGTCATCATTCCCATGGTACTCCAAGCACAAGACACCAGAGATGTCATCATTCCCATGGTACTCCAAGCACAAGACACCAGAGATGTCACCATTCCCATGGTACTTCAAGCACAAGACACCAGAGATGTCACCATTCCCATGGTACTTCAAGCACAAGACACCAGAGATGTCACCATTCCCATGGTACTTCAAGCAGAAGACACCAGAGATGTCAGCCCCTTGGTGCTTCAGCACACCGCCACACTGAAGACACCTGGTACTCCCAAACACGGGGCCTCAAAACTGTAAGTATGATCCACACATCTTGCTTTACTGCTATGTTAGACCTCGTGGATAAAGGATAGCAAATGTAGGATCAAGAACGGGCTTGAACACAGGCCTGAAGGGCTTTGTTACTTAAGATATATATGATCTGTAAGACAGCCATGTGTTGGTCATGGCGTTCAAAATTGGGACGTTTTGTTGTCATCTACGCTTGTGGTCTTTGTCAAGGTCATTGCATGTTTTCATAGCCTTTCACAGGGCTGCCGAACTGATAAAGGATATTTGAAAATATTGAGCAGCATAGTGTTTGTAAAGTGTTGTAAGAAATTTGAAATGTTGAGCAATGCAGAGTTTGTAAACTATATTTTGAATAGCGAGCGTTGATGAGATAGAAATATTATGCAGCATTTTTTAAAATTGAGAAAGTGCAGCATTCCTGAAATAATTAATTGTAGCGCTAATTTCACAAGTTGAGCTGCAAGCACTGACGCAAGTTAGGCACCCTCATAACAGACTGAAGGCTGTACACCTGTAAAGCATTTCAGAGTGGTAAGCAGTAGAGACTTCTTACTCCGCGTGTTGAATGCATATGTAACTGGAGTAAAAATAATTTTGTATAAGTATGCAGCCACTGCTGCCTTGCACAGCTCTCCGACAATGCTGTGAACAAAATAGAAGTTCAAATATACTTAGTTACAATGCTTACAAAGGGAAGAAACTCGTATCATCCCAATACATTTCGTTCTGTGCTATTCCAGTTTTACCTCAAGTTAAGTGATTGGCACCCTGACAATTTAACTTTTCTAGGGTGCAATAACTTTTCTATCAGTTACCTTCAATCATTGAACATTATCACCACAGATTGCCTCAAAGCGCGGTCAGGAAGAAAGTGATTTTTCTGCTGTTCTAAATTTCGATTTGGGGATATTTGGATTTAAAAAACAATTTGAGGATTATTAGATCCCAGACCTTTAATTCTTTTGGAAATGACCAAAACGACTACCTGTGACAAACACCACCTTAAAAATACCTGAAAGTCAAGTTTGTCTTTCGAATGTATTCTCATTAAGGATGTTGATAAACTTGAGACATTCCTGTGCAGAAAAAGAATAAAGGTTCAAATAGGTGTGAGTGCGTGGACAAAATGAGCAAAGACTAGCAGACGACAAAGTCTCCAAGAAGGTAAAAACTAATTTGGCGCATGCACAGTTAGTCTCAAGAAGTTGTCTCTCCATACCTAAGTTGGGTGGGTTTTTGTCATTGAAAGTTCAGAACAACAGAGCAAGGCCAAAACTATGCATTGAATCCTGTGTAATAGACGAAAATAGACTCCAAGGCTATATCAACGAAGAAGCAACAAACAAAATAAGTGTTTTCGCTGTACCTGTGATAAAACTCGTTGGTCTACCAAAGGTTGGGGGGGGGGGGGGGGGGGGGGGTCAAGAGTTTGAGGTTACTTCAGAAGAGCAGATTTGACCACTTTGTTTGAACTAGTTGCTATGAAACGGGTACAAGGTAATAAATTTCGATGCAAATGGTGCCTAATACTCGAGCCAAAGTGAAATGAAGGGGAGGTAGTGAAGAAGGTGATGTACACTGGGGGGTGAATTGATACCAGAGGACAAATGGATGCCTGACAAAATGGTGCGTGTGTGTGTTGTTACATTTCTAGGATAATGTATAGGCACTCGTGAGCTTTTTTACATCTAGTCCCCATGTGCATATGGTTTCAAAAAATGTTATTCATTCCCACTGGCACACAATAGACTACTCTTGTGTGTGTGTGTGAGCATATGCATACGTAAAGAAGTTTCTTGGGGGAAGAGAAGGGTAAACAGTTGATTTTGTAAGATAGGTACCAAAGGGAAACTGATAATTGGAAAGAGGGAAGCAGGTTATGTGTGGCTACATGATTGGAACTAGAATTAAACTGCTATGAAATAAAAGAGCAGAATTTTTGTGTACGGTTTATTTGGGCCTAATCCCTTAATCTACTAGATTCTTTTGTCATTTGAGAGAAAAGGGGTACGATATGTATGGCTAGGTAAGTGGGGATAGAAAAAAGGATAGCACATAAAAGAGCAGGTTTTTCTCACGTGATTTTATTTGGGGCTTACAATTATCTTTGTTCATCAATTCAACTTGGGTTCTTTTGGAAAGAGAACGATTTTTCTTCTTCCAAAATACAGTAGGCAGGAAATTGCTGATTTTAGGGCTGGAAAATTGTAAACAGGGAAATAGCAAGAAACACCTTTGGGGTTGTTCCTTCATCAACTTACGTTTGGTTCTTTTGAAAAACGCCCATTGCGGATTTGAAAACTAAAGTAGGTTTCCAGAAACCACTGAGCTGATTCCAGAAATGGAAATTTGTCATAAACAATCCAATCAGTAAAGCAACAGAAACGGCCATGGCTTGTTGATAGGACGGGTGATTTTATTATTTTAAAACAAATTTCCAAACCATGGGTCAAAAGTTAGGTACCATTGTGTCTATGTGCCATTGTGTCCACATGCATGCATGCATACAGGCAGACAAGCCAGCTGACCGTAAGCCCTTTCCCAGTTACTAATGCTAATTGCTAACACTAACTTTTACACTAACCTTTGTTTCTTAACCTGGCCCCACATGTGGACACAAAAGGCAGGTGGACATCATGATAAAAGACTTGACCCAGAAACAAACCTTTTTGTTTCTTGAATTTTTAGGTGTGGAGGAGTTTGGGGTGTTTTAGGGGGAAAGGATGTTGAACAGAAGGGGCGGGATAGATAGCTGTATGTAGGAAGGGCATAAGAGGTTATGACGAAGTCGTCTCTGAGTGAGTAGTGAATGAGAAACGTGTTTTTTGTAGCAAGAATAGGGAATGGGCAAACACGTTTTTTGTATCAAGAATAGGGAATGGGAAAACATGTTTTTTGTAGCAAGAATAGGGAATGGGCAAACACGTTTTTTGTAGCAAGAATAGGGAATGGGCAAACATGTTTTTTTGTAGCAAAGAGTACAAAAGCAAGAAAACATGGTTTTTTTTGTAGAGCGCAAACATGTTTTTGGTAGCAAGAGTAGGGAATGGGCAAATATGTTTTTGGTAGCAAGAGTGCAAACATCGTTTTTGTAGCAAGAGTAGGTAATGGGAAAACATGTTTTTGGTAGCAAGAGTGCAAACGTTTTTTTGCAACATGAGTGCAAACATCATTTTGTAGCAAGAGTAGGGAATGGGAAAAAATGTTTTGGCTGTAAGGGATGAGGGGGAATGCTTTAGCAAAATAGATAATTGGCTAAATATGAATTGATGGGGTTAAGTGGGAAATGCAGTTACCAAGATTATTTTTGTGTATGAGAGATAGAGTGATAGAGAGAATGTGTGTGTTGCTTGAGATATTGTATGGATATCGACCTACATGCATGGCTGGATGCATAAATGATGAGAAAGTGTGTATATGTATTCCTTCATTCTTAATGTTTGCATTTTGTTTAGATCAGATAAACTGTTGTTTGGGAAAAAGAATTAGAAGAGTAAGAAAAAGAAACCAAAGAAACAGAAGTACAAGATAAAGGAACTCGTAAAGGAAAAGTGCGATAAAGATAAAATAAAACGGATGCTTCCTCACTTTATAGGAGGAAAAGGGGTCACATCTCCCCAATAAGCTCATCCACTTTAAAATCCCTCACTTTAAAAAGGTTGGATGCTTTGCTCTGTTGTTCATGTTGTGCATATTTCAGGTATTAACTTGTATCCTGAGACATCTTTGCTATGATTATTTGATAGACATTTATGTATGTACTGGCTTTGGTTAACAAAAGTTTAGTATTGGGGAAAAAATGCGAAAAAGCACCCCAGTGAATAAAGCTTCAGAAATCATAAAATGAATGAAACCTCATAAAACACAAGACGAAATTAAAAAAAACACAAAAAAAACAAAAAACCCAAACCTAAAACTAATGCAGGGAGAATGGAAAAAACCCTCTGAAACCCGAATAATAAAAACTGTCCTCAAAAGAGCCGAAAACCCCAAACCAAGTAAACTGGAGAAAATGTCAGCTGAACCAGTGCAAAACCTCTACAACAGCAATAAAGCCTGAAAATTCCATGCGATAGGAAACACAAAGGCAATCTTGGTGATGGTGGCAGTGATGTTGGGTTTCTGAGCTAATCGCCACCTGCAAATCAGTTTACACTGTACTCGTGACAGATTTTTTAAATTTTATTTTGAGAATAATGGAATAAGTGCTCATGTGTTGTTGTTTTTTTTACATCCAGTCTCCATGTACTTGAAGATTTGTAAAATTTAGTCAACCATTCCCACCTGCACATCATGGCCCATGGCATACTAAGACTTGTAAGAAATGTGGAACAGGTTTTAATATGAGTAAAATGTCTGCATGCATTCACACACAGGTTATAATTTCATCCTTAGGACTTAAAGTTGGAGTGGAGTTGGCACTGATGTTAACTCCAGGGGGGAAAATCGCCTTGAATGAGCGTTTTGGTAGTGACTGGAACCTGGCTTTGAATCCGGGCCATCAGATCGAAAACGGAAATTTCCAATCACCACGCTTGTCATCTTTGTTATTCTTTAATGAAAGCCTCTCCATTCTTCCATGCTATCCTTTATTTCTGAGGTCCTGACACAGTGGTAATGTTGTCATGTGGATCACACAGAAGGTTTTGGTGGTCTTGTCAAGGATATAATGGCTGTTGACAGGGGAACTCACTCTGCCAAGAATTTCACTGTAAGTATATTTTAGTACACAGGTACATTAATTTTGGACATAATTATGCAACATTATGTATTTTTGTTGTGAGCTTATATTTAGGATGAAATAACGTTTTCCAGGAAACGTCAATTTCGGCTAGTATTTCGATGAAAGAGAGCTTGTGATTTTTAGTAGTGGCAGAGTCAGTCTTGCTTACTGGAATGAGGTGCGTTACTATTTTAAGTCCCAAAATATTGAGAATTATTGAAAACATGTGTAATCCAGAAAATCTCATGGCTTTATGCTCTATTTCTGAAGGTGTCATATAAATTGTCAGTAAAAGATTTTTCTCTGGCTAGCTTACCCGTTTTAGGGTTTTTTTTCCATTCTTGGCTAGAAATCCGAGATAGAATTAACATGGTCAGATCTTTACATGATTCATTATCTTTTATCCCATTAGTATTAGTATTTTAACTTGGTTTTAATCATCTAAATACCTTTCTGCACCAGCCTTTTTTTTCAAAGTACATTCTATTTGAAAACAATTGGAAGTTTAAAAATTATATATATATATATATAAAATGCCATGTCTTAATTAAAAATACACCTCAGTCTTCACGATCAGTGCATTTAGAGTTGATTTTTAAATATTGCTTTGATTTATCCACAAAATGTCACTATAGTCTTATTTGATTCTGATTTTTAAAAAGTAGAAAATATCAATAAAGATAGCTATTCAAAATTATCTCTTGTCAAAATGATTAGATCAAATCCTTGTAGTAGTGAATTCGGATTTTCAATGGTACTGAAAAGTAAAGCAGCTGCTTGTTGTTTCAGGGGGCCAGAATCATGAGAGGATTCATTGCACTACTGACATCCACCTACCTGCATCAAGTGGAACCAGGTTGTCCTCCCTTTCAAGACAGGTAAGAAAATCTCTGCATTCGTTTGTAACTACCGACTTTTAAAAAAATGCTGTTTGGTCATCCATTAGACCATGAGTGGTGGTCTGGGCGCTAGTCTTTCGGATGAGACGATAAACCGAGGTCCCGTGTGTTACACGTAATTATTTAGCGCACGTAAAAAAACCCACGGCAACAAGAGAGTTGTCCCTGGCAAAATTCTTAGAAAAAAGCCACTCTGATAGGGAAACAAATACAGCTGCAGAAAAAATAAAGGGTGAAAGGGTGGCGCAGCGCTAAGTGGCGACGCGTTCTCCCGCTCTCCCCGGGGAGAGCAGCCCGAATTTCACGGAGAGAAATCTGCCGTGACTTAAAGTGGTATGAAATAAAATCTGAGCGCTTTGATTTGTTGCTTTACAAGATTCAGCGCTATATAAATTCCATACATTATTATTATTATTATTATTTATTATTATTAAATAAGCACAGTTTAAGTTTTTCACACACGTTGACACATTCCTATACACAACCCCAGAGTCCTGCAGTGGGGATAAGATGTGTAGGTCCCTACATGAACACTGTTTCTGTGTATGTGGAAATTCTGTTCAGTGTCATATTGATTCATCATTAAAGGCGGTAGAATAGTTTACATCCAAATCACTTGCTTTGAGAAGAATCTTGACAATATTTCTAGAGTAGTTATAGTTTCTACCTAGAAAAATCGGCAAATCGGATCATTGTAATGTGTCGGAGATGAAATGTGAAGATTTTATAAAGTATAGCTGTAAATTTATTCTGTTAAATGTATGAAATGAATTGTAATCATTTTATAAATAGCTGTAAATTTAATCTGCTGAATGTACGCTAAGAGATGAATTCTGACAAATGTATAAACGATAGCTGTAAATTTAATCTGTAAAATAATAAATTATGAGATGAATTGTGACAATTTTATTTAAATAACCCATTGCTGTAAATTTAATCTGTAAAATATGAGATGAATTGACAATTTTATAAACGATAGCTGTAAATTTAATCTCTTAAATATGTGAGATGAATTATGACAATTGTATAAACGATAGCTGTAAATTTAATCTCTTAAATATATGAGATGAATTGTGACCATTTTGAAAACGATAGATGTAAATTTAATCTGTTAAAGAAAATCATTGGTCTGCTTAGTCGAAGTCATTGTTTAGTTTTCATCTTTTCTGATCAGTTGTACAGTTACAAATTTTTGTTGTGTTACTGCTTTTTTTTCTATTTTCATCCTATATTCAACTAAATGGTGTGTCCTTGTTATATCAGGTACCCTGTGAGCTGGAAAAGTTTCATCATATCCTGTACCTACAGCTGTTTCCAAAGTACTTCAGTCCGGAGAAAGAAACAGGCACCATCCGTAAGTTGTGTGTGTGTGTGTGTGGGGGGGTTATGTATGCGTGCGTGTGTGCCTTTGTGTGTGCGCATTATTGTGTGTGCAGTTTGTTTGGTTATCGAGTTCAGAGAGTAAAAATTAGACGTACACATGCTTGCTCACCTTTTTCCAAATGTTTATTTCCAGAACAATATCGGCATGGACAACCAAGACATCCAAGGTGGTTGCAGAAAAGACTTTATTCAAGATACTAAAAAAAACCATGACTACAAGAAGAAAAACCATGACTTCAACAAGAAAACAAGAAGAAAAACCAGGACTTCACCAAGAAAAACCAGGACTTCACCAAGAAAAACCAGGACTTCACCAAGGAAACAAAAAGAAAAACCATGACTTCAAGAACAAGAAAAACCAGGACTTCAACAAGGAAACAAGAAGAAAAACCAGGACTTCAACAAGGAAACAAGAAGAAAAACCAGGACTTCAACAAGGAAACAAGAATGACTTCAACAAGAAAACAAGAAGAAAAACCAGGACTTCAACAAGGAAACAAGAATGACTTCAACAAGAAAACAAGAAGAAAAACCAGGACTTCAACAAGGAAACAAGAAGAAAAACCAGGACTTCAACCAGAAAACAAGAATGACTTCAACAAGAAAACAAGAAGAAAAACCAGGACTTCAACAAGAAAACAAGAAGAAAAACCAGGACTTCAACCAGAAAACAAGAATGACTTCAACCAGAAAACAAGAATGACTTCAACCAGAAAACAAGAATGACTTCAACCAGAAAACAAGAAGAAAAGCCAGGACTTCAACCAGAAAACAAGAAGAAAAACCAGGACTTCAACCAGAAAACAAGAAGAAAAACCAGGACTTCAACCAGAAAACAAGAAGAAAAACCAGGACTTCAACCAGAAAACAAGAAGAAAAACCAGGACTTCAACCAGAAAACAAGAAGAAAAGCCAGGACTTCAACCAGAAAACAAGAAGAAAAACCAGGACTTCAACCAGAAAACAAGAAGAAAAGCCAGGACTTCAACCAGAAAACAAGAAGAAAAACCAGGACTTCAACCAGAAAACAAGAAGAAAAGCCAGGACTTCAACCAGAAAACAAGAAGAAAAGCCAGGACTTCAACCAGAAAACAAGAAAAACCAGGACTTCAACAAGAAAACAAGAAAAACCAGGACTTCAACCAAAAAAACAACAGAACTTCAACAAGAAAAACCAGGACTTCAACAAGAAAAACCAGGACTTCAACAACAAGAAAAACCAGGACTTCAACAACAAGAAAAACCAAGACTTCAACAACAAGAAAAACCAAGACTCCAACAACAAGAAAAACCAGGACTTCAACAACAAGAAAAACCAAGACTCCAACAACAAGAAAAACCAAGACTCCAACAAGAAAAACCAGGACTTCAACAAGAAAAACCAGGACTTCAACGAGAAAAACCAGGATTCCAACAAGAAAAACTAGGACTCCAACAATGAAACAAGAAAAAACCAAGAATTCCAACAAGAAAAACCAAGAATTCCAAGAAAAACCAAGAATTCCAACAAGAAAAACTAGGACTCCAACAATGAAACAAGAAAAAACCAAGAATTCCAACAAGAAAAACCAAGAATTCCAAGAAAAACCAAGAATTCCAACAAGAAAAACCAGGACTCCGACAAGAAAAAGAAAAAAACCCATGATTCAACAAGAAAACATGACTTCAACATGAAAAACCACGACTTCAACTAGAAAGTGAGAGCTGACGTCAGCAGGTGGACCAGACTTCAGTGAGAACTGTGACGTCAGTGAGGACCATGCTAAATCAAGGAGGACCAGGCAAAAGTGAGACTACAACAAGGACCAGACTTAAAAAAGAACTGATTGCATGATAGCAGTACCAGACTGAGATAACTGCAGATACAGTATAACTAAGGTGAAGCAGGACTTCAAGCATGACTAAACTTAAGTGAAAACGATTTCCCAGAGGTGAACCAGAATTTAACAAGGCAGAAAGCTGATGCATTACCTGGACTGAAGTAGGCAAAACTTCACAAAAAGAGTTTATGAAATATGCATCAGTGGGATGCACAAGAACTAGCTTGTATTTGCAGAATCGAGCACAACGTCAGCTCACTGGGTATGAATAATGTGCACCATCAATGACTCTATCTATTCATTTACTTTTTATCCTTTGGCTAGAGAGGTCTTGAAGTTCACCAATGGTAAAATGTTGCATCTGTGACCGTTTCTGCTCACCTAAACCTTATTCCGACTTTAGGGATAAGTCTATTTGAAAAAGGAACCAAAAGGTTTTTAAAAAACAACCTAAATGCTTTTGGAATTAAGCATTTTTTTGTGGCATACGAAGAGACACGTATAAGCGCTCACGAAAAAGAAAGTAAAAAAGATGGTGCTCCCTGATCTGCTTGTGACAGAGACCAAAAGAGAGAACAAATTACCAAAAAAAAAAGCTACGCTGTAGCTTTCATAGATCCAAGTTACCTGATTAGAAATGCAAAAGTTGGTGTTTTCGAAATGTCTCCAAATGTGTCGATAAATTGATAATGTTATGCCTTTGAAATTGAAGGACGCCCTTATTTCAATTTTTCTGAGTTTATAATTTGTAGCTTGCGCTATTTTTTTTAATAAAGCAAGGTATTGTGTACAATACACACAAAAAAATCTCGGTATAGTTATCAAAAGTTATATAGAAAAGTCAAAAACGTTATTCCGCCACACGCACTGGAGAAATAATACACCCAGCCAAGTTCTAGTAACTGATTACGCATTGTATGGCTAAGAGCATCTGATGTTAGAGCGGCAACAAACCCAGACAAGAATACTGGGGTGTACACTCATTCATAAGTAGTTAAAATGCATGCCTTGTTTACTTTCACTACAGTAGCCGTTGCTCTAGTTGTTTGGAAGCATTTGTTATGGGATGGGGGTATGGGAAGAAGAAAGAATTTTATTTGGAGATTTTTTATGCCAATATTAATCTGTAAGGCATACGTTAGGAAGTGAAATCTCCACCCCACCCCTCTTCCCCCAGAAAGGGAAAAAATGCAGATACAAACCCTAGACAGAGGGGGAAAAGGAAGGCAAGATTTGGCGACTATGTACACCATTAACTTTGAATGGTGAAGTGGTTTGTGTGTGTGCATTGAGGGAAATGATATGATTGTCTTTACTGCAGTTATTACATTCAATAGTGAGGAGCTAACTGCTGTACTAATATTGTTTGTTTCTGAGACTCTTTAGGTGAAATATATAATAATGATAAGCAAGTTTGGGCCTTCATTTGACTAGGCACTGCATATGTGTGTATGCAGTTGGATTTATAAAATACAACAAAGTGATGTTACATTCAATAAAATGTGACAAAGATTATATATTTCTGCATTGTGTGTGTTTGTTTTAGACCTTTATGACTGGGTGTGTAAATGCCAAAACACTTAAAATCAAGGAAGATGGCAGGATGGTTAAGACGTTCACCTGCCTAACAAGAAACCCAGAGGTTCTAGGTTCAATTCCCAGCCTTGCACTATCTTGCTACTTTGACGAGAAAATAAAACGGAATGTCAAAGTTCTTCGATTGAGACTATAAACTGAGGTCCCATGTGCGAATACATGCAGAACATCTTGGACACGTGTTAAAAACCCATTCCACCTTTTGGAAGAGTAGGCCTTAGGCCATTACATACCAGTAGGAACGGATGACGAAATTTTAAAAACGAATGCACACAGGTGTCATGTTTAGACACAATGCTCAAAGTTGGAATGCATCTACCGAAATGGTGGGGGAAAATAGGTTACATATGCAAAAGTGTCACTATTAGTGAATCTTGAAGCTCTAGCCAAGGAATGAAAGAAAAAGTGAATGGCAACAACCACTGTGAAGATTGGATGCAGTGTTCCCTCTTTTTGTATTGAAATTCTCTGTGCGCGCATGTGCACACACATACTTATATGTATACACGTACACACACATATACACAAATGCCTGCACTCACACACATGCCTATGCACGCACACACACACAGTCACACACACACGCACGCCAGCTGTCTTGGTGGAGTGGTTACAGCCTTGGACTGGAAGGTTGGGGGTTTGAATCCCATAAGAGGAATATACATTTTTTCAGACTGGCTGGCTCCTCAGACTGAGCTTGCTATGGGCTCATTTGGAAAACTGGGACCACACAGTCGAGCTTTATCCACTTTGCTGGTACGGTTTTGAATGTGTTGCTCTAATGACCTGGTCAACACTGCAGGTTTCTGTATCTCTTGGGCCTGGTTGATGCTGTTGTGTTATATTATGATGGGAAGCGTAGAGTACAGTGCTGTCAAGTATTCTCAAAGCATTTGCACTTCCATAGCAGCATCATTGCGTCACTCTTGTTGTCATTGATCATCATGCTCTAAAAGAAAATTTATTATTTGTCTCTGATTTGGTGACTCCGGTTGCTCAGGTCTCATGCTGACCTCAGTTTCAGTTTGTCCAAACATTACCTGTGCCTGTGGTCAGTTTGTGTCAAAGCCTTCCTGGTTGGAGATTTGCAGGAGAAGATTGTTGGAGGACGTTGTGGCGGTTGCCACCCTAGGTAGACGTGTCACTCAGTCTGGCTCCGCGACTGAGCTACTACTATCGTCAGCACGGGGTTTTAGTAGGTGGTGTCCTGCATATGTTAGTTCAGAACAGGCACCACTGACCACCACCAAAGTGACCCAGCAGCAGTGCAGGTCGACTCTGGCTGGTAGCCCCATGGTGACCTGTCATTGATGCACTCCCCTTGGACCTCCCACCCTGGGGATGGGGTATGTACAACGAATCTGGGTCTGGCTGGGGCGGAGAGATTGAAATGAGCGTTGTGGGAACAGTAGTTCAGGAACGTCACATAAACGATAAAATAAAGGACAAACACACACACACTCTCTCTGTCAATGATAACCACTTGACAAGACAAAGCCAGGAATGTTCACAGCATACAGACACTGGCCAAAATCAGAGACAGACAAGCCACCGACACAAAGTATATCAAAATAGATTTTATTGGTCTCGGGCCTGCAGTGGTACAAAATATAGTTCAAAATCTAAGATAATCATACATACTTATTTTCCGAAGTCTACATAACACATTTATGATTTTCCCCCAACAGGTTGTGTACAATACATGTTTATTTTCCAAAGTCTACATGTGTGACCCTCCACCACAAAATGAGCCGTGTTGCACCTGACCCGCTTTCCAGCTAGGAATGATTTTAGGCAGGTGGGGGATCAGGTTGCCGACTTTCAGTTGATTATAAACTGTAACCTTTTTTTTTCTACATTGCATTGAAAGATCAAGGGCAGACGTAGTTTTGTTTCCTTTTGCTTTAAAGGCGTGTCTAAAAACACCCAAATCCTCATCGTGACCACCAATTACGATGGATGCAAAATTCCCTAGTTTCTCATTTCTCCACTTTTTAGAGTCTAGCATTTCAGCTTGTGGTAATTCTTATAGAATTGTCCGACTTTCAATCTGTCTATTTTTCTTATTAAATAGCTGAAACAGCTTTCAAATAAATTCTTTTATTATTATTTTTTATTCTTGCAGATTGATAACATATTGACAATTACAAATTGATGTCTGGTACAATATGTCTATGTGATGGAGGGTCATATGATTCACTCCCAACAGATTGTGTACAATATATATCTGAGGGTCATATGATTCACCCCCAACAGATTGTGTACAATATATATCTGAGGGTCATATGATTCACCCTAAACAGATTGTGTACAATATATATCTGAGGGTCATATGATTCATCCCCCAACAGAGTGTGTACAATATATATGTTTTCCAAAGTCTGCACAAAACACGTACCATTCCCCCATGATTATTGTGTATATGATTAAACTTCTTCAAATGAGACTAGTTTATAATTATGACAAGATCTCTGCCACCAAGAAAAAACTGTGCAAGACTATAGCAGTCAGTCTGAGTCAGCTTACACAATCTTTTTCCGGTACCCAAGGAAAATATATAGAGCATATATGATTAACATTACATAGATTATAATCTATATTTTTCAGAGCAAAACCTAATACATTGTAAAGTAAGAACAAATAAAGAAATGAATGTTAGGAATAGAAGGAGTAAACAGAAAGACAGGCAAATACATCAATTCAAAATCTAAACAAAACAAAACAAAAATTATTGTCACTGTTTTAAACTGTCAATGAAATCATGATAACCTCATACTAGTTTAGAATATTATGTTGATTGAGCACAATATAAGCTCAGAAGCTCGCTGTTGCTCTAATCATGTATTGTGTTGCTGTGCAACTCTGAAGTCACTTTTTCTTGAAAACTGAATATGTTTAAACCAAAGTCTAGAACATGTACAAGCAGCTATAAACCAGAACATGCCAAGAAAAAAAAAGCCCAGATTTCAGGACAGTAAAAAAAAAATCCATTCTTTATCTTTTGTGAAATTTTCTAGTACCTGTAATACTGTTTTTAATCAAATAACAAAATATTATAATAATGATTCATTCATACTTAATCTAATGACAAAAATAATTATAATGAATGATTCTTGTACTGCTACTGCTGCTGCTACTGCTGCTGCTGCTGCTACTGCTGCTGCTGCTGCTGCTACAAAAGCCGACAACTGCTTAATTCAAAATGTAAGCTTTTGTAGTGGAAGATAAAAGTGCCTACCATTTTCAGGGTATAAAATGTGCACATTGGAAGTGACGTCATATCAACCTGACTTCACGAGAACTGAACATACACCATCTTCTGTTGCTACTACTACTACTACTACTGCTGCTGCTGCTGCTGCTGCATACTGCTACTGCCGCTGCTTGTCCTAAAATAGCACACACCGCGACGTTGCTTGCAAGGGGAAACAACTAAGGTCATATTCACATAGTTAACTAGACTCGCGTACTGCTCTAACTGTTCTATCTATCTGGGCACCAAAGGAGCAGTATCAGCACCCAGATCCTAATTTTCTGGCACAAGTTTTAGACACATTTTCTATGCTGACAGAGAGAGAGAGAGAGTGTGTGGTGTGTGTGTGTGCGTGCGCGTGCGTGTTCACACGACTGGGGAGTTATTATTGTCGTCAGACAATGGATGAATATTCACCGATTCACAAACAATATCTCATGGGCAGAAACCGAAAGAAGGATATCACTCTGAGTAACTAAGTTTGTACGCGCCTAGAGCTTTTAGATGAAGTATAAAAGAACGTTCTTTGCGCAAGATTAAAAACGCACACACACAGTACAACAATCAAAACAAAACAAAAACAACCACCACCACCACCACCACCAACAATAAAACAGCACCTACATCCTACAATCTGCATTAGAGACCAACATTAGTTTTCCTTAACCCCCCTCCCTCCCCTACCTGCCACCCCTACCCTCAGAACATATACAAGCTATCCTCCGCCTCCAGCCTCCCTCCCCCCTAAAAAAAAGGAAAGAAGGGAGATAATAAAAAAAAAGTGCACTGCAGACAACGGTGATGAGACCTCCCAAAGCACATCCAAAAGAAATAATCAGATGTATAAATACAATCCATGAAAAAACATTGTACTAAACACTTTAAAGCATCAGTTTTTTTTTCTCCAAATGAAGAATTATTATTTGCAGTTCAAATTTCTGTAATGTGCGTCTGCACGGGATCACGCCATGCACACGCACACGCATACACGCACGCACGCGCACACACACACGCACGCACGCACAAACACACACACACTACAAACTGGATGTGACCATAGACATAACACAAACTGTCAAACAATACAAATCACACCAAATATCTGAACAAATTCGGTCAAACAGAGAGTGTCACTTAGACACTGTCCAAATTTATCATATGAAAAAGCGGAATAGACTGATTACTAGTGCGCATGGATTGAAAAAACCCCATAAAGGATGCCATTTTGAAATGTTCAAAAGCTATTCTAAAACAAAGTTTGATGAAGCCCTACATTTAGGGGCCTCAACGCCCCAAAACATTAACGAAAGCAACAACAGATCACTTCACAAATGGACCACAATTAACATACACAACCAGACAGGTGCCTCACTGTGAAACATGAAATCATAGTACTAGGAATCTGGCTTCATCAGAGAAAATATCAAAAGAAACCAAGCTCATGGCTAACAAACAGAACCAGATGCATTTGAAACTCATTGCAATGTGAGCGTGCACGTTTCACTTCTCACAGCTGGAGACCGAACCGATAGTAAAGGACTGATTCGGAAAAAAAAGCGGTGATGATTTTCAGTGCTAACCTTAAGTTTGCTGTCACATCAACCATCCTATTGAAGAAATCTAGCCAAGACTATTTATACCCCAAAGTTCAGGTGACTACAGTTTGAGGAATGTTTGCCATGAAGGGTCTGTGGACAGCAACTGAAGGACTGTTCTATTCTGACCACTAGATAAGGGGAAGGGAAAGCTAAGCTTGATGCACAACTTGTCATCAGCCATTGGGCAGCAACGAGATGACGTCATGGCGCTTGGCAAGGTTGTCTCCCTGTAATGAGGCAGGACTGTGCACTCATATTCTCATTGGATCAGAGGGCACAAGATGACGTGTCGGTGGCCATATTGAAGTGAAAATCTGGACGTGGGAAGGTAAGCCTACATCTTCATTTTATACCAACCATAGACTGCGTGCACATTGTAAGAAAGCACTAAATATGAACGGACTCATCACCCCACCAAAAGAACACAATCATTAACGTCTGGCTTGCATGTACTGGACACCAACAGGGAGGGGCAGGGAGAAAGACCGAAGAACAATGCAGGTGTTGCAGTGTTCTCCATTTCTGTATGATATATGTAAACTGTTGGAGTCCAACATTTTGTTTTCTGATGTTAAATCTTGTTGACTAGTTAAAGTCTGCCACCATAAGTAAGCTTTTCATTCAACATACGTCTCTGGTTTTTTTTAAATGTCAGTTTGTATCAGTGTACAAGGATAGAAATTCAAGATAACCACACAAATACCAAAAGTGACTAAAATCACACAATCGATCTAAGCCAAGCAAGGATAGAATCAAATGCATGTAACCAGTAATACAAGTAGATTAAAACAACGTATCAAGTCAGAATGATAAGAAATAGTACAATAACAGAGACATATTCAGGATCTATCTTGTCTAGGAAAATGGGGTTTATATCTGTTATATTGCAAATCCACAACAAAGTGTATGGAACATACTTCCATGGACAGACATACATGGTATAACATCCATAGATACTTGCATGATTCATTAACACATCATGGTATTTGCATTTTAAAGACTGTAAGCAAATCATTCATTTGTTAAATACATTTGATATTGCATTCCTCATAATATAACAGGATTTAAAATTGTGATATGTCACATCTTGTAGACATATAATTGTACTCCTTAAGATTAATGCACTTAGTTTTCCAATGTGGCACCAATGATTATCAAAGTGTGATTTGTTACTTACAACATATCGGTAAATCAGTGATGTGCATTTCATCAGAATTTATCAACAATCACCAACACACATTTTAACAGTGTAAATAAGTGAAAATTATGACACACCATAATAAGAAAAGATCATCAATCATCTCACGCATAATGAACTTATATTGTCTCCAGAGAGATAATAATGTCACGTGTATTCATAAATGAACGTTATTGTCTCCAGAGAGATAATGATGTCACGTGTATTCATAAAGAAACTTAATAATTAATATAATGTAAATTCATGATAAAGTACGAGAAGAATGAAGCAGGACGGTTAAGACGTTCATCTGCCTAACAGCAAACCGTGAGGTTTCGGGTTCGATTCCCAGCCTTGCCCTGTCTTTCCAGTTTGACAGGAGAATCGAACTGAATGTATGAGAATCTTTCGGAAGAGACTCTTAACCAGTCAGACCTGAGTGCTTACAGACTTGCGCACGTCAACAGAACCCACAGAACCCACGACAGTTGAAAATCGGAAAGAGCAGGGAGGTTCATCCTCAGCATCCTGGCAAGATTGGAATGTTCAGTTCCCAACTGAATCCCCTTAGTCGAAATGTGGCGGTGGCATACACTAAATTCTCATCATTGGTGAACCTTGCAGCTCTATCCAAGAAGCGAAGAACAATTCAGGTGGTTTTCATTATGGTAAGATGGTATGGAGTCATGTTGCATCAGCGTAATACCTCATTCTACAAGACACTGCAAATTCAGTACAACACACCTACCACCATGGTGCAGTGGTTAACGCAATGGGTTCCTGGCTAGAAGGTCGCGGGTTTGAATCCCATGAGTCACAGGGTTTTCTTGAGCTCTGGCCAGCTTCTGCTCAAAGTGAGCTTACTGTGGGGTCAAATTTGGGAAGACTGGAACCACACAGTCGAGCCTCAACCATATACAGATGCGATTGGGAGAGTGTCGCTTAAAAATTACTTGACCAGCACGGCAGGTGTCTGTATCTCTCGGGCCCGGTTGACGCCAAGAAATGTGATAGTAAGCGTTGAATACATCCTTGTCAAGTAGCCTCGATGCAAGCGCACTTCCATAACATCATCATCATTACATCATCCTCATTACCACTGATCATTACGCAATCAAAGAAAAATTGTCTCTGATTCGATGACCACGGTTGATGTGGTCTCACTATCTCGGTTTCGATTCCCAGTACACTTTGTGAGTGACTGTCAAAGCCTTCGAGACTGGAGGTTCACGGGAGAAGGTGATTGGGGGGACTTTGTGGTAGTCACACACTGGGTGGACGTCCCTCTCAGTCTGGCTTCCGCGAGTAAGCCACTGTTGTCATTTGTGGAGGCTTAGTAGGTGGCGCCCTGCGTATGTTAGCTCAGAACAGGCACCCCTGAACACCACCAAAAGTGTTCCAGTAACAGCGCAAGGCTTCTCTGGCTGGTGGCCTCATGGCATTCAGTCTGACACTGAAGAGCTCCCTGTGGACATCTAAACCTGAAGGTGCGACAGAGTGAACCTATGTAGGTATGGCTGGGCCAAGAGATAATGATCAGAATGAAATGCAAACATACGGGTATTGGATGAAAAGAAGCACACGAGTGCTTATTCCATTACCCTGGAAATAAAAGAATGAAAAGATAAAAATGAGATGGATAAATAAATAAATAACGGTGTAGGAACAGCAGGACAGGAACGACACAGAAGACATGACAGACAAAATAAATAATCAGTACAGCATGCATTACAGTTGTGATCCTTAGTGTGTGATAGAAAGGTACCAAAGGTGTTCATCTTTTTGATGATAGAAAGAGAGTGATCATGATCATCATTTCCTGATTTTTAAAAAAGTATCATGTAAGGCATTATTAAAAGGAAACACCGATAATGCGTGTTTCTTTGGCATAGAATTTCTTTTTGAAGTTGTGATACTGTCTCTGAGATATGTTACAATATAAGGCGTTTATATATACTGAGGTGTTTAGATTAATAATAATAATAATAATAATAATAATAAATGGAATTTATATAGCACTGTATCTTGCACTGAGAAATCAAAGCGCTCGATTCACTCATATTTGACCATTGTCTTGGAATTGCAATGTATATCATAATTTTAAAAAAATCAAAGTGAAAATCAGACCGTGATCAATAATCTGAAGTTTTCGAAGTGAAAAAAATGTCATCAATCAAATATGGCATCGTCATAGTTATATCATTATTAACAGTAGCAAACCAAATCATCTGATATAATTGTGTACATAAGCGTGCAGCGGTAATGAAAAAAAAGTCAGTTCAATATAATTATATGACGTAATAGTAATAACGATCATAATGATGATAGCAATAATAATTGTTACTGTTCTATTATTGCACTACAGAGTATGGCCTGATACAGTTCCAAATAGTCCTTTTCCCCTTGGGAGTATAGGGAGGTAGATAGATAGATAGATAGATAGATAGATAGAAGAGAGAGAGAGAGAGAGAGAGAGGAAGAGAGAGAGAGAGAAGAAGAGAGAGAGAGAGGAGAGAGTCAGTCAATATTCCTAAGGTGTACGCTTATTAGTTTGGCCCCCCCCCCCCCCACCTCCCAGCAACAACGCCAAAATGGAGTACCAGACGATTTAAATCACAAATAATACAGTTGAAATTGGGCCAGTTGTGTCGGTATGGACCAACGCATAAAAAAGTACTACGTAGTATAATCCTTTCTTCATTATGCTCAGTGTTGTGAGCACGCACCATGTCAATAAGAAAAATATGTAATAACGTAATATTGTATAAAGTATAGCATAGCTTCATGCTGTGTGAGGTAGGATACTGCGAATTGATATAAACTAACTATATCATATTGGAAAATATCGTGCACAGCATGATACATGAACACTTAACATCGTGTGTGGAATAGAACACAACAGAGTCGAGTGCAGTGCAAAGCATACCCCCCGCTTTGCAGAACAGTGCAGTATAGTACAACACAGCAGTGCAAGAAACTGTGACAAAGTTTAATACTCAATGCAGTACAGTATTACACTCCCGCAAGGGGACGCGGGATAGCTCAGCAGGTCAGAGCACACTGCTCTCCCCAAGCTAAACGCTGAGCGTGGTCACTTCTTGAAATGGCTGACCGTTCGCTCACCTTGGCTTCTGTACAGTCAGTCCCCCAGTTCACCCAGCTGTAAATGGGTACCTGCCCTCTTTAGGCACCTGAGCAGCGAGGGAGAGGAGATGGGCGCCGCCTTCAATATGCTGGCCCCCTGGAGAAGCTGAGGTCTCTGACATTTTGCTCCCCCCAACATACACATTGGTTAAGGGACACCTTGACCTTTACTGCAGTGCAATATAGTAATGCAGTGCAACAGACTGCCATACACCTAAAAACAACACAGCACACATGAACATTACAATGCGGTACGGTCATTCCATGTGTGTGAACAAAAGCCATGTTGAAAACAGGAATACTGACAGTAGCTTACCTCATCTCTCCAATCACATTTGTATCTCAACCGGTCATAGTGGGTTTCATGACAAAAAGACTGCTAGCTGGATTAAAGACAAGAGCGTTTAAATAATCGCAAGCATGTATCCGCATTGGTGCGCGCGTGCGCGCGCGCGCACACACACACACACACACACACACACACACACACACACACACACACACACACACACACACACCACACACCAAAGACAGTCTCTGCAGGCAATCCAAGCACTTGTTCCACAATCAACATCATATCAAGGGAATTGTAGATTTAAATGTAGCAAAGCACAACACATCCGTCAATTTAGATAAGCAACAGCCCCCTCCCTCTCCTCAAATCTTTGCAAGGAAAAAATGTCATGCCTTCAAGTATTCTGCAGAGAAAAAAAACCTATGAGAAAAAGAAACACATAATTTCAATGGTGCCGTAACCCCCCTCCCCAGGAACAAGTCAAAATGGCGCCACATAAGTCAGTAACAAACCAATGGAAGACTATCCATCCGAATACATATTTTCAATATTTCAAGTCCACGTAACACTAATGAAATACGATCATTTGTATTTGTGACAGTGTTAAAAGATAAGGAAGACACATTGTTAAAAAGTAAAGAAAGCTATCCAACCATAAAAATGTTGGAATGCTCCAGTAGACGTAACAGTAATGAACATTATGATCATAGTTCATAGTTGTGACATTGTTCAGAATTTGAGTAGAAGGTGATGGACGTTTAGTACACAACACATAGTGATGAATGCACTGATGAGGGCTTGCATCAGAACATAACACTTATTATATTATGAAATATAATTTAATGCTTCAAAATGTAGTGTAACACGATGGTGAAATATTATGTACTGTGATAGGAGACAATGTAAGGTGACACCTTTCAGTGAAATTTGATGTGGTATGATAATGTAAATTATTTCTAATGAGATTAACTGTAATGATATAACGTAATGTGATGTAATAGAATGCGACCTGATGAATTGAGACGTGACGTTATACATCGTTACAGGATGTGATGTGACGAAAGCTAATGTGACGTGATGTGATAAGGGTTTGATTCAACAGTCATGGAGTCCTGATACAATACATAACGATGATGAGGTTATTCAATATTTGAGCTGTAGTGGAATAAAATGGAATGAAAATATACATAATTATAAAACGTACTCTACATGATATAAAGAACCCCACCCAGACATCAGAACACACAACACACACACACACACACACACACACCACACACACACACACACACACACACACACACACACACACACACACACACCATCTCTCTCTCTCTCTCTCTCTCACTCTGTCTCTCCCTCCCTCTCTCTCTCTCTCCACAGCCTCTCTTCACTGAAAACACAGCAAGAGAGAAGGACACCCACAAAAGTAGACTCAACACTACTTTTTTGTTCACCCCTTGCTTTTGACAACTTTCTTTTGATTCTACGATCTTGAACTGTAAGCAGGGTCAAACTGTAATTCTGTGGCATCTGACAACAGCTGATAGGCCTATTTCTGTCCATTCCTGCCAGACCTAACTCGGACAGAATAAATTGTGTTGACAAGCTATTTTGACTCCTGACATAAGTTGCATTGACCCTAACGTAGGCAAGCTATTTTTCCTCCTGACATAAGTTGCTTTGACCCTAGACAAGCTGTTTTGACTCCTGACATAAGTTGCTTTGACCCTAGACAAGCTGTTTTGACTCCTGACATAAGTTGCTTTGACCCTAGACAAGCTGTTTTGTCTCCTGTTTGTCTCCTGACATAAGCTGCTTTGACCCTAATCGTAGACAAGCTATTTTGCCTCCTAAGTTGCTTTGATCCTAACGTAGACAAGCTATTTTGACTCCTGACATAAGTTGCTTTGACCCTAACGTAGACAAGCTATTTTGCCTCCTAAGTTGCTTTGATCCTAACATAGACAAGCTATTTTGACTCCTGACATAAGTTGCTTTGACCCTAACGTAGACAAGCTGTTTTGTCTCCTGTTTGTCTCCTGACATAAGCTGCTTTGACCCTAACGTAGACAAGCTATTTTGCCTCCTAAGTTGCTTTGATCCTAACATAGACAAGCTATTTTGACTCCTGACAAGTTGCTTTGACCCTAACGTAGACAAGCTGTTTTGCATGTTGTTAGAAACGTCTTAGGCAAGACATTTACTCCAGTATTTACTTGATAACAGTTATTTTTCTCGACAGTGCACTAACAGCAGGTATCTTTTAAAAGTAGTTATCTGAATGTTAAGTTACGTTTGTTGTAATATAACTGAAGATTACGATGTTTACAAGCTTAGGTAGGCAGCCTGCAAGAGTTGTGTCCTTGTATACAGAAGAATGACATTGTGGCTGCATTAAATTATACAGATGAATGTACAGCGCATATGAATAAACTAAAACTCAGGGATTGTACCAAACTAATCCTCGCTCCAAATTCATAGTCATGTGAGACGAATCAGTCTCTTCCTGAAACAGCGTTTTCTCGAACGCAATATTTCTTTATTACTGTCGTCAAACATGAACTAAAATAATACTGTGTATTAAATATCACAAAGACGTGAAATATAGAGTATTTTGTTAAAAATCACAGATTTGGAGAAGAACCAGAATCTTTGAAGGATATTTTTTGCGGCCAGGATTATGCTGATTACGAGAATGTGGCCAGCTGATCATCTCTTGAAAACAAAACAACTTATACAGCCCGATTTTGTGCATTGAGTTTTGAGAGAATAGTTTCTGGTACAGCATATTTAAGCCTAACGTTCAACATGACTTATTGTATGGGTTAGCAGTTGTGTGTTAACTAATTTTTTCTTTTTAGATATGGAAGAATTTTAGCAATTTTTCCCCCCTAAATGTACATTCTTGTGTTGTTGTTTTCCTCCAATGTGAATTAGTACACAGGCAGTCCCAGATAATACTTATAAAACCATTCAAATGTAGATATTAAAAATTAATGTTTTAATCTCAGTCTCGATAAGGTTTTCCTTTAGCAAATGCAGATCGAAATAGGTCATTTGCCCTGTGAAAGGCAATTTCTGATATTCTTTCAAAAGCTTAGTGACTCTAGGCCGAACTCACCCTGGGGCTGCTGATGATCATTTTCCATTTTGGATAGCATTGTCACATGCTGGTGCCATACTCAAAAAGAGACCTTACAAATGTTTCATATAACTGTACAAGTTGTGTTACAGTCTGTTTTGTGATTAAAAAGCATTGTGATCAAAGTGCATAATTTATTACAAAAACAAAAATCAAACCTAAGAGTTTAGTTGCTTAACAAAATAGTTTAGAGACATGAAATTCCCATGAAAAAGTTTTCGCAAAGGAAGCAACAGAAGCCTTTTCCTCGTCAGAAATCATGTTACAACTTGCGTTACGATTTGCCGCTAACAAGGAATTAGAAGAGTTATTTCCCATGTTCCCCACTATGCGCTTGTTCGCCTTAGATTATGACTTTTATATTACAGTATCTGCATTTCATGAAAATTTTTTTTCACAAAGAGTTTCTTTGCGACTTTTCCACAAAAGCAAATATTTTGAATGACGATTAAACACAATTTAGAAAAACATTTATGAACATAAATAAAAGAGGGTTCAGGGTATTTCCCTGGGAGATGCTACTCAGTAAATTTGTATGTATACGGCAATGGGGTATCATTGACTGACTTTTTGGCCTCTGCTCAGTCAGAGAAGTTCTCTGCTACTGCTACTGGTATCCATGTAACCCAGTACAACCTGTTGCATGTGGGGGAGGAAACCCCAATAGAAAAAACCCAAAACATATGGAGACTTGGAGAGGAGATTGGCGCCACCAAGGAATATCCTAAGCCCACAGAAAAAACATGAAAGACAAATGCAAAGCCGAAATGATACCGGATCGGTCGAGGCCCGGGTTACCAACGACCGCGCTTTCCATTGATCAACACCAGGGTGGAAGTGATAAGTCAGCTACTGGAGTTAAAACATTACTTAAGCTCCCTAGAGAACAAATCACCATTGGTACATGGAACGTCCGTACACTCTACCAGTGTGGAAAAATCAAAGAACTAGAGTATGAGCTTAGCCGATATAAATGGGACATTATTGGACTAGGAGAAGTGAGATGGACAGGATTTGGTGAGACATTGACTGAAGAAGGCAACAAGATCTGGTACAGTGGCCAAGAGAAACATCACCAACATGGAGTGGCATTTATTGTCAGAAAGGAAGTAGTGGGGTGCATTATCAGCTGTACACCGGCTTCCAGCAGGATTATCAGCATCCGGTGTCGGCCAAGCCCAAGAACATCACCATCATACAAATCTATGCACCATCATCTGACCATACAGATGAAGAAGTAGAAGAATTTTATGAAGATCTTGAAGTGACCATTAAGAAAATACCCAAGAAGGACATCATCATCATCCAAGGGGATTTTAACGCCAAAGTAGGTCCTGACTCTTACAACCAATGGCCGGAACAGTTGGTCAGTTTGGAAACTGGGGAGACCAACGACAGGGGACTACGTCTGCTGGAGTTTGCCTGCACCCACAGACTTACCATTGCCAATACCCTCTATCCCCACAAGCAGTCAAGGAGGACAACCTGGCATGCGCCAAACGGCAAGATCCATAACCAAATAGATTTTATCTTAACACCACGGCGCTTCAAATCCAGCATCAACAGAGCCAGAACAGAAACCTATCCTGAAGCTGACATAGGCAGCGACTACGACCTTGTGCTGCTGGTATTCAAAATGAAGCTGAAGAAAAACAAACAGCCTGCAAACCCACGTATCAAATTTGACGTGGACAAACTAAAAGATCCAGATGTCGAGGAGATCTTCCAAGCTAAGCTTGGCGGACGTTTGCGGCATTAACCCTACCTGGACAATGACATCAATGACCTCACCAACAACTTCAATGAGGCAGTCCGAGAAACAGCAGAGGAGGTACTCGGTCATCAAGGAATAAACACCAGCCATGGACTACCAATGACATCTTGGACCTCTGCGATACAAGAAGAGCACTGAAACCAACCAGGTCTTCCAACCCTAAGAATACCGGGAGGCCAACAATCTCGTGAAGAAGTCAATGTTAAAGGCCAGAGAGAAGTGGATCAGTGATCAATGTGATGAGATCGAAAAAAACATGAAAGTGGGCAACAGTAAAAAGCATACGACACCCTGAAGAAACTCACAAAACCACTTCAAACCAAATCATCAGTCATTGAAGACAGCTCCGGAAACCTCCTCACAGAAAGCTCAGCTGCATTGAACAGGTGGTCTGAATATTGTCAAGAACTGTACAACTACCCAATACAACCTGACAAGAGCATAAAAGAAGAAAGCAGCAACATCAAGAGCACCCTCGCCATTACCTATACTGAGGGAAGAAGTGGAAGAAGCCATCCGCAGCTTACCAGTAGGAAAGTCCCCCAGGAGCAGACAATATACCAGCAGAGCTGCTCAAGCATGGTGGCGAAACAGTCATCACATATGTTACAGCTATCTGTCAGAAGATTTGGGAGACAAAACAGTGGCCAACAGACTGGACACAATCACTCATCATACCCCTGCCCAAGAAGGGGAATTTACGCCAATGCCAAAACTATAGAACAATCAGCCTCATCAGCCACGCCAGCAAGATCATGCTCAAAGTTATTTTGAATCGACTCAAGAAGGAGGCAGAAGAACACCTTGCAGAGGAACAAGCTGGGTTCAGGGCAGGCAGGAGCACAATCGAACAGATTTTTAACTGCCACATCATGATGGAAAAACATCTTCAACATCAGAGAGACCTGTTCCACAACTTCATCGACTTCAAGAAGCTTTTGACAGAGTATGGCACGAAGGCCTGTGGCAGTCCTCAGAATGTTTGGCATTGAAGAAGGACTAGTGCAAAACCATTCAAGCACTATACAACACTGCAAGCAGTGCAGTCCTTCTGAACAATCAGGTCGGAGACTCCTTCAAAACCACAGTTGGGGTCCGACAAGGATGCCTGTTATCTCCAGTCCTGTTCAATCTGTTCTTGGAAAACATCATGAGAGAGACCCTCCATGACTTCCACCCTACCATCTCCATTGGCGGCAGACCCCTCAACAACTTACGGTTTGCCGATGACATTGACCTCATGGGCGGAAGTAACACAGAGCTGCAAGATCTTACGACCAGACTTGAGAACAGAGCTGGAGCATATGGATGGAGGTGAGCTCGGAGAAAAGTAAAGTACTTGTGAACAGCACGAGCAATGCCACCGCTAAAATTTACATGAACGGCCAACAACTGGAGGAGGTAGACGCTTTTAAATACCTCGGCGCTACACTCACAAAGGACGGGCGATCGACGACAGAAATCAAAGTCAGAATAGCCATGGCAACATCTTCCATGACAAAACTCGCCACCATATGGAAAAGTAAAGAGATCAGTTTCCCAATCAAACTAAAGCTCTACAAAGCCCTAATTCAGTCGATCCTGCTGTACGGAAGTGAAACCTGGACATTGACTGCTGAAACAGCAAAGCGAATCCAGTCATTCGAAACAAAATGCCATAGAAAACTACTGGGCATATCCTGGAGAGAACGAAAGACCAACGAATTTGTCAAGAGTCAAATAACACGGCTGGCAGGTCCACAGGAACCCCTTCTCACCATCGTCAAGAAGAAAAAGCTGACATGGTTCGGCCACGTCACCCGCCACAACACTCTGCCCAAAACAGTACTGCAGGGAACACTCGAAGGTGGCAGAAGGAGGGGAAGACAGAACAAGTCATGGATGGACAACATCAGAGAATGGACCAGGATGAATGACTCGGCACTACTGCGCAGAGCCGAGGACCGAGATGGATGGAGGAGGCTTACCACGGCATCGTCTTTCATGTCTCCCCCACGACCGCCAAGGTCACGGGTCTGATGATGATGATGATGAGAATAGACATTCGGAGTGAAAACGAAAAACCCTTTCTGTGATTTCATATACTGTAATTATTGTTGATGATCCTTTACAACCAACTGTATCAAATGCCTTACACGAATCTAAGGAAAGATCTACTACTAATCCTTTCTTGACAAAATCATATCGTATCCCAGCAAACTGCCATCGATTTTTCGTCTGAAAACACCAGTCTCTCTAGTCACAAAACCGAAGCACCAGTCTCTGTCTCATTAGACATCTCTCTCTCTCTCCTCTCTCTCTCTCTCTCTCTCTCTCTCTCTCTCTCTCTCTCTCTCTCTCAAAATAATGTATCACTTTCAAAGACAAATAAAATCACACCATTCTTGCGTAAGTACTCTCTGTCTTTTCTCCATAATCACATTACTAGATAGCTGAAATCACAGATTCTTCCACTCTAAAAAAAATAAATACAAAAAATGACGGACTGTTCCACTCTCAGAAATCACAGACTCTCCAACTCTCTGAAATGTGAATCTTTCACTCTCACAAATGTCCAACTCTTTCATTCTGAGGAGTTTTGTATCCTCTCACTCTAAAAAAAAAAAAGAGATCAAAGATTTTCTCACGTCAAGAATCCCTCACTCCAAGAAAATGTAGACTTTCCCGCTGTCAGATAAATAACATTGACTCTCTCTTACAAATCAGAACCTTTCACTCCCCCCCCCCCCCCAAAAAAAAAAAGCAACAAATAATAAACAAACAAACAAAAAGAAAATAAATCACACAAACATAAAAACAAAGACTCTTACAATCTCGAAAAACAGACGCCCTCATTTTAAGAAATCAGACTCTTGTTTAAAACTAAACACCAAACAGAAAGACAAAATCGTCCTCTCTTAGAAATTGATAATCTTTCATTGTCAGAAAGTACTGACTTGTTTTCTCGTTTGTTGCTGCTATTGTGCTTCTTTGTTCTCTCCCCGACATCTCCTACAAACTACAGTTTCTTCCACTCTTAACACGTACGTCCATTTGCTCTGTTCAACAACAAACTCTGGAATTTTTCCTTCGCTTTTCTGCTTTACGAAATTCAAATTTCTTCCACTCTCAGAACTTATACCCATGTATTCCGTCAGACTGCAAACTCAGGGTTGTTGCTTTTTCTTCTTCTTTTGTTTCTTTCTTCTTGTCTCAGAAACTAAAATGTCTCCCACTCTTACGCACTTTCACTCTGTCAAATTGCAACCCCCCCCCCCCCCCCCCCCCACTATCTCTGTCTGTCTCTCTTAGAACAAAACTGTCGCCCATTCTCAGAATTTTCACTCTTTCACTAACAAATTACACACACACACACACACACACACACACACACAACACACACACACACACACACACACACACACACATAAACCGAGGCCCCGTGTTCGAACGCACGCAGAACATCTTGCGCACACGTTAAATCCTGTTTCGATTTTCGAAAGAGTAGGCCATTGTGTGCCGGTGGAAACAGATGACAAAATTTACAAAACCGCATACAGACGGGGACTGGTTGTAAAAAAGCACATGAGTGCTTATTCCATTATCCTCGATATAAAAGAATAAATAAATAAATACAATAAAAATAAATATTCTGACACACACACACTCTGACGCCAAAAAATGACGGACGCTCACTCAACCCACTGACCAAACCACTTAAAAAAAAGAAAAATAATGTCCATCTTGACCACCGTTCCCTCACCAAAAAAAAAAATGACCTGGCTCCTCTCTCTCTCTCTCTCTCCTGCCCACTTTTGCTGCAAAAAAAAACCTAGATCAGCCTTTCCCCGAAAGCGTCAGTGGTCATCTTGTCCAGCGGGATACCAGTGCCGTTGTTCTGCTCGGCCTCTGAGGG
>CM054167.1:20543411-20555911 GCA_028751875.1 Rapana venosa | reverse complement strand
GCGGGTCTGTGTGGATTGGGGGTCTGTGTGGATTGGGGGTCTGTGTGGGTTGCGGGTCTGTGTGGATTGGGGGTCTGTTTGGATTGGGGGTCTGTGTGGATTGGGGGTCTGTGTGGATTGGGGGTCTGTGTGGGTTGCGGGTCTGTGTGGATTGGGGGTCTGTTTGGATTGGGGGTCTGTGTGGATTGGGGGTCTGTGTGGATTGGGGGTCTGTGTGGGTTGCGGGTCTGTGTGGATTGGGGTCTGTGTGGATTGGGGGTCTGTGTGGGTTGCGGGTTGTGGATTGGGGTCTGTGTGGATTGGGGTCTGTGTGATGGGGTCTGTGTGGATTGGGGGTCTGTGTGGGTTGCGGGTCTGTGTGGATTGGGGTCTGTGTGGATTGGGGTCTGTGTGGGTTGCGGGTCTGTGTGGATTGGGGGTCTGTGTGGATTGGGGGTCTGTGTGGATTGGGGGTCTGTGTGGATTGGGGTCTATGTGGATTGGGTATTGGATGGGTCTGTGTGGATTGGGGGTCTGTGTGGTTAGGGGTCTATGTGGATTAGGGGTCTATATGGATGGGTGTCTGTGTGGATTGGGCCGGGTTTATGTGGTTTGGGGTCTATGTGGATTTGGGGTGGGGTTGGGGGGGGGCGTCTGTGTGGATTATGGGTTTGTGTGGATTATGTGTCTGTGGATTTGGGGTCTATATAAATTGGTTGTCTAGAGGTATTGCATCTGCCTAGAAAGCAAGATGTGCTGGTGTAATACACGTTTGAGCCCAAATTTTCCCCCATCCACAAGACCTTCAGTGTTGGTCTGTGTGCTAGTCTTTCGGATGAGATGACAAACCTAATATACCGTGTGCAATATGCATTCAGCGCGCGTAAAACCCCCAACAGTGTTGTCTTTAGCAAATATGTGTAGACTTTTAAAAAAATATATAGTGGTACTTCTTTTGTAGCGATGCGCTCTCCCTAGGGAGCGAAGCCCGAATTTCATACCGAGAAATCTGCAGTGACTGAAAGTGGTACACAGTACAGTACAGCACAATACAATACAACATAATACAACCAAAAGCAACACAATACGATACAAAACAACACAAAACAATACAACACACTTTATCTGAGGCTGTGAAGTTTTGGGTTTAATGGTAAGCAGCGTCGAGCGTGGTTACCAGTTGGATGGGTGACCGTATGCGCACCTTGGCTTCAGTACAGTTCCCCCAGTTCACCCAGCTGTAAATGGGTACCTGTCCTCTTTAGTGTCAGGGAAGGTAAAGCAGCGAGGGAGAGGAGATGGGCGCCGCCCTCAATATGCTGGCCCTAGAGAAGTGAGGTCTCTGACGCCTCGCTCCCCTACGACCTTATAGGTTATGGGACTCCTTTACCTTTACCTTACCTAGCAGTCGTAGTTCGCTGTATTTATTTTCTTTTTCTTTCTTTTTGGTGTTTTTAGCCATCGCTTCATTTTCAGACAGTTTGAGAGCAGCGCCTGTTGCATGCAGGGTACCATGTGAGCATTTTCTTGAGGACAGTTTGATGAAAGCTGCTTGGATTTGTGTTCATCTGGTGTCCGGGCCCAGTGTCCATGCTTCTGATGTCGTTTGTGGGTCGCACAACCACAAACAGTCAAAACAGAAAGTACAGACACGCGCGTGCACATACACACAGACACAAAGACATACACACGCACGCGCGCGCACACTCACTCTTTCTCTCTATTCCTTCACTTACACACACACACACATGCGCGCGCGCGCACAACACACACACACACGCACGCACGAACACACACGCACGAACGCACACACACATATGCACACCACAACACCGCCCCCCCCCACCACACACACACACAAAACACAACACACCCACCCACCCACACCAAACACTACACAACACACACACAACACAACACACCCACCCACTCACCATTACACACGCAAAACACAACACAACCACCCACAAAATTTACAAAACGGCATACACACATGGACTGGATGTAAAAAAGCACATAAGTGCTTATTTCATTATTTTCGATATAAAATAATAAAATTAAAAAAAAAAAAATAAATACACACACATATACACACCACAACACCTCCCCCCCCCCCACACACACACAAAAACACCCACACCACACCACACACACAACACTACACACACAAAACACAACACACCCACCCACCCACACACACCACAATATACACACAACATCACACCACAAAACACAACACACCCACCCACCCACACACACCACAACACACACAACACTCATCATCATCATCAGACCCGTGACCTTGGCGGTCGTGGGGGAGACATGAAAGACGATGCCGTGGTAAGCCTCCTCCATCCATCTCGGTCCTCGGCTCTGCGCAGTAGTGCCGAGTCATTCATCCTGGTCCATTCTCTGATGTTGTCCATCCATGACTTGTTCTGTCTTCCCCTCCTTCTGCCACCTTCGAGTGTTCCCTGCAGTACTGTTTTGGGCAGAGTGTTGTGGCGGGTGACGTGGCCGAACCATGTCAGCTTTTTCTTCTTGACGATGGTGAGAAGGGGTTCCTGTGGACCTGCCAGCCGTGTTATTTGACTCTTGACAAATTCGTTGGTCTTTCGTTCTCTCCAGGATATGCCCAGTAGTTTTCTATGGCATTTTGTTTCGAATGACTGGATTCGCTTTGCTGTTTCAGCAGTCAATGTCCAGGTTTCACTTCCGTACAGCAGGATCGACTGAATTAGGGCTTTGTAGAGCTTTAGTTTGATTGGGAAACTGATCTCTTTACTTTTCCATATGGTGGTGAGTTTTGTCATGGAAGATGTTGCCATGGCTATTCTGACTTTGATTTCTGTCGTCGATCGCCCGTCCTTTGTGAGTGTAGCGCCGAGGTATTTAAAAGCGTCTACCTCCTCCAGTTGTTGGCCGTTCATGTAAATTTTAGCGGTGGCATTGCTCGTGCTGTTCACAAGTACTTTACTTTTCTCCGAGCTCACCTCCATCCATATGCTCCAGCTCTGTTCTCAAGTCTGGTCGTAAGATCTTGCAGCTCTGTGTTACTTCCGCCATGAGGTCAATGTCATCGGCAAACCGTAAGTTGTTGAGGGGTCTGCCGCCAATGGAGATGGTAGGGTGGAAGTCATGGAGGGTCTCTCTCATGATGTTTTCCAAGAACAGATTGAACAGGACTGGAGATAACAGGCATCCTTGTCGGACCCCAACTGTGGTTTTGAAGTAGTCTCCGACCTGATTGTTCAGAAGGACTGCACTGCTTGCAGTGTTGTATAGTGCTTGAATGGTTTGCACTAGTCCTTCTTCAATGCCAAACATTCTGAGGACCTGCCACAGGCCTTCGTGCCATACTCTGTCAAAAGCCTTCTTGAAGTCGATGAAGTTGTGGAACAGGTCTCTCTGATGTTGAAGATGTTTTTCCATCATGATGTGGCAGTTAAAAATCTGTTCGATTGTGCTCCTGCCTGCCCTGAACCCAGCTTGTTCCTCTGCAAGGTGTTCTTCTGCCTCCTTCTTGAGTCGATTCAAAATAACTTTGAGCATGATCTTGCTGGCGTGGCTGATGAGGCTGATTGTTCTATAGTTTTGACATTGGCGTAAATTCCCCTTCTTGGGCAGGGGTATGATGAGTGATTGTGTCCAGTCTGTTGGCCACTGTTTTGTCTCCCAAATCTTCTGACAGATAGCTGTAACATATGTGATGACTGTTTCGCCACCATGCTTGAGCAGCTCTGCTGGTATATTGTCTGCTCCTGGGGACTTTCCTACTGTAAGCTGGGGATGGCTTCTTCCACTTCTTCCCTCAGTATAGGTAATGGCGAGGGTGCTCTTGATGTTGCTGCTTTCTCTTCTATTATGCTCTTGTCAGGTTGTATTGGGTAGTTGTACAGTTCTTGACAATATTCAGACCACCTGTTCAATGCAGCTGAGCTTTCTGTGAGGAGGTTTCCGGAGCTGTCTTCAATGACTGATGATTTGGTTTGAAGTGGTTTTGTGAGTTTCTTCAGGGTGTCGTATGCCTTTTTACTGTTGCCCACTTTCATGTTTTTTTCGATCTCATCACATTGATCACTGATCCACTTCTCTCTGGCCTTTAACATTGACTTCTTCACGAGATTGTTGGCCTCCCGGTATTCTTTACACAACACTACACACACACAAAACACAACACACCCACCCACCCACACACACCACAATACACACACAACACCCACACCACAAAACACAACACAAACCCACCCACACACACAGAGAACACTACACACACACCACAACACACACACACAAAACACAACACACCCACCCACCCACACACACCACAATACACACCCCAACACTACACACACAAAACACAACACACCCACCACACACACACAGAGAACACTACACACACACCACAACACACACAACACTACACACACCCAAAACACAACACACCCACCCACCCACACACACCACAATACACACACAACACCCACACCACAAAACATAACACACCCACCTACACACACAGAGAACACTACACACACACCACAACACAACACTACACACACAAAACACAACACCCACACCACAAAACACTACACACACAAAACACAACCCCCCCCCCCACCCAACACACCACAACACTACACACACAACAACCACACCACAAAACACAACACAACCACCCACACAACATTACACACACAAAAACACACACCACAACCGCCCCCCTCCCCCACAACCCCCCCCCTCCCCCAACAAACTCCCTCCACCCCAACAACCCCCCCTCCCCCCTCCAACAACCCCCCTCCCCCCCCACAACCCCCCCCCCCCCCCCTACACATACACACACACACACACAACACACACACACACAACACACTCACACACACATACACCACACACACGTACAACACAACACACACACACACACACACACACACACACGCACACCACAACCCCCCCTCCATCCCCACAACAACCCCCCCCCCCCACAACACACCACCACCCACCAACAACACCCCCCAACCACCCCACACCCCCCACAACCACCCCACCCCCCCACACCCCCCCCTCCCCCCACACCCCCCCTCCCCCCTTACACCCCACCCACAACACACACACACACAACCACACACCACACACACACACACAAACACACACACACAAGATTTTTGAATTATTTGAATTGTATGGTCTCATATTTTTTGGGGTTTTTGTTTTGTTTTAATTCCACATATGCATATGTTATTGGTTTTGTTTTTGGTTTTTTTGTTGTTGTTTGATTTGTATAGTTTACCACAGATTAGGTTTTTTATTCTATGTCTGCATATACATTATCTTTTTTTTCGCTTTTTTTTTCTTTCTTTAGATAGATGGTTTGATGAAAAAAAGCAAATGCACTGCTTATTCAATGTACCATCTGAAAATAAAAGTTTGACTTTGACTTGACTTTGACACACACTCACACACATACAACTTACTCTTGTCTCCTTGCAGACAGCCACAGCGGTATGTGCCCAGCAGGTTGACGCAGGGCGCCTCTCTCTCCGTGCAGTTGTGCGTCCCCTCCCCGCACTCGTCCACGTCCCGCTCGCACCGCGGACCCCCGAACCCCGTGTCGGTGCACGTGCACCGGAAGCTACCCACAGTGCCTTGCTGGCAGGTGCCGCCATGTTGGCAGGGCTGGGAGGCGCATTCGTCAGTGTCCGTTTGGCAGAACTCTCCTTCGTACCCGGTTCCTTGACAAAAAGAGAGTGATATATTTATTGTATTTTATTTTAATTTTTATTTTATACTTTTATATCGAGGATAATGGAATAAGCACTTTGTGTGCTTTTTTTTTTAAATAAAAAAACATCCAGTCCCCGTGTGTTTGCGGATTTGTGAATTCTGTCATCTGTTCCCACCGGCACACAATGGCCTACTCTTACGAAAAGCAGAACAGGATTTAGTGTGCGCAAGATGTTCTACATGCGTTCGCACACGGGACCTCGGTTTATAGTCTCATCCGAAGGACTTTTGGGGGGAGAGTGGAGTCGGCACTGATGTTAACTCCAGAGGAAAATATCCCCTTGAACGGGAATCGAACCCGGGTCGTCATATTGCGAGCGCAATGTTCTAACCACCAGGCTATCCCGTCCCCTCGATAGAGAGAGAGAGGGGGGGGGGGGGGAGGGGTATGTGTGTTAATTTTTGGTCTTTGCATATTTTTTCGTTGTTAGTTTTTTCTCTGTCTCCTCTGATAGGTTTATTATGTGTGTGCCTTCTTCTTCTTTCTCCTCCTCCTCTTCTTCTCCTTTCTCCTCCTCCTCCTCTTCTTCTCCTCTCCTTCCTCTTTTTCTTCCTCTTTCTTTTTCTTCTTCTTCTTGCTCTTGTTTTTGTTGTTGTTGTTGTCCTTCTTCTTCTTCTTCTTCTTCTTCTTCTTCTTCTTCTTCTTCTTCTTCTTCTTCTCCTCCTCCTCCTCCTCCTCCTTCTCCTCTTCTTCTTCTTCTTCTTCTTCTACTTCCTCCTCCTCCTCTTCTTCTTCTCCTTCTTCTTCTCTTGATCGCGTTATGTCAGATGTGTCTGGGAAAAATAATGACACGATCTTTCCAGCTTATCTCGTGAGCCAAACAGCATGGCTTGCAGGGTAATCTCCATATGTATGTGCCTAATCTAGCATCCATCCCCACTGCCCCCCCCCCCTCCCCCCCCCCAAAAAAAAAAAAAAAAGAAAGAAGAAGAAAGACATTCTGTTCCATCAGTTTATTACTCAGTCTAATCCAATTATACTGTTTATAGCCCTGCCAACCGAAAAGGTCATATCACGGCTGTCACTTCGTAAAACAAACAAACAAACAAAACCTCACATTAAAACTGTGTAACTCTATACAGATAAAAACAAGATTTAAAAACCAACTTTAATGGTTTTCCTCGTACCAACGCCCTGGCCAACCGTAATGGTGAACCAAGGATGGTCACTGCGTCGTGGAATAACCACATAAACGACTCATAACATAAGATCAAACCAATACCCTAATCTTCAAAAGCAACCTTGGTTGTAGTAAGTAACTATGACACATTAACATATATTAGACAGAAAATGTATGAACCTCCCTGGAGAGATTTACCTCCATCAGACGCTCAATCATTTAACAAACTTAATTGCGAATAGGTTATGAATACTTTGTCATCTTATTAAGCATTGAAAATTTATGTAGGTTACATGCATGTCTAAACAAATAAAAAAGTAAGCCTTCATTACGTAAAGTAGCAAAAATCAGAATCAAAATCCTAGGCCAGTCATTTCCTAATAATTAATTATTCATACTAATTGATGAGTCAGTGAAATGATAATCTAGTAGCTTATCACAAAGACCATGCTAGTATTTTCAAAGCAAGAATCACAATTGAATTCACATACAGCACAGGTGTTTTGCCTTGAATCGAACATGTTGTTAAAGTACAATTTAAAAAGTCATCATAACTATCCACTCAAAGCCTTTTATTCCTGCAAATCTTGTCTGGATTCTAGTCTTTCGAATGAGATAATACATAAAGATTTGGCATGCTGCATGCGTTTGGCACACGTTTAAGATCTTGCAGCAGCAATGGCAGTGTCAATGGTAGTGTTTTGCAATCAAAACAAAATCTATTTACATAATTGATTATCTATCTATCTATCTATCTATCTATCTATCTATCTATCATCTATCTATCTATATCTATCTATCTATCTATCTATCTATCTATTATCTAGATGGATAGATAGACAGGGGGACTGGATAGCCTAGTAGTTAGAGCATTGCTCTCGCAATATGATGGCCTGGGTTCGAGTCACCACAGAGGCGTCTGTTCAAGGGGATTTTTCCCTTAGAGCCAACACCAGAGCTGAATCGACTTCCCTAAAGTCCTTTGGATAAGACTATAAACCCGGATCCCATGTGCGAACATCTCCCTCTGCTTTTTCTTCCTTGTTCCTAAAGAGGGCAGGGATCCATTTACAGCTGGGTGAACTGGGGGAGTGTACTGAAAGCCATGGTGCACAAACGGTCACTCCATCCGTGAGGTAACCACGCTCAACGCTGCTTGACCTTAGCTTACAGAGAGTTAAGTGCTCTGACCACCACTGAGCTATCCTGCCCCCACAACTCAACACAGTCCTAAACACCAAGGACAAACGATACGCAGGTATGTCACACCACCTTATGTCATGACACACCACATCAAACAACACCAAACAACACACTGTATCAACTCTGAACACACCCAACCCAGCCCAGACCAAAGACAATTCATGATACTACGCAGGTATGTCACACCACGTTATGTCACGACACACCACATCAAACAACACCAAACAACACACTGTATCAACTCGAACACACCCAACCCAGCCCAGACCAAAGATATGCAGGTATGTCACACCACCTTATGTCACGACACACCACGTCAAACAACATCAAACAACACACTGTATCAACTCTGAACACACCCAACCCAGCCCATACCAAAGACAATTCATGATACTACGCAGGAATGTCACACCACGTTATGTCACGACACACCACATCAAACAATGTCACACCACCTTACGTCATGACACACCACATCAAACAATGTCACACCACCTTACGTCATGACACACGACATCAAACAATGTCACACCACCTTACGTCATGACACACCACATCAAACAATGCCACACCACCTTACGTCATGACACACCACATCAAACAATGTCACACCACCTTATGTCACGACACACCACATCAAACAACACGCTGTATCAACTCTGAACACACCCAGCCCAGGCCCCCCCCCCCCCCCCCCCCCCCCCCCTCCTCACCAGTACAGTTGCAGAAGTATCGCCTGACGCCATCAACGCAAGGCGCTCCGTGTTCACAGCGGTTGTTGACGCAGTCGTCGATGTTCTCCTCACAGCGGTTGCCCTTGAAGCCTGTGCCGGTGCAGTCGCAGCCGAAGCCGTTGACGGTGTCACGGCATACTCCTTTATTGTAGCAGGGGTTGGAGGCACATTCGTTGACGTTTTCCCCGCACTGCTTCCCCGTCCAGCCTGGCGGACAGTGGCAGAGGTAGCTGCCTTGTGTGTTGTAGCACGTGCCTGCGTCAAGGAAAGATAGGGGAATGGTGTAATAATAATAATTATATGGTTGTGAGAGGTTCTTCTGTGGTGTGGTGTGGTTGTTAAGGTTTTGGTGAGTATGGTGTGGGTTGTTTTTTTCAAGTAGATACTATGGTGTGTTTTTATAAAAATTTTTAAAAAGCCTGAAATTTCAGTTGCATGAAAATGAAGAACACAACATGTGCATGCATGTATGCATGAAAATTGTGATAGATCTGAGAACAAAGACTGCAACATATACATATAAATATATATATACAATGGCACGCTAACGCTGTTCTACAGGAATTCGGGAACTTCACTGAGTTTTACAGGCACCATGACATAGGCAAGTTGAACCCAAAACCGGAGGAGGGAGGGGGGGGGGGGGGCATCCCAGTCTGATCACATCCCAGTCTGATCGCATCCCATTCTGATCATCATGGTGTATGCTGACCTGTTAGATCATAAAAATCCGCCCCCTTAAAAATCCACAGAGAAGTGCAGCCAGAGATTCAAACCTCTCATCATGACTGCTGTCTAGAGACTTATCCTCTGGACTAGAGCGCTCATCCCCCCATCTTAGAAAGAAAACAGACACTTCTCCATCTATATCCTGAACAAATTTCCCACCCTGCACAAACAGTGATCTTATAGATTTATTCCCTTAAGTCGGAATGCGGCTGCCTTAATGGTGGGCAAAAATATTGGCATACTCAAAATCTTACCACTGGTGAACCCTGAAGCTTTAGCTAAGGAAGGAAAAAACCCCCCACCCCAATTCACTTTTCACAAAGCTCTCACCTCCATTATAACAGACAGAGCTGCTATTGCTGCTGCTGTTACTGCTGCTGCTGTTACTACTGATGTTGTTGCTGCTACTGCCTTGGACACACTCGTCCACATCGTCCTGACAACGCTGGCCCCGGTAGCCCGTGCCCTCGCAGGCACACCGGTAGCCCCCCAGCAAGTTCTGACACCGCCCGCCGTTCAGACAGGCGCCAACCGTCCGACACTCGTCGACGTCATCAGCGCACTGGGGCCCCGTGTAGCCTGTGCCGGCACAGTGACAGGCGAAGGGCGCGGCGTGGGGCTGGCAGTCCATGCGGTTGGAGCAGATGTCCTTTTGGCACGTGTCGTTGTGCCAGCCGCAGCGCACGATGACGTCAGAGCAGGTGCACCAGCCCCGGTAGGAGCAGCGGGCACGGTTGAGGCAGGGCTGGCTGAAGCAGGCGTCGGCGATGTGCTGGCAGTCGGCACCTGCGTGGGACAGGAGGAGGAGGAGGAGCGGGGGTTTGTGCGGGTGAACATTTGTTCGGGGATATCAGTGTGTCAGTGTGGCTAGATAATGCAAGGATGGTTACTGGTGCGTGTTGCAAACACAGAGGCGTACATACACGTAACAAGGGGGGTCACATAGTTTACATATATAGTAGCACACACACACACACACAGAGTGGCACAAGCGCATGCGTACACGTGCATCCACACCAACACACACGCACACTCTCTCTCTCATACACACACACACACTCACTCACTCACTCACACACACACACACACACACACACACACACACACACACACACACACACACACACACACACACACACACACACACACACACAAGCTCTAGCCGAAGAACACACAAACAAACAAAAAGATCCATTCAATATCCATGTTTGCAGTTCAATGTATGGACCTTGGCTGATATCCATCAACTGATCTGTTACATGTAGTAAAATACAACAAGCAGATGCAGATATAAACGTTGTCCACAGTACATACATATATGTTATTTCTAAGATACAGTAAATTTTAACAAAGCAGATAGACTATACGAAATACAACTTGTGCGGTCGTTAGGAAGCAAGATTTCAGAGACCCCAGCTTCTCTAGGGGCCAGAACCTTGAGGACGGCGCCCATCTCCTCTCCTCTCCCCCACTGCTTCACCTTCCCTGACCCTAAAGAGGGCAGGTATCCACTTAAATCTGGGTAAACTGGGGGACTGTACTGAAGCCAAGGCAATACGAAAGATCACCCATCTGCGAGGCAACCATGCTCAACACTATTTAACCTTAGCTTGGGGAGAGCGAGTGCTCTAACCACTGATCTATCCCACCCCTATACAAAATAAATATACCTATACATCAAACAAAACTACCTGAACTAGGTGCTTACACACTGACCTGTATAACCAGGCAGACACAAGCAGGTGTGGTTCTGAATGCCGTCCACACAGGTGGCTCCATTGACGCAGGTGTTGTTGGCACAGTCGTCAACGTTGACCTCGCAATGCCGGCCACTGAAGCCCCCCTTGCACTGGCACTCATACCCCTGCCCCGCTCCCCTGCACTCGCCGCCATTTTGACAAGGGCCCGACTGGCAGCCTCGTTTGTCAATCTCACAGTTACTTCCCTCAAACAGGGCCGGACATGCGCACTCATATCCGTTAACTTTATCCCGGCACGTGCCGTTATTTTGGCAAGGCCCGGATGCGCACTCGTCGATGTCAGTGTGGCAGGTGGTTCCTGTGTATCCTTCCGTACACTTGCACACGAAACCAGGAGAGACGTAGTTCGTGGCGTTGGTGCCGCTTTCCACGCACGTTCCGCCATTTTGGCAAGGACCTGAAGCACATTCGTTAATATCCGTTTCACACTTCTCCCCTGTGAAACCTTCCCTGCACAGGCAGGTGGTACTGGTCGAGTTGCTGGAAGAATTGAACACACACGTGGCCCCGTGGAAACACGGATTGTACAGGCACTGGTTAACCGGAGTTTGGCACTGGGAACCGGAATAGTACACAGGACACAGGCAACGGAAAGTGTCTTGGTCGTTCCTGCACGTCCCCTTATTGAAGCACGGAGAGCTGGCACAGAAATCGGTGAACTGGCAAAAAGCACCGTAGAATCCTGGCGGACACGTGCAGGAATAGGACTGCGCTTGGAGCGCACACGTGGCATTGTTCAAGCACCTGTGTCCTCTGCAATAGTTGAACGTCTGGCACACATCACCCACATAATCCTCAGTACATCGACATTCGAAATGAGTATTACTTTGGTTGGAAACACACGTAGCACCGTTGAAACAAGGCTGGGAAGCGCATATGTACATGTTTTCACATCGCTCCCCAAAATGCGAACGGGGACACACACACCGAAAAGAGTCGACCAGGTCTGTGCAGCTCCCTCCATTGTGACAAGGGTTGCTGGCACAGTCGTTGATGTTGATCTCACAACGACGCCCGGTCCACCCGGCTGCACACTGGCAAGAGTAGTTCCCGCCCTGTAGAGACACGCAGCTGACAGTGGTGTTTGCCGTGCAGGGGTCGTTCTCGCAAGGCTGGAACTGCGTTTCGCAAAGCTTCCCCGTCCAGCCCGCGGGGCAGGAGCAGTTGTAGGCCATGTGCTGATCCAC
>CM054167.1:20523411-20525911 GCA_028751875.1 Rapana venosa | reverse complement strand
GAAGAAGAAGGTGAAGAAGAAGATTGTAGAAGAAGAAGAAGAAGAAGAAGAAGAAGAAGAAGAAGAAGAAGAAGAAAAAGAAGAAGAAGAAGAAGAAGAAGACAAACGAAACAAAAATTGTCACCATCGTTATCATTATCATCATCATCATCATCGTCGTCGTTGTCGTCGTCGTCACCACCACCACCACCACCATCATCATCATCATCATCATCATCATCATCATCATCATCATCATCATTAACATCACCATGATCATCATCGTTAGTTTTATTATTAGTAGAAGTCTCATTACTATGAATCATGATATGTGTCACACACACCTGTAAAGCCAGAGGGACAGAAACAGCTGAAAGAATCCACCCGGTCCACACAGGTAGCATTATGCTGGCAGGGGTGCATGGAACATTCGTTGATCTCTGCCTCACAGAGCCGCCCTGCGCAATGAGGGTTAGTGAACATACACACACCGATGTACAGAACACAGAGACAACAGATGGACACAAGGTAGAAAGAAGCAAACGTGGCAGATAGGTAGAAACGAAGGGTAAAAAGACTGAAGAGAGAGAGAAAGAAAGTAAAGGAGTCTAGAATGAGAAAAAGAAAGAAAGAAAAAAGTCTAGAATGACAAAAAGAAAGAAAGAAAGAAAGAAAAAACGGAGTCTAGAATGAGAAAGAAAAGAAGAAAAAAACCCAGTCCAGAATGAGATAAAGAAAGAAAGAAAGAAAAAAGTCTAGAATGAGAAAAAGAAAGAAAGAAAGAAAAAAGTCTAGAATGAGAGAAAGAAAGATAGAAAAAAAGAAAAACAGAATCTAGAATGAGAAAAGAAAGGAAGAAAGAAAAAAATCTAGAATGAGAGAAAGAAGGAAAGAAAGAAAAAACAACGGAATCTATAATAAGAAAAGAAAGGGAGAAAGAAAAAAGTCTAGAACGAGAAAAAGAAAGAAAGGAAGAAAACAGTCTAGAATGAGAAAAAGAAAGAAAGAAAGAAAAAACGGAGTCTAGAATGAGAAAAGAAAAGAAGAAAAAAACCCAGTCAAGAATGAGATAAAGAAAGAAAAGAAGAAAAAACTCTAGAATGAGAAAAAGAAAGAAAGAAAAAATGGAGTCTAGAATGAGAAAAGAAAGAAAGAAAAACCAGAGTCTAGAATGAGAAAAGAAAGAAAGAAAGAAAGACAAAACGGAGTCTATAATGAGAAAAGAAAGAAAGAAAAAAACCAGTCTAGAATGAGAAAAAAAAGAAGAAAAAGAAAGAAAGAAAGAAAAAATGGAGTCTAGAATGAGAAAAGAAAGAGAGAAAGAAAAAAACCGGAGTCTAGAATGAGAAAAGGAAAGAAAAAAAAACCCCAGTCTAGAATGAGAAAAAAAAGAAGAAAAAGAAAGAAAGGAAGAAAAAATGGAGTCTAGAATGAGAAAAGAAAGAGAGAAAGAAAAAAAAACCGGAGTCTAGAATGAGAAAAAGAAAGAAAGGAAAGAAAACAGGAAAACCAGGGGGAAGAAATAATGGAGGGAAACAAGACAGCGAGGAAGAAAGGATGCCAGGGAAGAAGAACAGAAAAGAGAGAGAGAGGACAGCAGGAAAAACAAGAAAACGGAAGAAAGGAAGGAAATGAAGGATGGCAGAAGAAGAAACATAGGCGGAGGAAAGAAAGGTAGGAAGAAACGAAGAAAGAAGCACAGAAGAAAAGAAAGGAAAAAAAAACACCAAAGGGAAGGAGCGAGGAGGAAAAGAGACAAAGAAGGAAAGAAGGAAAGAAGGGAGGGATTGAAGAAGTAAATAAATAAGAAAGAAGACAAAATGAAAAAAGAAAGAAGAAAGAAGGAAGAGAAGAAAGGAAGAAGAAAATAAAGAAGAAAGAAGAAAGGAAAAGAAGAAAAGACTAAAGAAGGAAGAAAAGAAAACCACAAGCAATGTGTTAAATAAAATACTTTGGACATACGCTCTAAAGCAGTCCTACCAAAGAGATCATACATATCCCAGAAAGGCATTTTCATTCTTCATTTTTCTTCCTTTGTTTCTTCATTATATCCTTCCTTTTTATTTTCTTCAAAGCTTCAAAGCATTTTTCCTACATCATAAAAAGCACAGGTATGCACGCGTTATAAAGTTAGCTCTATTTGAGGGGCCAGATGTTTGTTTTTTTCGTCCCTCCGCTAGAGATCCGAGGATCACCGATGGAGAGATTTTGTGTGTGTGTGTGTGTGTGTGTGTGTTGTGTGTGTGTGTGTGTGTGTGTGTGTGTGTGTGTGTGTGTGTGTCCGTTTTTGCCCTCGAAATAACATTAGCACCAACTCTACTCCCCCGAAAGTCCTTCGGATAAGTCTAGAAACCGATGTTCTGTGTGATAACGCATGCATAACATTTTGTGTACACGTTAAAACACCTTCCGCCTTTCAGAAGAGTAGGCCATTGCGTGCCGGTAGGGATGGATAACAACATTGAAAAAAAACCCAGCAAACACACGTACATCACGTTTATACATCATTCCCGAAATCGGA
>CM054167.1:20508411-20518411 GCA_028751875.1 Rapana venosa | reverse complement strand
TATTCAATGTACCATCTGATCTGAAAATAAAAGTTTGACTTTGACTTTGACTTTGAACACACACGCACACACCCACCCACACACCCACCCACCTACACACACACCACACACACACACCCACACAACACACCACACACGTACACACACACAACACACACACCACAACACACACACAACACACACCAAAACACACACACACAACACAACACACACACACAAACACACCACAACACACACACCACACACTCACCCACCCACCCACACACCACAACACACACCCACTCACACGTACCCCCCCCCACACACACACACAAACACCCCCCCCTCCCCCCCCCCACACACAATACAACACACACACACAAACACACACCACAACACACACACCACACACTCACCCACCCACCCACCCACACACCACAACACACACCCACTCACACGTACCCCCCCCCCCCCCCCCACACACACACAAACACCACTACCCCCCCCCCCCCCCCCCCCACGCCCCCCCCCCCCCACCACACACACACACACATCACAACACACACAACACACACTCTCTCTCTCTGACCTTGCAGCCCCACAGGAGAACAGTCGGCCCCGTTGTGGCAGGGGTTGGACGAGCAGGCGGTGAGGTTGTCCTGGCACAGTCTGCCGGTGAAGGCTGGGGGACAGTGGCACGTGAAGCCCCTCACCCCGTCTGTGCGTTCTTCGCACGTGCCGCCGTTCTGACAGGGGCCGGAGGCACAGTCGTACAGGTCCCCCTGTCAGTCAGCCAGTCAGTCAGCAGTTAGTATTGGGTGGCTATGTATGAACATGATACTACTACTACTACTTTCTCTGTTTCTGGTCCATCGATTTGGAATGGCCTCCCTATCTCTCTTCGCCAAAGGCCTTCTTGTGACACTTTTAAATCCGGCCTCAAGACATATTTGTTTCAAACCTAAGATTTTCCTCTCCTGTTTCATTTCATAGCTCTCCCTGCTTTTCAACAGCCAAAAGACTCCATCACCCTGCCAGGGTGTGTGGCCTCTGTGTGTGTGTGTGTGTGTGTGTGTGTGTGTGTGCATTTGGACTTGTTGGAACTCTTACTTGCTGTTGGTTGTATGACTGTGTAAGAATGAGTTGAGTGCAAGCGCTTTGATTTGTCTGTGCAAGATACAGCGCTATATAAATTCCATTTATTACTACTACTACTACTACTACTACTACTACTACTATATGGAATTTATATAGCGCTGAATCTCGAAAAACAAACAAATCGAAGCGCTTGCACTCAAAATCATTTACGCGCATGCAACTTTCCTCAAATATAATGAAGAACATATTTCAAATTTATTTGCACACATACAACACACATACAACACACACACACACAACACACACACACACATACATATACACACACACACACAATATACACACACACACATACACACACACACACACACACACACACACACACACACACACACACACACACACACACACACACCCGTGAACACACGGATATGAGGGGAAAGTGTCAGGTAGGAAATAAGTGTTTTGAGGTTGGATTTGAAGGTATCAAGTGAAGGCTTTTGACGAAGTGAAAGAGGGAGGTCATTCCAGGTGGATGGACCAGAAACAGAGAAAGAGCGACAGCCAACAGTGGTTTGTTTGAATCTGGGTGTTCGAAAGCACGAAGTATCTGCGGCTGAACGAAGGGAACAGGATGGAGTGTACAGGTGAAGACAATTACAAAGATAAAGTGGTGCAGATTTGTGGCGACATTTGAAACAGAGGGTATTGATCTTATACTTCAGTCTTTGTGAGAAGTCAAGGGTCACCTAGCTGTGAGTTTATGGACGGAACAAAGTAAACCCCCCCAAAAAAAAACCCACAAACAAAAACCCACCACCTCCATCCCTGCAACATAATTGATACTTTGACATGTGTACTAAAATCACACTGTCAACATGCTACATACTGCACGTGAACTGAATATTTTCTATCTTTGTATTGATGGAGATGTACATGCTGTGTGAGAGAATATAACCTGCAATGCAAGGGACCCCCCAAAAAAAGAAAAAAAAGTAACCCAATTACGTAATTGTGCGTATAACAACAGGAAAAAGTAAATCGTTTACGTAATTCTGCGTACAGTAGAAAGGAAATGGGTTACCTAACTCTGCGTATATAAACAGTCGAAAGTAAATGTGTTACATAATTCTGGTACAAAAAGACAATTGAAAGTAATTAAGTTACGCACACAAACAATAGACAGTAAATCAGTTACATAATTCTGCGTACACAAACAATAGAAACTAATTCGGTTATGTGATTCTGCGTAGCAATTAACACGGTTATGTAATCCTGTGTACACAAATAGAGTGTAATTCCGTTACGTAATTCTGCACATGTAAACAGTAGAAAGTAAATCGGCTATGTAATTCTGCCATACACACAGTAGAAAGCATTTCGGTTACGTAACTGTGCGTACAAACAGTTGAGTAATTCGGTTTCGTAACTCTGCATGTACAAACAATAAAAAGTAATTCGGCTTAATAACTCTGCGTATACAAACGATAGAAAGTAACTGTTTGTAGAGTTCGCTGTCAATCTCACAAGCTAATGATTCATTTACTTGGTTAAAGAATAGATTGTAAGTTATCAGTGTATAGTATGAATTATCTTGTTTATTATTTTACGTTATTCGTTACTGTGGTCTTCCCCCTTATTTGATTGATTTCCATGGATATGGATTGTTTTGGTGTGTGCATGTTTGCAAGAACAGACTGCAAGACTAGGCCTGGCCTGAAATAGTCATCCTTGCTTTTTCAAAGACAGCTGGTTCATTCCTTCTCAGCCATCTTTTCAGCTAGCATGAATATGGAAGTAAAACAAAAATTAATGTCAGTTTGATCAGTATCTGAAAAAACCCAACTTGCTCACAGAAGAAATTTGAATTTTTTTTCTCTTTCTGAAGAAGCTGTTAAAAAAAGTTTTTAAAAGTTCATTATGTATAATTATGATTAGCAATTTTACTCAGTTGCTTTTCCAAGTTTGTCTCTCTATCTTTCAAACGTTTACTTGGCATCAAAAATACTTTTCAACACTTTTAGTGTCATTCCTACTTGCTGTCACTTCCATCACGTAAGGATGAAAAGAAAAGTCATCTAGGATGAAAGAATTGAGCCCCCTCCCCCACCAAAAAGAAAGGAACCAGTACTTTAATGAATATTGTTAAATTTTCTGAATATAGTATACTTGATAAATCAGCAATTTTAACATGTTTCTTTTTTTCTTAAAAAAAAAAGTGGTTATTTTTTTCACTCCCTAAACCTGATCAGTTTAAAAGCCCCCTGTGATGAAAGTAATGACTAATACAAATGATAACAACAACCCCAAACTGCAGGAAAATTGTTTGGTTTGGTTATCTTATACCCCCTGGGGGGAGATAACGGATTTAGGGACTTTACCATCAACCAACCATGCTCATTGCTAGTGACTTTTGTAGTATGTATAACACTGCAGGAAAATAGTTTCTTTCTGATGTTCATACTGGCAAAGTGTGGTAGCCCTTTGGCTACACTCCACCTTTAGCTTCCGGGTCATGTAGTATCTACTCTAGAGTGCTATTTTGGAAAAAAAATTCAGCTGATTTTCAGAGATCTTTTAAAGTATTAATAAAAGTACTGTGTACTTAATTTTTTTTTTTAGATGGAGGAAATAGAGCAATTCCCCGGTAGTCACGAGAAAAACTGGAAATGATCCCAAATGAGGATACTTGTGTTTCCTAATGTGGAAAAGAGCAGATCTGAAAAAAAAAATTTAAAAACTTTCCCAAATTTCGCAAAATCCAGAGTTTTGAGTCAGAGGCCCGGCTTTTACAAAAAGTTTTTTTAAAAATTTTTTTTCTGTGGGGTTCCTTAGACGTGCTAATTTTTTTTTCTTTATTTATTTATTCTTTTATACGAGGAAATGGAGTAAGCACTTATGTGTTTTTTTTAATCCATCCCCTTGTGTATGCGGTTTTGTCATCCGTTTCCCCCCCCCGGGGAACCCCCCCCCCCCCCCCTAAAGACCAACCAAACCCTAAAATAGAAACTAGCCACTCACCATAACTACCAAGCAAATATGCATTAGTAAGCTTTTTTCCATATACCTATATGTACTTTTTCTTCTTCACTACTCTCTCTCTCTCTCTCTCTCTCTCTCTCTCTCTCTCTTTCTCTAAGTCCTTCGGATGAGACCTTAAATCGAGGCCCCGTGTTCGAACGGGACTGGATGTAAAAAAGCAGAGAAGTGCTTATTCCATTATCCTCGATATAAAAGAATAAAAAAAAATGTAAAGAAGCACAGAAGTGCTTATTCCATTATCCTCGAAATAAAAGAATCCCCCCCCCCACACACACACCCACAACACACACATACTCACCCACGCACCCACCCACACACATGCACACTCACAACACACACAACACACACATACTCACCCACGCACCCACCCACACACATGCACACTCACAACACACACACACACAACACACACACTCACAACACACAAACATCCCCCCACCCCACTCCCACAAACACACACTCACCCCCCTACCCCCACACACAACACACACACACTCACCCCCCCCACCCCCAACACACACACACAACACCCCCCCCCCCCCCCCCCCCCACACACACTCTCTCTGTGTTTCTCTCTGACCTTGCGGCCCCACAGGAGAACAGTCGGCCCCGTTGCGGCAGGGGTTGGAAGTGCAGGCGGTGAGGTTGTCCTGGCACAGTCTGCCCGTGAAGGCTGGGGCACAGTGGCACGTGAAGCCCCTCACCCCGTCTGTGCGTTCTTCGCACGTGCCCCCGTTCTGACAGGGGCCGGAGGCACAGTCGTACAGGTCCCCCTGTCAGTCAGCCAGTCAGTCAGCAGTTAGTATTGGGTGGCTATGTATGAAAATGATTCTACTACTACTACTACTACTACTAGGTAAAGGTAAAGGAGTCCCATAACCTATAAGGTCGTAGGGGAGCGAGGCGTCAGAGACCTCACTTCTCTAGGGCCAGCATATTGAGGGCGGCGCCCATCTCCTCTCCCTCGCTGCTTTACCTTCCCTGACCCTAAAGAGGGCAGGTACCCATTTACAGCTGGGTGAACTGGGGGAACTGTACTGAAGCCAAGGCGCGCAAACGGTCACCCATCCAACTGGTGACCACGCTCGACGCTGCTTAACTTGGCTGGGGGAAAGCGAGTGCTCCGACCACTGAGCTATCCCGAGCTACTACTACTACTAAAAAAATGGAATTTTATATAGCGCTGAATCTCGAAAAAACAAACAAATCGAAGCGCTTGCACTCAAAATCATTTACGCGATGCAACTTTCCTCAAATATAATGAAGAACGTATTTCAAATTTATTTGCGCACACACACACATACACACACACACATACATACACACACAACACACACACATACACAACACACACACACACACACACACACACACACACACACACCCGCGAACACACTTAGGAGGTGAAGGATGCTGTTGAAAAGTAGGGACGGATATGAGGGGAAAGTGTCAGGTAGGAAATAAGTGTGTTTTGAGGCTGGATTTGAAGGTATCAAGTGAGGGTTTTTGGCGAAGTGAAAGAGGGGGGTCATTCCAGGTGTCAACATATTACATAGTGTACATGAACTGAATATTTTGTATCTTTGTATTGATGGAGATGTACATGCTTTATGAGAGAATATAACCTGCAATGCAAGGGACCCCAAGCTGACAGTTCTTGCCAGTATACCTGACAGTTCTTGCCACTATACCTGACAGTTCTTGCCACTATACCTGACAGTTCTTGCCACGATACCTGACAGTTCTTGCCACGATACCTGACAGTTCTTGCCACGATACCTGACAGTTCTTGCCACTATACCTGACAGTTCTTGCCAGTATACCTGACAGTTCTTGCCACTATACCTGACAGTTCTTGCCACTGTACCTGACAGTTCTTGCCACTATACCTGACAGTTCTTGCCGATGAAACCAGCAGCACAGGAACAGCTGAAGCCACCATCCGCTGTGCTATCCAGGACACAAGTTCCGCCATGCAGACAAGGGGATCGGAAACAGGGGTCAGAGTTCACCTCACAACGAGGCCCCGTGTATGGGTAGGGGCAGGCGCAGGTGTGGTTACCTCCCTTCTCCACACACGTGCCACCATGCTGGCAGGGGGCACTACCCGTGCAGTCGTTGAGAGGAACAGAGCAGTTGTCGCCCGTCATTCCTCGAGGACAGACGCACCTGAAAAAGGAGGCAAAGTCGGGTAGATCAATCCATGAAGGTGTTTTATTTCTGTGATGAAATCTAGTTTTGGAACAATCCTTTAAAACGTGTTGTCGTAACTTAAGCTATCATATACTAACATATTCCTAAGGGGACAGGATAGCCTAGGTGTTATAGCATTGCCCTTGCAATTTGACAGCCCAAGATCAAGCCTGGGTTGGAGCCACCTCTGCAATGGGGATTTTTTCACTGGAGCAATCATCCAGCATTTTATCGCACATTGGCAACAAGTGGTATTTTCTATTTCGAACGATTTCTTTTTTCGTTGAGGTTCTACACTTTTTTTTTTTTACAGGGTAGGCGTTTTAAAAGTTTAGTTTCAAACATTTGTTGTTGTTGAAAACTTAAACTCTTCCTAACGTTTAAGTTTAAACTTCTAAATTTTACAACTTCAAACATAATTCTAACCTCAATTTTCAAGTATTTTCTAGCCGAGGTATGGCTGCCTATATGATGAGGTACTCAAAAACACACACGCAATCATCCCATCCAGTGATTACTTTCAACCTCACACTGAATCATACGTATGATGAATGAGTCAGAGTGCCTATTCTGCAGCGCGTTAAACTAGGGAACGCCCCACAACAACACCACCAACAACACTAACAACAACAACCCTTTCTAACTTCCTCACCTGTGGCCGTTAAGAAGGTCCACACAGGAATGATTGACAGGGCAGACAACTCCCAAGCAGTCGTCGATGTCTGTGTCACAGAGGGCGCCGGTGTAGCCCGGCAGACAGTGGCAGAGGAAGGTGCTGGGCCGTGGTTCTGAGCAGTTGGCGCCATGTTGGCAAGGGTTGGAGTCACACTCGGAGATGTCCTTCTCGCAGTTGCTTCCCGTGAATCCTGATGGCGACAGTTACAGTGTCGTGATACAATCCTGATGGTGATGTAGGGCTAGTGCGCTTAACGGCACTGCAATGCATTTTCACTTTTAGGACAGACAGCAATAGTTGCTGCTGTCTGAGCGATCGCCAATAAGTACTTTTAGCTTCATCATTTTTTTCATCTGTTGCAATAGGCAGGTTGGGTGGTATGAGCTTTACTGCTCTTTGGTAAAAAAACAATTCCACCTTTTTGTTGTTGTTGACTTTGAAGCACCCGTCCCATTTTGTTGATGCATAATTGATATAAGACAATATTAATACGAGACATGATATGAGACAAGACAGACAGACAGACACACACACAGACAGACATTCTGAAAGAAGAGACTGACCTGGCAAACACTGACAAGTGTACTTGTTGACGCCATCTTGGCAGCGTCCGCCATGTTGACAAGGGGTGGATAAACACTCGTTGATTTCCTGGTCACACCGCTCTCCGTAGTACCCGGGCTGACAGTAACACTTGAAGCCGCCTGCAGGAGAGAAATACCCCATGACAGTCCCTCCAAGGGGAACCCCAAACCCCAGTCCCTTCAAGGGGAATCCCCCACCCCAGTCCCTTCAAGGGGAATCCCCCCACCCCAGTCCCTTCAAGGGGAATCCCCCCACCCCAGTCCCTTCAAGAGGAATCCCCCCCAGCCCCACCCCACTCCCCTCCCGAGTTAACACCAGTACCGACTCCACTCTCCTGAAAAGTCCTTCGGATGTGACTATAAAAACAATCGGATGAAACTATAAACCAAAGTCCCGTGTACGAACACATTCAAAACATCTTGCGTACACGGTTAAAACCCGTTCCAGGTTTTGGAAAAGTAGGTCACTCCGTGCTAGTAAGGAACGGATGACAGAATGAGAAAAAAAACAAAAACCCACACCAAAAACAAACTGGTGTCGTGGTGAAACATCATCCACGAAGTCGGAATGCGGCTACCTTCACGGTGAGTTAGCCGTCGTATACGCAAAATCTCACCATTAGTGAACCTCGGAGCCCTAGGAGAGCAACGGGTTAAAAAACCCCAACTACAGCCTTTACACGGAAAGTCAGAGTATGGCTAACGACCTCTTTCCAGTTGTCCATAGCAGGATCATGCCTTGTGGTACCACTGAAGATTTTGCAACCGGTTTCACTCCCTTCTCGCTGTTCTCAGCTTTCTGTAGAATGTCGTTCCACTCAAGGCCAGTCCACACTCTGATGTTGTCTTCCCATCGTTTTCTCTGTCTGCCTCTTCCTCTCCCTCCTCCTTGTACTGCTCCCTGTAGGACAGTCTTGTCCAGTCCAGATTTTAGTGCGACGTTCTCATACCACTTCAGTTTGCGTGTGTTCGCTAAGTCAGGAGCTCTTCATATGGCCTGATGCCGTTTTCAAGTCTGGGTTTTTTTTACTTCCTCGTTAGTTGTGTGATCTCTGTTTTCGAGATACTAAGTTTGCGAAAGCGTGTCATTTCCATTGACTGTATCCTTGTTTCAATGTCCGCGGTTATGGTCCACATTTCGCAAGCATGCAAATAATTGACGTGACCAGGGAAGCAATCAGCTTGATCTTGGACCTTCCTCCCAAAGCACACAGCACCCAATCAAGGGGTGACGTCAGAACATGACTTTTCCTGCAAACAATCACACCTGTACTCTTATCAAGAAACCCTGCTCTCCCAATACATATATCAGACTGGACTGATTTGTATGTTGTGGTATTCACTATGACACTGCATTGTATTGCACTGTATTGTATGGTGTGGTGTGGTGCAGTATGCTATAGCATCGTATAGATTGCATTGTACTGTATTGTCTGGTATGGTATTGTTTCCCATTGTACTGTATTGTATTGTATTGTACCATACTGTATTGCGCTATATTGTATGGTTTCATAAGTGACAGCAGATTTCACTCCGCAAAATTCGGGCTGCTCTCCCTGAGGAGAGAGGGCGTAGCCACACAAGAGCACCGCCACATATTATCATTTTATTTTATCTTATTTTTTGTTCTTCTCCTATCTGCATGCCTTCTCCTACCAGAGCTGGGTTTTGCCTCTACAGAGATTTGCCCGGGGATATTTAACTATCTTGTTGTCTCGTAGTTGCACAATGGAAAAACTGAAAATCTGATCTGAAAAAAAAACCCAACCCCAAAAACCCCTATCTCGTTGTCGTAAGTTCTTCTACGTGTGCTGGACTATCCACACCCTGTACACACCCCCCCCCCCAACTCGCCCCCCTCCTCCCTATTCACCTGCCGGCTTCTCCACACAGACAGCGTGCTGACCACAAGGATTGTCCAGCTGACATCGTCTGACCACGGCCTGACACTGGGGGCCCATGAAGCCAGGTGTGCACGTGCAGCGGAAGTTGTTGACCAGGTCTGTGCACGTGCCGTTAAACAGGCAAGGCTGGCTGTCGCATTCGTTGATCTCTGTCTCGCACAGGACTCCTGTGTAACCTAGGGAGTAGGGGGGGGGGGGGGGGAGAGAGAGAGAAATTTGAAAAACAAAACAACAATGTCTGTTGGAACAAAAGTAAGAAAAAAACCAACCACCACAAAGAAGCAACCAACAAACAGTAAGACAAAAAACATCAACAATGAAACAACTAACAAACAGTAAGAAAAAACAATAATGAAACAACTAACAAAAACTGTAAGAAAAAACATCAACAATGAAATAACTAACAGACTGTAAGAAAAAACCCAACAACGAATCAACCAACAGTCAAATTACTAAATTTTATTTCTGGTGTAAAAAAACGCATCCCCACTTTCTGGAAATTCTGGGCTAAAAATATCCCCTTT
>CM054167.1:20500911-20505911 GCA_028751875.1 Rapana venosa | reverse complement strand
GTGTACTGAAGCCAAGGCACACTAACGGTCACCCATCCAAGTGGTAACCACGCTCGATGGTGCTTAACCTTTATATATATATATATATATATATATATATATATATATATTATATAACATATATATATATATATATATAATATATATATATATAATCCGACTGTCTCTCCATCCAACTCATTTCTTCGTCCGTCCGTTTGCCTGCCTCATTCACTCACTCACCAATCCATCCATCCATCTGTGTATCCGTTCATTTATCCAACCATCCGTCAGTCTGTCTATCCATCCAATATTCCATCCATTCCTCTATCAATCCCTCTGTCCGCCTGTCCGCCATTACTCTATTTGTTCAATAGTCCGTCTGCCCATCTGTTCATCCATCTATCCATACTTAAGTCCGTCCGTCCGCCCGCCCGTCTGTTGTCCATCATTCTACTCGTCTGTCCGTCCGTCTGTCCGGCCATCTGCGTCCATTCATCTATTCGTCCGTCTGTCGTCCATCCATCTATTCGTCTGTCCGTCCGTCTGTCGTCCATCCATCTATTCGTCTGTCCGTCGATCCATCCGTCGTTTCATCCCTCCCTCCCTCTATCAATCCCTCCATCCATTCATCCACCCACCCTTACATCCACCTACCCATCCATCCATCTCTTCATCCACCCACCCTTCCACAACCCATCCGTCTATGCATCCATCCATCCATCCATCCATCCATCCATCCGTCCGCCCGTCATTCACCCATCCATCCATCCGTCCGTCCGTCCATCCACCGATCCACCCATCCATCCATCCATCCACCCACCCATCCGTCCACCCATCCATTGTTGGTCCAACCTGTGCACGCACTGACCAGTATATCCAGGGCCACACTGACAGGCGAAGGAGTTGAGGCCGTCCACACAGGTCGCGTTATGCCGGCAGGGAGAGGAGTCGCATTCATTCACCTCTGTCTCGCACCTGCTGCCTGTGTAGCCGGCTGGGCATTGGCACGTGAAGCCCGTGCCATTATTCTGGCACGTGCCACCGCGCTGACAGGGCTGTGTGCCGCACGGGCCTAGGTTTGTCTGACACTGTGATCCTGTAAACTGTTTGAGAGTAAACGTGTTATATCGCAAGGTTTTGTGTGTGTTTTGATTCTTGATTTAGAAATGAGTTGAAGAAAGTCACTTAGCAAGAATAAAACCGACAGAGAGGACAATGAAAAATGACATAATACACACACAGACACACACATACAGACAGACAGACAGACAGACACACAACACACACACACACACACACACACACACAAACACGCACGCACGCACACGCACGCACGCTCGCTCGCAAGCTTGCTCATTTAAAAATAAATTATTTCGTTTTTTTCTTTCAGCGACCATTTCTCGAAATTCTTTTGGTTTATTCATTTCTTTAGCTAAAAAAAATATATGAAAAATTAACAAGCAAGAAAATAACAAGCCCAGAAACAAAAAAATAATCTGGTAGTCTACTAGCTAATGGTTTCCTCTCTGATATTCGTCAGAAGATGTGTGTGTATGAATATTTATTATTTAGTTAATTAAATAGAGGTGCACAGTGCTTCTACTAATATATGTCATTTTGTAATGCAGAAGATACACGTGAATGGGCATTCATTATTTTATCATTTATTAGTGCACTGCTTCTACTGCATGTATTGCTTGTACTGTATATCAGTAGAGTTTTGGACTGATGTGAAAAAGATATACTCAGAGACTGCCTACAAAAAACTTAAGAAAGAAAAGAAAAGAAAACCCACCAAATCGTGATTAAGTTCTCGGATTAGCAAGAGAAAAGAGGAAATCCAGAAAAGGACAAAAAAAAGATGACTACAGAAAACTCTAAAAGAGATCAGAACAAATATTACCACAGAGACAAAAATTCATGGTGAGAAAATAAATGAAACAAAAAACCAATCGTAAATGCTCAGAGAAAGACAAAAGAGCTTTTCCCGTGAATCACTAACAATAACAAAAACAAAACCCAAATAAAACCCCCAAAAGTAGCTTGTCATTTAAAATCAAAGTCTACATCACAAAGACGGAAAAACCCCTCACTGAATCGAATCAAATATTAGACAGGTGGCATGAATGTGGAAACGAATTGTTGGACACCAACAACAGCACTACTGACTGGTGAATTGCTATTAAAAGCTGAGGTCATCACTCCCATCAAACAGAGAAGGCAAATCCTCTGGAATGGATAACATCAATTGAACTTTTGAAGAACTCAGGCCCTTTCAGTTTTACAGCTATGCACCATCTGTGTAAAAGAATTTGGGAGACTGCAGCAGCAGTAGTAATAGTAGTATTAGTAGTAGTAGCAGTAGTAGTTGTAGCAGTAGCAGTAGCAGCAGCAGCAGCAGCAGCAGCAGCAGCAGCAGCAGCAGCAGCAGCAGTAGTAGTAGTTAGTAGTAGTAGTAGAAGTAGTAGTAGTAGTGGTCGTATCATTATTATCACTATGAATATCACTTTGGCGTTTTCTTACGCCCCCTACCCTTTTGTTTTCTAAGACAGTGAGAACAAAAAAGGAGGCAAACGTAAAACGTATCATACTGTTGTTATGTTGAAAACTGGTATGCTGAGATTGCCGTCAGCTCTTAGCATAACAAACAAGCACTCTCCTTTAAATAAAAAGGAGAAAAAAATCCTCTGAAATGAGAGTATGGCTGCCTATATTGCTAAATGTATATATTTTTTAAAAAGTCCAAATCAAACACACACTTCTCAACCAGGGTATCAGAGTCTCGCAGTGATTCCCAGGTGGGATGAGTGAGTCAAGAGTGCACACTCTGGGTGACCACCCTAAGGCGTTAAGTTATGGAACGCCCAACAACAATAACATTAGAAAAAAACAACCCACACACAAAAAAAACCCAAACCAGGCGTACCCAGGCGGGCAGAGACATGTGTAAGTAGCGTTGGTGACTTGACATGGGGCTCCATTGAGGCAGGGTGACGGGGAACATGGGTCTGCCTTCTCCTGACACAGCAAACCTGCACGCACACGGGTCATATTTTTGCCATGGGCTCCTTTTGGGCCTGTCGTCCTTCATTTACTAGTGTAAGGTGGGGGGTAGAGGGTGGGGTAGCGTAGTAGCGTAGTGATTAGAATGTTGCACTCGTGATCTGACGGCCCGGGAGCGAGCCATCACTGAGGTACCCTTTCGAAGGAATTTACCCCTGGGATTAACGACAGTACCAACACCATTTCTCCCGCAAATTCTCCTAATGAGACTTTAAAACCTAAGTCCAGTGTGCAAATGCAACCCAGAACAACTCGTACACATATCAAAACTCGTTCTTCCGCCTTTCGGAAGAGTAGGCCATTGCGCGCCAGTAGGAACGGATGACAACATTTGGAGATAGGCATGCCCACGGGTGTCGTGTTTAGACATCAGCCCTGAAGTGAGAATGTGGCTACCTCAATGGTGGGCAAAAAACGGTCGCACACGCAAAACCTCACCATTAGTGAACCTCGGAATTGAAGCCGAGGAACTTTTTTTAATTTAATTTTTTTTTTTACGAGAGAGAGAGTATAGCTCCCATCCGCCATCTCCCCCCCCCCCCCCACACCCGCCACACACACACACGCAGCACAAACACACATGCACACACACACGCACGCACGCACACATACACACACGCAACGCACAAACACATGCAACACACACGACGCACCACAGCATATACACACGTTACAAGCTTATCTCATTAATTATCACACATAACTTAGCACTAACCATGCTTAACTCCACTTAATATCTTATGCCATATAACTTACACACATACATAGAGCTTATACTGCACTTAATATCTTATGCCATAATTATAACCTATGGCGCTGCATTTCTTAAAAACCTGTTCAGGTGGTTTGCAAAACCTGACCGAACCATAACGTTGTCTTGCATTGTAGAGTGGTGTGTCGTATTGTATAGTATCATATATTAGTGTAGTGCAATGTACTGTAGTGTGGTGAATTATTGCACCGTGTGGGCATTGTTATGTCTTGTAGTACACACACACACACCCTCCTCCAACCTCTCTGCCCCATGACCCCCCACCACCCCCTCCTCCACTCACAACCATTTTAACTCCCATCCCCCACCTCACCTCCTCCCCCAAAATATGCATTCATCAATTCCTCCCTCTTCAGACCCCAGAATTTAAAATAAAAAAAAAAAAGAAAGAAAGAAAGAAAAAATAGAGAAGGATTTTCAGACAAAGCCAGCAGACGATAGTGACACTCAAAATGGATCACTCTCTTCCCCCCACCTCCTCATTCCCCCTAACGTCTTTGGCCCTGTCGTCTGCCTCTGGGGGCAGACTTCAAAGGAGCCGTCCCTCAGCCCCTGAAATTCAAATATTGGCAGCCGGCAAACAAACGACACGGGACACCACTCTCCCGGCGTCTGGAAGCCATTGCAGACGACAAGATGAGGTTCTGTTAGTTTGGATTGAAAATGATGGGGGGGGGGGGGGGGGGGGGGGGGGGGGGGGGGGGAGGAGAAAAAAAGTGGAGAGGGGGTGGGTGGGAGGCGGTGGGTGTTTTGGAGGAGAGGAGACTAGTGATGGATCTGGTGTGTTTGTGTGTGTGTTTTGTTGTGTGTGTGTGTGTGTGTGTGTGTGTGTGTGTGTGTGTGTGTGTGTGTGTGTGTGTGTGTGTGTGATGAGAGGAGAGAGAGAGAGAGAGAGAGAGAGAGAGAGAGAGAGAGAGTGTGTGTGTTTGTGAGTGTTTGTGTGTGTAAGTGTGTGTGTGTGTGTGTGTGTGTGTGTGTGTGTGTGTGTGTGTGTGTGTGTGTGTGTGTGTGTGTGTGTGTGTGTGGCTGGGCGCACGCGTGTGCGTGCGTTCTTTTATTTCGAGGATAATGGAATAAGCACTCATAGGCTTTTTTGCATCCACTCCCCAAGTACATGCGATTTTGTACAGTTTGTCATCCGTTCCCACCGGCACACAATGGCTTACTCTTTTGAAAAGAGGAA
>CM054167.1:20490911-20493411 GCA_028751875.1 Rapana venosa | reverse complement strand
ATCTTCTAAGTCTTTTGCCCCCCCCCCCCCCCTCCCACTCCTCATCCAAAAAAAAGGATAGAGAATGGACCAAGAAGACAGAAAATAAACAAAAAAGAGGTGACATAAAAAAAAGATACAAGGCTGAAACAAAGAGAGGGATAGAAAAGAGGGAATTCCTAGTTCAGAATTTCCAGAAGGTGGTAATGCTATTGATACTGACAGGCGCTAGGCCCCAGGCAGCCCCACGGAAAGGGGATACACCCATTTTGTTCAGCGCTGGCGAAGAAAGTGGGATGATTATTAAATGGTAATTTCCCCCGAGGAGATGCCGAGGGGCCTGTCAGTATAAAACAGCATCCCCCACCTCCTGGAAAGTATGTGCTAGAAATTTCTTTTCTATCCCTCTCTTTGGTTTTTGCCTTGTTCCTTTTCTTCCTGTCACCTTCTTGTCCGTTTTCTGCATTCTTGGTCCATTCTCCTGCCTTTTCTCCAGAAAGACTTAAAAGAGAAAAAATTTTCCGCGTGCTGAAGTCAGATGCGCTGGGCCTGACTTGTCAGGCGCTTAACGGCAGCGTGACGCATTTTCGCTCATATTATAACAGACATTAATAGTTGCTGTCTGAGCGTTGGCTGAAGAAGAAAGAAGAAGAGCAATGGTGACTGTTCAATATCTGCCAATCATCTGAAAACAAATCAACTGTGTGGTCGAACATACATATGTTACCAATGCGTGTGCACATAGTAGGCGTGTGTGTGTATATTTATATATTTTATATTATTTTTTTTATATATCGAGGATAATGGAATACGCACTTATGTGCTTTTTTATATCCAGTCCCCGTGTGTATGCGGTTTTGTAAATTCTGTCATCTGTTCCCACCGGCACACAGTGGCCTACTTTTACGAAAAGCGGAACAGGATTTAACGTGTGCGCAAGATGTTCTGCGTGCTTTCGCACACGGGGCCTCGGTTTATAGTCTCATCCGAAGGACTCTTGGGGGGAGTGGAGTCTGCACTGATGTTAACTCCAAAGGAAAATATCCCCTTGAACTGGAATCGAACCCGGGTCGTGAGATTGCGAGCGCAATGTTCTAACCACTAGGCTATCCCGTCTAGCTATCATTGTGTGTTGTGTGTGTGGTGTGTGTGTGTGTGTGTGTGTGTGTGTGTGTGTGTGTGTGTGTGTGTGTGTGTGTGTGTGTGTGTGATATTTTCAAACGCCATATTGCATGCCTCTGTCTGTATGTCTATCTATCGATCTATCTATCTCTATCTGTGTGTGTGTGCGTGCATGTGGTGTGTGTGTGTGTGTGTGTGTGTTGTGTGTGTGTGTGTGTGGTGTGTGTGTCGATTTTTCGCCTGTTCACTCAAACTAATATCAGACGATGGGAAGGGTAAGGGGGGAGGGGGAGTGAGGGACTTAAGTTGATGGAGGTGTGCAATAAAATGCGTAGCTACTGCTAAATAACGTATACAATGCACAGAAAAGAACTAAACAGTGGTAACAACACTAACAAAATGCTAAATTAAACACTAACACTAACGAAATGCTAAATTAAACTATAATATAATTATAACAAGGACTGTTTAATAAAAAAAAATATTGTAATACCAAACGCCAACTTTACAATTTTGAATATCTTTTCCAAGGATTTCTCAGAAAAGGGGGTAATAACGGTTTTAGACTCTTACAACAAAAACAAACTTATACGGATGCTAGTAAAACGAACAGCACACATTTTATAGTTTTTGCTATAATGCGGTGATAAACGCATTCAGTTTTATCGGGGGAAAAATAAAGCAATAGCCTTTCTTCCTGTGACAAAACTTGTTTAGGTCTCAGAGAGATCAATATCAGTGTGTGTGTGTGTGTGTGTGTGTGTGTGTGTGTGTGTGTGTGTGTGTGTGTGTGTGTGTGTGTGTGTGTGTGGTGTGTGTGTGTGAGAGAGAGAGAGAGAGAGAGAGAGAGAGAGAGAGAGAGAGAGAGAGAGAGAGAGAGAGAGAGAGAGAGAGAGTCAGTCTTATTTTCAAGGGTCAGACATAAGTATTACCATACTTTTTCTATTGCTCTGAATAGGAATTACACGAAATAGTGTCAGAACAACCTACATCATATCTGTATATAAAAACGTGCCAATCAGGTTTTAAAACACACACAGACACACACACACCAAAACATCTTACTCTAATGTTAACAAACCCGCCAAAAAAAATCACATAAACACGATATACAAATCTGTTCAAAAACGAAGTAGAATTACAAATAAGATTTAGTTCGATTTTCTAGTTTGCACTCATTTGTAACACCAGAGAGGTCGGTAAAAACATCGACAAGAAGGAAGTGCCAAAGGGGACCAAAACCATTTTGCAGCAAAAAAACGGCAGAAAACACCCGTCGAAAACACAATGTGGGGGGTTTTTTTGTTTTGTTTTGTTTTTTTTTGTTTTTTTAAGGGGAAACCCTCCCTTTCCACTCTTTTTTCCCCTCCATTTTTCTTGAGAAACTCTATCCCTTTTG
>CM054167.1:20465911-20480911 GCA_028751875.1 Rapana venosa | reverse complement strand
TATTTTTCTCTAGTTAAAAACCACCTTTTAATTTTTGGGGGCTGGTAGTTTGGAAGTAGGCATCACTGGGGAATGGGTTTACTAAAAATTTTTTTTTTTGGGTCCAAACCGAGTCAAAGTAAGAGATTATCTAAAGAGTTTGTACAAACTAAAAATTTTCAAAACCCTTTTAGAAACTCTTTTCATTACACTTTTCCCACTTGTTTGATATCCAAAACTGTTGTGTTCAAACATTTGTGAAAAACGGTCTAAATCATTGTTTGTTAAGAAAACTTTTTGGGTTGTTGTCGGGAAAGATGCAAAATAAATCGCCCATGAAACCCAAAAAATATTGCGAGTCTGGCAATGCAAAAATGAAAGCGTTGTGTTCAAGAGGTGTGTGTCAACATCTTTTTCCCCGAAATATTTCAGCCTCATCGCACCACAACCACACACACACAACAACACACAACACACACACAAACCACACCACACACACACAAAAACACCACTGTCTAATTCCTGCCTCAGTAAACTCAGATTTCGATCTTTTTCGTCTCCCACACTTCTTCAATCAACATCTACGACCACCCAACCCTTTTTAAAAAAAACCCAAAAAAACTATGACAAGTTAATATCCAAAGATACGTTAAATGAACTGATTTTGCCTTTACTTCTTTCAAATTTAAAAAAACAAAACAAAACAAATATATATACAATACCCAACCACTGTCAAGTCTTTTTTCAGCGTCAAATTATTTTTTTTCCGGTCACTTTTTTTTTAAAAGAAAATTAAGTTTTTTTAAAAAAAAATTTTTGTTTAAGCAATTTCCAAATTCTTTTTTCCCAACAAAAAATTGATTTTGCACTTGAAAGTTGGCGACAGTGCCCGCACTGGGACGGGTCCTCCAACACAGCCACACGCCACACCGTGCCACAGCGGGAAAAATCTATCCACTGGGGGGGGAGGGGGGGCGGGGGGGGGGGGGGGGGGGGTGGCGATGCACTAGGGGCTGGGCCTGTTCCATAATTTTTTTAAACGAAAACCCAAAGGGAAAAAAATTTTGTCGTTTATAAATTCCCCTCGTTAAAATTTACTTGTCGTACGTACCTCTTGGGGGAAATTTTGCGATCATTTTCAAGATAAAGTTTCTTTGCAGTGGGCCCAAAAAAAAAAGAAAAAAATCAAGAAAGGAGAAATATCCTGAGGTTTTCTAAGACTAAAAGTGGGCAGAGCATTTTGGTAAATGGAAAAAAAAATAGCGTTTAAGTTTGGACAGATAGATCGTTAATGAAAACCCTTTCGAACACAGTTAAGGGAACCCACTCCACCTTACCTCTAGTGGTACGACTGAATCATTAATTCCTTTTGAGTCAAGAACCCCTTAAAGGGTGTGGTTGTGTGTGTGTGGTGTGTGTGTTGTGTGTGTTGTGGTGGTGTGTGTGTAAAAATGTTGATGAACTGACTGCAACACTTTTTATGGGGGCGGAAACGGTCACTATGCAAAATTCACCCTTAGTAAACCTCGAGCTCTACCGGGGAAAAACAAAAACACAAAGGGAAATCATATAGGTTCAAAGAAACATACATTCATTTTCAACAGTAGGCCAGGTTTTCCAAAAACTGTCCATCTTCACATTTAGGTAATACTTTTTTTTTGTCTTTTTTGGGGAAAATGATAAAAAAGATTTAAACGTGCATTTTTTAAAATTAATACGACCTAAAAAAACTTTTTCCCCCTTTAAAACAAAACCCAAACTAGAAAAACAAAGTTTTAAAAAAAAAAAACAACCAACCTATCTTACATATAAGTTTTTTTCAGGCACTAAACTGTGAAAGCCTCTAAAATTTTTTAAAAAATTTTCCCTGGCGTAAAAACGTAAAACAAAAAAACTGGAACGGGTTAAGTACTTTCGACAGGCAAAAAAAACTGAAACTGAAAAAGAAATCAAGAAAGAACAAAGCGCCGTACACATTCTTTTTTTCATGGAACACACTCTGAAGCAAGTGAGGAACTCCGTCACAGAAGCACACACACACAACGTCACACAAAACAAAGAAGCCAGCAGTGGCACTGAAAGAGCGTGGATTTGGGGGCAAGACTAGACTGCACACACGTTGGGCAATGTGATGATGAAATCTGGGGTACTCAAAAGGGACCTGCTAGCTCCCCCTCTACGACGCTGGGAGGGACGGGGGTGCTTTTTGAATAACAGCCCCCGCGACTGTCCCCCCTCCCCCTTCAACTGGCCGCTTTCCGATAACACTGTACCCCACTCCCCCATTTTTTTTTTTTTTTTGGGGGGGGGGGGGGGGCACTGTTCCCCCAAACAAAAACACAACCGGCGCCTGGGCGCACGTTCGGTATTGATTTTCTGGGCAAAACGCACTCTCTTTTTGTTCTCCGCGCCGTGTTTCGTCTAGATTTTTGCTAGTTAGATCTTAAGACACAAAAGAGCATCCCCACAAACAAAATATCATTTTCCCTTTTATTTAATTTCAAACTAGGGGGGGGAAAAAAAACTTTATGGGTGAAGATAAAATCTACAATCTTTATAAAAAAATTTTTTGGGGGCCCCAAATTAAAAATTTAGTGTTTTAGCCTTAGATCGCCGGCCGCACAAAAAAATGCCAACTCTAAGAGCACATTTTTTTGTTTTGTTTAGTTTTTTTTTTAAACCTGGCCCCCGCTTTTTTTTAAAAAAATCAATTTCCAATTAAAACGACAAAAAAAACACGAACACATCAAAAAAAAAATATAAACCTGTGATAATCCTCCTTTAAAATAATTTTTTAATCATGATGGAAAAAAAAACTTACAAAAAACAAAACAAGTCTGTGCCTCTTCCTCGACAGTGGTAATCCAAATTTTTTGTCAGGGTGGCCCGGGGCGAGCACGAAGTCAGAGTCTGGGGCCCCGAGAAGGGGTTTGAAGGAAGCTCCTGCCCAAAAACAAGACTTGCCCGGACGGGCCCCTCACCCTAATTTTTGCCCGGGGGTGAAGACGAGCCAGCAATCAGCCAAGACTCATCAGCGTTGCGTCCCCTTGCTTCCACCAGGGATTGTGTCCCTTGTCGGTGCAGCTTTGTCAGCGCAGCCCCTTGGCGGGTTTTCGCGGTGGTGGTGTGTGTGGGGGTGTGATGATATATGGGATGGTGTGGGGTGGTGTGTGTGTGTGTGTGTTTGTGGGTGTGTGTGTGTAGATCACGTGCGAACATAACCCAAAAACTAAATGCGTCACTGTTAAATACAAAACCCCCTTTTCCCGCTTTTTTTTTTTTTAATTTAATTTTTAATGGTTTTTTTTAAAATCCCCTTCCTGCACTCAAAAAACTTTTCTACCCCCCCCCCCCCCCCCCCCTACTTTAGCCCCTAAAATATAGCGGTTTTTTTTTTTAACGCCTAATTTATTCCAAATAACTACATCCTGCTTTTGGGGTTTTTGACGAAAATTTTTACACCAATTTTTTTTTTTGTTTTCTTTTCTTCTCCTCTTCCTTCCTTCTTCTTTAAAGTTTGTACATCTAGAAGAAAAATCAACATTCCCCTTATTCTTTGTTCTTTAAACCAAAAGAAAACAATTTTACCATAGAATTTCTGTAAATAAAATGTCGGTTTCCCTCGAACAAAGATCGTGGATGTTTGCATTTCAACCCTTAAAATATTTATTCAGCAAAAATAAGTGAACATTTTCACTTTGCAAACTGCTTCTTCAAGGCTTCATACACCAGCCTCATACTGAAGAGTCGTTTGGATTTGTAATCGAACTTTTTCCCCCCATAATACAATGGAAGAGATGCGCATTAAAATTAGTGCAGTTTCTGAGATATGTCTAACGTGGCTTTCTTTAATCTGTTTACACGGTTCTGGCAAGTTACCACAAAAATTAACATTGTAGAAAAATTATTTATCTGAATACATTATTAACAGTCATAGCAATTCAATGAAAAATCCATCCTTCTCCTCCTGCGGGTACCCAACTTTTCTAAATAAACACTGTTAGTATTGTTTATCATTATATTTGGGTATTTAGATGAAGTTTTGACGCTGCTAGTACAGACTGCTCAAGTGTTTTTTACAATCCGAAAACACTTTCGGTAAATAAGACTACATAATTCCTCTAGAAACAAAATAAAGAAGTGGAACTGTTTGGGTGTAAACGTAGAACCTTATTATCCTCCTCTAATCTCATCTGGTGTCGACTCATGACAGAAAACTTCATCGTCGAGGAGTTATTTTGTGGGTTTCTTTAATTAACTCCCCTAAAGCAGGGATCCTTATGAATTTTAGTGATTACAAAGAAGGCAACAGTGCTTTTGCCAAGGGAGGCAAATCAAGCATGGGGGCGACAAGCCGTTATGAAATGTAGTAGTTTTAAAGAAGGCAACTGTGTTTTTTCTTATCAGGGGAGGGAATGCAAATAGTCGCTTTTAGTGCGAAGTGTACCGATGGGTACCCCCCACAAAATTGGGAATAGGGTTTTTGTGTGTGTGTGGTATATTCCGTGATATGTTTCTAACTTATTGAAAATTACAGTTGTCATTGGCGCCGTGGATACTTTGTTGTTGCTTACATTCCGATGGGGATGAAGGGAGAGTAAGAGATGGCCGTGTAGGGTGCGTCTTGCACACCTTGCAGTTTTGTGACTCAAATAAACAGCAGGTTATATAAATAATACTACAAATGGTAGGTTTTCTTCAGACTGTGAGTGCTTTAGTTTTATTCTCCCAGATAATGTGAAATGTTTTTTAAAGAGAAGATATAAGAGAATGTACAACCACGATGATTTGTTTATTTACCTGTACCTTAAAAGATTATTGTTTCGATATTTTTGAAAGCATATGTTTGTTATTAGTAGGCGCATTTTACTGGTATAAAAGTGCAAAATTATACTTATGCCAATTGCTCTTCCTGGATTGTCATCTCTCATGTAGTGAAGGGAAAGCGATAGTAAAGGATAGTGAAATAAAAGCACGAGAGAAGATGGCTTCAGCAGCACCCAAATTTCAACAGTAAGGATGACTACTACTACCTCCTGCCCAGAGAAGACCAAGTGACCATTGTCATACTAAGGGACTGGACACTGCAGACTCAGACATCACATGTTGGTGGTTCTGCGATGTACCCCTGCTGTACTTCTCCCATGATGGTGGAAAACTTCCTCCAGACCTGTCCGTCCAACACACCAACACATGAGGGCCGATATCTGGCCTACTGACCTGCTGATGAGAGACGTACACACTCTTCGGACCCCTGGAGGGCCTTCAGCGCACCATGGCATTTGTCAGGACCTCTAGTTGCTTGTCTGAGTATTCAATGAAGAAGCAGAAAACGAATAATAAAGACAACTCAACCAAGAAAGAGTGGGTTGAACAGGAATGTAACGATGTTGAAGGCAGTTGAGTTAAAGATTCTTAAAGTTCTGATGTAGAAGGCCCAGGGCTCGAACCTCAACAGCCTCATTGAAATCATGGCCAGTGATGGATTTTTTTGTTTACCATCTTTCCAGCTAACATCCGTTGCAGCCCTGCCGGTGCTTTGCTTCTCTTTGTGTATACAGCTTGCAAAAAGGCATACTGAAGATTCCACAAGTTCATGACGGTGTTAGTGCAGCCAGCACAAGCATAAATACACCTAGCATGCACACGAAACTCCGGTGGCGCGTTGGTTTAGGAAGGTGGCGAAGCACATGCCGAGTCCGTTGTATAATCAGTGTGAAGGCAACTTCTGTGTGGGACAGTTGTGTTGTCCTTTTAGTAGGGTTCCCTTCCCCCCCCCCCCCCCCCCCCCCCCCCCCCCCCCCCCTGTCCGAACATGTGTACTTTCTTCTGATGAGTTATGCTTTAAAAAAATCGTTTAAAAAGAAAAGAAAAAAGGATGAAGTCTCTGTCTGTCTGTCTCTCTCTATGTCTGTCTGTCTGTCTGTCTGTCTGTCTGTCTGTCTGTCTGTCTGTCTCTCTCTCTCTCTCTCTCTCATCTCTCCTCTCTCTCTCTCTCCTCTCTCTCTCTCTCTCTCTCTCTCTCTCTCTCTTTTCTCTCTTGTTTCTGTCTTTCTGTCTGACTGTCTTCCTGTCTGTCTGTCACACACACACACACACACACACACACACACCACACACACACACACACACACACACACACACACACACACACACACACACACACACACACACACACACACTTGTACTTACACTTACACACACTCCTTCCACTCCTTCTTCTCCCTTCTTTTACTTCCATAACACTTTCTATTTCCCTCGTCTAATATCACTTAGAGTGAACAGACGTTAAATCGAAGACAACAACAACAACAACAAAAACAACAACAACAACACACACACACACACACACACACACACACACACACACACACACACACACACCCACAAAACACACGATGCAAGGGAGCTAACACGCAGCGCTGTATCCCAGCTTCAGGCGCCATCAAGGAGTACCTTCCCTTGACAGGGACAGGGCAGTGATGGACAGGAAGGTGATGGCACCGCTCTCTGAAGACACTGGTTCCAAGAATAGCTGAGTCATGAAACAAAACTCCCTATCACCACCACAGCATCCCATCTCAGGGAACCAGTCTGAGAGGACATAACAGTAACAGTAGGTGTGGCTTATATCAGAGACAGGGGGACGGAATAGCCTGGTGGTTAGAGTGATGTATTCGTGATCTGTTGACCTGGGTTCGATTCTCGTGCGAGAGAATTTTTTCCTCTGGAGTTAACATCAGTGCAGACTCCACACTCCTCCTTCGGATGAGACTATAAACCGAGGTCCCATGTGCGGACGCACGCAGAACAGCTTGCGCACACGTTAAAACCCGTTCCGCTTTTCGGAAGAGTAGGCCATTGTGTGCCGGTGGGAACGGATGCCAAAATTTACAAAAATAGCATACACACGGGGACTGGATGAAAAAAACACATGAGTGCTTATTCCATTATCCTTGAAATAAAATAAAATAATAAAATCTTTTTTTTAAAAGACCAGAACACCAGGCTGATCTTTGTACTACTTGTCAGTTAGATTTATTTATAGGGGCCTGCTATTTTTTAATCAACGCATATTTCTCTGCGTGAAGATCGGGCTGCTCTCCCCAGGGAGAGCGCGTCGCCACAAGAACAGCGCCACCCATTTTTTTGTTCTTTTCCTGTCTGCTATTGTATTTGTTTCCCTATGAGAGTGGCTTTTTTTCTGCAGAATTTTGCCAGGGACAACTCTCTTGTTGCCGTGGGTACTTTAACGTGCGCTAAATAATTATGAGTAACACACGGGACCTCGGTTTATCGTCTCATCCGAAAGACTAGCACCCAGACCAACACCCATGGTCTAGTGGAATGGGGGGAAAAGTTTCGGGCCCAAACGGGGATCGAATCACCCACACACTTCCGACCCGGACTTTCCGCTTTCTAGGCAGGCGCGTTATCTCTAGACCACCGATCCACATCAGCTAATCCTTCGCTCTCTCAGTTCCAATTTTCTTTTCTTAATATTATTTTTAAAAAAAATTTTTAATTTATTCTTTTATATCGAGGATAATGGAATAAGCACTTATGTGCTTTTTTTTAAACATCCAGTCCCCGTGTGTATGCAGTTTTGTAAATTTTGTCATCCGTTCCCACCGGCACACAATAGCCTACTCTTACGAAAAGCGGAACAGGATTTAACGTGTGCGCAAGATGTTCGGTGTGCGTTCGCACATGGGGCCTCGGTTTATAGTCTTATCCGACAGCTATACATGTAATGTAAGAGGTTGTAATAGAGTCACAGCAATGGCTTTGGCTTTAGTGTGTGGTGACTGTGGCGTGAACCGGGGTTTCAATCCTAAGCTGCCGTCATGACCGCAAGCGCAGCGCTCTAACCTGCAGCCCCGCCCCTGCCACTGAGTTGTGTATTTGCAAATGGAGGTTTAAGAAAAAACAACTATCCAGATGTACCAGCCTGTTCAAGAGACTGAACGGCAGGAATAAAAGTTAGTGTATCATTCCGTGTGGCTCTTAAACATGTATTCTAGGTGTTCCTGCCATAAAAAAACAACCTTGGTTATCACAGTCACGTTGTCTTAAGAGTTGATAAGGGTTCTGTTTCTACTTGTTGTCACATACAAGAGCGTAAGAATAGTGTTAATGAATGATTTCTTTTACATCTAAGGATACAATAACTAACCGTGTTGCTTTCTTTCTAACATGGGCACGCTTTGTTGTTGGTTTTGGTTTTTTTACCTAGCTGAAATCTATGGGGTAATGATGGTTAAGTCTGAAAGAAAAATTATACGAGCTGCGCAACAAAAGTAAGTAACATCCCACTCCAGAAAAAAAATATATAGAGAGAGAGACAGACACACAGGAGACAGAGCGAGTCATTGAGAGACAGAAGAAGACAGAAAGAAACAGACAGACAGCAATTCATAAAGAGACAGAAGAAGACAGAAAGAAACAGACAGACAAACAAGAAACAACAATTCGTAGAAAGACAGAAGAAGACAGAAAGAAAGAGACAGACAGACAGACAGACAGACAGAGAAAGAGCAAGTCATAGAGAGACAGAAAAAAGACAGAAAAAAGATACAGAAAGACAGACAAGAAACAGAACAATTTATAGAGAAACATTTTTTTAAAAAGACAGAAAGAAAGAGACAGACAGGCATACAGAGCAAGTCCTGAAGAGACAGAAAAAAGACAGTAAAAAGATACAGACACACAGACAAGAAACAGAACAATTCATAGAGAGACAGAAAAAGACAGAAAGAAAGAGACAGGCAGACAGACAGATCGGGAGGAGTGTCCAGGGTCACTCTCTCTCACTCTCACGGTTTTCACGTGCATGTTTTATCAGTCACACATTTTTCTTAGCAAAGTGCGCCAAGTTGGGAACAGAACGACTGTGTCCTTCCTCTGAAGAGACGAAAAAAACCAGCTCTGTGGGTTTGTGTTTGTGTGTAGTGGTAGTACTGGAGTCAGCTGAAAGAAACAGACGTCTCCAAAGACACACACAGGTAGGAGATTCCTTGTTGTGTCTTCGTTTTGCTTCACATCTGAACAGGTTTACTTCCAGTTGATACCAACAAATAATTTCATAACTTTCCTGATTTTGATAATGCAAGAAGTCTTTTTTCTTTCGTTCAAGTTTGGTGGGTGTGTTGGGTTTTTTTTTAATACAAAAGTTACAAAGAAAAAATAAGGTAGCAGGGTGGTTTAAACGTTTACAAGTAAACCGTGAGGCTCTGGGTTCGATTCCCAGCCTTAACCCTTTTCGTTCCCAGTCTAACAGGAAAAATCGAACTGAATGTCAAGTCTTTTGGAGGAGACTCTAAAACTAGTGGGACCTGTGTTCTTACAGACTTGTGCACGTCAAAAAGAACCCACGACAATACAGTTGAAAATCGGAAAGAGCAGGAGAGGTACTTCCAGATTGTGCTGGCAAAATTGGTAGGTTCGAACTGCATCTCTGAAGTCGGAATGCAGCTATCCTAATGGTGTGGAGGTGGAGGGGGGGAGGGGTGGTCCCTGGCACAAAAATCTCACCATTGGTGAACTTCAGAGCTCTAGCCGAGGAAAGAAAAAAATACACAAGGTACTCTCGCTGAAATTAATTATAAAACCCGTTTATATCGCTTAACATGTAAACTATTTCAGTAGGAGTTAGAGATTATTCCTCCTAAAATGACTAACAATGTATTGGGATAATCTGCCTACAAACATTGTCACTGCAGAAAGAATTGATTGATTAAGAAATAAAAAGGTACTGGATTAACACTGTCGAAACTGTCATTTTCAGATAAGCGCTGCACACCACAAGCAATGGTAATTCCTTTTTGACATCAGGAGACAAGGCTGTGGACAGGATAGGTCAGTGATCAGAGCACTGGCTTTCCCCAAGCTAAAGGTTAAACAGTATAGAGCATGGTTACCAAGTGGATGAGTGACCATTTGTGCACCTTGGCTTCAGTACAGTACCCCCAGTTCGCCCATTTGTAAATGGGTACCTGCCCTCTTTAGGGATAGGGAAGGTAAAAGCATTGAGAGAGAGAGAGAGAGAGAGAGAGAGAGAGAGAGAGAGAGAGAGAGAGGAGAGAGAGAGAGAGAGAGAGAGAGAGGAGATGGGCGCCGCCATCAATATGCTGGCTCCTGGAGAAGTTGAGGTCTCTGACATCTCGCTCCCCAACGACCGCATAGGTTATGGGAACACCTTGACCTTTAACATGCCGTGGAGCTCCTAAGCCGTAATGTGGTGTGTTTTGTGTTCTCAGTAATACCAGTAAGCAAGATTTCCATTTATGCCCCCCCCCCCCCCCTCTTTCCCTTAAGGAAAACTCTTTCCTGTTGAAGGTGTAAACTAGCATGCCAAAACTATTATGAGAAACGACAGAGCCCATCAACTCAATGTCTCTATCACTGCTTTTGTCGGTAGGAGCTCCACGCGATGCCACCAGAGTTCATCTTTCTCTGTCTCTGCTGAGTTCTACGATCTCCTGTAGCCCTCCGAAACCCCTGTGGGGATGCTGGGGGGCCCTTTTAGTATAATAGCATCCACACCTTCTGGAAATTCTGCGCTAAAAATTCCCTCTTCTCTATCAATCTTTTTGTTTTTGTCTTACTTTTAAAAAAAATCATATCTCTTATTTACTTTTTCCTAATCCATTCTCTGCCATTTTTTCGAGCATAATTATTTTCTTTTTCTCATTATGGCATTTTGCCTGTATTGTGTTGATCTGGCAACCATGTAGGGATATCTTTGGGCTGGGCACAGATGTCCATTCTGCGGTGTTATTTATCTGTATGGTATTGTCTGTCTATCTATCTATCTATCTATCTATCTATCTATCTATCTATCTATCTATCTATCTATCTATCTATCTATCTATCTATCTATCTATCTATCTATCTATTTATTCGTAATCTGAAGTATTTCTTTTTTCACTTTGTTTCATAACCATGGGATGGACAACTAAGCAGAATGGCTGGCGTCCTCAGCACAGCCTGGTTTTCTTTGCCTTAAGGAATGAAATTATTTAGGTGTTGGGTTTTTGTTTGTTTGTTTGTAGTTTTTTTTTTTTTTCAAATTGACGGTTTTGAATATCTGAAGGGATTAGGAGGTTCTGCTTTTCAACTTGGAAGTGAATGTTACTGGAACAGATTGAAACTGAATGAGGTGACAGCTTTCATAACTATTTTAGAGCTTCGATGTCCACCAAAGATGATATTTTACGTATGCGACCTTTTTTTTCTTTCCCACCATGAAGGTAGTCGCATTCCGACTTCGGGGGAAAGGCAAGGCTATAAACATAATTATGAAATCGAAATTTTCTCTGATTTTTTTTTCTTTTTCAGACCCAAAAAAAAGGAGAAAAAAAATCTGGTTGGAACAATGGCGACGGCAGCAAGTGAAGAGGAGCAGGACATCCAAAGGCAGCTGTTCACCGCCTGCCAGAAGGGGACGTGGCCAGACGTCTTGGCCCTGCTGGCCAGGGGGGCCTCCCTCTCTGGGTGTGACTCGGGCAACAGGACCGCTCTGCACCACGCCTGCCTGGGCAACAACCGGGAGGCGGCCGAGAGGATGCGCTCGGAGAGAAAGGAGGTCTTCCTGGCCAGTCTGGAGAAGATGTCCGACAAGGGGGAGACGCCTCTTCTCCTGGCCTGCAGACTGGGCCACCGAGAGCTGGTGGAGCTCTTCTTCAGAGAGAAGCCTCCAGAGTTCAGGATGGTCAACTCTGACCGGCACACGCCTCTGCACGTGGCCAGTTTAGCCGGCCATGTCGGCGTGGTCAGGCTTCTCCTTCGGCTTCGAGGCCGGGACGTCAACCTCCGGGACCACTGCAACGACGTTCCGCTCCACAAAGCCATCGGCGGAAATCACCCTGACGTTGTCAGAGCCCTTCTGGACCAAGGTGCCGAGGTGAACTGCAAGAACAGTCAGGGGTACAACGCTCTCCACGAAGCTGTTGTTTGGGGGCGCTGGGAAATCATGGAACTCGTTCTTCGGGTGCCTGGGCTGGCTATCAATGCCCGGGACAACTGCGGCTTCACGCCTCTGCATCACGCGTGCGCTATGGACTGCCTGGCCTGCGTGAAGCGACTGCTGGACTGCGGGGCCGACCCCGCCACCGTGGACAAGCGCCATTTCACGCCGCTTCATTCTGCCAGCAATTACGGCTGCGTCCGCGTGGTGGAGTCGCTTCTGGCGACAGCTGTGGATGTCAACGCTCTCAACAACTTCAAGGACACGGCGCTGAGCTTGGCCTGTCGCCAGGGACAGGTTGAGGTGGTCAGGATCCTCCTCGACCACGGGGCGCACCTCCGCCCACTAAACGCCGTGGATCCCCTAGTGATGGCCGAGAGACAAGGGCGCAGTGACATCGTCCAGATGTTGACGGACCACTTAGACACTGCGCATCAGGCCGAGCTGGAACATCAGTGAAGACTTCCATACTGTGTAGGCATGGGGTCCAGATGAACAGCTTCTGCAAACTGCTCCGATTAGTCATGAAAGGGTCCTGCAGGATATGTTAATGACAATTTGAATTTTAAAATGGGAATGGGAAGGGGGGTGGGGGTGGGGGTGGAGGAGGAGAGTTGTGGGGTAGCCTCGTGGTTACAACGTTGTGTTTGGGATCTGACGGCTGTTCGAGTCACTATGGAGGCTCCGGTGCAACGTTCTAACCACTAGGCTATCCCGCCCCCCTGTCCTACCTGACAGGACAGTAGTGTGTGAGCTGAGGAGAACTGAGCGTAATTTTAAAGTGTTTTTATGTGGTTAACTTTAGTGTGCCTTGTAAATTGTTTACAGAGCTTTTACACGGAACGTTTTATGTGCATTTTTTAAAGGCCAAAGAAAACCTTCACCCCCCCCCCCCCCCCCGTCCCCCTCCCCCCCCCCCCCCCCAAAAAAAAAAGCTGTATTACATGCGAATTTTTTTTTTTTTACAAAGATTTGATACGTGTTATGAATTTACATGCTTTGGGCCACAGCTAAAATCCATCTTTTAAAATTTATTTTTTAAACCAATAATTGTATTTTAAAGGTCCTGGGAAAATGTGGACTATATCACTTAATTAAGAAAGAGGTCTCTGATGTGAGTCCAATCCTGTTTTAGTGCGTAACTAAGAAAATGTAAGATATGCAGACGCCATTTAACAAAAAAACAAAACACCCGCTTTATTTACTGGAGGAATTGTATATAATTATGGCAAAGTGTGCTTACCCTGGGACCAATGGCGTGTTACTTTTCAGGGGAGAGAGAGGTTCCACAACGTTACTTAACTAAAATAAACAATTTAAAAAATATGATGCGGTGCTCAGACAGAGATGTTCCCAGAAATGTTCACAATATGTCTCAAAATGTTGGTCCTTGCTATTTATGAGAAGAAAAGTCTTAGTGTTCGGGTCTGATTTAGAAACCAAGGAATGCATCCTCATATCATGAATCAACTTGTTCTGCTGATTCATATCTGGAGTATAGTTTGCTCCTTTATCTTTTCCCCCCACATATTTTTAAAGGGGACAATTTTATCGTCAGTTCTTTTATTTTTATCAGGTCTATTTTTATCACAGAAAATGTGGAATTAAAAAAAATTATATCTATTTTTAGCACAGAAAGAGTGGTGGTGAATTTTTTTTTCGTCCAAAATGTTTTATACTTTTTAAAAAATTTGATCTAAAGAAAAAAAGAGTCATGCCTGTGTGACTGGTTGTGCTATTAATACCGTCTTTGAGTAGATGTTTGACAATGTGGCGTGTGACTTCTTTTTCATTAAAAAACAAACAAAACAAAGAAGTACACTTTCGTAAAGTAAGATGTAACCTCTGTGACCAAAGACAGCTTTAGCACCACTGAAAAATATTGATTGACTGATTAATTGATTGATTGATTAATTCGTTCATTTATTCATTTACATTTCGAGGATAATGGGACATGTGGTTAGTAAAAGCATTCCCATCCCTCCAGGCTTTTTTTTAATTCTATATAAATTTTTCTCTCGGATTTTTATAAATATGCTATAGATGTAATTCTGTGAGGATTTGTGCGTATCTGTTTGGTTGGTCTTAGACAAACTTGATCACTGATACAATTCAAATAGATTTTTTTTAATGACTGTAAAAATAATATGTAGTAACGTTGTCGGATGGGAGAGAGATAGATAGACAGACAGACAGACAGACAGACAGATAGACAGACAGATAGACAGACAGACAGACAGATAGACAGACAGACAGATAGATAGACAGACAGATAGATAGATAGATAGATATAGATAGAAAGACAGACAGATAGATAGATAGACAGATAGATAGACAGATAGATAGATAGATAGATAGACAGACAGACAGACAGATAGATAGATAGATAGATAGATAGATAGATAGATAGATAGATATAGATAGATAGATAGATAGCTAGCTAGCTAGATAGATAGCAAGACAAACAAAACCTAAAAAACAAAACCAGCTTGGATATATATATAATGCGAACAAGTTTAGTCCACTCCTTTACCCCCTCCATCCTCCCCCCCCCCCACCCCCCTATCTTTAGGATGATTTTGGTTACTGCAGTAAACACACCCCCCCCCCCCCCCCCCCCCCCCCCCCCTTGTTCAGGCTGTGGAGCGAACCATACACGCAATTGTATTTTTAGAGGACTCTTGGCTACCTTTAGAGTGGACAGGACTTGTGTCCATGTCTTTGAACACGCCTCGCTGTCCCGAAAAACCGAAATGAGTGTTATTAGTATCAGTATGTGTAAATAAACATCGGTGATGCATGGTTTAAAGACTGCCAGTGTCTTTTATGGAGTGTTTGGGCACGAACATGTACACACGTGCGAGGTAAAGCAGCTTTCACATGCACGCGCACGCACGTACGCTTATACACTCGCACGCACGCACGCACGCACGCATACGCACTCGCACACATACACACACACGCACACACACACACGCACGCACGCACGCACACACACTCACACGCACACACGCACACACTTGCACACACTTACAACACACACACTTACACAC
>CM054167.1:20430911-20460911 GCA_028751875.1 Rapana venosa | reverse complement strand
CGGCACGGGACGTGGAAGTCGGTCTCGGACGCCCTTGGCAAAGGGGCCTCACTGGCCTGGACCGATGAAGACAACAACACCTCTCTCCACTACGCCGCCACAGGAAACAACCTGGAGGTCATCAAGAAAATGTACGAGGAGGACAAGGAGGTGTACCTGTCGTGTCTGCTGAGGAGGGCAGAGCCTGAGGGCAACACGCCTCTCCTGATGGCTTGCGCGCTGGGCCACAGCGACTTGGTGGCTGTGTTCCTCGGGCAGAGCCCCGAGGTGTGCTCGGTGTCCAACAAGAAGGGAGAGAGCCCTCTGCACGTGGCCACCGCCTATAACCGCCCCGCCGTGGTCAGCCTGCTCCTGGAGCAGCGAGCCTGCCACGTGGATGCTGTGGACCACCGCCAAAGCACCCCGCTGGACAGAGCCATCGTTCAGGGTCACGTCAGCATCGCCCTGATGCTCATCGACCACGGGGCAGACCTCTGCTGCAAAAACTACGTCGGGGCCAACGCTCTCTGCCAGTCTATTCATCGGGAACAGTGGCAGATCATGGAACGCATCCTGCAAGAGCCAGACCCGGACATCAACGGAGGCACGCGCGTGAACGTCACTGCTCTCCACCTGGCCACCTGCAAAAAGACGGCCGACGTGGTGGACCTGCTGTTAGACCTGGGAGCCGACCCCAACACTGCCGACACAAGGAACCGCTTCACGCCTCTGCACTCGGCCAGCAGTCACGGCGCCCTGCCCATCATCCGCTCTCTGGTGGAGGCAGGCGCTGACATGGCCGCGGTCACCAACACGGGGGACACAGCCCTAGGTTTGGCCGCCATGAGGGGACACACTGAGGCTGTCCAATTTTTCCTGAAGCGGGGGGCCAAAGTGTACCAAGTGGATGCTCGTGACCCCATCTCCCAGGCCAATCTACACGATCACCCAGAGACCGCCAACGTGATGATGCGCTATATCTTCAAGCGGTACCTGAGGTAGCTGATTAACTGCCTTCAGGGGGAAGTACACGGAGGCAGTCGTGGTCAAGGCAGTCATGGACAGCGTGGGTGAAGTGTGAGGTGGTCAGCAAGGCATGGTACTTCGTGTGCAGGAGATGACCAAGACTGCCTTCACATTGGAAAATGAATCAATGTCTTTCCTTTACGTTGCAAAATCTTTCCTTCACATCAGAAAACTTCTTTCTTCACATCAAAAAATTTTTTCTTACATCAGAGAACTTCTTTCACATCTGAAAACATCATTCACGTCAGAAAACTTCCTTTCCTTCACATTAGAAAATTTCTTTCCTTTACAGCAGAAAATTTTTTCCTTTTCCATTAGAAAACTTCTTTCCTTCACATCGGAAAACTTCTTTCCTTCACATCAGAAAACCTCTTTCCTTCAGATTAGAAAACTTCTTTCTTTCACAGTGGAAAATTGTCTTTCCTTCATATTGGAAAAGTTTTTTCTTGCTTTCACATTAGAAAACTTCTTTCCTTCGCATCGAAAAACTTATTTCCTTCACATCGGAAAACTTCTTTCCTTTACATCGGAAAACCTCTTTTACATCAGAAAACTTCTTTCACATCCGAAAAACTTCTTTCCCATACATAGGAACAGTTCTTTCACATCAGAAAGCGTCCTTCACATCAGAAAAGATCTACCACATCAGAAAGCGTCCTTCACATCAGAAAGCGTCCTTCACATCGGAAAGCGTTCACATCAGAAAGCGTCCTTCACATCGGAAAGCGTCCTTCACATCAGAAAGTGTCCTTCACATCAGAAAGTGTCCTTCACATCAGAAAGCAGAGGGCGTCCTTCGCATCAGAAAGCAGAGCTCTTCACATCAGAAAGCAGAAAGTGTCCTTCACATCAGAAAGTGTCCTTCACATCAGAAAGTGTCCTTCATACCAGAAACGGAAGCGTCCTTCACACAAAAACATCCTCGTCAGAAAACTCTTCCTTCAATCAAAACTTCTTCCTTTACATCGAAAACTCTTTCATCAAAAAACTCTTTCACATCGAAAAACTTCTTTCCCATACATAGGAACAGTTCTTTCACATCAGAAAGCGTCCTTCACATCAGAAAAGATCTACCACATCAGAAAGCGTCCTTCACATCGGAAAGCGTCCTTCAAATCAGAAAGTGTCCTTCACATCAGAAAGCAGAAAGCGTCCTTCAAATCAGAAAGTCTTTCACATCAGAAAGTGTCCTTCACATCAGAAAGCAGAGGGCGTCCTTCGCATCAGAAAGCAGAGCTCTTCACATCAGAAAGCAGAAAGCGTCTTTCACATCAGAAAGTGTCCTTCACATCAGAAGTATTCTTCACATCAGAAAGCAGAGAGCGTCCTTCGCATCAGAAAGCAGAGAGCGTCCTTCACATCAGAAAGCGTACTTCACATCAGAAAACAGAAAGCGTCCTTCACATCAGAAAGCGTACTTCACATCAGAAAACAGAAAGCGTCCTTCGCATCAGAAAAGCGTCCTTCACTTCAGAAAGCGTCCTTCGCATCAGAAAAGCGTCCTTCACTTCAGAAAGCGTCCTTTTTCAGAAAGCGTCCTTCTTCAGAAAGCGTCCTTCTTCAGAAAGCGTCCTTCTTCAGAAAGTGTCCTTCACGTCAGAAAGTGTCCTTCACATCAGAAAAGGCCTTCACATCAGAAAGTGTCCATCACATCAGAAAGTGTCCTTCAGAAAGCGTCCTTCATCAGAAAGCGTCCTTCACATCAGAAAAGGCCTTCACATCAGAAAGTGTCCTTCACATCAGAAAAGGCCTTCACATCAGAAAGTGTCCATCACATCAGAAAGTGTCCTTCAGAAAGCGTCCTTCATCAGAAAGCGTCCTTCACATCAGAAAAGGCCTTCACATCAGAAAGTGTCCTTCACATCAGAAAAGGCCTTCACTTCAGAAAGTGTCCTTCACTTCAGAAAGTGTCCTTCACATCAGAAAGTGTTCTTTACATCAGAAAGCAAAAAGCGTCCTACATATCAGAAAGCGTCCTTCACATGGGAAAACATGTACCTTGAATTACGTTTGACAACTGATGACCATAAAATCTGTGACTTTTAAAGTACTTTTTTCCTATTGTTCTTCTGTTAAAAATTTTCCTTTTTTTTTTAAAACAGAAGGAAAATAGAGTGTACGTGTGTGTGTGTGTGTGTGTGTGTGTGTGTGTGTGTGTGTGTGTGTGTGTGTGTGTGTGTGTGTGTGCGTGTGCGCGTGCGTGTGTGTGTAGAGAACTCTTAAAACTGTTAATGGCAGTCGCCTTTCACTATAAAGTTACTATTTCCAGAATACTGTCAAGTTGTGTATAAAAACAAGACTAACATTGATAACAAACACCATATTAATTTAAGGTCCAACTTAAACTACCATCTTTCCGATAATATATCATACATTCCCTTTTCTGTTTGACAGCTGTGTACTATTGATAAATTTGGGGTTTATGGTCCATGCTTTTCATTGGCAGGGGTTTTGTTTGGTTGTTTTGAGGTTGGGGTTTTTGGGGAGGTTTTTTGGGGGGGTGGGGGTGGGGGTGGTGGTGGTGGTTGGGTCAGTGTTTTAATCAAAATGTTATATGGACATGATGCAGTAGGGGATAAAGACATTGCCCTCTTGGTGTGGTTGCTTTTTAAAAATTTTTTTTTTTAATTTTTAGAATCGGAACTGTTTGTACACCTACAACAACAATAAAGTTTGATATTTTTCATAACCTTGACAAGTTTTGTTTTTTTTTTTAAATTGTTATTCTGACTGTTGATTCAGCATTGATTTTACATGTGTAAAGTGTTTCCAGAAGTTTAAAATTGAATTAAAAAAAATAATCTGGCCAAAATCCCCCCCCCTTCCTGCCCCTACCCTACTCTTTACAAGTTGAATTATCAGTATTTCAGTGTTACATATTGTAACCCATCAAGTCTGGAGGAGATTATCTGCCATATTTATATTATTGCTGGTGGTGTTGTCTGCAAAAAGTTTATTAGAGGTTGAAATACGCAAAAGAAACATGTAAAAAATACAATCTGGCCTAGAACTAAGCTTTGCCATACGCCATACTTGATTGGTATTGGTTAAGAGGGATAGCACAGCTGCCAAGGGTTAGATGCTGCCATGAAGAGTGACAGCAAGCCAGTTTGCATACATGTATACGCTTACTATCACTGTGAAAAAATGTTAGGGGTGGGAAACAATGAATCTGTGCCCCTGGGAGACATGATAAACGATGAAGTTAGTCAACACCCCCTGGATCTTGGCAATTTCGACACTTCTCGTTATCCGACTATAAAGCGAGACCCCGGGTAGGAAGGCACACAGAACATCTTTCACACACATTAAATGCTGTTCCATCTTTTAGAAGAGGAGGCCATTAGGTGCCAGTAGGGACAGATGAACAAAGTGACAAAACTGAATGCACACGGGGCTGCATAGGTGCTTATCCATTCTCGAAATAAAAATAAAATTAAATATACAACGAACGCACACATGTACCCACCATGCCTATCTCTCAGTGCTACTGCTACAGCCTATCCCCAGTGCTACACTACAGCCTATCCCCATTGCTACACTACAGCCTATCCCCAGTGCTACACTACAGCCTATCCCCAGTGCTACACTATAGCCTATCCCCCAGTGCTACACTACAGCCTATCCCCAGTGCTTCACTACAGCCTATCCCCAGTGCTTCACTACAGCCTATCCCCAGTGCTACACTACAGCCTATCCCCAGTGCTACACTACAGCCTATCCCCAGTGCTACACTATAGCCTATCCCCCAGTGCTACACTACAGCCTATCCCCTGTGCTACACTACAGCCTATCCCCCAGTGCTACACTCACTGTGAGGAACGAAGAAGACTAGAAAAGACACACAGATTCAGAAATAATGTTTGAAATAAAAGGAATCATGATGGTTCGACGAGCCCAGGACATACAGATCCAGAATTTTTTTTCCTGATAAGGGCGGGGACTGGTTGTAAAACAGCACACGGGTGCTTATTCATTATCCTCGAAAAAAAAAAGTTAATTTGGAAATAAGACTCCTAATGGCTGGACAAGCCCAGTTTGTGTATCTTGTCACCACCATCACCAACCATTACCACAATCACCACAACTACCACCAGCGCTATCACCACTGCCCTCCACCTCCACCCCCACCCCCACCCTCCACTCCTGCTGAAGCAGTGGGTTAATTAGTGCCAGCATAATTGGTGCAGAGCTGGCGCATCTTCCCCTTGCTGGCTTATCTGTGACCTCAATGCAATGCACCTGGAGTATGCAGCTTCTCTCTCTGTCTGTCTGTCTGTCTGTCTGTCTGTCTGTCTGTCTGTCTGTCTCTCTCTCTCTCTCTCTCTCTCTCTCTCTCTCTCTCTCTCTCTCTCTCTCTCTCTCTCTCTCTCTCTCTCTCTCTCTCGCAAATGATGCTACTCTGTTACTGGATGGAAACAGTGGTAGGATTTTTACAAAAGCAGTTGAACAATTTGTCCACCAGTGCTGCAGTTTCACTTGGTCTGGAAGTGAATTTGAATAAAAGTAATATCTTTGATGGGTGGTCTAGAGGTAACGCGCCTGCCTAGAAAGTGAAAAGTCCGGGTTGGAAGAGTGCGGTGGTTTGATCCCCTGTTTGGGCCTGAAACCCCTCCCCCCCCCCTCCCCACCGTCCCATCCATTAGACCATGAGTGATGGTGTCTTTCGGATGAGACAATAAACCAAGGTCCTGTGCTTTACACATAATTGTTAAGCGCACGTAAAAGAACCAACGGCAATAAGAGAGTTGTTCCTGGCAAAATTATGTAGGACAAAAGCCACTCTGATAGGGAAACAAATACAGTTGCAGACAGGAAAGGAGAAGCGAGGTGATAGGTGGCGCTGCTCTTGTGGCGACGCGCTCTCCCCAAGAGCAAATTCTTAGGAGTGGATAAACGAACATCAAATCTTATATAGAGCAAAACAGATATCATCTTTCAACTCAATCTGTTGTAAGATGTGTTGGGTATTGGTTTAAAATTTTGAATACAGAAGAGTGCAGATTACTATTCAAAGCTTATAGGATGCTTTTTGATTTAGACACTAAGGGAAAGAAAAACTGGGCCACACAAATATGCGCCAACTGCTTACTCAAATATGGCTTTGGATATATATATATATATATATATATATATATATATATATAATATATATATATATATATATATATATAATATAATATATATATATATATATATATAATATAATCATTAACCATTACACCCAGTGGTGTGTAGGGCAGCAACAAAGCGCTTCCACTCCTGTCTATCCTGGGCCAACCTAGTCACTGATCCCCAAGAGTGCTGCACGGCCTTCATTTCAGCTTCCTCTCGGCTTTAGCCATCAGCATTCATACGAGTCTCATTGGACCCGGGAGGTCCTTCGCACGCAAAAGTAGAAATGTTCTCTGTTGCTGTTTCCGTAAGTTCTCTTCTTTTACGGGACAGGGTTGTTAGCCCTGTGCCCAACCCCCAACCAGGAGGAAGGGTTCCACCTTAGTCGCCTCTTACGACATGCCTGGTTGGAGGGCAGGGATCCTATTCTTGCAATGCTCGCTTTGCAAGCATTCCCCGGGAGTCCCACGGGATATATATATATATATATATATATATGTATGTATGTATGTATGTATGTATATAATGTGGTTATGTTAAGGTGTTGGAAAACTAAAGAGTTTATTGCTGTTTTCAGACAAAGACTGGTTGTCATAGGCAATGATGGAACCATAATTAATGATACAATCTAGTGATATCGAACTTATCGACTATTCATTAACTTACATGACGCCAAACTTTATCTAAAGTTTGAGATGGCTATACAATTTAAAAGAATAATAGGTAGATTCAGAATGGGTGTGCCAGATATAAACTTAGATACAGAATGCACAGTGAATCTGATATATGCTCTTTATGTAATAAAGCGACAGAAGATGAAGTACGTTTTGTTTAATTTTGCCCGGCTCTTTAATGACATGTTCAAAATATATCCCAGCGAACTGATACACCAGCCAGTCTAATGCATTTAGACTCCCTTTACTCCTAGGATGTAGTCATCCTGATATCATTATCAATTTGGCTTTACATTAATTTTATGTAAAGCCTTCAGAAAAAGAAGTATTTTGATGCCATAAGGGTTTTGTTCTCACTGTGGATTTGTGTGTATTTGTCTGTCACAGCTGTGCTTTACCACGTGTTCTTATCGTTTATCATAGATTTGATCAGCAACCCCCTTCATGTATATGGGCCAATAGCAGTTTTTTTAAATGAATAAATCCTTGCCGAGTTCAGAGTTGTGTGTGTGTGATGACACCAGAAATATATATATATATAAAAATTATATCATAAAAATTATATATATATACATATATCTATATATCTATATATATACATAGTCCTAGTCATCTCACACACATAATTATTCTTTTAAGTCTTTCTGGGAAAAAGGTAGGAAAATGGACCAGAAAGACAGAAAATAGACAAAAAAGAGGCTCCTGTGTACACACACACAACACACACACACAGAGCCTCCCCCTCCCCCCCCCCCCCCAACCCTTCTCTCTCCCTTTCTCTCCTTCCAGACACAAAGAGTGTACGGCACCTTAGACTTACTTTACTTAGGCGATCCTCTATCTCTCATTATCATGTCTGGCCGGCCAATTCACACGCAGTACATAATGACGCAAAACCACACCCCTCAGACCACTCGTCAAAGGTCCTCAGGCTTTTGCATCAAACAAGCTCAAAGGAAGAACCGACCTTTGGAACTGTCTTCTCCAGTCTGGGGCCTACTGCGCCCCCCCCCCCCCCCCCCCCCCTTCCCTGCGTCTTCCTCTTTCTTCTGCTTCTAGGAGACTTGAAGATTTGGGTGTTTTGTTTGGTGATATGGTAAGAAGGTAAAGGTAAAGGAGTCCCATAACCTATAAGGTCGTAGGGGAGCGAGGCGTCAGAGACCTCACTTCTCTAGGGCCAGCATATTGAGGGCGGCGCCCATCTCCTCTCCCTCGCTGCTTTACCTTCCCTGCCCCTTAAAGAGGGCAGGTACCCATTTACAGCTTTGTATATGGAATTTATATAGCCCTATATCTTGCAGAGACAAATCAAAGCGCTTATATCAACAGTTCTAGGTGATGTTCAGGGTTGGGTTTGTTTTTTTAAAATTTGTTCCTGGGCTACATCCCCGAGATTCACCAATGGTGAGATTTTGGCGTATGCGACCGTTTTTGCTCGCCTTTAAGGCAGCCGTATTTCCACTTCGGGGATAGGTCTAAACACGGCACCAGTGTGCATGCATTTTTGAAACATTTTTATCATCCATTCTACGCTACCAAGCACGGAATGGCCTGCTCTTCCGAAAGGTGGATCAGGTTTTTACGTGTGCGCAAGCTATTCTGCGTGCATTTACGCACGGGATTTCGGTTTATAGTCTCCTCGAAGGACTTTTGAGGGGAGTGGAGTCAGTATTAATGTAAACTCCAGGGGGATTGGGGGGTTGTTCATATGTGCATGAAGAGTTATGCTTGATACTGGTCATGCCTTTTTTTTCCCACTTGCATGGCATATTTTTGCTGAAAAGATAACTTTGTTTTAGACAGAAATTTCACTGAAATTACAGTTTTCAGAATAAATAATGTATCATTTTTCACCATCACGGAATTTAGGATGGGGGTACATTCCTTAGACCACAACTTCAAATTCACATCCGCTTAAGTTTCTCTACACTTTTGAAATGTTCGTTCGAAACGATCAAAGAATACAAAACAGTTGGATTTTCTTTTGTTGCAATTAGTTTAACCTGGTGTAGCACTTTTGATAAATGTTTACTGGAATAAACAACATGGAGTTTTAGACATGATTTGTCCTCAAGAAGAATTTCCAAAATCTCCGCTACCAATGTACATTCTGCTACCGGAAATAGGCGAAACGACGTTCTGTATGGAAAAGTAGACTTTTCTTTGTCAAACGCTCAGACAGCAACTATTGTTGTCTGTCATATGAGCGAAAATACGTTGCGCTGCTGTTAAGTACCTGACAATTCAGACCCAGTGCATCCGACATTGGCATGGGAGAGAACTGCTGTCTTAAAAATGACCTTCTGGTAAATTTTTAAAGAAGGTAGGAGAATGGACCAAAAAGTTAAAAAAATAGACGAGAGGAAGGTGACAGGAAGAAAATGAACAAGGCAGAAACAAAGAGAGGGATAGAAAAGAGGGAATTCTTAGCACAGAATTTTCAGAAAGTGGGGATGCTATTTATACCGAGAGACCCCCCAGACATCCACACAGGAGAGGCAAAGAAGACAAATTTCGGAACAGTAGGCTAAACGAGTCTAAAATTCTTCCTCTTTGCCTTAAAAACAAAACAAAACCAAAAAAAAATCCTCGACAAATTTGCTGCCTGTCTTTGTCTGGTCTACAGGGATCAAAGGGCAGATTCCTGAGGTGTGGTCATCCATAGTCTTGAAGAGGAGGTGTGACAGATGACCTCTTGTCGCACCCTCCTCCTCCCCTCCCCTCTCTCCCTCCCCATGCCTCTGCACGGCCAGGACTGCCCACTGGCCAGCTAAACAGAGCTCCCCCCCTCCTCTCCATAAACCACACCCTGGACCATAATTAAAGTGGTAGGGGGTGTTCAGGTTCCATTGGTCTACCCCCCTGAGTTATGACACCCTGAGAACCTGACCCCCTACTGTCAAGTGAAGCTTCAACAGCTAGCTAGCTCCTCTACAAACAGGCTTAATACGTGAGTGTAGAGACTGTCGCCCCTGTTTCTGAATTAGTGCTGTGGGTCCATTTAACTTTGAACAGGGCCTTTCATTTTTGCCCCCAAAGAAGGGATTGGGAGGAAGTGTGCACAACGTTTGAGAGCTTACATCTATCCCATTGGTTGATTCTGGGTTGTGAAAAGCGTTTTCCTTTCGAAAGGGAAGTAGCTCTGACTGCCCATCTTTACAGCAGACAGTGTTTCCTGCCCCTTGATTATAAAGTCGAAGAAGACCTTGTCTGAAGTAAAGTGTGAGAAGTTTCAGTCCTCTGTGTGGTTCATGGCGGAGCCGACCACGTGGGCCACACCAAGGTGGATTGCCACGTTAACAGGGAAGTGACAGAGTCAGTCTAAACATGCTGGTTAGAACCTTGCCCACCACAGAAGTTTTGTTGGTCAAAGCTCGATTGAAAACTGTGCAATAGTGTACAGAGTAAAGCTGCCAGAAAAAGGTGTGGAATTATTTCATTGGTTAGGGGTTATCAATCAAGGTTGTTTGTGTAGCATGATTTCATGGATACTTGCAATAATCCACAACAACAGAAATGACCCTGGTTTGTTTGGTTTTCTTTAGATTTGCGTGGGCGCAGACACACACACACACACACACACACAACACACACACACACACACACATTCCACTACCTAATAGACTAAAGTATGTTCTTTCGAGCCAGAAGGCCCATAGAGCCGGAGCTTATCCCAGTTTCTGTAGCGTTAAGCGAACTGATGGTTTTTCACCACCCCTGTGACAGGACGCTAGTCTGTCGCCAGATACTTCCCCAGCAGAGCTGGTACCCACTTGTACACCTGGGTGGAGTGAGGAAAATAGGAGTAAAGTGTCTTTCCCAAGGACACAACACCGAGCCGAGCGGGGATCAACCTAATAGACTAACAAACCTTATAAAGGACCCAGGAAAATGACCAAAAACCAAGCAAAACGGGAACAATATCACAATTATGGGAACAAAAAAGACTTGTATATAATAAAGAAGGAGGGTTTGTGCAGTTTCTCACGCTTGAAAGCTTAGGACATGTTTACTGTTTCAAAATACTGCAAAGGGAAGATATCACAGGGACAGGAACAGCATGGTGTTCGGACTGGGGGAGGACGGGTGGGTGGGGTCTTTAGTGTATATACACATACAGAAGATCAAATATGCATGTTAAAGATCCCGTAATTCATGGCAGCGTTACGGAAACACGAACATACCCAGCATATATCCCCGAAGTCGGAATGCGGCTACCTTTATGGTGGGCAAAAATGGTCGCACACGCAAAAATCTTACCATCGGGGAACCTCCGAACTCTAGCTGTGGAACAAACAAAAAAAGAATCAGACCAGAAAAGGTGAGTCATGTCTTGTCTAACCAAACAGGTGGGAACATGACAGAATTGACAAAACCGCATACACACGGGAACTGGATGTAAAATAGGATATAAGTGCTTCTTCCATTATCCTCGATATAAAAGAATAAAATATTTTCAAAAAGTTAAATGAACAGTGGACAAGCTACGACACCAGAAAAAAACAACAACAGAAAAGGAGACATGCTTTTACTTTTGTCAACACAAACACTGTGTTCTCAAACAAACAGTGGAAATGAGGAATTTTTTTTTATATGAATGGCAAAGAATCAAACTCGCAACCTTGTTAAGAATACTGGCCCCCAGCACTCACATGATCAACCAGGCTCACTAAGGGATGGAGTCAGGGCCCCTTATCACAGGCCGACACAATTAACGCCTTAATTCCCTCCCCTTTGGCCCTCACCAGTGAACCTGTAGTGCCTCCTAAATTTCCGCCAACCCAAACCCAACGACACATCATCCACATTTTCTGCGTCCTTCCCATATGGCCTGGCAGCAAGTTATCGGCCCTGGGCCCGCTCTCCTCCACCGGGGACGCGTTTGGTCGTCATGGTGGTGCGCTAAACATCCGGGTAGAAAACTCTCCAGACGACCATCACATTTTCCGTCAATTTGTTCTGGGGCATTATGTCTGGATCTGGGTCTAGTTTGTGTCTGGGAATTTTGGGACAATTCTCTGCAAGTAGTTCCTACCACAGTCAGTTGTCTTTGTATCTAGGGGTGGGGGTGGGGTTGTTCCTGTTGTTGCTGTGGTTGGGTTTCTTGTTGCTGTTGTTGGGGTTTTTGTTGTTGTTGTTGTTGGGGTTTTGTTGTTGAGGTTTTGTTGGGGTTTGTTGTTGCTGTTGTTGGGGTTTGTTGTTGTTGTCTTGCCAGTCTTCTTTGTCTTGTTTCTTTGCTGTCTCAGTTGCCAGTTCCCTGATCTTATGTATTTGATCTGCTTGCATGGCCATATTGAGTAGAATGTGTAGTGCCTGGTCTTTTCCTGCGCTTGTAACTCTGCAGGAGGTCTGCCCGCTGGTCTCAGCCAACACCTTCCGATTTCAGGGCAACTCATTAAAACAATTCAAAACCCCCACCGAGATTTTCTCCTTAAAATTTGGCAGGATAATGAATGGGCTGGGCAGGCCAATAATAAGCGAGAGAGATCCCTTTGGTTTTCATTCATGTTGACATACAGATCCCATTTACCTCAAGAGGCCTTCTTTTGTTGTCCTCTCACTACTCACTCACCACCTAATAAGAGAGAGAGAGAGAGAGAGAGAGAGAGAGAGAGAGAGAGAGAGAGAGACAATGACAATGACAAATTCTTTTATTTCGAGGATAATGAATAAGCACACATGTGCTTTTTTACGTCCAGTCCCCAGAGAGAGAGAGAGAGAGAGAGAGAGAGAGAGATCATCTATTATCTCTTTGATGAATACAGTATGTCTGAATAATGTGTCAGCAACCTCTTGCCCTTTGTTTGTTCCAAGAATAAACACAGTCCCGACCTCCCTCTGTCTTTGTCTCTCTCTTTATTTCGAGGATAATGAATAAGCACACATGTGCTTTTTTACGTCCAGTCCCCAGAGAGAGAGAGAGAGAGAGAGAGAGACAGACAGACAGACTGATAGAGAGAGAGGAAAAGTCAGAAACCAAGGAAGTGATAAGAAAGGGAACATGTTTGGCACAGCATCTTTCCAGAAAGTGGCCATACTATTCATACCACAAGAGTCCCCAGCATCCCCACGGAAGGGGAGGGGTGGGGGGGTGAGAGGGAGTAGCTGTGTTTGATCTGATGACTGAGTGCTTTCCCTTCCACCGTTTTCTTTTTTTTAAGACTTGCTGTGTGCAGCCTTTTTCGTTGACATTGTTTGTCTTCTTTTCCGTTCCTGGGCTACCGTTCCGAGGTACACTAATAGCGACATTTTGGCGTATGCGGCCATTTGTTCCCGCCATTAGGTAGCCACATTTTGACTTCGGGGATACAGTTGGGGTGGGGTGGGGTTGGGAGTAGGGGTACCTGCCTGCTTCCCCCCCCCCCCCCCCACCCCCCACCTCCCCGGATTTTCAACTGTCGTGGGTTCTTTTAACGTGGCAAGATTGATGAAGAATAACCTGTGTAAATGAAAAAGGGCATTTGATGATGTTGAAAATGCGTGGGTTTAATTTTTTTTTTTATAGATATGCTATTATCATTTTTTGTTAAATAAACATAGCAATTATTTTATCCCCCCACCCTCTCCCTTCTGAGAAGGGGCTATGGCCTATACTAAATAAATTTCAATTCAATATTCTCCTGTCTGTCTGTCTCTCTCTGTCTGTGTCTGTCTCTGTCTGTCTGTCTGTCTGTCTCTGTCTCTCTCTCTCGGATAAGACTATAAACCGAGGTCCCGTGTGTGAACGCACACAGAAGATCTTGCACACACGTTAAAACCCGTTCCATTTTTCGGAAGAGTAGGCTATTGTGTGCCGGTGGGAACGGATAACAGCATTTACAAAACTGCATACACACGGGGGACAAGATGTAAAAAAGCAAATGAGTGCTTATTCCATTATCCTCGAAATAAAAGAAATCTCTCTGTCTCTCTCTGTCGCGCTCTTCTCTCTCTCTCTCCTCTCTCCTCTCTCTCCTCTCTCTCTCTCCTCTCTCTCTCCTCTCTCTCTCTCTTCTCCTGTGTCTCTCTTGTCTTCTCTCTCTCTCTCTCTCCTCTCTCTCTCTCTCTCTCTCTCTCTCCTCTTGTCTCTCTGTCTCTCTGTCTCTCTTCTCTCTCTCTCTCTCCTCCTCTCTCTCTCTCTTCTCTCTTCTCTCTGTGTCTCTCTGTCTCTCTGTGTCTCTCTGTGTCGCTCTCTCTCTCTCTGTCTCTCTCGCTCCCCCCCCCCCCCCCACTCTTTTTTCCCCTCATCTACCAAGCCTTGATTTTTTTTCTTGTAGTGGTGCTATGGTAGACAAGCGTGAAACACAGGTCATCTTCACGCCACTTCACACCACGAAATTGTTCATTACACCAGAACGTGTTCTGGCATACAGAATGAATGAAGGAAGGAGACATCTCTGCAACAGTGAAGCAGGTAGGTAGCCCTAAGATCACAGTGTTTGGTTTGACGTCTTGGGCGATGTGTTTCTGGGTATTTTTAAAAATTATTTATTGTTGTGGTTGTTGATGTTGCAACTTGTGGTTGGTGGTCGTGGTATTTTTAGTGTTGGTTTTTTTCTTCTTCTGTTGATTGTTTCATGGTTTTTGGTTGTTCCCTTGATTTTTTATATAACAGCGTCTGGTGTTTTATTTATTTAATTTATTTAATTCTTTTATATCGAGGATAATGGAATACGCACTTATGTGCTTTCTTTTACATCCAGTCCCCGTCTGTATGCAGTTTGTAAATTTTGTCATCTGTTCCAACCGGCACACAATGGCCTACTCTTACGAACAGCGGAACCGGATTTAACGTGTGCGCAAGATGTGTTCTGCGTGCGTTCGCACACGGGGGCCTCGGTTTATAGTCTCATCCGAAGGACGTTTGGGGGGGAGAGTGGAGTCTGCACTGATGTTAACTCCAGGGGAAGATATCCCCTTGAACGGGAAACGAACCCGGGTCGTCAGATTGCGAGCGCAATCTGTGTAAAGTAAGGAGGATGCTTTTGCAAGCGACAGCCACCACGTACGTCGTACACCAGAAGCCAGAAGCGTTGGTTTGATCTGGATGTGGCCCAGCCTCTCCAGATAGACAGGGGCAGGTAAGTAAGTGCCCTTAATTACGTTAAACTGAACTGCACACAACAGCCTATGGAAGTCCAAGTAAGGCGGCGAAAGTGGCGTTGGGTCGGCCACACTCTACGGAAGGAGCCTTGCAACATCACCAGACAAGCGCTCGAGTGGAACCCGCAGGGGAAAAGGAAGAGAGGGCGCCCCAAACAGACCTGGAGGAGAAGCCTGCATAGTGAGCTGAGAGACTCCAGCCTGACATGGGAAGAGGCCAAGACCCTTGCCAGATACAGGAGAAGGTGGAGGGACGCTGTTGAGGCCCTATGCTCCGCTAGGAGCTATAAGGAATAAGAAGAAGAACTGGTCATGGTTGTTGTTGAACACCTTATAAGGAAGGAAGGTGGGCAGGATGGTTAAGATGTTCGCCTGCCAACAAGTAAACCGTGAGGTTCTGGGGTTCGATTCCCAGCCTCGCCCTTTCTTCCCAGTTTGACCCCCCCAAAATCGAACTGAATGTCAAAGTCCTTCCGATGAGACTATAAACCGAGGCCCCGTGTGCGAACGCATGCAGAACATCTTGCGCTCACGTTAAATCCTGTTCTGCTGTTCGAAAGAGTAGGCCAATGTGTGCCGGTGGGAACAGATGACATAATTTACAAAACCGCATTATCCTCGATATAAAAAAATATCATGTCATCCGAGCGCTTTGATTTGTTGCTTTACAAGATTCAGGGCTATATAAATTCCATACATTCTTCTTCTTCTTCAGGGCTATATAAATTCCATACATTCTTCTTCTTCTTCTTCTTCTTCTTTTCGCTTGTTGCTGCTCTATTTACTATAAGTGTGTTATGTACAATTTTCTTGGACTAAAATCTTGTTTAAACCAAGTGCCCAGCCAACTGCTAGGCAGGAGCTGGCTTCTCCTTCGGAAGACGCTGGTCGCTTCTACTTCTGCCTAAAGTTTCATAGACAGAAGACAGGATGAGTGTTCTGAAAGAAGATCGGAACCTTTGGTCATTTTCATAGATTTTGTCTGCAGCGCACCATGTTTTTAATATCTGTTGGTTTAAACTATTGATTATTTATCTTTGATTGCATGACTGTGTAAAATTAGGTTGAATGCGTGCGCTTTGATTGTCTTTGCAAGATATAGCGCTAATAAGTCATTATTTTTTTTTAAACAGTTTTGTTGCGTCTTGTTGTTTGAGTGTGTGTGTGTGTGGTGTGAGTGTGTTGTGGGTGTGTGTTGTGTGTGTGGATTTTTGTTTGTTGTTGTTTTTTTAGCACAGAATGTTTCTGTGCTCAGTGTGAGTCTTAAATAGCGGAGAAGGTTTAAACATCACAGCGTGGCTCTGTGTCACACCACTGTCACATCTTTGAAGTGAGAGTCAGGTTCCGTAGCGGCAGATTGACTGACCCACGTACTGTGTTAAATAAGATTATGTACGGTATTAGATGACGTTGTCAAGTTCACGCTTGTAGCAGATAAGGAAGATTTATGAAGAGCCATGCTATGTTGTAGTGTTAGCCACTGACAGTTTAGTCATTTTATTCAATGGTTTGTACGTTAGTTTGTTTGGGTTTGGGGGGGAGGGGGGGGGGGGGGTTGCGTGTTCCATTTGTTTTTTCATAAATCGTTGATATGTTGATCAAGTTTAGCTTTCCATTCAAGCTTATGCATTCATGAAGTCGTCCATTTGTTCCTTCATTCATTCATTCCACCATTCACTGATCTGTATAAACTTGTTGCACCGTTAAGTCGTGTCTTGGTGGCCTGCTTTAAACCTGATACAAAGCCAAATTACCTCCCTCATTTCACTAGAGCCTGTTCGCCTTTCGGAAGAGTAGGCCAATTGTGCTGATGGGAATGCATAACATTTCCAAAACCGCATGCGCATATGGATTGGCTGTAACAAAAAAAAAGCACATGAGTGTTTCTTCTATTATCATCAAAATTATATATATATATATATAATTTTTTAAATATACAGTAAATACAGTACAGTACAATACAACTCAAGACACCACAACAGCCCAATACAACACAACACAACACAACAAGTTTGCAATACTATGCAATGTAATACCACACCCAGGTGACCAGGCCTAGTGGGTAAGCTGTGTCAGTTACTGACGTCAGCAATGTGCTACAATCTACATCCAAATACTGGTAGGCTATGTTGTAAAATGTTATGTTGACATTGTCTTCAGCCCTCACAAACTCTTACCATAACAACCTACACTCTCCAATACCAGAGGAAAAAATCTTTTGAAGTCAGAGTGTGGCTACCTGTGTGGTGTGGTATTTAAAAACAGTCATACATGCAAGTTTCTCATTCAGTGTGTACTTGCAATCTCACGGTGATTACCCAGGTGGGATAAGGGAGTCAGAGTGCACATTCTGGGTGACCCCTAGGATGTGTTAAGCCAGGGAACGTGCAACAACAACAATAACAACAACAACAATGCCTAGGGACTCATGTAAGATCAGGTAAAAGCCATCAGAATATCATCACGTCCTATCCTCTGTCCCCTTTACCATCACTCTCCCGCTCCCCCTTACACACACACACACACACACACACACACAGGTTCCTGCAACACAGACCCCCTTTTGTTCCCCCCCAACCACACACTGACCCACAACATAGAAATCTTCACCATAAATTATTCAAAATGGCCGAACAACACGTTCCTTCACAGTTACTCCCCCTGTTTTACACGGTGGCGCTGCCACCGGAAGAGGGCAGGGTTTGCCCCAGAGAGGTGACCTTTAATGGCATAACCCAGGGAATAAAAGAGATAAATCAGGCCCTGGTCAGTTTGCTGCCCTACCTGTGACCACACACACACACACACACACACACATCTCTGGCCCAGCCTAAGGTTTTGATGTGAGGGATGGATGAGTTTGGTGTGTCCTTAAGTGGTGTTCTTGTCCCTAACTGGTACAAGATGTTTAAACTGCACGAACCTGGTCCATAAGTAACCAGAGGTTGTTTTTTGTTTTTTTTTAAATTGCTTAGCATATTGTCTTTATATCAATGAAGATGTAAACACTGCCCAAAATAACGGCCCAAAAGGAATGATTAAGTTAAAAAACCAAAAACCCAACCCCAAACCTTAGTGAAGACTGTCATGATTTTAAAAAAAATGTTTTGTTTTGATTATATTATAGTCCCAGTGGAGCTATCCGACTTAGGAACGGTGGTAGCTGCAAATCCCACTTTGGCACCATGGTCACCCCCCCCCCCCCCTTCCCCCTCCCCCCCAAAAAAAATTCAATGCCCAATTTTGGGCACGTAACACTGGCCAACATAAAAGTACTCCCGAAGTTTTACCAAGAAATCACATTGAGTTTAACAGCATTAAAAGATTATAATTATGTTTGTATGTAATATTATCAGCAAGGGGTGGGTTCGTCTTATACAACATGTTATACAAATTTTGGCTTATGTCATAAAAATGCGTGTGCATGTGTGCGAATGTTTCCAATGTGTGTGTGTGTGTGTGTGTGCGTGCGCGCGCGCAGGCGCGCGCGCCCAACGGCTGTGTGCGTGTGTGTGCAGATGCATGGGTTTACTGGCGCATACATCAGTATTAATAATTTTACTTGAGTGAGTTTATGACTGGCTGAAGTAATTGGTGATTTGTGGGTGCTTTTTATCTTATGATGGATGCGTGCCCATGTGCCCATGTTCGGAGAGTGTGTGGTGGGTTTTGTGTGATATGTTTACATGTTTATTGTTTTTATGTATGGCTGTGACCCACCGGGATTTCTCTATCTCTGAGATAATAAAGTTTTTGAATTTGAATTTGAATATGGAGATTCATTGACAAGGAAGTTGAGAGTGACGGATTTTTGGGTGAACACGTCCCCCTTTTTTTTTTTTTACACTAAAATACGGTAAGTCAGCATTCTACACGAAGAATCCAGACCAGGGGGGGAAGTAGTTCTAATCTCTTTTGAGCCTGATCACTTTATAACTACCACCACGTAAGGACACCACAGCTCTGCATGTGTGTGTGTGCGTGTGTGTGTGTGTGAGTGTTTGTGTGTGTGTGTTCTCTCTCTCTCTCTCTCTCCTCTCTCTCTCTCTCTCTCTCCATACATGTATGGGCCAATGGCCTTTTTGTGAACAAATTCGAGATTGAGCTCTCTCTCTCTCTCTCCTCTCTCTCTCTCTCTCTCTCTCCTCTCTCTCTCTCTCTCTCTCTCTCTCCTGAGGTTGTGGGCAGCCTCACTTTATATTTGTGTAAAGCTTTCAGAATAAGAGAGATATTGTTATCCTAAGTCATATTTTTGTAGCTGACTTTTTGTTATACAGTAACATGTTGTCGTTACTATTGCTTTTTACCCCCACCAAAATACTAAGCAGTTCGGCAACCCCCTTCATGTATGGGCCAATGGCCTTTTTGTGAATAAATCCTTCGAGTTCGAGTTCGAGTTCCAGTTCGATTTCTAGCTCTCTCTCTCTCCTCTCTCTCTCTCTCTCTCTCTCTCTCTCTCTCTCTCTCCTCTCTCTCTCTCTCTCTCTCTCTCTCTCTCTCTCTCTCTCCCTCTTGTCCAGCTTAAGGTTTGATATATTATTAGAGGGATGGGGAGGAAGGATGCTGAGAGGAACTATGAGAATCAACTAGGTTGGGCGGGGGTGACCCGGTACACTATGAGAGGCTTTGCTGTCTTTAGGGCGTGCTTCTTGTCTTGGCAAAGAACAATGGCAGTGGTTGTCTGTGTGTGTGTGTGTGTGTGTGTGTGTTTATCAGGATGAGACCAGGGGACACACACACACACACACACACACGCACGCACACACACACACACACACACACATGAGTTAAGTCTCGGACAGTAGTAGTAGCATCACATAATTAAAGGAAGGAGCTTGGAGGCTTGACCAGCGTCTTGGGTCAGTTGAATCTTAATCACGCATTTGTGAAGGGGATTAAGAGGAGACCGACAATACCTTTGCTTTCACTTTTGGTTTTTTGTTGTTGTTTTTTTGGGGTGAGAGAGAGACACACACACAATTGACACAATTTTATTGCTATTTAGCGATCAAGCCATATAGCGCTGCGGCGTGGTAACGACGATATCGAACGCGACGCGATTACAATGACATGGAAACCATGGCAGTAGTGGTATGTACATCAAGATTCGATACATTATTGTCTGTGTCTCAAGTGTCCCAATTTTCAAACCAGCCTTTCCTTTTCCAGTCTACAGCCAGCAAAGTCAGCCCATGTAAGACTGGATCAGGTCCCAAAGATGATGTAACTCCTGCTCAGCACTGGCCACCACTGTCGCTGTGTGTTGTGTGTTAGTACACTGTTTCCCTTTACGAAGTCTGGCAAGCCTGACACGTTCTTCTGGCAAAATGTTTTTCTCTTCTTGCTTGATGTACCAGAACACACACTTAGATTCCTCGCCAGGATCTCCATTCCAAGAGTATTCCAGGGTGATGTCATCTGATTCACACATCACAATTTTTTGATCAACGGAACTAGTACCACCCCCCTTTTCGAACCGTGTGTTTCTCTTGCTGTCCCTTAATCTACGCTGAAACACGTTTGTCAGTTAGAGTAAAACACATACTGTTTCACAATACCAGTATGAGAGTCATCCACTGTGCAGTCAACTGTTTGTTTTCGTCCACATCAACAACTCAGGAGACACACCGTCTTACTGCTTTTGCGGGTTTCCCACACAGCAAATCAAGAGAATCTAGTGGGGCTGGAACATTCACTGCACTGTCAACACACAGCTCTGTGACACACTGGCTTGTTTTGATTCAGCTTTCCACATCTCTCACGTTTGCAGGGAGTCACGTCAGACAACACCGCTCTTCCAAAACACGTCCTTGTCACACTGACGACTTCCCTGTCTTTCTTGATGTTGTTTATTTCTTTTTGAGTCACGACGGATTTGGAAGGGCACTTCTTCCCGAAAATACTGAACTCGCGAATTACGATTCAGCAACTGGGGCCGCCATTTCTGTTGATACTGACTTGTCAACTGGCTTCAGTCGCAAGACGAAGACAAGCTGCCGCTCTCCCCCGCGACTTTCAGCTCGATAGGACGTTGTCGATCAGCAGGGCATTAAAGTTGTTACTACAGTTGCTGGAAGGCCAGTAACTGACATTTTGAAGCTTAAATGCAAAAAATTTGCACAGCTTACACCACGCCCTTTTAGTTCTCGTCCCGTCACTGGGTGAGAGAGAGAAAAGAAAAAGGAGAGGGGGGGGGGGGGGGGGGGGGGGGGGGGGGGGGGGGGGGGGGGGGGGGGGGGGGGGGGGATAGGGGCTTTTTTTGCCTGTTTTATTCGCTTGTTTGTTTGGGGGGATGGTCGTTTTGTTTGTTTCTTTTGTTAATCGCACATCTGCTCAGTGGGTCACAGAATGTCCAGAAGGTGGGGGATGCTAGTTTATACTGACTAGTTTTTACATCTAGTTCCCGTGTGCATGCAGTTTTGTAAATGTTGTCCTCCTCTCCCACTGGTACACATCTCTCGTTCATTGATTTATTCATGTTTCCCTCTCTCTCTCTCTTCTTCTCTCCCCTCTCTTCTCTCTCTCTCTCTCTCTCTATCTCTCTTTTCCCCTCTCTCTCACACACACACAGGGGCTCGGGGTGATCCCCCTTTTGGATATAGGCAGGGCGAAATTTTGCTGTGTAAATTTTGTGTTAAAAATTTGCCAAATAAACCACACCATGCCAGTTGTCGGGTACCAACAACGCTGGGAAGTGACGCTAGGTGCCCTGCTGCAACAACACTGCATCACCTCATGGAAGGTCGTGGAAAGGCGAGCAAACGACTGTTGTGCTTCGATGAAGGCTGGCTCAAGTGATGGGAACATGGCGGGCCCAAAAACAAACACCTGTGTACTTCCGCAGAAAAGCCTCCCGTCAGACCAAAAAAGGGACCGACGAAGGACCAGAGGGAGAGAGAAAAGGCAGAGAGAGGAGGCGGGCAGAGGAGAGGAGACAGACAGAGGAAAAGGCAAGAAGGGACAAGCAAGTTGCATTGTTCCCATTCAAAAACTTCCCCAAGTTTGTTTATGCCAACACCCCCCACACCCAGTCTGTCTCACAATCACCAACCCCCGCCTCTCCAAACCCACATGCCTTTCGCAATCGGTGCTTCCACCATGATTATCGCTGTGCGTCAGGTCTGCACAGTGTTGGAATGACACAGTTGCTGAACACAAGGGGGAATTAAACCTGTTGAGGTGCCTGTACCTGACATACATGGAGGGGAGACTGTGACCATATCAGATCAGATTCGGGATTGCAGTCATGGAGATACTATAAGAACTAGTGGTGGCTGAGAAACAGATCCCTGCAGAAAAATCTCAGGGACGTTTCTAGAAACAAGGACTTTCTTAATGTGTATACCTCTGATAAATACCTGATACTTCATTTGTGAAAGTGAAGATTTTGATTTTTCAGTTTATCTGGACAGATGACACTCACAACCCTGCTGATTACTTTTGGTTTGCAAAAAAGAACACAGCAACTGACTCAGGAGGAAAAAGACATTTATTCCAAGCTGCAGCTGTGGACACCTGCCGATCGTGACAGAATCAAAAACAGAATTAGTGCTGGACTGGTGTTTTACATGTTATGATGGATGCTATCAGATTTTTTTTCTGGGTTAGAAGTGACTGTGGTTGCCTGTATATGTTTCGTGTGTGAGTGTGTGTGTGTGTGTGTTGTGTGTGGTTGGGGTGCATGCGCACCCTCTTGTGCGTTTCGTGCGCGCGTGTGTGTATGTGTGTGTTGTGTATGTTCGTGCATGTGTGTGTGCGTGCGTGTGTTTGTGCGTGCGTGTGTGCGTGTTCGGCGTGTGTGTGTTCGTGCGCGTGTGTGTGCGTGTGTGCTGCATATGTGTGTGCATATGTGTGTGTGTGTGTTTGTGTGTGAGAGAGAAGAGAGGAGAGAGAGAGAGAGAGAGAGAGAGAGAGGAGAGAGAGAGAGAGAGAGGGGAGAGAGAGCAAAACAGGAGGTTTTGGCATGTTGTGATTAGGTTTTTTACGTGTTGGAAAAGAGCATGAGTTACCGGATCAGAACGGAATGTAGGGGTAGGAAGCCCTGTCACAGACTCGGTGTTTAAATGATGTTTGTGGTTGTTTTTACCCTCCCCCTCCCTTTCCCCATTAGCAATGGGCGAAAGTGTTTTGGCACCAATTTTATCTGAATCGTAATGTAAAACACTTTCACCATGTCGTGGGAAACCATGCCATGTCGACCATTTGGGCTGTAGAATGATACATCTGTATTTCTGAAAATACGTGTTTTGTGCCCAGTCCCCTTCCCACTGTCCCCTTGTAAATGGGCTTTAACAGCTTATTACAATAAAATATTGTCATTGTCATTGTCTCACACACACACACACACGCACGCACGCACGCACGCACGCAAACACGCACGCACGCACACAACACACACACACACACCACACACACCACACACATTCATTGTTTATTCATGTTTGTTTCACTTTTCCCCACGAGGGCCTGGTATAAAGAAGCCTCTGGCTTATCCAACTAGCCACATTAAAATATTCGAGTTCGAGTACTCTGTGTGTGTGTGTGTGTGTGTGTGTGTGTGTGTTTTCGCTTGGAGATGTAATCTCTTGACCCTTTTGTTCCAAAAGATACAGGTGGATGTCTTTACTATCCTCTGTTATCCATGTCGGGGATGGGATAGCCTAGTGGTCAGAACATTGCGCTCGGAATCTGACGACCCGGGTTCGATTCCCGTTCAAGGGGAATATTTTCCCCTGGAGTTAACATCAATGCAGACTCCACTCTCCCCAAAAGTCCTTCGGATGAGACTATAAACCGAGGTCCCGTGAGCGAACGCACGCAGAACATCTTGCGCACACGTTAAATCCTGTTCCGCTTTTCGTAAGAGCGGGCCATTGTGTTTCCGGTGGGAACAGATGACAGAGTTTACAAAACCGCATACACACGGGGACTGGATGTAAAAAAGTACATAAATGCTTATTCCATTATCCCCGAAATAAAAGAATAAATAAATAAATGTCCATCCTCTGCCACTCTCTGCAAAAAAGGGGGAAGGTCAAGTCCATCCTTTCCGTCAAGTCTTCGCTTCTGTTGTTTCTTCCTCTTCTGATTCACGCACACTGCCCTTTCGGATTATCAGTAACTCTTCCTTAGGAGAGCAAACGAAACGAAACAAAAAAAAAAACCAAGCAAACGAACAATACCAACAACCAACCAACCAAACAAAAAAAACCTCACAGCAATCCTCTGGAATCAGAGCATGGCTCCCTATATCATGGTGAGTTTTGCTGTTGTTTTTAGCAGTCCTACATGCACACTTCTCATCCAGTGTGTACTTACCGTCTCACAGTGATTCCCAGGTGGGATGATGAGTGAGACAGAATGCATATTCTGGGTTCCCCCCTCCCCCCCCACACACACTGTTCACCTAGGGAATGGGCAACAAAGAGACGGTCATTGCAAGGCCAGATGTAGGTAGCTTCATGATTTTAGTCTGGGCTTTAAATGCAGCGAGGGAGAGGAGATGGGCGCCGCCCTCAAGATGCTGGCCCTAGAGAAGTGAGGTCTCTGACGCCTCGCTCCTCTACGACCTTATAGGTTATGGGACTCCTTTACCTTTACCTTAAATGTCACAGGGTTTATGTGACCTCTTTGGTTGGCGCAGTTATAAACATCATGACTGGATGGAATTGGAAGTGACAAGGTGTGTAGGAACAGATTCAGATTTTCTAGCACAAAGATTGCTATGTTAATCTAAAAAGCCTATTTTGTACGAGTTTTGTTTTACATATGACGTTCTTTATCTATGATGCAAGCACTGATGACGCAATAATAGTCAAGTTGAGAAGTGACGTCTTTAAGTGTGGCTTGGGTATATTTTGTTTGCTCATAAAGTTTCAAGAATGCATTATTAGGCCTTATAAAGACTATTCTAGAGTGGTCCTGAAATTCTGGAATCTTCCAGTCTTTACCAGAGGCTAGTAGGAGAGGTCTGGTGTTATATCTATCTATCTATCTATCTATCTATCTATCTATCTATCTATCTATCTATCTATCTATCTATCTATCTATATCTTCAGTTTAACGTCTATTCACATTTAGTGATTTTAGTCTGGTGTTCTCTCTCTCTCTCTCTCTCTCTCTCTCTCTCTCTCTCTCTCTCTATATATATATATATATATATATATATATGTATCTGTTACTGCAAAAGTGTGAGAGGAGATGGAAAAAAGGTGAACATGATAAAAGAAAAGTGTCATTATGGTGATGTGGAGCGAATCTGTTATGGTGATGTGGAGGAGCTGGGGCCTACATCTGGTATCCCAGCAGAGAATGGCAGACTCGGTCAATAGCAACCGGCGTCTACTGCACCAACTACAAGGCCGAAGTGGAAGCGATCATCCTTGCAGCAAACACCATCCGCAGCAGAGTGGATCACAACACCCAGGTCGTCTTTCTGACCGACGCTCTGTCTGTGCTGCAAGCCTTCAACAGCGACCAGCTTCCACAACTAGAGATGGCACTACATAACATCCAGTGTCTTCGCACCGTGCTGCAGTGGATCCCCTCACACTGTGGCATCGAGGGCAATGAGCAAGCTGACAGAATGGCCAAGATAGGCGCCCGAGATGAACAGCCCGAAAACCCTGTCTGCCTTGCAGAGAGCAAGACCATCATTAAGGCTCTCTACAGGAAAACGCCACCACCAGACAGCTACCACAGCCTCACCAGACAAGACCAGGTGACCATCTTCCGATTAAGAACAGGCCACTGCAGGCTGAACCAACATCTGCACAGGAAGATGAAAGTGGTACCCTCCCCCATGTGCTCATGTGGGGAAGCTGAGCAAGACACTCGCCACATCCTGCAGGACTGCAGGGCCTTCAGGCAGCTGAGAGAGGAAATGTGGCCGAACCCATTACCCCTAGAAGAAAAACTGTACGGGCCGGTGGATGCCCTACAGACGACTGCTACATTCCTTAGGCGAACTGGTCTCTTGGTGTAAAACAATAAGGCATCGAAAAGAAGAAGAAGAAGATAAAAAAAAAAGTGATAGCAGGAGAGAAGAGAAGTGGAATGAAAGGAGATAGAGGAGAGGAATGAAGACTGGAAAGCATGAGCTGATTCCGCTCCTGATCAGTTGAGTGTAGTCACCAAGGTTTGGGTGTAGACCTATTGTGTTTGTTGAAAGAATTCTTCTTTCTTTTTTTAAAAGTAAATTTGAAGATTTGTTGTAGAACTACTGTACTGACAGTTAACTCTAGTTTTAGATTACGTCAGTGGAATAAAAGAAGTCAGACTTGATTCCCCAAGTCATTGTGGCTCTGTTTGGATGTGATTCAGCCAGTTCCCCCCCCTCCCCCTTACCCCCCCCCCCCCCCCCCACCCCCTTCCCCCCCCATCCACCACCCCTTTTCTTGTTCCTCGGCTAGAGCTCCGAGTTCACCAATGGTCAGATTTTTGCATATGCGACCCTTTAAAAAAAAGGGTTTTTTTTTTTTTTTTGCATGCCCCGACCCTTGTCCCCCCCCCCCCCCCCCCCCCACCACCCCCCCCCCACACACTAGCCCCCCCCCCCCCCCCCCCCCCCCCCCACCACACCATTTAGGTAGCTGCATCCCGACTTCGGGGATGGTGTCTAAGCAGGACACATGTGTGCATGCATTTTGTTGGGTTTAGGTAAAGGTAAAGGAGTCCCATAACCTATAAGGTCGTAGGGGAGCGAGGCGTCAGAGACCTCACTTCTCGCTGCTTTACCTTCCCTGACCCTAAAGAGGGCAGGTACCCATTTACAGCTGAGGGAACTGTACTGAAGCCAAGGCGCGCAGACGGTCACCCATCCAACTGGTAACCACGCTCGACGCTGCTTAACTTGGCTGGGGGAAAGCGAGTGCTCCGACCACTGAGCTATCCCGTCCCAAATGATAAAAAAAGAATCATCAGTTCCTGCCGGCACAAAATGGCCTACTCTTCCGAAAAAAAAAAAGGCGGAAAGGGTTTTTAACGGGTGCGCAAGATGTTCTGCGAGCATTTGCACAGGGGGCCTCGCATCCGAAGGACTTTGATATTGAGTTCGATTTTCTAATCAAACTGGGAGAAGCGCTCTACTGGGAACCTCGGCTTTGAGTCTCACCTGAAGATCTTGCGGGTAAATAAGAGTCGGAATCGATCTTATCTGGAGTGGGAAGTGGTTAAGGGGATGGATAATGTCAAACGGTCGAATTAGCAAAACTCGAACCCACGCTCGCAGACTGCCGAGTTCAACGTTCTGACCACTCATCATCATTAGCCATTACACCCAGCGGTGTGTGGGGCAGCAACAAAGCGCTTCCACTCCTGCCTATTCTGGGCCAACCTAGTCACTGATCCCCAAGAGTGCTGCATGGCCTTCATCTCACTTTCTACAGTTCTTCTCCACGTTGCTTTTGGTCTTCCTTTCTTTTTCCTTCCTTCTGGGGTCCAGTGCAATGCTGTTCTTGCGATTGACTGTGGGTCTCTTCGGAGGATGTGCCCAATCCACTTCCACCGTCGTCTGGTGATGATGGTTCCCATGTCTTCTTGCCTGCATCTCCGTAGTAGGTCTTCATTGGAGATCTTCTCTGGCCAAACTATGTCTAACTCCCCACCCCACCCCCCACCCCAACACCTCCTCCTGTTTATCTAAAAGCAAATTGGAAAAAAAACACCTCTTACCCAAAACCACAGACCACACCCGATGAAGGATATGACAGCATAGCTTTCTGGCTTTTCTGGTTTCTACACAAAAGAGTAGCCTTCAAATAGTAGGTAGTTTACAAATTCCCTACCTCTGTATTGGGTCAGCCTCCGATGTTTGGGAACAAATTATTGTCCATGTCCCATTCAACCCGCACCTATTAGGGAAAGAAACGTAGGGGTGGGGGTTGGAGGTGGGTGGGGGGTGGGGGGGGGGGACAGGACCACACGGAAGCTCACCTGTCTATTGTGAAAATCAGGAGGAAAAAAAAAATTGAATAGCATATAGGTGGGAGGATGGTTGGTGGGAAAAGTAGCGAGTGGATTTGTTGTTGTTGTTGTTGTCGTTTTTCTCCCCAGTGTGAGAACAGATGTAAAAATAATGTTTCAGAGTTTGTCGCCCAGCCGACTGCTTAGGCCCTGTCACAACTGAAAACAAAGTAGGTTTCCAGGTTGAGTTTCAGTTTCCTAAAGAAATTGTGGCTACGAGCAACAACAACAACAACAAAAATTCATATGGACTACATCACATTGCCAAAGTAATCTATGTGGCAAATATTAATTTCTCTAGCCGCACAACTCGTTTGCTTTATAGAAACCTTTGATACAAGTTGGCTGCTTTGTCTCATCCATACCATTAGGCACCACTGGTCTTCTCTTTCACGAAGAATAATTTATTGACTTTATTATGATGAGAATGAAAGATGTTGCGAGCGTGTTTGCACATGGGTTCTGTCTGGCCTTACAGCGTCATCTAAGGACAAGGCATCTAAGACTTTTCTTCCAGATAAACACAAAATGGTCATCTGTCCGAGATACCATTTTAACTCTTATCTACAAAATTTCGTTTACATTTTTGGAAAACCAAAATACTCCCAGAACGTGGTGGCATGTGCTTGCTCGCAACCCATATCTCGCGAAAACATCCTTTTTCGGTGCCCAGTTTTTAAATTCTAATGTATGAAAGCTATGGTATTGAGACTCGGGGGGGGGGGGGGGGGGGGGGGGGGGGGGGGGGAAAGAATTGTTGTACGCTTCTGTGTAAACAGAGCTAATTGATATTGGATTATTTCTTCAGTCTCCTGTTCATGTTCTTCTGTAGTCCGTCTTCATACCCCCCCCCCCCCCCCCCCATTTTTTCTTTTTTTAAATTCCTTTTTTCCTCCCTCCCTCTTCTCTCTCTCTCCCCCCTCTCTCTCCCCCCTCCCCCCCCCCCCCCCCCCCCCCCCCCCTCTCTCTCTCTTCTAATATCAGTAAATGTGAACAGACTTTACACTTACATTAACAATAACAATCATCTAAGGACTTTTCAGAGTGATGGGAATCGGAGTTGACTGTGGGTGGAACCCCAAAAGAAAAGCTCCTGCGTGGCTTGATCTCCTCCTCTCCTCGTTGTTCTGTTGTAATCCTTGCGTTTTGTGATTCATCATCTATCTGGAGTAAAAATTGTTTAATTAAACCGATTCCAGGGAAAATTCTCTTCATCCTGATAGTTCAGTATGGATTCGAATAGATATCTACACTTTCAGATTTCCAGTCTGACGTGCGAACAAGTCAAGTAAAGTAGTCCTCTGTCCAGGTGACAAGGAAAACTGATTTCAAGAAAAAAAAAATGCGGTGGTGCTAGTGGTGGTGGTGGTGGTGGTGGTGGGGGGGGGGGGGGGTGTTTACATGAGCATGAACATTCAGTCACATAAACTGACGGTATGCATCGGTTTAGTCGTTTCTAGAAGCACATTTTTCACAATAAAAAGGATATTATGATATAATTATAATATCAATCATAATATTCCTGTAAAAGGATAAATTGGACCCCCCAAAAACAACACAACAAAAAAACAACAACAACAACCAACAAAACAACCAACAACAAAAAACAAAAACAAGACAAAAACTAAAACAAACACACGCACACACACCAAAACACAAAACAAAAACAAACAAAAAACCCCAAAGAAAACCCCGCCAATCAACCGACTAAATAATAAGCAATTGCACAGTTGTTCTAGTCAATATGCAAAAAGAGACCCCTACATTACACCCCCCCCAAAAAAAAAACCCCAAAAAAAAAAACAAACAAAAAAAAACAAAAACAAAAACAACCCCAACAACAAACCAACAACAACAACAAAAACCAACCAACAACAAAACAACAACAAACCCACAACAACAACAAAAAAACCCACAACAAACAACAAAACAACAACAAACACAAAAATCCACAACCTAATAATAAAAACAACAACCCCAAACTCACAAACAACACAACACAACACACACACACACACCCCTACACCCACACACACCTACACCTACACACACACACACACGCGCGCGCGCGCGTTTTATACGAGCCAGCCCAGGCCTAGGCATCCACAGGGAGCAGGGTTCAGTGACAACCAATGCTACAGCTACCCAGGGTAGGGGTGCA
>CM054167.1:20420911-20425911 GCA_028751875.1 Rapana venosa | reverse complement strand
TCAACCATACATTTCTCTTCTTTGTTCTTTAGCCAGTAGCAAAATTGATGGTGGTGGTGGTGGTGGTGGTGTGTGTGTGTGTGTGTGGGGGGGGGGGGGGGGTAGTGTTAAGAATTTTGGTTGTGTGAAAGTTTTCACTCTAACCATTACTATACTATAATTACTATTAGTTAGCCATAATCAGAAAAGAAAATATCTGAATCATATTATCATAGTAGATAGGCTGTGCCACAAGCCAGCACTGCATATTACAAACCATGAAGAGAAATATAATAAAAATATAAACTTATCTGCATCAACTGTTTAGTGGTGTGGTTGATGCCTTACTCAGTTACTGTCTTGGTGCTTATGCCATAGCATGGTCTGGTTTCTGACCATTGCCGCATTGGCATTACAGCACACAGACCCTGTCCTGAATACATTTGTCATCCATACCATTGTCTAGAAATGACCTCCTGTTCTGGGAAAGATGTTTTGCATGCATTAAAAAAAAAATCTTGTATTTTGAGGACAATGGAATATAAACACTGCTTTTTTTTCCACCTTGTCCCCTTGAATTCACACATTGAGCATTAGTTTGATACAATAGTCTGATAGTCATATATAATATGGTTCCAAGTCTTTCAGGGAGAGGAATCACAGCAAGTATTCACTCTCTCCATCAGAGAGGTTTTTGGTTATCACACACTGTACACGATGATTTAGTGTCTGTGTCTGTATCATTGTGTCATGTATGTGTGTGTTTACTTTATTTTTGTATTCTTTTGTTTTCTTCTTTTATTTACTGTTTAGAGGATTTGGAAAAAGCACTCACGTGCTTTTTTATACCAATCCCCATGTGTTTATGCAGTTTTGTAAATTTTGTCATCCGTTCCCACCAGCATACAATGGCTCTTCCGAAAAGCGGAATGGGTTATAGCACGTGCGCAATATGTTCTGTGTGTGTGTTCGCACACGGGACCTTGATTATAAATAGTCTAATCCGAAGGACTTTTGGGGGCAGTGGAGGCACCGTGGTCGAGTGGTTTAGGCGGTCAACTCGTGATCCAGAGGTCGCGGGTTCGATCCCCGCTCGGCTCGGTGCTGTGTCCTTAGGAAAGACACTTTACTCCTATTTTCCTCACTCCACCCAGGTGTACAAGTGGGTACCAGCTCTGCTGGGGAAGTATCTGGCGACAGACTAGCGTCCTGTCACAGGGGTGGTGAAAAACCATCAGTTCGCTTAACGCTACAGAAACCGGGATAAGCTCCGGCTCTATGGGCCTTCTGGCTCGAAAGAACATACTTTTTTGGGGGCAGTGGAATTGGCACTGTGTTAACTCCAGAGGAAAAATCCTGTCGAATAAAATTCAAACCTGGGTCAGCAGATCAGTGTGTGTGTGTGTGTGTGTGTGTGTGTGTGTGTGTGTCACTCTGTGTGTCACTCTGTGTGTGTGTGTGTGTGTGTGTGTGTGTGTACATACTACATGTGTGTACATCACTAAATGTGTGTGTGTATGTATGTTTGTATTGTGTGTGTGTGTCTGTGTGTGTGTCACTGTGCATGTGTTTGTACTGTGTATATAATTTTTAAAAGTATAGATGGGGGTCAAGTTTCTGTGTGTATAGGACTGTGGAGTGTGTGTGTGTGTGTGTGTGTGTGTGTGTGTGTGTGTGTGTGTGTGCATGCAGTGTTTATGCTCAATAAATCTAGACCTTGAGCAAGTGGATTGGTGGTCTAGAGGTAACGCGCCTGTCTAGAAAGTGAAAGTCCGGGTTGGAAGTGTGCGGTCGTTCATATCCCGTTTGGGCCCGAAAATTTTCCCCCATCCATTAGACCATGAGTGGTGGTCTGGGTGCTAGTCTTTCGGATGAGACGATAAATCGAGGTCCCTTGTGTTACACAAAATTATTCAGCGCACGTAAAAGGACCCACGGCAACAAGAGAGCTATCCCTGGCAAAATTCTTAGAAAAAGCCACTCAGATAGGGAAATACAGTTGCAGACCAAAAAAAAAAAAAAGGGTGGTGCTGCTCTTGTGGCGACGCGCTCTCCCTGGGGAGAGCAGCCCGAATTTCACGCACAGAAATCTCGTGACTTAAACTTGTTAAAGTGGTATAAATAAATAAATAAGTTGTTGTGTCATGTGTGTGTGTATATGTGTGTGACTGCACATCTATACCAATTACCACTATAGATCTATTCATATACATGTGTGTGTATGTCACTATGTGTGTGTGTGTGTGTGTGTGTGTGTGTGTGTGGTGTGTGTGTGTGTGTGTGTGTGTGTGTGTTTACTGTTAGTTCTTCAGTTTAACAACCTTTCTTGGCTTTCACCAAAAAGTGATAGACGTGTTTTGTTGTGTGTGTGTTTGACTGTGTGTGTGTGTGAGAGAGTGTGTGTGTGAGTGTGTATGTATGTGTGTGTGCATGCATTCGCACTTGTTTGCATGCATGCATGCGTGTGGATAACAAAGTAGGAAACAAAACACCAAAAATTAAACTAACAATAGATACTATAACATGCCGAAAAGTTTGGACTTTGGTTACATTAATGGAATACACAACACTGTATAATATTTGTGCAAAGTATGGTGTAAAAAAATGGCATTTACTAATTTAGAGAGGTTCACAGAACTTTTCATAAATAATTGGCTTTAAAACAGAATGATAATCACAGGAAGACACCTACTGGGCTGTGTGTGTGTGTGTGTCTTCTTTAATTTAACGTCTTTTCACATTAACTTAGTGATATTAGATAATGTGTGTGTGTGTGTGTGTGTGTGTGTGTGTGTGTGTGTGTGTGTGCGTGTGCGTGCGTGCATGCGTGCAAGAGTGTGCTGTGTGTGTTCATGTATCTCAGTATCTGAGCATGTGTGCGCATGTAGTCGTGCATGAATCTGTGAGATGAAAAGAATCTGTGATACTGTTAAGAGTAACTAGTCGTCTGAGACAGTGTAATTAAATTCCTTTTACTAGTCTCAGTAGTCTGTTTTTGAGGAAGGAAGAAGCGGTAGTGAATAATATAATTCGTAATGTCCACTACACACTAAGTGACTAAGTACTAGTACTTAGTAAAGTACTGATATGTGTAGTGCAGACACATCTCTGTAGACTCGTCAGATTTGCAAATAGTTTGAGATACTCACAACTCAGATAGTGTGTAGACTTGTACAACTTGCACTGGTAGTATCATGAAAATGGATGTTTTTCAGCAAGAAGGGGATTAATTATCCCAGGAGCTGTCAGTCATAATTATGTATGTGTGGCTGTTGCGTGCCAATCAGAGACCTCACAGAACCAGACTGACTCTAGTTAACAAATGTTTATGGAGCACTTTGGTAGTGCAGTTAGAAGTTTCAAGCTTTGAAAATGTTGCCAAGGCTGATTTAGAAGCCAGAGGGACAGAGATGGTATAAATTTGCAGTTTTCTGATAAATTATCATATATACTCTTTTCACCTCTGTATTCCACTTTTTTGTTTAAATTACAGTATAGTAATGCAAAATGTTGCCAGAAAATTTTTTTTGTCCCTGAGTTTAGAATGTTTAATGTGCACACTGTCTGTCTGATGCACAAAGTAATTAGTAAACTTTATTTTATTTACTCCATCTAGACTTTTGAAAATCATGAGAAGTGAGGTAGGAAAAATCTGAATTCATTTGAACCATGAGAACTGTTTGCTCCCTAGATCAGTAGAATATGTATGTGTTTAGTGTCACTATGTAATATCATCTTATAAAACTTATTTTGTCTTCTGGTTGGCAGTATTCTGCATCAGTTGATTGCAAATGGTCAAGCAGTCGTTTTGACATTAAGAGTAATAAGACAATAAGAGCCACTGAGTTGCTGAGAAATTCTGAAAATTTTTGTTTAGACTGGAATAAATGTTTTAGATTATTTTTGTCATACTATCACAGACTAAAAAAAAAAAAAGGCCAAAGTCACATTTAGGAATTGAGTTAAACTTAATTCCTAAAGTTGCCAGACACTGACAAGAATGTACATGTGCATTTTTCTTCTTGTTCTTCTTATTCTTGTTGTTGTTGTTGTTGTTGTTGTTGTTCTTCTTCTTCTTCTTCTTTTTATTTTTAAACCAAGCATTATTTTGCCAGCCATAGTTGTTGAACCATAGTGCACATCATTATTAGAGTCCTGACAAAAGAATAAGAATTAAGCCCCTGTATTTGTATAAAATTTGTATGAATTGTATACCCCTTTAAGTCATGGCAGATTTCTCTGTGTGAAGTTCGGGCTGTTCTCCTCGGGGACAGCGCGTTGCCACAAGAGCAGTGCCACCAATTTTTTTTCTTTTCTCATTTTCATTCTACATACATGTGTATAATAAACTATTATTTTCCCTATCACAGTGTCAGAGTGGCTTTTTTCTACAGAATGTTGCCAAGGACAACTCTTTTGTAGCTGTGAGTTCTTTTACATGCGCTGAATTCGTGTTGCACATGGGACCTTGGTGTGTCTCATCTGAAAGACTAGCACCCAGACTACCATTCATGGTCTAGTGGATGGGAGAAAAGTTTCAGGCACATTGAAAAGAAAAGTTACTATGATTATGATATTGAATCCATAAGCAGGAATTTTTGGTATCATTCCGTCAGTGGAGGAGATGCTAAAGCCCTGTCAAACACACACATGCATACAAGCTTGCATGCACAACTGCATTTCACACACACACACACACACACGAACGCACGCACGCACGCACGCACGCACGCGCGCGCGCCCCACATGCAGGCACACATGTATACATACACTTATGATGTATGAAAGATCTTGAAGTTAAAAGGACATTAGCACATCAATACTAATAGCATCCCCAACATTGTGGGTTAAATTAACCGGGCACAGTGCACAGTTCTAGCGTGAAAAGTCAGGAGCAAAATATCCAGTGTATACATGTGTGTGTCCATTGTTCAGTCAGGCCTGGCAGTCAAAAGTCAAGTCAAACGCTGTGACCCGATCATCCTTCATATCAGGGAAGCTTGAGCCCACACTTCTATACC
>CM054167.1:20398411-20415911 GCA_028751875.1 Rapana venosa | reverse complement strand
GATAGTTAAACCTCATTGAAGTCCATTGTGTACAACGGAATGGCTCTATAAAGCCATATAGTAGATTCTCGGTGACCCGTTTCAGCTTTACGATTCCGACATTGCTTTTGTGTTCGTGGTCGCTGTTGCTGAAGTTGAAGTTTATTCTTTACTGCGAAAAGCTATAAAACTTGGATAGTTCGTTCTTGGTGATTCCGACACCGCTTATCTGGTTGTTGTTGTTTTTGTTGTTGTTGATGATGTTGTAGCTGTTGTCATCGATGTTGTCTTTGTGTCCAAAGTTTTTGATTTAGTGCTTTTTATCTCCCATCAGTTACACTCTTGATTTCTATGATCTGTTAAACGTTTGTAGCTGGGTGGTTTTTTTTTTTCGTGGTTTATAATTTTGTTTTCGTATGTTTAAATTACGCTCGCGCGCGCGCGACCAAGGTTATTTCTCCTACAACGTTTAATGTCACGAGCGTACAATCGTTACCGTAGTTATGTCATGTATTGGCAATTTGTGAAGAATTATCCAAAATGTCCTCCATAAAGTGGGTCGGATCGGAAGAGTAAACACACGCCAAATCATGTTCAAATCTTTATCAGCAGCCGTGGTGAATGAAAGAAAGTCGCCATTGTACCAGTCAGGAAATGGAAGAGACTTGAACCACTAGAGTTCAAAAGTCCTTAGACCGCTGACTGCCCACAATATGGTCATGCATATCTATCAGTCGGTTGGTCATTTAGTGACATGACACCATCCCTCTAGATAGTAGCAGTCCTGGGTAACCGCGTGTTCTAAGATAACGTGTTGTAACAGTCAACTGTGTTATCTTACTTGTGTGATTCCTGCTTGGGAGGTTGATGACCAGGACTGACACACTTTGCCTTGACTGTGTATAGTTCTGAACCCTTCTAGCTGGTGTAGAACATTATTATTGTTATCATTATTATTATTCCGTTGTTGTTGTTATTGTTGTTATCATTTTTGTTAATGTCAGTTGTTATGAAAACCGCGTGCTGCCGAAATGTATAAGTTCCATGGAACGAGAACCGTATGATTGTGCAGACCAAAAAACAACAACAAAAAACCTCGATATTTTGTTTTGGGCATTGTTGTTTATTTTTTTTATTATTATTTTTTTACATTTGATTTGATTTGTTAGAAACAGATCGACTCCTTTCTTACCTGCCTTAGTCCGCGACTGTAAAACTTTGATCACTATTGGCGTCAGTTTCGGTTTTCATGGCGTCAGTATTCTTTGATGCTAGTATTAGTATTAGACTAGTTCATCAGCAGCATCACCGGCATCATCATGTTCTTAATTTACGGCGTAAAGCAGTAACTCTGGGTTTAAAATTGGATTTGAATGACTACACTATAATTTTATGTCAGAACAAAAAGGGACTAAAAAAAACACCCAGTAAAAGAAACAGACGAACAAAGCCTGCAGGAACAAAAGGAAAAACCCGAACAAAAGCAAGGGATGGAGGGGTGCTTTGAGCAGACAAGGAGGAGGACTTGTAAAGTATCCACCCGCCGAAGATGTGGAAGAGGTCAGCTGCAAAGAAGACCGGTCACTTTTGCACGTGCCCAGCCGGCGGCGGGACCCGCTGCTTTATGGCGCTCCGTGTACCGCCTCTCTCTTTTCGGGGGTGTCGTGGGGGCTAATAAACCCGGCTCTTTATCGCTTCTTCTGCTGCCCGCTGCCCCATCCCAGTTTCCTTGGACTCCTCTCTGCAGACAACTTGAGTTTTGCGCTTCACTTCTCTCTTGAGTCGTTCACTGGTTTAGATGAATGGAAATCTGGTTTTCTTTCCTCTTCTTGGCGGTACTATTTTGGGTCTTCATTACTCGTCGGGGGGCAGCCTAACTTTAATAATCAAAGAGTGGTTTTGTTCAATGTCTTGGTACCATTTTCGAGCATCAGTTTTGTCCAGAGGTTCAACTTACTGGGAAGCGTGATTTCGTGTTTCCTTACTCGGCGCTATATTTTGGTGTAAGTTGACAGTCTTTAATTGAAAGTGTGATTTCGTTTCTTTCCCCGGTCCCCATTTGTAGTCTTAATTGCCTGTGCAGCGGTTTAGTTTCTTGAAACGTGTAAATGTGTTTCCTTTATGTTGGTCCTAATCAGTATAGTGGTCATTTTTAGCGATGCAGAGATAAGGGGGGAGTAGGGAAGAGTCACGTACTGGATTGGAATACTTTGGCAGTCTTGCCTTCATTTCCCACACTCGGGTTTAACGTGGACTCTCAGTCTTGTGGTGGTTTTGACGACATCCCTGGGAGATGGGAGGAAAGGGCGGTTGGTTGACTGTCTAAAACCACGCACCATCCTCTTCAGATGAACCGTGCCAACACCAGGCGTTATACAGTAGGGGGACTTATCTACCTACCATCGCTGTTTGGGTATAAATACCAGCTCGGAGCTGTAGTACTACGAGAGATATATATCCGGGTGGTGCCCGGAGGTTCAGTTTGACCACTGATTTGTTCAATGTCTGGACAGATCTTCAGAAGAGAGAGAGGAGGAGAGAGAGAAAAACCCCACTCCAGCACAACACGACAACACAAAGAAACAGCTGTGTAATAAAAACAGTACTGGTCTTTCATGTTCAGATTAAGTCCAAGTGTGATCTCTCCATCACAGCCTATGTATGTGTCTGTAGCTATCACTCTGTCTGTCTCTTAATACCTAGATCTCCGTCTCTCTCTTTACTTGCTTCAAGTCTGTAAGTCTGTCTGTCTGTCTGTCTGTCTGTCTGTCTGTCTGTCTCTCTCTCTCTCTCTCTCTCTCTCTCTCTCTCTCTCTCTCTCTCTCTCTCTCTCTCTCTCTCCTCCCCTTTTTTATCTCAGTGTCTGAATCTCTTTCTGTCTCTCTGTGTCTGCCCGTCGGCGTTGCCCTGCCTTTGTCTCCCTGTCGTCTCCCCCCCCCCCCCCCCTCCCCTTCCTTTCATTTTCTTTGTCAGTATGTGTCTGTCAGTCTGTATGTGGGTGGGGGTGACGGGTTCGGGGTGTGCGTACGAGCGTGCTCGTGTGTCAAAAAGCGGAACCAGTAAGGTGAAAGTGTATTTAAACAGAATATTCCGGCATGAGTCTAGTTCAACATTTCCGGCCTGACACCAATGAGAACCTGTCGAAACAACACACACACACACACACACACACGAAAATGCAAGAATTGACAAATAAGTGAATGAATAACCATGATGCATAACTAGATAAAATGCCATTCGATCAAATTTAGTTGAATGCAAATTTAATAAGAAAGTCTTGGTAAGGAAATGAGTGTCTCATCTTTATCAAATACTTGATTTATTTAGAATTCCCATCTTTTGTTGAACTGTGACTTTGCTTTGCATGTAACTAGGATGGATTGTTATTTCACCATTTTTTCCAAGGACTGCCTTGATGTTGCCTTTTATTTCTTTTTCCTGGTTAAAAAACGTAGCCACAATTAATGCGTGTTTTGCACAGGGGACCTCGTGTATTGTGTTTTCGTCAATAATAGCATTCAGACCACAGCTGAAAAGTCTAGGCCCCTATTGAATGTGAGGTTAGGAAAACACGGTTTGGGGTCTTCAGCTTTTCCCTGGAAGGTAGGCTACTGTCCAAAACGCCTAAGTTAAAGAACATCACAGTGGACCTCCACCTAAAACTCTCTCTCTGTGACAGGGGGTGGTGGGGAGGTGGATGAGCATGTCTGACATCTCTCATTGTAAAAACCTGACGTCAAGGGTAAATTCTAAAACACGACGTTGATCTCATCCAGGGAATGAAGAAAACTTGTCAAAATGAGTAATAACAGTTGAAGAAAAAAGAAGAAGCACAAAGCAGCATGATACGATAAAAGAATCATAAACGTTATAAGTTTTTGAAAGTATGAAAACAGATATTGTACAAGATTGCCAGGTAAGTTGGTGATGACCAACATGTTGAACAGTAGAGAAGCTGTGTCACCTTTGTGAAGTCAAAGCTATTCACTGAATTCAATAAATAATCCGTTAATTAACACACTTTTGTTTGTTCGAATTCATGTTGCGGTGTAAACATGTCATTGTACTGAACCAGTAGAAAAGCAGCTTAAAAAGGACTGGTATGGGAAGGTTAAGGTCAAGCTATGTTTGGGGAGAGGGATTAGTCTAGCCCTTTGTGTTGTGGGGCGTCAGCTGGTAGACGTAGGGAGACCAGCTGCTGAGAGCAACTGTGGCTGCTTTTAATCTCAGCTTGCTATAAGAGTGAGAGAAGAGCACAAAACAAGTGGATCAACGATCCTTGTGCTGGTTCCCTTACAGGCCGTCCAAGATTCCACTTACTCACTCCTTGGTGTATGTACTTCAAGTCTCCGATAGGCCTAATCCTACTTTGGCGAGGGTCAGACCTCTCCCTCTTTGTTGGGATGCAGATGATGGTTAGTTTGGTTACTTTGTCAGGTGGTGAGACCTGTTTATTTCATGGTGGCACTTCCTTCTGAATAGTTTTTCAAGATTTTGTGTATGATTTGAAAGGAGACCAGATTTTTAAAAAACATATATTATGGAATACACAATAAAATAAAAACAAAGAAGCAAACCACAACTACTACATTGACGAGTACTGAACGGATTCAGCACTGCAGGAAAGGCATACACGTGACGTTCATTCCACAAACTGTCACAGTGACAAAAAGGGGTTAAAAAAAAAGAAGTACATTATTATGTTCAGCTTTTTAAAAAGCACTAGCCATCATGATAATCATCAAGTTTTGTGAAGCATTTCGTCTTTACTGTATAAATCGCCTATGTTGTCGACTTGTCGTATTGGTGTTGTTTTGACTTCGCTTGCTAACAAATAAACTATGAGGTTCTAGGTTCCACTCCAGGCCTTGCCTTTTCTTCCCAATTTGACGGGGAAATCGAACTGAATGTCAAGTCTTGTTGACTCTGAACCAGTCGGAGCTTTGTGCTTACGGACTTGTGCACGTCAAAAGAACCCACGACAGTTGAAAATCGAAAAGAGCAGGGAGGTACCTCCCGACTGTTATGGAAAAATCTCACTGTGTTGAGCCTGGGATCTCTAGCTGAGGAACGAAGAAAAAAATATTGGCTTGAAGGTACGCACTTTCTGCTGGAGAAACAAAATGTAATTATAACTCTTTTGGTTACTGTTTAACATAATTATAACTCTTTTGGTTACTGCTTAACAAGTGACATCTAGCCTCAAAGAATTATAAGATATTCATTTTCTCAGGAGGAGCAACAGTCGACTTAAATATAGATCTATATATGGATATACCTGTATATCCATATGTTATGGGATTTTGAGCTGTGTGTGTGTGTGTGTGTGTGTGTGTGTGTGTGTGTGTGTGTGTGTGTGTGTGTGTGTGTGTGTGTAAAGTGTTGTTTTCTTCAGCCATGTTTTGCGACGAAAGTTACTTTGGACACAGTTTGTCTTTTTCATGCTTCTCAATGGTCAAAGGCAGTGAAGCGCAGACTGATAGTCCTGACGTGTGACATGATCTCCTCCCCAGCGGTCCCATCCTGCTCATTATTTGGTCATTGTGGTCACCTTGCCACGGCCAGATCTTATCAGTACTGACCACTGCTGTCATTCCTACCACCCCCTTGCCCCTCTCCCAACGTGTCTGGTCTGTTATTTGAACTCTGCTGCTGATCACGGAGATTCTGGCTGTGGTTTGTTACCCAGGTGATGCGGTGGCTGTAGTGTGTGGGTGCTGATTACAACGCCAATTACCTGTAATAAACGTGAACTGTCATAAATGCACTGACAATGATGAATGCAATGTATTTGAAGCGCGAAACAGTCCATGGTTGCAGGGGAAGAAAGTAACTCTTAAGAATGTTATTTGGAGTGTGGAAATTATTCACTGTAGTTCAGGGGTCTGTTGGATTGGTAACAATCCACAAAGAATCAGGGTTATGGACAAAATATCCGGGTCTGCACATAGACACCATCACCGGTGTGTTGAAACTTGTTAGGCAGATGGAAGGAGGGCGGCATGTAGCTGCTTTTATAAAAGTTGTTCTGACAATACTGGACTGTGTTGCTTTTTGATGCCCGCACAATCCTGTAGTTGGGCTTTGGACTTTTTCCCCACTGGTTGAGGTGGTTGTCTGATTGATATGTTCGTTGTGCTATGGCTCTGGAGGTGCAGGGAAGTGTTAGACATACATACATGTATACAATTTATGTACTTCTGTCTGCGATATGACTGTCCTTGTCGGCCAGATCAAGATGGTGTTTGTGGAGCTTAAATGCCTTCGAAGTAGTCACTCCTCTCTTGTATCCATGAGTATCATTATTGATTAAGAAATTTAATTGTGTGTGTGTGTGTGTGTGTGTGTGACTCTGTGTGTGTGCTTGTGTGTGTGCGCGCGCATGCGTGCGCGCATTTTTTTCGTGAAAGAAAAACATTGCAGCAACGTAAAAAAATCAAATAGGCATTGAATCCATCAATTTGAAGTTTAATTTTCCTGCCTGCTACCACTACCACCACCACCACCACTACTACTACACGACTTTCCCAGGCATTTGGTTCCCCACAGGGGGCAAAATGGCGGAGATGAAGACCGATAACTCTCCACTCCTCTCTCTCTCATGCTAATGAACTGATGAGCAGACCACAATGCGGCAGAGGAGGTTTCAGATGACAGTGATTAGTTATAGATAGGGTTGAAGGGCATGTACTGGGGACGACAGAGTATTGTGGGGGAATAGAAGCGGGCAGGTATTCTGTGGTGAGCGATGAGTCCTACAATCAGCTTCGTTCATTTAAACAGTGTGTGTGTGTGTGTGTGGTGTGCCCTGGCTTAGACTATAGCCTAGAACTGCACGGCTTGGTGGACGCAGCGTCAGTGACTTCACTCTGTCTTATCGCAGTCATTTATCTTGTCGCCTTCGTGTCGGGTTTTCAAGTTGGGGGAGAGAGAGAGAGAGCAAGAGAGAGAGAGAGAGAGAGAGAGAGAGAGAGAGAGAGAGAGAGAGAGAACATGTATACACTGCTTGGAGCCATTTTGATGCTCTATAGCAATGACTTATGCACGCACTCTTCCACCTAGCACGCCCTCGCCCTCGGAGTAGGTATCCCCACCCCTCCCAACACGCACACACAAGCATACTGAAGCGCCCGCGTGCGCGCGCGCGTACACACACACACACATGCATGCACACACACACACACACACACACACACACACACACACACACACACACACACACACACACACACCACACAGAGAGAGAGAGAGAGAGAGAGAGAGAGAGAGAGAGAGAGAGAGAGAGAGAGAGAGAGACTCAGAGAGAATTTGGAAAACGGAACCCAAGATCTTTTGTGCAGTTCTGCCATTCAAGCTCCAGATTTGGAGAGAAAAAAATGCAGCGACAGTTCAAGACTAGGGCTCTGAAGTAACAGAATGGTTCTTTGAACATTCTTTTGCGAAGTTGTCTCTCGCTTACGAACTGTGGACTAGTGCCGACAGTAATCTACCACTATTCATTGTCTTAGTTCAATAATTCGAATGATTTGACGGTCGTATTTTCCCCTCTTTCCTGATTTTTCTGTTAGACTTGTAATCTTGGTTTGCTTTGAGACTGTTCAAACCCTAATGTTACATAAGAAATAATGAGAAAGTAGCTGGCAAACTGAGCTACCGTTAGCATAATCGCTCATTGACAACTGGTGGGGTGGAATTCCGGTAGGCGGACGGGCGGGTGCTGTACTGTGCTCAAGTGGTGTTTGCCCATGGTCACACCTGTGAGGAGCTTTGGTCAACAAGGCTTGATGGTCACCCTACTAGGCGCGTGCGTGAAGAGAGTTTAACTGAAGAGGGAGAGGAAGAAATTCAGAGTGGAATCGGTCCCCTTTGATAAGGTACTGTGTAGACCAGACCTGTACAAAAGTGTTAACAGTGGGGTGTGGATTTTGCTGGTTTTGCATGTGAAAGCGCTCCCTCTGCTTGTATGTATGTATGTCTCTCTCTCTCTGTCTCTCCCTCTCTATTTGTCTCCCTTCCCCTTCTCCATCTCTCACCTTTTCTCTCTTGGAGTTACTTTCCTTGCTTGGCTGCCAGCAAGACGCTCTTTCTGGCTGTGTGCAGAATGTTCTTTGTTTTCATGTAGTTTTATTTTTCCAAATGTCAGTTGAAGGACTCCATCAATGTCAAAATGTCTGTTGAACTTGCCTGGACAAGAATCGACTATGTCATCTTTCAAAGTGAACTGTAGAGACGATCTTGAAAACATTTGTCACACTAAGGCTGACCAGTAAAGCTACCAGCCATACCGCTGTCCCTCCACTTCAAAATGCAAGTTTCTGAAGAAAGTATCCGTCCCATGACAGAAGAAGGGCAGAAGCACACAGAACAAATCAGGGACAAAAGGCAAGTAATCTCATTCATTCTCCCTCTAGTTTATTTATTTTCCCACCCCATCGAGTTTTATCTATGCTGCCAATCACACTCACAGTGACACTGTTATGGACATGCCTGTTTGTGACAAGAATTGTGCTATAGTCTCAGGTAAATATCCACACATTCAACAACTTGACGTGACACATCAGGACAGTCGGACAGTGTTGTAAGTGACCAGTCATAAGGTCAAATTATTATAGAATGAACATTTGTAATTGTGATAGTGGGGTATGAGATGGAAGGTAATATCTCTAATGATGTGAATATGATGAGAGATATCTGTGATGATGTGAATATGATGAAATATGGTATCTGTGATGATGTGAATGTAATAAGAGATGACACCTCTCCTCCCACCTCCCTCTCCGTCAGTGTGTGTGTGTGTGTGTGTGTGTGTGTGTGTGTGTGTGTGTGTTCACAAGCGCTTATTTAGATAAGAGAAAGTAAAGAACTTAAAATTTAAAAAGCAATACCAACTCTTAAGTACTACTTTTAACCAGAAGTGCTTATCCTGCTACAGTGACAAATTGCTCCTTTGATAATGAAAAATCCTTTTTTTTTCATGATAGCAGCTGTTTCCTCTTGAAACTTGTGGTCAGTAACTATTAGATAGTATCAGAATAACTCAAAGTGCTTTTAACCTAGCTGTATGATTGCTGGTAGCATTGCAAAACTGTTTTTCATGTAAGATACTTCTGATATGCAGACTCTCAGAGCCCCCAAGCCCACTGTTTATAAATGAGATAAAGCTTATGATATTCCACTACTAGACAAGTGACAAATGATGCATGAGACTAGTGTCATACATAGTCCCCTTCCCAGTGCTGTAACCATTGAGTTTACCTAAGTTTTATCTCTGGTGTAACCCAGAGCTGGGGGATTGGTAAAATGGAGCTGGGGGCTGGTGGTGATGGATAGGATGAGCTCTCGCCAGTAGTAATCTTCTTTCCTTAAGACTTAGGGATAATCTTTCCATTCTTTTTCCGTTATAGTTGTAATTGCTGCTTAGCGGTCAATATTGTTTACTATCTGCAACTATGATTTATAGTACTAACGAGCTGATTATAAATCCTCAGCATTTAAAATCTTCAGCAGAGATTCCAATTTCTATTTTTAAAAAGTCTGTGTGGATGAATACAAATAATTCATTGACCCATGTTCTTGGGCCACATTTTGTGTGTGCCTGTTACGTTTGTTTAGTCTGCAAGATTTGCACATTGTTGTTGTACCCATCGCCCCCCTCTTGCCCATGCTGGCATGTCCCTGTGGTCCCTTCCCCCATCTGGGAAGGTCTGATAATGTGATGGCACAGGCCTGTCTGGACCTGCCTGCCCTCCCTCCATCACGCCTCCCTTGTGTCGTGTGGCTGCCCTGTATTGTCTGCTGCTGCTCGTTTGTCTCTTCTCTTGTGTTTGATCAGATGGTCGTCGTCTTTTTCTCTTCAACATCGGCGTCGCCTGGTACTGCAATGCAGACAATGGTCGTGACAGTGGAGTTTTCTGCTTTTCTGTCCTTTTCGAGGCGACGGCACCATAATTATTTATTATGTGGGCTGACCAACCAGGGTAGTCTTGAAGAGTGTGGTGACTGGGCCTGAGAACAAAAAGAACAGTTAGACAGCACCACAGCAACCGCTTATCCAGGTAAAAAAAGCCCTGATGTAACGAAGTGCCAAGGCCTATGTCAAGATGTTGTAAAATGTACTGGTGAGATTGTTTTTAGCCATGGTAAACTCTTACCATAAGTATCTGCACTAGGGAGAAGAAAACAAAAGCTTCTATGCCAGAGGATGGCTGTGACAAGGTACTTGAAAACAGTCATACAGTTACACGCTAACTTCTCACCCAGAGTGTTTTTTCAGTCTCACCGAAATTCCCAGGTAGGATCAGTGAGACAGAGTACATACTCTGGGTGCCCCCTCCCCTCTCCCATGGTGTTAAGCAGGGGAACATGCAACAGTCAACAACATTATTACGGTGGGCAGTAGTTATTATGAACATAACAATTTTATGTGGGACAAGAGGGCCTTTTAACTGGCAACTGTTTCGGTACAAATCAGGCGCTTTGTCTGTCAAGTGTTGGAGCAGTTTGACTTCAGAATTGAAGCTGTAAAGAAAATGGTATAAGATTAGCAGTAGGAAGGCCACTGCTTTGAGTCGTAAGTACTGTGACACTTTCTTCGTGATCCCTCTTGTTAACAGTTCTTGTTTCTCAGTGCTGTGGCTGAAGACAAGTCATAAACTATTCTTGTTGTCAAATTTAAAGACATCGTTGGAAGTAATACAAAAAAATCGACCACAAAATAAATTTTGCTTACAAGGATATGAAGGAGTCCTTTTATTTCCTGCAGCGAAATGTTTGCAGCAAGTATTTGGCTGCAGGAAATAAGCTTTTTTTCTAGTTTTGGGAAATACAAGATAGGCATATTTCAGGTGGCAGAATGTGTGTTGCATGTTGATACGCTTTTTCTGAGTGTAGTGATCGTAGAGTTCTACTATACAAAAGAAGAGAAGAAAGCTCCCCCCTTCCCCCTTTTTGTGTGCAAAATTTGAAACCACAAAACAAGAGGTACATAGTACACACCGCCTGCAGTTACGTTTAATTGTTCTTATTTGGGTTAAAAAAATATGACAGTCCTGGATCTTGAAAGTAACTTTCAATGCTAAATAAGTTACGTACCACATTTTTAGTGTGATTTAAAAAAATCTGTCATAACTGTTTAGCTAATACAAATTTTATCTACAGACGCAATTCTGTCTTTATTTCTGTTCAGTTAACAAAACGTTGTTCTGAACACAGGCAGCGTTGTATGTGTACGTAACGTAACATTCCTGTTAGTTGGACAGGACAGAGAGCTGTGTGTAATTTGATTATGAAAGAAGAGAAGCCCAGGGGGGAGAAAGAAGGAAGAAAGGAAGCAAGCAAGGCAGCCAGGAGAGTGGAGACAGGAGAAGAGGACAGGGGATGACCTGACAGCTTGACTGACAGCAGATGGATTGCCTGTCAGGGCTGATGGCTGTTTGGGGGGAAAAGAATGCCACTGTGTAGTGCGTGTGTGTGTGTGTGTGTGTGTGTGTGCGCGCGCGCGAGCGCGCGTGCGTGTGCGTGTGTATCTATGTCTTTTCGTGTTTCAATTTAATAACGCGTTTCTTCACCTTTTTAAAGACAGTGATATTAGATTGTTGAGTGCGTGTGTGTTCGAACGTGTGGTTAGAGACGCTGCATATATATATATATATATATATATATATATATATATATATATAATATAATATATGTTATTATATATATAATAATAATATGTATATATATGCGTAGCATGTGTATATGGGTTGCAGTTTTGAAAGTGCTACTTTTTTGATAATGTGGTCTAGAGCAACCGAAGATTTGATGACGTTCAAGGTCACCCCATCAGTACGTTAACAGGGTTTGTCCTTGAAGCGTCTCCTCCACACATAGGGGGCATTACATCAAACTTCAACTTGATGGCCTGTCCCCTTCAGCCCATGAACAGCAATTTAGGAGTTGGGTTTCCTGGAGTGTTATCAGTAGTTGTGGAGTTGACAAAAGAGTGAGAGGACAAGTAGACTACAGGTACAAATATTAAGAAACCTTGCTAGCGTGTGTCCAAGCTGTCACTTTCAGTGTTTTTAATTTTCTAAGGAAGAGTAATTAGTGTGCTGGGAATGTTCCACGCGCGCTGTGATACATGTGTCAAAAACTCAACGTTGCAAATGATTGACCAACTATTAACTCTTGTGTGTGTGTGTGTGTGTGTGTGTGTGTGTGTGTGTGTGTGTGTGTGTGTGTGTGGCATTTGTGTGTGCTTTGTAGCGCACAGAAGACCAACTCCATTGTGCATTTTTTGGTGGTTTTTAGCACACAGAAGACTGAATCCATTGGGCATTTTTTGGGGTGCTTTTGGCGCACAGAAGACTGATCCCAGTGACAGATTTTCAACCAGCATGCTTTATCTTTTTGGGTGCCTGTGCAGGTCTGCATGCAAGTTAAACTGGCAATGTGTAATAATTCCAACTTTCTTTCCTTAATTTAACGTCTGTTCACTCAAGGTAATATTAGACCAAAATTCCAACTTTAAATTCTTTAGATGACACTGAGATTCGAACTGACCACCATGGATTGTTAACACTGTCGCCTTTTCCATTGATTGAGCTTTTGCGCTCGTCCAAGTCGCCTTTAGTAAGAAATTGTTTCGGTTTGAACAGAATTATGCTGAATATTATACAAACACTTTTATCTCCGAAGTCGGAATGTGGCTATCTTAATGGTGGGACAACGGTGGCATACACAAAATCTCACCCTTGGTGAGCCTTGGAGCTCTAACAAAAGAACGGAAAAAAAGTGTTGTCACAGTAGATCCATTTCATTCGGACCATCCCCGAAGTGGGAATGCGGCTACCCTCAGTTAACGGTGGGTATAAACGGTAGCGTAGGCAATAATCTCACCATAGGTGAACCTGGGAGCTCTAGCCGAGGAACGAAAAAAACCCACAACAAACAATTGTAATCAAAGGAGTGTGATGGTGACTCGTCTTTTGTAAATGGTTGGTTTTTATAGATCTGCAGATTGTGTTTGGCAAGAAGTGGTTTAGTGTTTCTTTTTCTTTTCTTTTTGTCACGAGTTTTGATGCTGGATGGTGTGACAGCCTTTGCAATGGGGCTGTGCAAGTGACATGAACTGATGAAGTGGTTCAAAACTCAATTCTAAAACTAAAGGCCGTGGTATAGTAAGTGAGGGGATTGTTGTCTGCATCAGTTTGAAATGTCTGAACACAGGTTGCTCCGCTTGTCTAGATCTGCCTTGGGTTTGTCAATGGTGTTTTAGTTTACGGTGGTTGAATAGAAATGCTTTGTTCGCGCTAGCGCATATGTGCAGGTGTGTATGTGTGCGTGTGTGTGTGTGTGTATACACGCACGCGTGCATGCACGCATTGTGTGTGTGTGATCTGTTATTCGTTTATCTGTCTAGTTTGACATAACTCCGTATATATAAATGTACACAGTCCTGAACTACTGTTCACTTTGTGTATACATAGCTCAAAGCTGACTTCAGAGACCATAATCATCTAGACTAGGATGAATCTGGCCGTAAATATTTGTAAGACTTCTTGATGCTGGGTAACAGAGGCTAGCCATTGTGGCGTGTGCCTGACACTAATCAGCGTGCTACAAATGTCACACTTGTATCAGATAGGTCGTAAGCTCACAGCTCAAAGACTTCCATCATAACAATGGCATTTATGATAACATCCCCGACGGAGATTTGTATGGCTCTGATATAGTATATACACTAGTGTGTATAAATAACGAGTGGGAGAGTGGGGGGGGGGGACGGTTGGTTTGTGTGGTAGAAGAGAGAGAAGAGGAGAGAAGAGAAGAGAGAGAGAGAGAGAGAGAGAGAGGATTGATGGGGGGGGGGGGGGGGGGGGGGTGGGGGTTGCTGGAAAGAAGCGACATTTTTACGTCTGAGATAATTAGCCTGGAAGCAGGTTGGTTCCTTAATTTTAATTAACCGCAGAGCTCGTGTATTTGGGAGCTTGAATTCGTCGCATCAGTTTGTCACTGCATATTTTTAAAAAAAAATCACCATTTCATTATTATCTTTAAAAAAAAAATTCCTATTTGACTCTCTGTAATGTTGTTTCGTGAGGCAGTATGATATTCTCACCTAGGATAGGTCTCAATAGCTCAAAACGTGAGAAAAAAAATCTGGAGTTCATCATCTAGGCATATGGGACTGTTGGGGGGTAAACATCAACAAAATAAGCCATTAATTGGACTTTCCGTCAAACTACCACTCCTGAGCAATTCCCACGCCTTTTCTGGACGTCAGAAGGTAAGTAAAGGCTACAGAGAATGGAAAGATGAGGAGGGCTGTGGATTTCAGGAAGGAGGAGGCTGAAGTGAAGAGCCGCAAGCTGGGCATCAAAGACAGCCAGCTCATTACCCCCCTGACCTCCCAGAGCTTTGAAAGAGGTGCCGGCACTTCCCGTCTGTCAGGGTCACCCGGGGGGTCAGCCCATTAGGCAGGGGGGGAAGAAGAATGGATCCTGCACGGGTATCAACACAACCTGGACCTTTTCGCTACGGTTTTTCAATAATGATGAAGGCTGGACCAGAACGCGAGGAGACTCGCATGTCTGTCATTATGATGAGAACTGACTAGACAGGCGAAAGAAACTGTAGTAGGAAGCCCGACGTCGTCAGATTTTCAGTCGAAAATTCCGACTTACTCTGTATTTCGGTCACGTTTTTAAACCGTTTCTAATTTTTTTATTTTGAATAGGGGGGGGGGGGGGGGGGGGGGGGGGGGGGGGGGAATTTTAAGCTAAAAAAAAGTTTCGGTTTGTAGTATCATCCGAAGGACTTTTGGGGGAGTGGAGTCGCTATTGATGTTAACTCCGGGGTAAAATTCCTTAAAACGGGCGCCAACATGGTGGCTTGATCCCGGGCCATCAGATGACGAGCGCAACCCTCTTAACCACTAGGCTCTCCCACCCCGCATAGCATTCCTTTTAAGGACATTGCCTAGGATCAGCATAGGGTTCTGTATCAGGTTTGCATAACTATTATAAGGTCGTTAGTCCCACAGGTTTACCTCAAAATGTCCTAAAATCCTATTTCTCTACCCTAAAATTTTTGCTTCGGAATGGAATCAGAGGGAAAGAACCAAAGCCAGGCTTTCTGAGCATGTGAAATTAAAATGTTGGGGGTTGAATACAGACAGCACTGAAAGTGATCAGGTTAAGTAAGTAAGCTTAGCCCAGCCCAGTCCAGCCCTTTCAGTGTAAGTTAGTCGGTTACGGCCCCTTGACTGTGTTTGTGTTGGGGGTGGGTATTCATTCAGTCATTAGCCAACACTGTACTCCATAACAGTACGGAGTTGGGGTGTGTGTGTGTGTGTGTGTGTGTGTGTGTGTTTAAACCAGATTGAAGCCAGAAGTATCTTGTGAGCTCTGGGTTATCTGTCCGTGTTCTGTATATTACCCGCATCCAGCTCCAGGTCTCTCTATTTTTATTAATTTTTTTTTCCACAAAGGAAGCGAATATTTCTTGTCCGGTTTGTCTTCCGTCGAGGCTGTTGCGTCAGTAACTACGTAACATTTACTTTGCCCATGATTGTAGCATTATTTTTTCCGGTTCGTGCTCGGTTTTCTAGGCTGGAATTTTGTTATCTGCTTGAAAATGCACGCACGCACGCACACACACACACACACACACACACACACAGAAGGGGTGGGGTGTCAGGTGAAATATAAAAATTATATTTATATATATTTGTTGTTGTGTGTGTGTGCGTGTAAGTGCGTGCGCGTATGCGTGCGTGCGTGAGCAATCCTACCAAGGACAGTCATAAGTGACGCGACGATCATCAATGAAGATTTTTGGGTTTTTCGAAATCGTAAGATGTAAGTAGAAACAACAGTGTACCAACAAGCTTGCTGTTTAGCTATCAGCGATCCAAAACGTAGAAGACAGTTTGTACTTAGTGGCGAAGATTTCGCGAGATGATAATGAGATGAGATGAGGCCACGGAATGCCAGCCAGCATTGCGGCGACAGGCGAAGACGAACACATGTTGTGTAAAATGTTAACGGCATGTTGCAGCAAAGCAAAGGTGGACCCGGTGTTTATCAGCGGAGCTAGGGACTGTAAAAGAGAGGTCCGTGAGGTGGTGTAAAAACGTCAGCCTGACTAGGGGCTACTGATCGTTTTATACCTTCCTCATCACCCTCTGCACCCCGCCACTGCCATCCGCATCCCCCTCCCTCTCCCTTCCCAAAGTCCCCCTCCTCAGCTACGCCCGATTGGTTAATTGATTTTAATGGCGCCCTCTGGTGGCCTGATAGGGGCCAGCATCCAGGGGTGCCAACAGCTGCCATGCCCTTTCATCTGAGCGGCTCTCACCTTGGCGCAGGTCCCCGCAGCGGCTTTGTAGATAACTGCAGGGTAGCAGAACTAACGCCTTGGACTGAGAGTAGAAGGGGTGGTGGTGGTAGGTGTGATTTGGGAGTAAAGGGGGGGAAGGGAACAGGTCTAATGCCATACGGACATTTCTAGATTTTGCATTTATTCAACATACTGCAAAATGAAAAGGTGACTCCTACGTTTCTGGGATCCAACTCCCCCCCCCCCCCCTCTCTCTCTCTCCCTCCCTCCCTCGTCTCTTTTACCAGAATGGAACCGTAGAAGCTGTAATTTTTCCACCACACACACACACACACACACACACACACACACACACACACACACACACACACACACACACACACACCACACACACACACAATAAATGTGTGTCCCAATAAAATAAAACAGGTTTTTTTTACAAAGAAGTTCCTAATAGCTATCAACTGAACTGGTTAGTGCAAAGAGAGAGAGAGAGAGAGAAGAGAGAGAGAGAGAGAGAGGAGAGAGAGAGAGAAGACAGACAGACAGAGAGAGAGTCAGAGAGAGGGGGGGGGGGGGGGTAGGAAAGGAGAGAGGGAGATGGAGAGAGAGATGGTTCTACTGCTGATGTTAGTTCCCACGGAATTGTAACACCGCTCTCATGGTTTTTAGACAAAAATAAGTCTCTGGATAGGGATCTATGGGGAGGTACATGAGGGATGTATCTAGATTTTACCGGGCCATGTTACTAACAGGTAAACCCCACCACCACCACCACCACCATCATCACCCTCCCACCCTGGATTTGGGTTTCATTGGATTAAGAGCCCCAGCAGAGCTATCCGATTTAGGGACTGTACCATCAGTACATTACAACCAACCAGTACTCACAGTTCCCACCATGAAGACGCCCCCTCCCCTCCCTTACCCTGCCCCAAACTTTCTGAAGGATGCAGTTTTGCTCTCATGGTCAGTAGCCTATTCAAAGACATTCAAGGAGTATAGGCCTACTGCAGAGTATTAGTCTCTGCTCTCTCTCCCTCTCTTCCCTGTCCCTCCTTTAGCTACTCCAATGCAATTTACTCCCCCTCATCCCCCCTCCCTTTCTCTCTCTGTCTCTGTCTCTGTCTCTGTCTCTCTCTCTCTCTCTCTCTCTCTCTCTCTCTCTCTCTCTCTCTCTCTCTCTCTCTCTCTCTTG
>CM054167.1:20385911-20393411 GCA_028751875.1 Rapana venosa | reverse complement strand
ATCGAGTCAAACCTCCTGACTAGGTTTGACTGAATTGCATTTAATAAACGTACATGAAATAACTATTACCAGGAAGGACAAATAATATAGAGATGAACTGTTTAGATAAAAAGTCTTGCAATTAGCGAATTTTACAAATCAGCTAGTGTTGAGAAAAAAACCACAATCATACGTGGGAAGGCATGAAACTGCATTGGCGGTTCCCCTGTTGGTATAGTTGGCCTAAGGGGCAAGGCAAGTAGCCTAGCAGGCAGTGTGGTAGACAGTGCAGCCAGGCCGATAAAGTTAATTGGTATATGTGCAAGAAAATGAAAACCATCCGCAGCAGATCTTGCTGAGAGGTCAGCAGTTAGCCTACAAGCCCAAGAGGGGAGCTGTTTACAGTGGTAGGTGGGTGGGTGAAGAGGGAGGCGGCAGCTGCAACTAATGAGAAGCTGAAGTAACCACGATTGGCTAGGTTAGTTGAGAAAATCTGGAATGGCGGTGGTGGAGTTTCCGTATGGACCAGTGCAGGGAGTTAGGTAGGCCAAGACGTGTTTACGTGCCTTCCAGAGAGTTGTGTAGTGCTTTGCTTGTAATCTGGTTCTGCCATGCTGGTGCTATGCTCTGTCTCTGTCTCTATTTCATTTTGTCTCTCCCTGGCTGTCTGTTTCTGTCGTTCTGTGTCTGTCTCTCTCTGTGTCTCTGTCTGTGTCTCTCTCTTTCTCTGAGTCTCTCTCTCTCTCTCTCTCTCTCTCTCCTCTCTCTCTCTCTCTCTCTCTCTCTCTCTCTCTCTCTCTCTCTCTCTCTGTGCTGTGTGCCACACTATCTAGCTACTTTTCTGCTGTATCCGTCTTTCTATCATCTTCATCGTTTCCTCAAATATGGTCTCTCATCGTGATCAGTTAAATGTGTTCCCAGCAGTAAACACCACATCTACGGAGGCATTTGCTGTTGTGAGGTTTTATCAGGAGGAAAATCTTGTTTATTTTATTTGCAATAGGTCGAGTGGTTTATCTTTGATTACTCAAAAATGTGCGTACCCATGTGTGATGTGAATGACTCCTAGTGCTTAGTGCTTTTCATTTACATACTGTATAGACTGTAACGTATAGCATTGTTGCATTTTTGGGGGGTACTGTATTTTATGAGGCGCCACGTCCCAGTTTAGATGATGATGATGATAATAAGATAATGATAATAATGATAATGTAGTAATGATAATAATAATGATTATAATAATTATTTATGGTATAAAAATAATTCTTCAATCTTCTTCGTTAATCTTCTCCTTTGACCTGAAAAAGTCCTTACTCTAAACAGACACAAATACACAGACACAGACATAGACACAGACACACAGACTCACACACACAAAATCCCCCCCCCCCCTACCCCCCGAAAAAAAAGAACAAAACAAAACTAAATTTGTTTTACTGTCAGATAGCTCTATCTGTAGATCAGTTTATGTGCAGTTAACTCATGTCTGACATTACACCATCCCTAGCGCTCAATCTGAATGTGCTATGTCTTTGCTTGGCAGGAGAAGACATGGAGAGCAGCCTGAAGCGACGTGACCAGATGCAGCAGCAGCAGCAGCAGCCAGACTCCCTGCCGTCACAACACAATGATGAGGGCAACGACGTCAGTGAGGAAGACAGACTCATCAGCCCTTGCAAACGCTTACGACTTAACGACTCGCCCAGCAAACTGTCAGTCAGTTTTGCTGACCAGACCAGCTCTTCCCAGACCTTGGACCAGGAGGTTCTGTACACCACTCCGGAAAAGACCAGGCGCGACGTGGTCTCCTCTCAGGAGGACATTGTCAATCCCTACAACAGCACACTGGAGAAGTCTGAACAGCCGACAGATGCAACAGAGGAGGAGCCTTCAGTCTGGAGCAGTTTGGACCAGCCCTTCCCTGACCACTCCCTGGACCAGAACCGCTATTACCAGTGCAGGCCTCCCCAGGACCAGATTTTGCTCTGTACCCCCGTCAAATCTCTGACCTATGAAGGGGAGGAGGAGGAGGAAGAGGAGGAAGAAGAAGAGGGCATGGTTCCCACCTCTCCCCCTCTCCCTATGCCTCACAACACCCCGGAGGACGGGTCTGTGATCATGGAGGATGATGAGGAAGACAGCGAGGCGGAGAATATCTTCATCAACAGATCGCCCACTGAAACTTACACTTACAACGTGGCCTCCGGTCCTTCCATCACCTTTGCTGACCGCACCAACTTGGACGGACTGAAACAGCCAGCAGACACACCACATCACGATGCGGGAGGAGAGGGAGGACGCTCTGCAGAACAGTCCGTCACTTTCGCTGATCAGACAAACGCTCATGGAGCTCAGCGAATAGCCGACCTTCCCGAACAGTTACCCAAACAGGACGGGCAGGGGCAGCAGGGCCTCCCACGTTCTCGGCTCCTCAGCCATCCAGGCCCTTTGCCATCCAGCGTCAGTGAATCCCACAGAGGCGGCCCTCCTCAGGGCGTGGTGGGTCACCCATCACATGCGCAGCGACCTCGCTTCGGCAGTGAGGGCAACTTTCTCAGCGCTGAAGAGCTGGATCACCACAAGCTTAGCCTCCAGAGTTACGGCAGCGCGGCTTACTTCCAACACCCTCAAGCCGGTCACCAGTATCCTTTTGTCAGGTCGTCGAGTCACAGAAACGTTTTTCAACCTCAGAACTTAGAGTCACGTTTTAATCGAGCTGACATGCTGGCAGGTAACAGTCGTGAGAAACTCGTAGACTATGGCAGCATAGACGGTCCAAGCTGCGGGGGTCTGAGCAGCGGTGGAGGTTTTCCGCAAGGTGAGGTTGTGGATTACGGCAGTGTGGATGTGCCAGTGCCAGTGCCAGTGCAGGCAGCACCAAGAGTGGGAGGCTCAGTACAAAGCGGACAAATGCCTAACGTGGGTACGGACACTCAAGGTGTAGGTAGGTTGTGGTATTACGGCAGCATTGATAACCCACAGCGGATCATCTCCAGCTCTGTTCAGTCGTTGAATGCAGGCAGCCAGCCTCACAGTTTGCCTCATGGCTTGCCTCATGGCCATAACATCAGTAACCAGGCTACGTTTGCATACCAAAACAGCTTGATGAATCAGAGAAACAACCAGCCCTTGGTTCGTTCAGCTAGTCGGAGACTGTTGCCAAGACTGGGTAGCGAAGGCAGCGACAGAAGCCAGGGTCACTTGGGGAACTCTGACAGAGGTCATCAGCCCTCTGCCCCAGAGGGTCCAGAACTCAGAGCTGGCTCCAGACCTCATCTGGATCAGATTGAAGAAATGGCAGAAAACTCAAACACGTCGGGGCAGGTCAGCTTGGAAAACGCTGACCCAAACAGCAAAAACAGCCGAGGAACGTTGTGCCTTCTTTCCGATTCCGGCAACCACAGCCAGGGACTGAACCCACAAGGCAGTGACCCTGGGCACGCTCCGCCTCCCTCCTCCCAGCAACCCCACCACCTCCACCACCACCACCACCCTTACCCCCCTTACCACACACAGCCCACGGGCAGCGCCAGGTTCTCCGGCAGCTCGGGCAGTCACGCTGAAGTGCTGTCCCAGGGCAGCGCTGGGAGAACGGACAGACACAGCCAGCACTCGGAGGAGCATCAGGCATGCGGCAGTCAAGGCAGCGTGAACAGCCAGGGCCGGGGAGGTGGTGGTGGTGGTGGCAGTCAGCACAGCCTGGGCAGTCAGCAGTCAGGGGGCAGTCAGTGGAGTGGGGAGAGGGGGGGAGGATGGGGTCATTCAGCTCTGCAGCCCCAGGACCCCTGCCCGGCCAACCTGGCCCTGGTTGAAGGCTCCAGGAAACGCCGTGTTCTGGAAACCCCCGGTGAGTCTTCTGGACTGTTGTTGGAAGTTGCCTGTCTGTCCGTCTATCTGCATGTCTGTCTTGTTTGCCTGGTTGTGTGTGTGTGTGATATCTATCTTTCTATCTATCTATCTATCTATCTATCTATCTATCTATCTATCTATCTATCTATCTATCTATCTATCTATCTATCTATATCTATATATCTCTTTTATTTCGAGACTAATGGAATAAGCACTTAAGTGCTTTTAAAAAAAATTACATCCGTCCCTGTGTGCATGCGATGTTTGTACATTTTGTCATCCGTTCCCACCGTTACACAATGGCCTACTCTTCCAAAAAGGGGAACAAGTTTTAACGTGTGCGCAAGATTTTCAGTTCTGTGTGCATTCGCACACGGGACCTCGGTTTATAGCTTCACCTGATGGACTTCTATGGGGGTGGAGCGGAGTCGGCACTGATGTTAACTTCAGAGGGGAAAATCCCCCGTAAAAGTCCAGTCGCAAGTTTATAGTCATTGGTCGAATTCTTTGGCATCAAGTAAGCTAAAAATGTTTATTTAATAATGTGAATGATAGACAACACTGGATTTCAGATAGTTATAAATTGAATTTGTTTTCTCAGTATATTTCTTATTACTTTTTTTTAAAAATAGGCTTTGGGCTGGGTCACTTTATTTTTTTTCTCCTCTGATTCAGAAGCAAGGCGTTTTTGCTGAACTCATCATTTCATTTCTTTCTTTCTTTCTCTTCTGAATTTGTGGTGTTTTAACTCCAAGGCAGAGTAATGGGAGTATACTATTGTTAGGAACGGTAAGACTATGGAGAGAGAGTTTCGTGCTTGGAGAGTCAGGATCAGTCAACCTTTGAAGGGGAAACAGTTCCCATACGTTGTGAGGTGGACTTCATGCGACCCTAACAGGGATGTCAGTCGTCACGATAGGCATCAAGGACTTGACAGTTAAGTCAAAAGTTATCCATATGTCCACATAAAAACTCACAAATTTATCCAAGTCTCCCCGGAATTAGTAGGAGGGGAAAGAGGGGGGAAGGCTATCATGAAATGTAAGAACTCCCAGGACGATGACCGCCCTTGTCGACAGGATCTCACATTACCTTGCCTGTCAGTGTCGGTCCTCTCCCACTTTCGAAAACTATGTGGTGGTGGTGGTCAAGAATATATATATGATTATGACACCTATACTGTACACCGCTAGTGGGAGCAGAAGACTCCACATATTAGTGGATCTAGATAGATAGAGCGTGGAGCGATCTGACGGCCTGGGCTCGAGCCGCCACCGATGATATATCTGTTCGAGGGGATTTTCCTCCTGGAGTTAACAACAGTACCGACTCCACTTCCCCGAAAGTCTTCGGATGAGACCCCCCCCCTCCCTAAATAATCGGGGTCACGTGTGTGAACACACGTAGAATATACCTTGCGCACCCGTTCAAACCCGGTCGGCCTTTCCGAAGAGTAGGCCACCGTGTGCCGGTAAGAAGGGATGAGAACGTTATATAAACGCAGGAACATAGCGGTGTGTTTAGACATCGTCCCCGAAGTCGGAATGTGGCTACCTAAATAGTGGGCGAAAACGGTCGCATACGCAAATTCTCATCATTGGTGAACCTCGAAGCTCTAGCCGAGGAACAACAACAACAATAACAACAACAAAAATCAATACCTCTTTTCTAATTCATAGAAGGGAGGGGAGAGGAGAAAAACACACAATGACTTAAGACAAAGGCGAAGGCAACAGACATCGTAAAAATCAGTGTTGCAGATATGCTTGACCAACCCACAGCCTAATTGGGTGGTCAAGCTTCGACTCCAGATCGTGTCTGTGACTTGACTTACTTATGCCTCTTGGTTCCTTGGGGAACATAGGGCTGCAACAACACCCCTCCAACAAACTCGGTTTTGGGAGATCCTCTTCAGCTCGGCCCATGTCATTCCGGCTGCCTTCGTTTCTTCGTCAACACTTCTGCGCCAGGTCTGTTTTGGTCGACCAACTTTCCGCTTCCCTTGTGGATTCCAGTCAACGGCCTGCCTGGTGACACTTGACGCAGGCTTGCGGAGTGTATGGCCGATCCATCCCCACTTCCTTTGTTTAATAATGGACTCGATTGGGGTTTGTCTGGTCCTGTCCCACAGTTGTTTGTTGGATATGACTTCCGGCCACCTGATGTTGAGGATGTTCCTGAGGCATTTGTTGGTAAAAGACTGGAGTTTGTGGGTGTTGGTTTTTGTTACCCGCCAGGTTTCTGAGCCATAAAGTAGGACCGAAGATCGTGTCTGTAGTAGAACTTTATACAAAATTACATTGTTCTGTGGCACGCATGTGTTAGTGTGCGCTCTCGTGTAGAATATCTGTTGCCTCTACAACTCCAGCGCAAGTGGCAAGCCATGATCGCGTCATAGGTTCATGTGTTTGTGGCTATTTGCATTATATTGTTGTGTAGTAGGCATAACTCGATAAAATCGTGTAGAAATAGAACATCAAAATGAACGATAAACAAGACATAGGTATGTGAATTCGTGAAAGGGAAGGAGTATTTTGGAGAAATCCATACTTGCGTTTATGACCTGAGAAAAAAAAAATGCTGAAAAAATTTTCTCTGAACTATGTACATCCGCGTGCACACATACCTAAGCGCTTCCATTTGTGTACTTTACAAGATTCAGGGCTATATAAATCCCATACGTTATTATCATTATTATTATTATTATTATTATACCTCTCTGTCAGTCTTTTGCTCTCTCTCTCTCTCTCTTCTCTCTCTCTCTCTCTCTCTCCTCTCTCTCTCTCTCTCTCTCCTCTCTCTCTCTTCTCTTTCTCTCTCTCTCTCTCTCTCTCTCTCTCTCTCTCTCTCTCTCTCTCTCTCTCTCTCTCCATGTGTGCGTGCGTGCATGCATGTGTGTGTGTGTGTTCGTGCGTGCACGCGCGCGTGTGTGTGTGTGTGTTCATGCGTGCACACGCACGGGCACACGCGCGTGTATGCTTTTGTGTGTGTGTGTGTGTGCGCGCGCGCGCGCCTGTGCGTGTGTGTTTGATCTTTAGCCAAATAATGATGCCAATCCCAAGTAATCGCAGTCTCCCTGAAGAAAATCGCTCATTTCGGCGGTCTGAACAAAACGCGGCGTGGATGTTATCACTGAGCCTCTTACTATTCTTATTTATAAAGCAAACAGCCCCCACCTCAGCAGTGCCAGACAAAGACCTGGAGGTGTCAACTGTTTTGACAGAACTCTTTCTTACCACAGCGAGCGGGGGCTACTTTTACACGCGATTTGTCTCTCTAGAGCCGATCAGAGCTGCTCAACCGATTATATATAGAGAGAGATTGCAGTGATGGTGTGCCAAAGACTCATCGTGGAGGGCCACAGACGAGCCTCTCCCCACTGGGCAGATAGAGATCAACTGATAGGGAGGGGGTGGGAGCGCTGATGAGTGAGTGGCGGAGTGGCCTGATGGTGGAAACAGAGCTAGCTAGGCCCCGTTGCTGACAGGTGTCATAGCTGGGGAGCTAGCCGCGGAGGAATCTCTCCGGGATAGCCCATGATTTGGGGGGGTTGCCGCTGTCCCCAAACTGTGCACTGGGGCGGATAGCTTACTTCACACCTCTCAGCTTCCTCCCAGTCTCCTCCCATGTCGGTGTTTAGGGGAGGTGGGGGGGGGGGGGGGGGGGGGGGGG
>CM054167.1:20378411-20380911 GCA_028751875.1 Rapana venosa | reverse complement strand
GGTTCGAAGCCACCACCGAGGTATCTGTTTGAGGAAATCCCCCCCCCCCCCCCCCCCCCCCCCTCCCCCGGAGTTCACATAAGTACTAGAACCCACTCTCCAGCGAGTCCTTCGAATAAGCATTTAAACCGAGGTTTAAATGTGAACGCACGCAAAACATCTTGCTCACACCTGTTCTGCCTTTTGGAAGAGTAGGCCATGTCGCGCTGGTAGGAACGGATGAGAACATTAAAAAATCCAGCGCCCCCCAAATAAAACCAACCAACCAACCAACCAATAAAAACAAGAACCAAAAAAATAACAACAACAACAAACGACAACAAAACCGCATGCACATTGGTGTCGTGTTTAGACATCATCCCTGAAGTCGGAATGCGGCTACCTTTAATGGTGGGCAAAACCAGTGGCACATAGGCAAAAATTCTCACCATTGGTGAACCTCGGAGCTGTACTTCTTGTTGTGTGTTGACCCTGTCAGCGTGTATGTTTAAGTTTTGCTTGTTTTGAAATGAGGGTCCTTTACAAGAAAAAAACCATCCATAATTGCCGCAGTACCAGCAAAACAAGCAGACAGGACAAGATCTCAGCTTGCCTTCTGAAGGTCAAGTAATGATAGGAGAGAGACAACAAACATTTGTCAACATTCTGCTGGGGGTGCCATTCTGATTCCAACCATTAAACCCGTGGCATTCTACAATAAATAGTCCATTCTTTTGAACTCCAGGCCTCCACATGTCAAAAGGTGGTAGTAAGTGTTTTGTTTTCCTCACTGATCCTGTATGAGTGTGAGTGATACTGATAGCCCATGATGGAAGTATTTCATTGTCTCATTAGCATTATGCAGTAGTTGTGGAACAATACCGCCATTCCTCCAGCTTTTTTTGTTCCCCCCTGAAGAGGCCAGCTGCTGTCAAATCCCTTTAAAAAGACATTGCCTTGAAATCCATTCCTGTCAGTCCTTCCACATTCAAAAACAAAGAAAAAAAAGGATTATATTATTATCAGGTGACTTTGATGTTCGAAATCTCTCTCTCGCTCTCTCTCTCGTCCTCCTCCTTATCTCTCTCTCTCTCATCCTCTCTCATCTCTCTCTCTCTCTCTCTCTCTCTCTCTCTCTCTCCTCTCCACTCTCTCTCTCCTCCTCCTTTCTCCTCTCCTCTCCCCCCCCTCCCTCCCCCCCCTCCCCTCCCTCCCTCCTCCTCTCTCCTCCCCCTCCTCCTCCTCTCTCCTCTCTCTCCTCCTCTCTCTCCCTCCCCCTCCCCCCTCTCCTCTCTCCTCCCCTCTCTTCCTCTCCTCTCTCCTCATCCCTCTTCTCTCCCTCCCCCTCCTCTCTCCTCTCTCTCTCTCTCTCACTCTCTCCTCCCTCTCTCCTCTCTTCTCTCCTCCCCCTCTCTTCCCCTCTCTCCCCTCCTCCTCCCTCTCTCTCTCTCCCTCCTTCCTTTCTCTTTTTTTCTTCTTGTTACTGTTTTTTCCTTCTTTTTTTCCCCCTTTGTTAAAATGCCCCCACCATCCTTCTTGTAACCCGTTGCTGCTCGAGTTTCGACATGTGCAATTTATTACTTGGAAAAGAAGGGGGAAAGGGGTTCATACCTTAGCTACCTGACACCTCGCACCTTTGGTCTCTCTTAAGTCTTCTTCTTAAGTGGCAAGAATGCTGCCGACTTAATACCGAACGCCCTGACCTATTGCGTGCGCGCGCGCACGCGCGCACACACACACCCACACGCACGCACGCACGCACGCACGCACGCACGCACGCACGCACGCACGAAGAAAAACAAATAAAACACACACACGCGCGCGCGCGCACACAAACACAAACATTTGGGAAGGAGGGAGAGGGTAGTGGAGGGGGGGGTGTTAAGGGAGAGAGAGAGAGAGAGGATAAACACCTGTGACTATCTTACCCCCCCTCCCCACCACGCGCGCGCGCGTTCGCGCGCGCGCACACACACACACGCACACACACCTCCCTCTCCTCCTCTCTCTATCTCTTACACACACACACACACACACACACACACACACACACACACACACACACACACACACACACACACACACACGCGCGCGCGCGCGCGCACAACGATAACGATAACGATATTTATCGTTCACACACACACGCACATCCACACACATCCACACACACCCAACACACACACACACACAACACGCACACGCACACACACGATAAAAACGATAACGATATTTATCGTTCACACACACGCACATCCACACACACCACACACACCCGCACACACACACACAGACGCGCGCGCGCGCGCTCACACACACACACAATAACGATATTTATTGTACACACACAGCACATCCACACATCCACACACACACACACACACACACACACACACACACACACACACACACACACACACACACACACACACACACACACTAACACACACCAACACACACATCAACACACACACACACACATTAACACACACACCCAACACACCAACACACACACAACTTCGTA
>CM054167.1:20335911-20375911 GCA_028751875.1 Rapana venosa | reverse complement strand
TGTGTGCCTCTGCATCCTCCCCCCTAGGCTCGCTTTCTCTTGATCTCTCCCTCGCCCGCTCTGTGGGTCTGTATACATACACGTCCCTCTGTGTTTTGTTTTTCTCTTTATATTCTTGCCCCTATGTTCATCACTATCTTTGGCTCTTTCTCAGTACACACCCTCATACACATTGTATAATACGAACTACCCTCCCCCCCCCCCCTTCCCTGTCTGTCTCTGTCTTTCTCTCTCCCCTCTCTCAACCCCTCCCTCTTCCTCTCTCACTCTCTCTATCTGCCCCTCCCTCTCTTTCTTTCCCCCCCCCCCCCCCCATCTCCCCTCACTCCCTTATCCCCCTGTCTCTATAATAAGTACTTTTTTGGTGTGTGCTCTCACCTGATGATGTATAGTTGTCAGTATAATTCTGATTTGTTCAGTTCACCCCTTTTTATATGGAGGCTTTTGACCTTAATAACCCTCCACCCTTTCTCTCTGTTTCTGTCTCTTTCTCTGTCGCTCTCTCTCTGTCTCCCTCCTTCTCTCTGAAAAAAAGGCATATGAAGGCTTATTACATCATCCTCGAAATAAAAGAACAATCAATCAATCAATCAATCAATCAATCAATCAATCAGTCAATCAATCAATCTCTCTTCCCCTCCTTCTCATCCCCCTTCCCCTCCACCTGCACCTGGCTCTGTTGTCCACTTCAATGCAGTCGTCACCTGTCAAATCAGACTTCCTGTCTGTCTCTTTCCCAGCAGTTATTTTCCTATACTAGTAGTGTTCTCTCTTTAGCCCCCCGGACTGTGTCAATGGATCGGCAACCTTTCTGACCGTGTCAACTGCTGCTTTTATTTTTTGTTTTTTTCTTCTTTTCTTTTCGCTCTTGGGCAGATACAGAGGCAGGAAAGAGGTGGGGTGTATGGGATGGATGGGTGGGGGGTTTCAGGGAGAGAATAAAAAACCCAAACTTGTTTGACCTTTGTCTCATGATGCTGGAAAGAGAAAGCTGAAATTACCATGCTCCGGACAGAAGACCTCAGAGAAATGGCAAAAACAGAAGATGACAGGGCAGGAGGTATGGATGGGGTAGAGACAGAGAGAGAGGAGAGAGAGAGAGGAGAGAGAGGAGAGAGAGAGAGAGAGAGAGAGAGAGAGAGAGAGAGAGAGAGAGGAGAGAGTTGTTTCCAAATATAGTGACCACATGGGGACGTAGGGGCAGCAAAACAAGGGGAGACAACAAGCGAGGCAAAATCCCAAATCAGCCTTTTATTGGCTGGAGCTGAGGCGTGCGAATCAGAGCAGATGTGTACTCTCTGCTGCGAGCTGAGTGACTCTTGGGAAACTCAGGCCTGGCTCCACGGGTCACACAGGGTCAGCCAGACAGACAGACAGACAGACAGGAAGAGAGAGAGAGAGAGAGAGAGAGAGAGAGAGAGAGAGAGAGAGAGAAGAGAGAGAGAGAGAGAGAGGAGAGAGAGAGAGAGAGAGAGAGAGAGAGGAGAGTACTCGAACTCGAGTGATTTATTCACTAATAAGCCAATGACCCGTACTTGAAAGGGGTTGCCAAACAACCTAGTATACTCGTGAATTTTAAAAAAATTACAAAAGCAACAACAAAAATTGTGTAATGAAAAACGTTAGTTAAAAAAGTATGACTTAAGATACTAAGATATCTCTTATTTTAAAGGCTTTGCATAAAGTGAGGCTGTGCATGACCTCAGGATGACTTGACGCCATGAGTAAACAGAGCCTAAATAAATTAGGTTGTCTACTATATTTTACAGGGGGGGGGGGGGGGGGGGGGGGTGTAGTTCTGCCTCTTCACTGGTCCCGTAACCCGCCAGGGTCGTAGGGGCGCTGCATGGTGGACGAACGGTGGACCAGCTGGCTCCACTTAGCGCGGTCGTGGGCAAGTGCCTGGGTGACACTGAAGTCCTCCCCTGTCCAATCACGGATGTCGTCGGCCCACTTTCTCCTCTGTCTGCCCCGTCTTCTCTTCCCCTGGACTGTTCCTTGCAGGATGGTCTTTGCAAGTCCTTCTGAGCGTGTTACGTGCCCATACCATCTGAGTTTCCTCTTTTTTGCCGTGGTCAGTAGGTCTTCATAGTCCCGCACCTGTTGAGTGATCATTCTGCGGACTTCATTGTTGGTGACATGGTCCTTGTATGAGATGCCAAGGAGCCTTCTGAGGCATCTCATTTCTACATGTTCTGCCTAACATCCTCTAATACTGGACAGCACAACCGGTGCTTGCTTACACAATGGGCATGGCAACCTCCTGTCGTCATCAACGTTATCTTGTATGTATCTAGATCTATGAACATTAATGTATCTCAATAATTATGTATCTGAATCTATGAACATTATTGTATCTAAATAATTATGTATCTGAATCTATGCACATTAATGTATCTAAACGTATTACTTAAATGTCTGATACACGAGTCTCAGTGTAAGGAGAGAGAGACGGAGAGAGACAGAGACACAGAGAGATTGGTTGGGTGGGTGGGTTTTTGTATTTGTTTTGTTTTGGTTGTTTTGGGGTTTGGTTTTTCTGTTTTTGTTTAGAGGGGGGGGGGTTAGGGAATGGAGTAAGCACGCGCTCTATAAGTCCCCCCCCTCCCCCCCCCCCCCCCCCCCCCCCCCCCCCCCCCCCCCCCCCCTTGCGTTCATCTCTCACAGCAAGAAAGCAGAAAATATGTAAACGTCAGTCAACACACATTAAACATTATGGTAGAATACATGAACATAATTATACAAGCAGATACTGTCTGCAATCCAGTAAGCATCAATATGAATTTTTTGGGAGCGCTGGGGAATGTTGCTTTGTTGTTCGTGGGATTTGTGTGTGTGTGTTTTAAAAATAAATAAATCTGTATCCGTTTGATTTAACAAGCTAATAAGTAATAACATTGCAGATACTCGGTGTTTATTGGTTAAAGTTTACTTTTCTAAAAGGTTACAACAAGGTATTACTTTGTACACTTTCCAGTTAAACTACCCTTTCCTTCATGTGAGTCTTTCCCTGAATCCAAATGGAGTCAGTAGCTAGCCACTTTGACCGTACGAAACTCTGTTGAGGACTACCTTTTCTGTTAGCCTAGTGTCAGCCAAGTTCTGAAAGGGTGTGGGGGCCTGTTGTTCATAAGAGCGGTTGACAAGACAGGTTCCGATTCGACTAGTACAGACAGTGTCATTAAATACTTTCCTGACATCGTAAACCAAAGATTACCATCTTGAAAGGCACAGATGTTACTACCCACCAACACAATGCAATGATAGCAAGGCGACTGATGATGAAGTGTGTCAGCAGCTTCAGTTTCAGGCTGGAGGTGATGATGATGATGATAGGTTTGTGTCAGTCTTGTCAGCTTTCCTCTGGAAAGGCGTGAAGGGTGTTTTGCAAAGGTGGAAAAAACAGAGTTAAGGTGTACTAGTGTCAACACACTGTCACCGTGTCAAAGGGCTGTCTGTATGTGTGTCAACAGGAATGTTTACATGAGATGTCAACAAGAGCTCTGCCTGGAGTCCGGGGGGAAGGAAGTGGGGGTGGGGGGGTGTATAACCAAACGGTTTACGTTTATTTTATTCTTCAATTGAAATTTTTCTTTTCTGATTCTACTTGCAGACAGTGAATAAATGTTAACTTTTGTTTTTATTTAAAGGGGGAAAAAGTTCTTGGTTGATGTAGCAAACGTTAGAAGTCTACAATATAACAAACGTCTGAAGTGAATAACCTAAACAGCAAAAAACTAAACAAAAAAGTCCCCCCAAACCCATTCTCCATACCCATTTTGTTATTGTTTTTTTATGCTTCTTTTTCAAACAGTGAAAGAAAATACTAGATGAAACTTGTTTTTATATGTGTGCTTCGTAGTGTTAATGAACAGGTTTGTTTTTTTCTCTTTTAGCCATCACAAGTCCTGATGAAAGTCTTGACTATGAAACTGTATGGTGAGGGGGGGAGGAGCGGGACAGCCTAGTGGTTAGAGCGTTCATCTTGTGATCTTGGTGACGCGGGTTCGAGCCGCCACCGTGGCACCTGTTCGAGGGGGATTTTTTTCCCCAGGGGTTAACATCAGTACCAACTTCATCCCAAAAGTTTTTTTCTGATGAGACTGTCAGCCGAGGCCCCGTGTGCGAACGCACGCAGAATATCTTGTGTACAAGTTAAAACCCGTTCTGCTTTATGGAAGAGTAGGCCCATTGCGTACTGGTAGGAAGGGATGACACAACAACAACAACAACAACAACAACATCAACATGAATGGTTTATTCAGTTATCCCGCGAACATAATTATTTTCTTGCACTCAAATGCTTTAGTGTAATGATCTGTGTTTGAACAGACTGTGTAAGCTGTATCATGTCGTTGGTTAACATCTAGTATTCATTTATTTATCTGTTGTTTTTTAAAGTTTTTTTTATTCATTCTGTGTTTGAACAGACTGTGTAAGCTGTATCAACGTATGGTATTCATTTTTTCCCATTTATTTATTCTGTGTTTGAACAGACTCGTGTAAGCTGTATCGTGCTGTTGGTCATCGTATAGTATTCATTTCTTTCTTTCTTTATTCATTTATTTATTTATTTATTTCCGATATGTTATTTCTGTCCTGAAGGAGGATTTATGCATTCATTCAAAACTAGGTACGCAGTGTGAGTGGTGTCAGAACACAAATGGCTGGCCAGCATGTTGTTGTTGTGCGTTCCCCAGCTTTACACTCTGGGGGTCACCCAGAACGAGCACTCTGACTCACTCATCATCCCACCTGGGAATCTCTGTGAGATAGGAAGCACACCGGATGGAAGTTTGCGTGTATGACTATTTTCAAGTACCTCGCCAAATAGGCAGCCATACTCCGACTTCAGAGGATTTTTTTCTCCTTTAAAAGAAGAGTGCAGGTTGTTATGTTAAGAGCTTGTCATGGCTGAAGGCAATCTCAACACATCATTTTACAACATAACAACATTTTAGTGTAGGCCTTGGCAATTAGCTGACATCAATAACGGACACAGCTTTTGGCCTGGGCCAAAACTGGCCAACATGATATAGATATTATGTGTCGCCAAACGAAGGTTGTAGAAGAAGCCGTCCTGGGGGGGGGGGGGGGGGGGGGGTCCGTCCTTGGGTTACCTACCCCACGCCAGGAAGGTAAGCAGGTGTTGCTTCATTCCTTCACCTGCTGCTCCTGCCCTCCTGTGCTGAGAGTATGGCCGCGTCCCTCTGAGACTGACTCCCTCGCTGTGTGTGTGTGTGTGTGTGTGTGTGTTGTGTGTGTGTGTGTGTGTGTGTGTGTGTTGTGTTGTGTTGTGTTTGTGTGTGTGTGTGTGTGGGGTGTGTGTGTGTGTGGTGTGGTGTGTGTGTGTGTGTGTGTACGCGTGCGTGTGCGTGTGTGCTTGCGTGTGTGAACATTCTGGTGTGTGTGTGTGTGTGTGTATGTGTGTGTGTGTGCATGTGGTGTGTGTGTGTTGGTTGTGTGTGTGTGTGTGTGTGTGTGTGTGTTGTGTGTGTGTGTGTGTGCATATGGGTGTTGTGTGTGTGTGTTGGTTGTGTGTGTGTGCGTGTGTGTGTGTTGTGTGTGTGTGTGTGTGTACGTGCGAGTGTGCGCCAGCTGATAATGTGTTTAGCAGACGACCTTTTGCTGTTATCGGTTTGGTCTTTGAAAGCTTGCCTTCAGTAGATACCGCGCCACTTTTATTCTTCAGGCTTTTTTTTTCCTCCGGCACACTCCTCCCTCCTTATCCCTTCCCCTCCCCTCCCCTCCCCTTCCCTTCCAACCTGCCGTTTTTTGGTCAGTTTTTGTCCACTTGTGTTTCGGAACTTTTTTCTTTAGTTCCTTCTCCTCCTCTCTCTCTCTCTCTCACGCACGCACATACGCACACACACACACACACACACACACACACCCCACACACACACACACACACACACACACACACACACACGCTCTCTCTCTCTCACCACTTTTCTTTAGTTCCTCCTCCTCTCTTCTCTCTCTGTCTGTCTCTCTCCCTCTCTTTACCTCTCTCTCACTTTTTTCTTTAGTTCCTCCTCCTCTCTCTGTGTGTCTCTGTCCTCTCCCTCTCACACACACACACTCTCTCTCACCCTCTCTCTCTTCTCTCACTTTTTTCTTTAGTTCCTCCTCCTCTCTCTGTGTCTCTCTCTCTCTCTCTCTCTCTCTCTCTCTCTCTCTCTCTCTCTCTCTCTCTCTCTCTCTCTCTCTCTCTCTCTCTCTCTCTCTTTCTCTCACTTTTTTCATTAGTCTCGCCTCCTCCTCCTCTCTCTCTGTCTGTCTGTCCCTCTCTCTCTCTCACACACACACACACACACACCTCTCTCTCTCACCTCTCTCTCTCCCTCCCCTCTCTCTTCCCCCTCCCCTTCCCCCTCTCTCTCACTCTCCCCCCTCTCTCTCCCCCTCTCTCTCCCCCCTCTCTCCCACTTCCCCCCTCTCTCTCCCCTTTTCACCTTCCCAGTCAGCCCCCTGTGACGGAATTTATTTCGACGAATGAAATCAGCAACACCTGTCCGCGTTGTCACAGGGCTTTTGCTTTTTTTCCTTCCTTTCTTTTTTTCCCCTTTTTTCTCTCCCCCTTTTCTTTTGTACCTTTTTTTTTTAATGTCAATACTTAGCCTTGTAACCATTGAAATGGAAAAGAGGCTGGCTAACGTCTTTTATTTATTTATTTATTTTTTTTTTTTGGGGGGGGGGGGTTGAGGGGCTGGGATGGTGGGTGGGGAGGAAGAGGCGGAGGAGGGAGTCGTGGTGCTGGGGGGGGGGGGGGGGGGTTACTAAGAGGTGAAGCAAGGTGGTAGAGGATAGAATGAATGGGGTTACCAGCGTCAGCTTTTGTTTTCGAAAAGGAAAAAAAACAACACCCAACCCAAACCCGTTGTGCGTTGGGAGTTTAGACATTTGAAATCAAACTCTTAAAAGAGATGATAATGAACGATATTGATAGTGGCGGTAGTAAGGATGATGGCGCGAGGCAACACAACAAGAACAACCCCACAACAATAATAGCAACAATGACGATGATGATGATCTTGATAATGATAAGAAGAAAATAGTAAGGATAATAACAATAAGGATAATATTTTTCTTCTTCGGCTAGAGCTCCGAGATTCATCAACGGTGAGATTTTTGTGCAAGCGACCTTTTACTCACCATTAAGGTAGCCGCATTCCAACTTCGGGGATGATGTCGAAACACGACACCGTGTGCTTGCACTTAAAAATAAATTGTCACCCATTCTCACTGGCACAAATGGCCCCTTTTTCCGCAAGGTAGAAAGGTTTTTACCGTGTGCGCAAGATGTTCTGCGTGGGTTCGCACCCGGGACCTCGGTTTATAGTCTCACCCCAGAAGGACTTTGTTAACTCCAGGGGAAAATCCCCTCGAACAGGGGCCTTGGTGGTGTTCGAATCTGGGCCGTCAGATTGCGAGCGCAACGCTCTAACCACTATGGCTATCCCGTTCCCCAAAATGATGATGATGAATCGATGATGGGGATGATGATGATGATGATGATTTGTTGATGACGGCGACGATGATGATGATGATTGCACTTTGACAGTACCAGTATCTAAATATCTCTTTTATTTTTGTTATTGTCATTTTAACAGATTATAGCGTTATGAAGCAAATTATCTTTTCAAAAAACAAACGTTTTTTTTTCACCTTCGGCTCAGCAGTTCGTCATGGTGTGTTTGTGTAATTTTTTTAATTACATTTCTTGTCTACTTGAATTTCGTATTGTTGTATGTTTGTCTTTCATTTTTCGTGTAGTTGTAGTTGTACGTATGAAAACGTGACTTAACGTATGTGTAAATGTAAAAGTCACTTCGTCTGTATAAGCAACAGTGTAAAATAATGCACCCCCCAAAAAAACCAAAAAAACAAAACCAACAAAAAACAACCAAAAAAACAAAAACAAAAAACAACCCAAAAAACCCCAACCCAGACCCCCCAAAAAACCAACAACAACAACAATAACAACAAAACAACAACCCACCACCAATGTAAATGTACCATGGGGTTGGGCTTAAAATAAGCTGTAGCTTGATGCTTTTCCCCTGCTGCAGTATCCTTGTCTGCTTATTGAATAAACAGTACTTAACTCCCCCCCCCCCCCCCCCCCCCCCCCCCCCCCCCCCGCCCCCAATAAAAAAAAACCCCTCCAAAGTCAAAACCAAGGTAGAAACTATCGTAAGCATTCAATCACAGGACCAGTCACTCACTATATTACCCCCTTCCCTCCCCCCCTTTAATCTCTGTGTCTGACCACACTCCCCCCCCCCCCCCCCCCCCCCCCCCCCCCCCCCCCCCCCCCCCCCCCCCCCCCCCCCCTCCCTCACTCTTTTTTGCCCACCGTCCACCTTTCTCTGTCACTGCCTCTGTTCAGTGTCCCCCACGAGGTGTGCCAAAGCCCCAGTGGTTGATAGTAGCTGGTAGGGAGCAGTCTGTCTGCCTGTCAGTGTGGCTAGGGGCAAAGAAGTACCGTCTTTAATGTGTCAGGCTAATCCCTTCCTGTAATCCCCCACAATCTGCTCATCCTCCTGTCTCTCTCCTCTTGTGGGTAAGGAGGAGGCCTCGGGCAGAAAAGAAGCTAGGCTAGGCCTAGTGACGGTAGGGACACGGGCTGTCTTGCTTTGCTTCAACGAGTTGAGAAGTCACATAGCGCGTGCCAAGGAAAGAGCATACACCTGGCCACGCGCACCATCATCATGGGACTTTCTCTGGTAGCCTAGCCTAGCCTAGCTTCCTATTATTATTATCCCTCTAAGGTTGGAAGAGGTCTGACTGTGGTTCCAATCCCGCCCGTCCACGAAATGAGTTAGATCCATCCATCCCAACAGTGGTGGTTTGAACTGTGTGAAGTCTGACCTGCTTGATTTGGATTGATGTCAGGGTCGTTGTTTTGAGAACGGCTGCCAAGTTTGGCCTTGTATTGACTCGACTTCTTCTTTAACTTCTTCTTCTTCAGTCTTGAGGAGTTGTTGGGTCACTGGGTTTGATTTGGGTGTTTTTTTTCAGGCAGTTTGCCTTTTCATGTTGAATCTAACTTTCTCATTTATTTATTTAAAGCGACAGCTTTGGTATGGCCTCCGCGGTCGGCTGGATTATCAGCTACTTAAATCGAGTCACCCCCTTCTCGTGGGGATGCCAGGGTTCTGTCAGTATAATTAGCATCTCCACCTTTTGGAAATGCTGTGCTAGGAATTTCCTCTTTTCTATCCCTGTCTTTGTTTCTGCCTTCTTCCTTTTCTCCCTGTTACCTTGTCTGTGTCTGTTTTCTGCCTCCTTGATCCATTCTTCTGCCTCCCCCATCACCCCTAGAAAGACTTAAAGGATAACAATTATCTCCCACGCCGTAGTCGGATGCGCTGGGCCTGACTTGTCAGGCACTTAACGGCAGCGCAACGCATTTTAGGTCATATGGCAGACAACGATGAAGAAAAGAATAGAGGGATGGAAGATATAATGGGTGACGAAGGAGAAAGACAGTAGCCAGCCAGACAGACACAGATGATAAAGACATCAATGTCCTGACCATTACTCAGCTGGAGTCAAACTCAGAGTCGATAATGGATATGATAATGGTCATGACGATAGTACAGTACTACTGACCAGTGATGGCCAAACACCATTAACCGTCTCCAACACAAGGAAGGATAGACGGAGACTGCTGGTCAAGCTGTGACCGCTGGCCTTGCCTGTCCTGCAGGGCACACACAGTACACCCATACGCCCTGCTCTTAGTCATGATATGCTAAATATTGATAAAAAGAGTTTGAATTTTCACGCAAAAATGATTCATTGTTCAAAGTGTTGAATTAAGGGTCGTTTACCTCATTCATGCACTCCCCTGTGGGGATGCCTGGTGGCCTGTCGGTATAAGTAGCATCCCCACCTTCTGGAAATTCTGTGTTTGGAATTCCCTCTTTTCTATCCCTCCCTTTGTTTCTGCCTTGTTCCTTTTCTTCATGTCATCCCCTTTCTTGTCTATTTCTGCCTTCTTGGTCCATTCTCCTGCTTTTTTTTTTTTTGCCCCCAGAAAGACTCAGAATATAACAGTTCTCTCCCACGCCGAAGTCGGATGTGCTGGGCCTGACTTATTAGGCGGTTATTAGTAGTGCAACACATGTTGGTTTATATGATAGACAACAATAGTTGCTGGTTGGACTTTCGACGAAGAAGAAGGAAGAAAAAAATCACGGACGACGATAGTCTTTACAAGCAGAATCAACAACAGTGTGGAAACAGTGAAACATCAGTATGAAGGCAAAACTAACATTGCTTCGTGCACCGCTTCTTTTCCTTCTTCCCGTCTGTACTCAAGCGAGCCCTGGAGCCTAAACAGCAGACCTACAGAGAAGATTTCAAGCTGTGGAAACATGTTGCTTTAGGAACATTTTGTAGCATCTCCTTCCTAGACTAACGTGACAAATCAAGTGCGGAACATCATCAGACAGACCACAAACCGCAGTGCAGGCCTCCTTACGATACTAGCCAAGAAGAGAAAATCAATCTGAAATTGTACAGTCCTATAGTATGGTCTTGCAAGGCACGTTGTAGAAGGGGGGAAAAAAGGAGCAAGACAGAGAAAGAAACCGGTAGAGAGCATCACGAAATGGACTCAGGAAAGCTTTGCTAAAGTCCAGATATTGGCACACGATGTCCACATAATGGCTTAAGCTTGGCGTCTGCTGACTTTTCGTCAATGCAGCACCCCCACAACCACTCTTGATATGCAGAACTTGTGAAGAACGATTGGGTGATATTCATTTACTCAGAAATACAAGAATAAATGCCATAAAAAGACATCGAATGAAGGGGGCTGAAAAAGACTTTCTGGACAGAGCTAGTATCCTGTGACAGTGACACACTGCCGGAGACTGTGATGACAGAGAAGTTGCGATGGTTCCGCTCCATCCCTTTTGGTGGTGGCATTGAGCCAGTATGCCTTTGGTCACCATTTCTATTGGAACAATGACATATTTTGAAAACAGAAATCCAGAATTGTAATAGTTGTGCGGTTTGAGTACTTTAACGTCTGCACTGGCGCCTGATTGCTATATGGACAGTTTTTGGGGGGGGGGGGGGGGGGGGGGTGTTGTGTTGTTTTTGTTTCCCACAGCGAAAACAGGCCGCAACCCTAAACAAAAACAAGTTAGATTTGAATAAAGCAAAAACACCGGTAGCGTCGTTGATATTATTGGATGGCCGGAAACTTTCTTTTAGTGGTGTGAACTAAACGTTTCTTCTGGGTGTAACACTGCTTTGTGCAAATTATTACAAAACTCCGGTTGATTATGGGACAGATAATGTGCGATTTTCTGTACATGGTCAAAGTGCCTTATCTGTTTGCCAGTCTGCTGATCTGTCTTCCTGTCTGTTTGTCTGTCTGTCTCTTTCTGTTTGCCCCCCCCCCCCCCCCCCCTCTCTCTCTCTCTCTCTCTCTCTCTCTCTCTCTCTCTCTCTCTCTCTCTCTCTCTCTCGCGGCGCGCGCGCGCGCGTGTATGTGTGTGTGTGTGTGTACGTGTGTAATAATGCCAGATGGGCGGCCATAAGTTCACATGGATTGTCACAGGTCGGCTGTGTGGCCTGGTGAAGACAGGCAGTGTGACACTTGTCATGCTGATGATGTCCTTAATAGTTATCAGGACGGAAGGCAGGGGGGCTGTTCTTACAGCACTCACAGGCGTACAGATGCGCTCTGTCTGTCTGTCTCCCTCCCTCCCTCCCTCTCCTTCTGTCTCTCTGCTCCCACCTTGACCATCTTCTCCCTTCCTTCCTTTTATTCCTTCCTTCCTTTCATCCTTCCCTTTTTCACCCCCTTTAATGTCACGATGGAAGTACTGTAATTCAATTAAATACTGATCCCACTTGTTCCATGAAAAAGCCATTTTCGTAAAAGGCATGGATGGGAGTCGTTGTCACCTGTTCTCTCAGTTTGCAGACGGCCGAATGACTGAATAATATTGAAGTGTTGGCTTTTAATATTGAAAACTGCGGCAGGTGGGGAGAGAGAGAGAGAGAGAGGAGGGAGGACCTTTTCGTCTCCGTGCCTTGGTCACAGCAATGACTGATGAATGATGAATGAAGATGACATGGTGAAATGATGGAGAGAATTGTGGAGAGTGGGAGGAAGTCATTGTCGTTGAGGGTGGGGTGGGGGTGGGGAGTTATTGTAGTACCCATTGTCTGCTTGTGTAAACATCGTCTCTCTCCACCTACCCCCCTACCCCACCACCCCTATACTCCCTACCCCCCTACGCTCCCACCCATTTTCGTTTGCTCGTATCATTGCTTTTTGTGTGCTTGCTTCCTTTGTGTGTGTGTGCTGTGTGTGTGTGGTGTGTGTGCTGTGTGTGTGTGTGTGTGTGTGTGTGTGTGTGTGTGTGTGTGTGGAGAGAGAGAGAGAGAGAGAGAGAGAGAGAGAGATGAGAGAGAGAGAGAGAGAGAGAGAGAGAGAGAGAGAGAGTAACAATGGCTTTACATGTGGGGGGTGGAGTTGATCACATTTTTGACGGCTGTTATTTATTCCAGTGGGTAGATTTGTCTTCTGTGTGTGCGTGTGTGTCTGATTGTCTATCTCTCTCTCGGCTGTGGTTGTGAATTCATGAATGAATACGTGCATTGCAAAGAGCTATAGAATCTCCACGGCCATGAGCGTGACTGTGGTGGCACAGTGCATACACCCATGATGCGTGCGTGCTTGCGCGTACCTACCTCTCTCTCTCTCTCTCGTCACACACACACACACACACACACACACACACACACACACACACACACACACACACACACACACACACACTCATTCATTCACACACACACACTCACACACACTCATACACCCACTGTTGGCCGTCGCTCTTTCTCTGTTTCTGGTCCATCCACCTGAAATGACCTCCCTTTTTCACTTCGCCAAAAGCCTTCATTTGATACCTTCAAATCCAGCCTCAAAACACACTTATTTCCTACCTGACACTTTCCCCTCATATTTGTCCCTACTTTTCATCAGCATCCTGGCTTCATCTCCTTCATCACCACCTAAGTGTGTCGCGAGCGTGTGTGTGTGTGCGTGCGTGTGTGTGTGTGTGTGTATGTGTTTGTGTGCGCGTGTGTACGTGCGTTCGTGCGTGCATAAATTTGAAATCTTTTACTTATGATATTTGAGGAAAGTTGCATGCGTGTAAATGATTTGAGTGCAAGCGCTTCGTTTTGTTTCACAAGATTCATCGCTATATAAATTCCATATATTATTATTATTATTGTCATTGTACGCACACACATGCACGCGCGTGCGTGCGCCAGAGAAGTGAGGAAACCAGCAATAGAGTCGCAGCCTACATGTGCATTGCAAATAGCACATCTAGAAAACAAACAAACAAAAAGAAAAAAATTCTTCCTACCCTGGGTCGTTGTAGCCACCACATTGCATTTTGGCGATTTTCACGTCCTCACTTGTTCGCCATGGGTTTTGTTGTTGCTTTTTTGTGTTTTTTTTTGGTCGCTGAAAGAAGACTCAAATAAACCTAGGTCAATCACTGAAACAACCAATCAATCAGTAAATCAACGTGTCAGCCAGCCAGCCAATCAGTCAGTCAGTGAGTCAGTCAGTCCACCCATCAACCAAACAATCACTTCGTCAGAAAAGTCTGATCTTGTGGTCGTATGCTGTATCGGCGCTGTGATGTTGGTTGTGGCTATTCTCTGTCCTTTGTGTCTATAGATCCTCTGCTGTTCCCTGGCAGTCGGTAGTGGTCAAATCCGTGCTGTCCTCTGTGTTGTCCGTTTCCCCAATTGGTCTGCTTGGCCCGGAGGGGAGGACGTTTGACATTTGACCCAAAGGTCACGGGTTCGATTCTCCCTTGCAGCCGCAAAGTTGGAAGAGAGAGACAGAATCTTCAGAGTTCAGCGTTTGTAGTGCGTGAGAAGAGACTTCGGGAGTGTCATCCCAAAACACCACCACCACCACCACCACCATACCATTATGTAAGGTGCAGTGGAGCAAGAAGAAAACACAAAGTCCAAAGTGATGTTCTAAAGCGGGAATCAAACCACGAGACTCGTATCTACGTGAACGCGCCTGTGAAACTTCCTGTCACCCCCCCAAAAAAAACAACAACCCAGCATGGTTGGAAGCAAGAGTACGTTGTTCCACTTTCTGACTGTGGAGAGGTTTGACAACAATTCTACAAACCTGATTATCTCTTACAGAATACTGTCGGGAAAACTGGCATTTAAAATCGCCAAACCGCAGTTTTAACCAACAGTGTGAAGTACACTTGAAACCTACGAGATATAAACTTGGATATGATACTCAATGCATAACTTGGATATGATACTCAATGTATAACTTGGATATGATACTCAATGCATAACTTGGATATGATACTCAATGCAAAACTGAGGTGACGTAACTGTCTGTCAAGCCACAGTTGACAGCAACTGACGATAGGACCCCCCCAAACTTTGAAAATGACTTGAAATGTGGGACATGATACTACTGCATTAAGCTGTCAGTCCCCCAGATAGGAAGAGGAGAGAGATGTCTCAAAGTTCACTAGTTACAATATGACTCTTGTCTTGTTTTTGTTTTCCCTTTCCCCCTTTCCTATTGAGTTATCAGTTCTATTCTAACTCTTACGGTTTAAGCAGAATGGATCTTTGAAAACAAAGGTTGGGTGGGGGTGGGCGGGTAAGAGATGATTTAATTTGTGTTACTGACGATGTGTTAAAAAATTCTCTTTGATATAGTGATAATATATGATGATGAGAATCAGAGCTACAGGCATGAATTTGGAATGTATTGATGATGGTGATGACGACGATGATGATGATGACGACGACGATGTTGATGATGATGATAATGATGTTGATGATGATGATGATGATGATGATGATGATGATATCTGTTTACAGGTCAAGTCAGAGTGTCAGCCTACCTCAACTGTGGCTTGGTCACTGTGCATGGTAAGATTTTAAAAAAAAAACTTGTTTATTGTTTATTTCTCTATTGATTATTTTTTTGGGGGTTATGACGTTTGTTTAAGGGTTACGGGGCTGGATGGTTGGTTGCTTGGTTGATTATTTGACTGGTTGCTTGGTTGATTATCTGATTGGCTGCTTGCTTGATTATCTGATTCGTTGATTATTTGATTGATTTCTTGGTTATTTGATTGGTTGTTTGACCGATTATCTGATTGGTTGATTATCTGATGGCTTGATTTTTTTGTTTGGCTGATTATCTGATTGGTTGATTATCTGAGTGGTTGGTTAGTTGATTGATTTCTTGGTTGATTATCTGATTGGTTGCTTATTTGCTTGGTTTCTTGGTTGATTATCTGATTGGTTTCTTGGTTGATTATTTGATTGGTTGTTTGGTTGATTATTTGTTTGGTTTATTATCTGATTGGTTTCTTGGTTGATTATTTGATTGGTTGTTTGGTTGATTATCTGATTGGTTGATTATTTGTTTGGTTGATTATCTGATTGGTTTCTTGGTTGATTATTTGATTGGTTGTTTGGTTGATTATTTGATTGGTTGATTTTTTGATTGGTTGTTTGGTTGATTATCTGATAAGTTGATTATTTCATTGGTTGTTTGGTTGATTATCTGATTGGTTGATTGTTTGATTGGTTGCTTGGTTGATTATCTTATTGGCTGATTATTTGATTGCTTGTTTACTTGACGATTTGATTTTTGGCTTTTTTGTTTTTGTTTTTTGTTTTCGAGGGAAAGAGGAGGATTGAACATTTAGTTGTTACTTCAGTTACTCTTGATAATATAGTTTCCTTTTGCTACTATAGATGAGTAGACATATACAGTCTTTTGTTTACCATGAAATAGTTTTTGCATTATTGTATATTTGAAAAAGACTTTATGTGTTGTATTGAGCTATTATCTATCGCATTGTATTGTGTTTGTATTGTTTTGAAATTGTAAGTGTTTGTGTAGTGTGTGTGTGAGTGTGCGTGTGTGGTGTGTGTGTGTGTGTGTGATGTGTGTGTGTGCCGCGCACGCGTGCGTGCATGCGCGCGTGAGTGCATGCGTGAGAGAGAGAGGGAGAGTACGCAGTAGACTTATAGGTGTGAATGCCTAATTGAAGTGGGGCGTGTGTGTGTGTGTGTGTGTGTGTGTGTGTGCGTGGTGTCGTGCGTGCGTGCGTGTGTGTGGTTCGTGAGTGGTGTGTGTGTGTGTGAGGTGTGTGTAGCGTGTGATGTGTGCCGTGTGGTGTTTGTGTGGTGTGTGGTTGGTGTGGTGGTTACATGATAGGGAGGCACTTCCGTGTACTGAAGCCACCTGGACTCCTACATCAGAGAATTCTGAACTCCACATTATAGTCGGTGTGCGTACACAGGCACGCTTACACGCAAGCACACAGGCACGCGCTCTTATTCGCAGCAAGCAAGTGCGCGCACCACCACACAACACACAACAACACACACACACACACAGACACACAGACACACACACACACACACAACACACACACACACACACACACGACCAACGCCACTCAACAACACATTATCGTAATAATTATCATTTTCTTTTCTATTGTTTGGTTGGTTGGGTTGGGGTTTTTTTTTAAAAAGAGATAGCTTAAATGATAAACAAACAGATGTTTGCTTATTCAATGTTTCGTACCATCTGAATAAAAAAAATCGATTTTCACACACACACGCACGCACGCGCACGCACGTTGGTTTGTTTGTTTCCTTGCTGGTGACCGTGACGTTCGCCTGCCATCAAGTAAACCGTGAGGTTGTGGGTTTGATTCCCAACCTCGCCCTTTCTTCCCAGTTTGACCCCCCAAAAGTCGAACTGAATGACAAAGTCCTTCGGATGAGACCATAAACCGCGGCCCCGTGTGCGAACGCGTGCAGAACATCTTGCGCACACGTTAAATCCTGTTCCGCTTTTCGAAAGAGTAGGCCATTGTGTGCCGGTGGAAACAGATGACAAAATTACAAAACCGCATACACACGGAGACTAGATGTAAAAAAGCACATGAGTGCTTATTCTATTATCCTCGATATAAAAGAATAATAAATAAATACATAAATAAATAAATGGCAATGTGTGGCAACAGTTGTCGCTGATACCGGAGGAAGCTGGACGAAAACTACGCCTGAAGTCCAAACCTGTCCGCAACACCAACAACCCCGTGTACGACGAGAAGTTTTCTCTGTGAGTATCTGTCTGTTTGCTATTCTGTTAGTTTCTGTCTGTCTGTCAGTCTCTGGCTTTCTATCAGTCTGTTGGTCTCTGGCTTTCTATCTGTCTGTCTGTCTGTTAGTCTCTGGCTTTCTATCTGTCTGTTGGTCTCTGGTTTTCTATCTGTCTGTCTGTCTGCTAGTCTCTGGCTTTCTATCTGTCTGTCTGTCTGTTAGTCTCTGGCTTTCTATCTGTCTGTCTGTCTGTTAGTCTCTGGCTTTCTATCTGTCTGTCAGTCTCTGGTTTTCCATCTGTCTGTCTGTCAATGTCTGGCTTTCACTCTCTGGCTTTCTATCTGTCTGGCTGTCAGTCTCTGGCTGTCTATCTGTCTGTTAGTCTCTGGCTTTCCATCTGTCTGTCTGTCAATGCCTGGCTGTCAGTCTCTGGCTGTCTACCTGTCTGTCTGTTAGTCTCTCGCTTTCTATCTGTGTGTCTGGCTGTCAGTCTCTGGCTTTCTGTCTGTCTGTCAGTCTCTGGCTTTCTATCTCTCAGTCTCTGGCTTTCTGTCTGTCAGTCTCTGGCTTTTTATCAGTCTGTCAGTCTCTGGCTTTCTATCTGGCTGGCTTGTAGCATCTGGCTGTCTATCTGTCAGTCTCTGGCTTTCTATCTATCTGTCAGTCTCTGGCTTTCTGTCAGTCAGTCTCTGGCTTTCTATCTATCTGCCAGTCTCTGCCTTTCTATCTGTCAGTCTCTGCCTTTCTATCTGTCTATTAGTCTCTGTCTTTCTATCTGTCTGTTTGTCAGTCTCTGGCTTTCTATCTGTCAGTCTCTGGCTTTCTATCTGTCTGTCAGTCTCTGGCTTTCTATCTGTCTGTCAGTCTCTGGCTTTCTATCTGTCTGTCAGTCTCTGGCTTTCTATCAGTCTGTCAGTCTCTGGCTTTCTATCTGTCTGTCAGTCTCTGGCTTTCTATCAGTCTGTCAGTCTCTGGCTTTCTATCTGTCAGTCTCTGGCTTTCTATCTGTCTGTCAGTCTCTGGCTTTCTATCTGTCTGTCAGTCTCTGGCTTTCTATCAGTCTGTCAGTCTCTGGCTTTCTATCTGTCTGTCAGTCTCTGGCTTTCTATCTGTCTGTCAGTCTCTGGCTTTCTATCTGTCTGTCAGTCTCTGGCTTTCTATCAGTCTGTCAGTCACTGGCTTTCTATCTGTCAGTCTCGGGCTTTCTATCTGTCTGTTAGTCTCTGGCTTTCTATGTGTCTGTTAGTCTCTGGCTTTCTATCTGTCTGTCTGTCTGCCAGTCTCTGGCTTTCTATCTATCTGTCTGTCTGCTTGTCTGACTGACTCGGTGACTTGTCTCAAAACTTTGTCTGTCCTGTCTATCTGTCTGTGGCTTTCTGTCTGTCTGACTGACTCAGTGACTGTCTCAAAACTTTTGTCTGTCTGTCAGTCTGTCCAAACCAGTCCAGAACACTTATAAGCTTGCTTACGAAAAGTATTGTCTATGGGAACTTCTCTCGTCTTCTGTCCCTGTCTGTCTGTCTCTCTTTGTCTGTCTGACTCTCTCTCTCTCTCCCTGCTTCCCTGTCCTTGTCTTTGTCTCTGTCTCTATCTGTCTCCCTCCCTCCCTTCCTCCCTCTCTCTCTCTCTCTCTCTTTTCTCTCTCTCCCTCTCTCTCTTCCTCCCTCCCTCCCTCCCTGTCTGTCGGTCGTTCTCTGCCCGTTTGTCTCTGATTCTGTCTGTGTCTGCCTGTCTGTCTGTCTGTCTCTGTCTCTCTGTCCACACACACACACACACACAAACACACGCACACAAACACACACGCACACACGCACGCACGCACGCACGCACGCACGACACACACACACACACACACACGCACGCGCGCACACACACACACACACACACACACACACACCACACACACACACACACACACACACACACACACACACACACACACACACAGCACGCACGCACACGCACGCACACACACACACACACACACACAAAAACACACACACACACACACACACACACACACACACACACACACGAACACACACACACACACACACCACACATTACCACAGCGTCTGGAGCTCAGGTGTCAGATAGTGTAGGAGAGTCAGACTGTTCAATTGTTGCCGTAGGGGAGGGGAGTGAGGAGAGGAGATGGGTGTGTGTGTGGGGGTGGGGGGGGTGGGGTAGGTGGGGTGTGGTCATTGACAAGTCATTATGCACACAGTCCCTTCAGAGAGCCCTTCTGTCGGGTTAGGCAGAGGAAGAGGCTGTTGTAGACATCCCCTCCCCCCACCCCCATCCCCTCCCCCACCCCCATCCCCTCCCCTAACCCGCCCCTTCTCTTTACTCCCCTGCCTCCCACCCACCCACACACACCACCACACACACACACCACCACACACAAGAGTTGATGATTTGTTGGCGTTTTTGTTAGTTTTCGTGGTGTTGTTGTTGTTTGTTGTTGGGGTTTTGTTTATTGTTGCTGGTTTGTTGTCGTTGGGTTTGTTTTTTTGTTTTGTTTTTTGGGGGGTTGGCTTCTACGCATACGCACGCACACACACACACACACACACACACGCGCGCGCGCGCGCGCACGCACGCACGCACGCACGCACACACACACACACACACACACAGATATATATATTGTGTGTTTGTGCGCACGTGCGTTTGTGTGAATAAACATACCTCTGGAAAAATCTCTTTTCTTTTTTTTATCTTCTTTTTTTTTTTTTTTTTTTTTTTTTTTTAAAAAAATAATAGGCACTATTGACCGGTAGGCTTAAAAAAGAAAAAAGAAAATCAACCTTCGTCACAGAAATCAACGGTTTCCTGCAAAGTCTGTGAAATTCTTGTTAAAAAGGGACTCTGTTGCATGAGTAGACACTATCCACTTGCAGAAGAATCTTTGGGGCTGAAGGTGTTTTCGGAAATACGGCCGTAGTTTCTGTTAAGAGTTACGTTGGGCTGTTTTGACATAATGATTGGGTGGGTAGGTCATTTTATCAGTGCTGAATCTCTCTTTCTCTCTCTGTATCCAACCTGGAGGAGGAACAGGACCAGGAATGGAAGGAAGGAATCCCGTTGTTCAGTCTGGACCTTTCTTTCCCCCTGGTCACATGGTGTAGCCCTCAGCTTCATCCAGCTCCCCCCGCTCAAATTCGACCGCGGCAAGAGAGCTGTCCTGGCGACAGACAGAGCGAGATAGAGAGTAATAAATCAGTCCTCTAGCCTGTGCGTCCCAGGAGTCGCAAGAACACGAGTGATGTGACAGTCCGCTGCCGCTGCCGCTGCTGCTGCTGGTGCTGCCTCTCTGATGCTCTCAGAAGATGAGCAAAGGCCAGCCAGATCCGATCGAGCAACTGCTTTATTAGAATACGTTTATTCCGAATCCTGAGGAATGAGTTGTTGTCCTTTTCCCTCTACCTGTTCTAGCTCTGTCCCTCTGCCTGTTCTAGCCCTCTCCCTCTGCCTGTTCTAGCCCTCTCCCTCTGCCTGTTCTAGCCCTCTCCCTCTGCCTGTTCCAACCCTGTCCCTCTGCCTGTTCTAGCTCTCTCTCCCTCTGCCTGTTCTAGCTCTCTCCCTCTGCCTGTTCTAGCTCTCTCCCTCTGCCTGTTCCAACCCTCTCCCTCTGCCTGTTCTAGCTCTCTCCCTCTGCCTGTTCTAGCCCTCTCCTGCCTGTTCCAACTCTCTCCCTCTGCCTGTTCTAGCCCTCTCCTTCTGCCTGTTCCAACTCTCTCCCTCTGCCTGTTCTAGCCCTCTCCCTCTGCCTGTTCAACCCTCTCCCTCTGCCTGTTCCAACCCTCTCCCTCTAGCATCCATCTGGAGTTGTTTTGGCTTTCTTGTAGACGGAAGATGTGCCCTCCATTCTCCTCCATTGCTGTCTTGATGATAGTGTGTCTTCATGTTCAAGTCTAATTTCAGCAAGCTAGTAATCGTTGGTTACAAGATAGTGTATTTGGCTTAAGAGATGGGCGGGATTCTTCGGACAGTATAACTTAAGGCATGGGGAAAGGGGAAGGTAGTTTGTCCAAATCACTTAACTGTCATTCTCCAAGCTTCTGAAACATAGAAAGAAACAGGCTTTGCAGTAACAGTAACAGCAGCAGCAGCAGTAGCACGTTCAAGGCTATAATCAGAACAGCACAGACACTGATTGGTCTGATGGGGTTAAAGTTAGGGAAAACACAGACATTACCCCTGCTCTGACGCCCTTAGCCCCCCCGCACCTCTACCCGGCAATTTTCGGGTAGCGCACATGTTAGGGATGTGGTATGGGGTATGGGCGGGGTGGTTACCTCCCTCCCTCTTGTCCTGCTCTGGAGGATGTGGCGGAAAGTGATGTAAACTTGTGATGGTGTGTAGGGGTGGGTGGACGGGTGCGGGTGGTGGGGGCGGAGATGTGGGGGAGGGAGAGAGAGAGAGAGAGGAGGGAGGGAGGAGACATTTTGTCATAATAGGTCTCTGTGGGGGGAGGAGGGTCTTTGTGGGAACGTGGGCTTTTGTTGCTAGGAAGTAGGGGTCCAACTGTTTAGTGTTAATGGACACACACACACACACACACACACACACACACACACACACACACACACACACACACACACACACACTCACTCACTCACTCACTCACACCGAATACACACACACACACCCCACACACAACACACTCCACACACACACTCACTCATTCCCACTCCTCACTCTCTCTCACTCTCCATCTCCTCTCTCACATCACTACAACACACACACACACACACACACACACACACACACACACACACACACACACACACACACAACACACACACACACACATCTCTCAAACACACACACTCACACACACACACTCTCACAAACACACACACACTCTCTCTCTCTCTCTCTCTCTCTCTCTCATCTCTCCTCTCTCCTCTCTCTCTCTCTCTCTCTCTCTCTCATCCACACACACACACACAACACACACACACACACACACACACACACACACACACACACGACTCTGAACTCGGTGAAAACTGATACACACATTGACTGTGGACGACAAAAGACCGACGCTAGCAGAAGGCGAACAAAGACAAAGCATTGGGAAAAAAAAAGAAGTCGAACGTTACAATGTTGAACTCTATGACAATTGCAACAACAACAAAGAAAAAAAGAAAGTAATCCTAATGCTAACATTGGTAACAAACTTATACTCATGCTCGAAAAATCTTAAATTACCAAGAATATGGGAAGGTCTTCAGAGAATACCGCAAAAATTAGCAGCCTCCAACGAAATTTTAATACCAACCGTTACTTCAATCCACCAAAATTTGTGAATGATAATAGCCTAATATCACTAAATGTGAACAGACTTTAAACTTACAACAACAACAACAACAAGAACAACAACAACAACAATGAATGATATATTCATTTGCATTTCAAATTCATGCCACCGCCTCTCGGCTATTAAATAACATTTAGAATCACGAACAGTGAGGAATAGATAGGTTGATGAATATTGCAAATCTACCCCACCCACACCGCACACTCCTACCGCCGATTGTAATCAAAGTAGCTGGGGGCGTGCGTGCACAGAGAGACAGAGACAGAGAGAGAGACAGAGAGGGCAGTTAGATGAAGCAGACAAGAGGAGGCGGAGTAAGGTATCTTCAGCCCTCATCAGCAATCATGCAAAGCTGACCAGCCTGTCCTGGTGAATTATTAAATCCCTATCAGATTTTAACATGTCAACCATAACGCAGGCTAGGTGGTGGAATAAAATTAATAATAATATATATTAATTAATAAGGGTTTTTTATGATAAGGGTATTTGTCTCGAGTGTGCTGACTTAATCCTTGTATACATTTTCATATTAGTTGTATGAATGTTTATCAGTCACTGACTTAACCGTTTCCCCATACAGAAGAACATGAAACTTGTCACTAACTGACTGACAAGCTGTTCTGTACTGGGCTGTTTTCTCTTCCCCCCCACTCCCGAAAATCTGTTTTCAGCCTTATTTCCTTATTATACAACTCTTTTTTTGGCCGCCCCCCTCTGCCGGTGCTATCCACCCGTTTATTATTGCGTTTGTTATAATAAACTTGCATAACAACCTCAAGTTGAAAATCGGAACGTTGTTGCGAAAGAAAAATTTTCGATCGTTGTATGCATTCTGATCATAGATAGTTTAAATGAATGGTGACTAAACTAGTGTTAACCTTATGATATAATTATGTAGTTGGCTAGGGTGCTGAGACAAGGAACGACTGCTTTTTGTTGTTGTTTGTTCTGTTTTGTTTTTTTGTTTTTAATCTCGGTGTTTTGTTTTGGAACCTGTGGCACAGTTTTAATCTTAACTTTTGATTCCCATCGAGGTGACAGCCCTGATGCGTGTAGCCTCGGAGGTCAGGCAGAACTGTAAACATCTTGGATGGATCAGACTCGATCATAGACAACTGAGGATAGATTACATTCGAAGTAGATTACCAAGTTAGGCTCTTCAGATCAGAAACTTGTCTGTACTGCAATCTGAGCGAAATAGCTTAAAACGCTGTTGTGATTGATTGTGTAGTAAGGCTATTCGGATTGTAGCAAGCCGGTTAGCCGCACATTTCGTAAACGTTAATAAACTCATGTCAGATCATGAGAAGCCAGAACGGTAATACGGCTTAAGAGAACTGAATTTCCGTTATGGAAACACTTAAATGCGTTCTGTGTTATACATGTAATAGTCTTATCACCGAATTAAAGTGGGACGTTTTGTCCACTAAATGGGTAAATAACAGCTATCTTAAGTGCAATCAGAAACGGTAACTGCCAGTCAGAAGAAATAACTGTCCGTCACAATAGTGATTTAGTGTCTTGTGTTACGCAACGAAGTGATCGCAAGCAGATTTCTCACCGAGGAGAAATTCGGGCTGGTTGCTCTGCAGAGCATAGTACAGGTCCCCGGGCATTGCTGCCGCCGTAAATAATGCCACGTGCCTATCTTCGTGTGTGTGTGTGTGTGTGTGTGTGTGTGTGTGTGTGTGTGTGTGTGTGTGTGTGTGTTAGTGTGTGTGTGATTCAGATCCAAATTCAGAGTATTGTATTGGCATAAAAATCATGTAAACATGCCAAACAAGCTCTAAAGTGACTGAAATGTAACACTAAAAACAGGTTGCATTCTACTTCACTTTTCCTCTTTTCTCGAAACATTCATAGGAACATCTAATGATCATTTGTTAGTACGGTGATGAGAGAGAGAGAGAAGAGAGAGAGAGAGAGAAAAGAGAGAGAGAGAGAGAGAGAGAGAGAGAGAGAGAGAGAGAGAGAAATGTGTGTGTGTGTGTGTGTGAGTGAGTGAGTGAGTGTGTGTGTGTGTGTGTGTGTGTGTGTGTGTGTGTGTGTGTTGTGAATGCTGTCTTCCTATATTATGTGAGCCTGTAGATTGTAATCCTCTGGATGTTATTGCGTGTGTCATGATGATATCATGAACTAATAGGCGATTGTCATTATTCCTGAGTCATTCTGTTTTTCCCCGCAGGGAGCTCCAGAAGAGTGACGAAAGTAAGCGGCTCCTCATCTCCATCTGGCATAAAGATCTGCAGTCAGGGTGAGTTGTTGCATCTCTTTGTCTCTCTGTCAGTGTCTGTGTGTCTCTGTCTGTGTCTGTCTGCCTCTCTCTCTCTCTCTCTCTCTCCTCTCTCTCTCTCTCTCATCTCTCTCTCTCTCTCTTCTCTCTCCCTCTCTCTCTCCTCTCTCTCTCTCTCTCCTCTCTCTCTCTCTCTCTCTCTCTCTCTCTCTCCTCTCTCTCTCTCTCTCTCTCTCTCTCTCTCTCCTCTCTCTCTCTCTCTCTCTCTCTCTCTCATCTCTCTCGCTCTCTCTCTCTCTCTCTCTCTCTCTCTCTTCTCTCTCTCTCTCTCTCTCTCTCTCTTCTCTGTCTGTTGTGCGCGCGCGCGCGCAGAAACTTGTCTGTTACGAATGTTCAGTTTTGTGGTTTGACATCCACGCCATCGATTTTGTTGTTGTTTTTATTGTTGCTGGGGGGGTTTAAGATTTATCCCATTTCTACATGTTCTGGTCATGCATACAAGTGCTCAACGAAAGTACAATTTGTCTTTTTGCAATTCATGCCTCTGTTAACTTTTTTTTTTTTAATGCAACAATATCTGCTTAACTTTTGTGTTGGTTTAAACCTTATCTGTGTTACCTTTAATAAATGGTCAAAATACGCACACTGTATTGAAAAAGATGGGCTGCAGTTTTCCTTTTCGCGTGTTGGGTGATCGTGGTGGTGGCTTTTTTTTTATATTTAAAATTCTTAACGCTAATTATACCACAACCGTCGCTTTCCCACGCCTGTTGCCTGCAAACCTGGCCACAAGATTTGGAGTCTGTGAACACACCTGGGGATTTCAGCAGATCTGCCGCGACTTAGAGAGATCTTCACTGCGATCATCCATCGCCACCCACAAGAATAATCCTACTTTGGAAATCGCTCATCCTTTTGGAAAAAAGCCAGTCCAACATCCTCTAGTAAAGAGTGCTTGAATGAGTTGCAAGTCCAAACTTGGGCAGAAACAGCATCTGTGTGTGTGTGTAGGGAGGGGGGGGGGGGAGGGGAAGGAAGATCAGAACTCCACTCTTACAAAGAGCCTGAGAACCAGGACAGAATTTCTCTCACAGCCTAAAAACTTGACACAGACTCAATCCTGCTTGGCTTACTTACAGGTCTTCTACTACTACTACTAGTACTACTTTCCCAGGGAGGAAAAAAGTCCTGGATAGGTCCTGGTCTGTTGGATAAGAAGAACCTTATAGCAGTCAAGCCTCTCTTACTCTACTTCAGACACTTGGCCGTCGTCAAGAACAACACCGGAATCGTCACGGGAATGTATTTGCCAGTCCTTCCCTTTGGGGCTTCCAGTTAAAATTGTCCTGTTTCTCACACAACTGTTGCAACCCCCCCCCCCCTCTCTCTCTCTCTCTCTCTCTCTCTCTCTCACTCTCTCTCTCTCTCTCTCTCTCTCTCTCTCTCTCTCTCTCTCTCTCCTCTCTCTCTCTCTCACTCTCTGTCACTCTCTCTGTGGGGATTTTACCTGTCAGTGTGGTCGTCATCACCACCATCATCATCGTCATCAGTTTGACGGGTAGTAGGCGCTGCCTTACCATAGGGTGTTGATTGACTGGTACAGTGTCGGTTCCCTCTGTTTGTCGGTACCTTTGGTGTTGATGTTTGGGGTACCCAGTTGAGTGTCGGTACAGTTTCTGTTTTGCTGGTGTTGGGTTTTTCGGGTGCTATTAAATGGGGCACCAGTTCGTTGTTGGTCGGTTGTTTGGGAAGAGAAGGGGCGCGTGCTTTGTTGTATTGATTTGAATCTGAATCCAAAACCCCCCTTCCCTTCTCTCTCTCTCTCACCGTCCTCCTTCTTGTAGTATGTTCGTCTCTCTGCTGTCTCCCACCCTTCGTTCCCATCCCCTTCTCTCTTCTTCTTCCTCTCTTCCCCTCTCTCTCTCCCTTGTTATTTTTCATTATGTGTTGTACCCTCCCTTCCCATGTCCTCTTTAAATCCCTTTCACCCTTAAATCACAATAAACTACTTGCCTTGTCTTTCTCTCCTCCCCCCTCTCCCCCTCCCCCCCCCTCTCTCTCTCTCTGGTCAGGGATCAGGGTAGGCTCTTGCTGGATTGAAAAAAACCTGGGGGGGGGGGGGGGGGGCTTTAGTTCTGCTCATCAGAGCACTGGATCGATCAATCATGGCCCAGGTAGGTTGGAACCCTGGCCATCCCGCCCCGTCCCCGCACCCTCGCCCCTGCCAGCTGGCCTCTCAACCCCAGTGCTCCCGTTTGCTTCTTCTGGGCAGGAATGAAGAAAGGGGGTTTAGGACGACAGAGCACTCAGTCAACAGGAACGTTTTCACCTCCCAGGAGGAACAAACAAAGGGACATTCATATACATACCTTGAAGCTAGGGCCTAGCGCTGCCTTGTGTTAACCCTCAAGAGTAGAGGTAGCAAGCGGGCGAACAGGTGAGGACAGGTGTAGGAAGGGGAGGGAGGGGGGGGGGTGGGGGGGGGGGGGGGGGGGTGAGCTGAGACCTGGACTAGTCACTAGAAAGTGCTTTTATGAAAGGAAAGACTTTTTTCTTCTGCTTTTTTAAATTTTTTAAAATTTTATCTGCGTAAGTGGGTTGGGAATTCAAACGGAGGATTGGAGGAAGATTTGGGAAGGGGAGGGGGGGGGGGGGGATAAACATACACACACGACCCTTTCACTCTCTCTCTCATCTCTCTCTCTCACTCTCTCTCTTCTCCTCTCTCTCTCTCTCTCTCTCTCTCTCTCTCTCTCTCTCCTCTCTCTCTCTCTCTCTCTCCTCTCTCTCTCTGAGTGGAGGGAAATTAGAATGTTCAGCTTAGGTTGAAATAACAAAGGAAAAAAAGTAAACAAGCAAACAAAAATCGCAAACAAACTGAAAATAACAAAGCCCACAGAACAAACAAACAAAAACCAAACCCCAACCCACGCCCAATTACATAATAATAGTAGTCACCACCTCCAGGAAAACTCCTTCAGATTACAGGATCAACCAGGATTTGGGTGTGCATCTTGGAAGTCTTAGGCTAGGCTAGTGAAGAAGAATGATGGATGTTTGGGACAGGGAGAATTCCACTGTAGTAGTGTAGTAGCCAGGAGGGAGGGAATAACGCCGCCAGCCACAGGAGCCAGTGAATCGCGTGCCCCTCACCCATCACACACATAGACACCGCACACATCCATCCAAACATGTATAATGGGCCGTTTGGGCCAATAGTTTGGCCGTAGTGTGGCCAGTAGTTTGGCCCATGTACACCCTGACTGACAGGGACAATGGGAAAATAATGATCCTGTGGGCCTCTAGATCTATGTGCTATGTAGGTCTGGCCTGGTAAGTGTCCTAACACTTTTATTTTGCATGGAGGCTGGTGTGTTGGAACAAAATAATATTTGTCGTTGCTCTCTCCTCTCTCATCTCTCTCTCTCTCTCTCTCTCTCTCTCTCTCTCTCTCTCTCTCTCTCTCTCTCTCTCTCTGTCTCTCTGTCTCTCTCTCTCTCTGTCTCTCTGTCTGCTCTCTCTCTCTCTCTCTCTTCTCTCTCTCTCTCTCTCTCTCTCTCTCTCTCTCTCTCTCTCGCTTTCCCCCCTTTCCCCCATCCCTCCTCACACACGGGACGGGATAGGCTGGTGGTTAAGAGTGTTGCGCTTGCCATCTGACTGCCCAGGTTCGAACCCAGGTTCAAGGGGATGTTTTCCACTTAATATCAGTGCCGAATCCACTCCCCTGAAAGTCCTTCGGATGAGACTGTAAACCCAGAACCCTTGTTTTGTGCGAACGCACGTAGAACATCTTGCGCACACGTTAAAACTTGGTCCACCTTTCGGGAGAGTAGGATATTTTGTGCCAGTAGGAACGGATGACAAAATTTTACAAAAACCCGCATTACACGGGGACTGGATGTGTAATAAAGCACATGAGTGCTTATTACATTATTCTCGAAATACAGGATAAAATAAATAGATACATAAATAACACAACACAACACAACACAACACAACACAACACAACACACACACACACACACACACACACACACACACACACACACACACACACACACACACACAGCACGACACACACTGACCACACACACACACTGAACACACACACACACACACACACACACACACAACACACACACACACACACACACACACACACACACACACACACACACACACACACACACACACACACACACACACACACACACACAACACACACACACACACACACAACACACACACACACACACACACACAAAACACACACTCACACACACACACACACACACACACACACAACACAACACAACACAACACACACACACACACACACACACACACACAGAGTAAGTAACCCAACGACTCAGTAACTAACAAGGCTGGAGGTTGAAAAGGGTGGCGCCTCTTAGAGGCCTCTGAAGTATCTATAGCCTAAGTAGCTACCTGGCTTTGCCCCAGTTAAGGGGTAGTAGGCAAGATCACTATCTCTACCACAATGCTTTCTAAGCATCACACGAGCCCGCTATGATTTCTGCCCATTACTGTGGTGGCCTGATACCTTCAAAGTCTAGCCAGTGTCTAGCTGATCTCTCTCCTATCTATATACAAGAAAACCCCTGGATGAAACCGTTCTTTGCTTAGAGCTGCTACTAGCTTGGTAGGGCTGCCCACATTTTTGGACAAATTGCTTGTTAGACTTTGGTTTGGAAGTCATATCGCAGGCATCGCCATTCTTACTTTTCTACATCACTGAACTAGGAAGAGAGAATTTGGGGAGAGAGAGAGGGGGGGGGGGGGGGGGGTTAGTCCCTTCTGAATGGTGGTTCAGGGGAAAAACCCACCATCACATCAGTAATACAAACACACAATCGCCAAAAAAATATGGAATTAAAAAAGGTCTTACACGCGTTACTTCTTATTCCACCACTGTAAAGAAACTGCAGGTGTTTACTAGTGTGTAATCATTCCTAACACTCTCAGAACATCTTCTGAAAACTTGACGCAGGTGTATGCATACATTTTTGAAAGTAAATGCATTTTGGTTTGACGTGAGCAAAACTGCTCGCTATGAATAAAATTCAGAAGGAATATAAGTATTTTCCTGAGATCAGTAATGGTTGGACAGTGGAGCAAACTATGAACTTCGTCTTCGTGATCACTTTTACACAGTGGGCATACTACATGTATCTTTTTATAGCGGTTCATCATCATCATCATCAGTCCCGTGACCTTGGCGGTCGTGGAGGAGACACGAAAGATGATGCCGTGGTAAGCCTCCTCCATCCATCTCGGTCCTCGGCTCTGCGCAGTAGTGCCGAGTCATTCATCCTGGTCCATTCTCTGATGTTGTCCATCCATGACTTGTTCTGTCTTCCCCTCTTTCTGCCACCTTCGAGTGTTCCCTGCAGTACTGTTTTTGGCAGAGTGTTGTGGCGGGTGACGTGGCCGAACCATGTCAGTTTTTCTTCTTGACGATGGTGAGAAGGGGTTCCTATGGACCTGCCAGCCGTGTTATTTGGCTCTTGACAAATTCATTGGTCTTTCGTTCTCTCCAGGATATGCCCAGCAGTTTTCTATGGCATTTTGTTTCAAATGATTGGATTCGCTTTGCTGTTTCAGCAGTCAATGTCCAGGTTTCACTTCCGTACAGCAGGATAGTCTGAATTAGGGATTTGTAGAGCTTTAGTTTGATTGGGAAACTGATCTCTTTACTTTTCCATATGATGGTGAGTTTTGTCATGGAAGATGTTGCCATGGCTAGTGTGACTTTGATTTCTGTCGTCGATCGTCCGTCCTTTGTGAGTGTAGCGCCAAGGTATTTAAAAGCGTCTACCTCCTCCAGTTGCTGGCCGCTCATGTAAATTTTAGCAGTGGCGTTGCTCGTGCTGTTCACAAGTACTTTACTTTTCTCCGAGCTCACCTCCATCCCATATGCTCCAGCTCTGTTCTCAAGTCTGGTCGTAAGATCTTGCAGCTCTGTGTTACTTCCCCCCATGAGGTCAATGTCATCGGCAGACCGCAAGTTGTTGAGGGGTCTGCCGCCAATGGAGATGGTAGAGTGGAAGTCATGGAGGGTCTCTCTCATAATGTTTTCCAAGAACAGATTAAACAAGACTGGAGATAACAGGCATCCTTGTCGGACCCCAACTGTGGTTTTGAAGTAGTCTCCGACCTGATTGTTCAGAAGGACTGCACTGCTTGCGGTGTTGTATAGTGCTTGAATGGTTTGCACTAGTCCTTCTTCAATGCCAAACATTCTGAGGACCTGCCACAGGCCTTCGTGCCATACTCTGTCGAAAGCCTTCTTGAAGTCGATGAAGTTGTGGAACAGGTCTCTCTGATGTTGAAGATGTTTTTCCATCAGGATGTGGCAGTTAAAAATCTGTTCGATTGTGCTTCTGCCTGCCCTAAACCCAGCTTGTTCCTCTGCAAGGTGTTCTTCTGCCTCCTTCTTGAGTCGATTCAAAATAACTTTGAGCATGATCTTGCTGGCGTGGCTGATGAGGCTGATTGTTCTATAGTTTTGGCATTGGCGTAAATTCCCCTTCTTGGGCAGAGGTATGATGAGTGATTGTGTCCATTCTGTTGGCCACTGTTTTGTCTCCCAAATCTTCTGACAGATAGCTGTAACATGTGTGATAACTGTTTCGCCACCATGCTTGAGCAGCTCTTCTGGTATGTTGTCTGCTTCTGGGGACTTTCCTACTGGTAACCTAGCGGTTAGAAAGTATTTTATCTCTAATTCCAAATCTAAACACACACACACACACACACACACACACACACACACCCACACACACACACACACAGAGAGAAGAGAGAGAGAGAGAGAGAGAGAAGAGAGAGAGAGAGAGAGAGAGAGAGAGAGAAGATGAAGAGAGAGAGAATATGAATGAATGAATGAATTTGTGAAAGAGGAGGCTACCCGTCGTTGATGATGATGATTTTGACATGGTGAACAAAGAAAACTCGACCTTACACTTAACCAAACCGACTGTTGTTGACAAATCTCTGCCCCCTCAGTCTCTCCCCCCCATAACAAAGCAGACGACTATCAATTTTACGTTTACTACGCACGCGTGAGAACGGCGCATGACCTGACAGCCGAGATGGGCGGAGTCGGCGCAGCCGTGGACCAATCAGCGTGGCTAGAAAGCTGCCACTCTTCGCTCCCCGCCACCTGTTTGTGTCAGCCATTTTTGGCGCGCGGAGGTGGGGGAGGGAGAGGGGGGTGGTGGTGGTGGTGCTTTTATTAACTCATGTGAGGTAAAAGGAGGGAGGGGAGTGGCTGAAGGGCGGAGCATCTTTTCAGAGGCTTTAATCAATAATCTTCAGCGCGGAGTGGTCATTCCGTTTGACAGAGCCAGGGCAGTCAGATAGCAGACACAGACGCTTGCCGTCAAGGTGGAGTGGAAGAGATAGAGAGAGAGAGCGTGGAGACTGGGATGTTTTCAGTGTGTGTCCTGTCTACTGCCTTGATGATGATGGTTCGCCTTCTTGTGCTTGGATTAATTCCACAATAGCGTTGTTCTTCACTTGTTTCTTCTGGAGTGGCGTCTGGTGCTTTTCTAGTGGCAAGGAACAGTTTTAGTTGAAGGGTTAATCAAACCTTTAGTTATTTTTTGTTGGTTGTTGTTGTTGTTTTTTTTCTTTCTGGGACAACATGTAAGTCCACACGGGAACCGTAGATCGGCCTTGCTTGGTGTTGTTCATTCATCACGTCTGCGATATTGTTGATGTAGTGTTACCCCGCAACGTTTCTGATAGTCAGTTCTGTTGTGGGTGGTTTTGTGTGTCAAAGCTGTTCTTGGATACATTCCTTTCCCTGCAGCAGAGAATCTTGAGCAGAAGTGAGTTAGTTGTATTAGCCTAGAAAGCACATCGCTTGAGAACTACATATCGTGGATGGTGCGTTTTGTGCGTGGAAGATACAACAATATACAGAACACGCGAAGTAGGCAGCTGCATTCCGCCAGCAGGTGTGCAGCGAGGCTGTGTAGCTGTGGTGTGTAGTCTGTGCTAGCCTAGGCTAGGCCAATCGTTTGAAAGACCCTGGCTGAAGCGGCACAGGGTGTGGGCCCAAGCCGTCAGCCGCCAGGAGGTCTAGATGGACGTGGACGCCTGGCAGGGGACAGGTCACTGTTCGCTGCCGGCACCAGCACTGCCGCCAGCATGGCTCCGCCGCCAAAGAGGAAGAAGAAGGTGCCGGGCAGATCGACCCCCACGACCCCCTGAGGTCGCCGCCCGCGGTGGCCAAGCCCAGCAAACTGATGAAGGTGCTGAGAAGGGTGAAGCGCCGCTTGCCCAGGCGGTCTTCTGGCTCTCAGGGCTTCCGGGATGTGCAGGACGAGAACGCCGCCCCGCCGCCCGTCATGGACCAGGCGCCTCCGCCCGCAGACAGGGCCCCTGCCGGCCGGTCCCGGGCCGCTGTCAAAGAGGACCAGGCTCAGACCTCGGTGTACCTGTCAGATGACGCCTACAGCTACGATGAGGAGGAGGAGGAGGATGGGAACGTGCAACGGGCTTTGGTCAACAACAAGAAGAAGAAAGTGGTGAACAAAGTGCATCAGCAGCAGCAGAAATACCTGCAGTCCTCCACACTGCCATCTTTGGCGGTGCAGACTCTGCCTCCCGGAGCAGCAGACGGTAGGGGAGCAGCCGCCTCCGCCTCGGACGTGGCCCTGACTGGTACTGCCGTGGCTGAGATGACCCTGAGGTCGACTGCCCGGGCAGGAGGTCACCCCTCCTCCTCCACCTCCTCCTCCTCCTCCTCCTCAGCACACGCACAGGCCGGCAAGGCCGCCGCTGCTGCAGCAGCTCGTCTGCCTCTCCGGCCGGTCACCCTGGGCTCTTCCTCCGACAGTGACGGAGAGGATGTGAATCCCCCGACCTCTCCGGCGCTGGGCAGGGACCACCCCCCTCCTCACGGGGTCAGGCGGCGCCAGCACGCGGACAGGGGCAAGTGTGCCAGGTCGGAGAAGAAACCGAGAAACGGTCAGCAGCCTCTTCGGGTTCAACAACCCCCTCCGGCTTCCTCGCTGAGGCCCGGGAGCCTCGACTCGACCTACATTGACATGACCGTCGTTGACAAAGCGAAACCTCCATCGTACGTTAATTTAAGGCTCGAAGCACCAAACCTCCGCCCGTGCCCATTCAACAACGCAGACTGCCTAGTTTACCCTCCATCCGCGTCCCCGAGCCCTCCGCATTCCACCCTAACCCCAACCCACGAATTGGCCCTAACCTGCCCGTGCGCAAAAGCTGTGATACACACTGTGATAACACCAACAACAACAAGAAGCCAGATGACCGGCTTCCCCCAAGCCTGGACCTGGAGGACAGCAGCTCTCTGTTCTGTGATAAAGTGGACGATGCCCACAGCGACGTGGACGAGGAGGACCACACGGACACCTCCCTGGACTTGTACAGCTACAGCTACAGCTACAGTAGTGACCAGTCGGGCCACAGTGTGGGAGAGAAGAGCCCAACAGCCACTACTCATTCCTCCGCCGATCCAGATCCAAGCATCGTTCAGTTTGGGAAAACGTTCACGGTTTGCAAGGGCGAGAAGAGGGCGTGTGTGCAAGGGGGTAAAGGGTGTAGGGCCTTGATGGACTGGGAGGGGCGGAGGGGAGAGGGTGGTGAAGGGGGTGACGACGGGGAGGGGGGAAGGAGCGGAGGAGGAGGAGGAGGAGGAGGCTGTGTACACCGAGGTACTGTTGTTGTGGATTGCAGGTGCAGCGAGTTTCTGGGCTGCATGTCGTTTGGCGTCAAGGGCATTCAACGGCGGAAGGTGAGTGTGTATGGTTATGCTCCGTGTGTGTGTGTGTGTGTGTGTGTGTGTGTGTGTGTGTGTGTGTGTGTGTGTGTGTGTGTAAGAGTGTGTGTGTGTGTGTGTGGTGTGTGTGGTGTGGCGTCTGTCTGTCTGTCTGTCTCAGTCTGTCTGTCTGTCTGTGGGCGTGTTTGTACTTTGTCAGTATGTGTGGTTTGTTTTTGTCTGTTGGCAGTACTGTATTGTATTCCGTTGTATTGTATTGTATGCCACGTTCAGTCACGGCAGATTTCTCTGCGTGAAATATGGGCTGCTCAACCCGGGGAGAACGCTTCGCCACAAAAGCAGCGCCATCCATCCATCCATCCCTAAAACAAATTCCTGTCTGTATACATTGTGTTTCGTTTCCCTATGAGAGTGGCTTTTATATAATACACAGAATTTTGCCAGGGACAACTCTTGTTGCTGAGGGTTCTTGTACATGCACTGAGTGTTGCACACGGAACCTCCAATCGATGTATAGTCTCATTGGGGGGGGGAAGGGGGGGGGGGGGATACAAACCGACTAGCACCCAGACCAGCGCTAAAAGTTTAGTGGATAGGAGGAGAAGGACAAGCACAAACGGGGATCGAACTCGCAGTTCTACTCTTCTCTGGACTACTGACGGGGGACGGGATATAAAGCTCAGTGGTCAGAGCACTCGCTTTCTTTCCCCCAGCCAAGGTTAAAGCAGCATCCAACGTGGTTACCACTTGGATGGGCGCCTTGGCTTCAGTACAGTTCCCCCAGTTCCCCCACCTGTAAATGGGTACCTGCCCTCTTTAGGGTCAGGGTAGGTAAATCTAAAAGCAGCGAGGGAGGGAGATGGGTGCTGCCCTCAATATGCTGGCCCCCTGAGAAGTTGAGGTCTATGATGCCTCACTCCCATACGACCTCATAGGTTATGGGACACCTTTACTGATCCTGTGCCTGTGTGTGTGTTTATTTATTTTTATTTATTTATTTATTCTTGTATATCGAGGATAATGGAATAAGCACTTATGTGCTTTTTTTTACATCCAGTCCCCGTGTGTATGCTGTTTTGTTAATTCTGTCATCTGTTCCCACCGGCACACAATGGCCTGCTCTTACGAAAAGCGGAACAGGATTTAACGTGTGCGCAAGATGTTCTGCGAGTGTATGTGTGTGTGCGCTTGCGTGCGTGCGTGCGTGCGTGTGTGTTTGTGAGAGAGAGAGAGAGAGAGAGAGAGAGAGAGAGAGAGAGAGAGAGAGAGAGAGAGAAGAGAAAGTCAAAGTCAATATTTAAGTCAAAGTTTAATTTCCAAATGGTACATTGAATAAGCAATGCATTTGCTTTTTTTTCGATGGGAGGGGGGGATGTGGGTGTGTGATTATGTGTCACAGTGTGTGATATTGTGAGTGGGTGGGTGGGTGGGTGTGGGGGAGGGGGGTCATTGTGTGTATGGGTGGGTTGATGAATAGGTGGACGTGGGGTGTCATTGTGTGTGTGTGTATATATATCGGATTGTATGCATGGGTGGTTGTGGGTGTGTCATTGTGTATCACATTGATGCATGGGTGGGTGGGTCATTGTGTAGATACATTGATGCATGGGCGGTTGTGGGTGTGTCATTGTGGGTGTGTATCATACTGTATGCATGGGTGGATGTGGGTGTGTCGTGTGTGCATCATATTGTATGCATGGGTGGATGTAGGTGTGTCATTGTGTGTGTATATCAGATTGTATGCGTGGGTGGATGTGGGTGTGTCATTGTGTGGATATACTGATGCATGGGTGGATGTGGGTGTGTCATTGTTTTATCATACCACTTTAGGATCTCTCTCTCTCTCTCTCTCTCTCTCTCTCTCTCTCTCTCTCTCTCTCTCTCTCTCAGTCTCTCTCTCGCACTCTCTCTGTGTCTATGATGGCATGGACTTCATCACCACACGGTCATTTTTACGAACAGAAAGTCACAAACGCTGCCCCTTTCTCCCAAAATCATTGTTTCCGTAGAGTCGGGTGTGTGTATGTGTGCTAGACATAGTAACCACCTTCTCTCTGTCTTCCTGTCTTTCTGTCTCTCTCTCTCTCTCCTCTCTCTCTCTCTCTCCTCTCTCTCTCTCTCTCTCTCTCTCTCTCTCTCTCTCTCTCTCTCCTCTCTCTCTCCCCCCCCCTCTCTCTCTCTCTCTGTGCTTTTGCTTTAAAAAAAAAAAAAAGTAACCACCTTCTCTCTGTCTCTGTCTTTCTTCCTTTCTGTATCTGTCTCTGTCTCTCTAATTTCCCCAACCCTCACCCCTTTCCCACCTTAACAATCGCAGAAGCATTTTTTACACTTTCCGCTAAAAGTCATTGAAAAGGGTTGATGATTGAGCCAATCGGTGTGTGTGTGTTTGTACGTGTGTGTGTGTTTGTACGAGTGTGTGCGCACGCGCGCGCGTGTGTACGCGTGTGTGTGTGTTGTGTCAGACACAGCAACTTTCGTTGGTTGCGCTGCTGCTGCTGCTGCTGCTATTCTAGGCCAGGGGAATGGCGTCACTCATTCACTCATTCATTCATTGTAGGGACTTAAGCTGGGCTTTGCCTGTCCATACGGAGACGCCAGGAAGGCTGGGTCCTCGCACGCCTGGCCTCGCTTGACAGACAGATTCTCTGCATCATAAATCTAACACCACCACACCCCCCCCCCCCCCCCACCCCCCCCCCCGTCCCCTTGTCAGTTCAGAACCCCTCTGAAAGATGTGTGTGTGTGTGTGTGTGTTGTTCATTGTAAAGATAGCTGTCAGAAATCTCCTTCCTTCCGTAACTTAGCTATAAAGTATGCTTATGTTAGGGGCGACACATTTTTTTTTCTTTGAGGGGAGAGAGACAGATGATCACACACACACGGCTTTGTATGAAACTGAAGCCCAGTGATAAAGTATGAAGCGCTAGATCTGGACTTGTAACTCTGTCGTCGCTAAATCAAGTAAGTAGCAGCAGCAGCAGCAATCTCTGGTGACGGTCAACGCTTCTTTGAAAGTCGTACTAACATCCTACAAAGAATGAATGATAACCTTTTAAGTCATAATGATAAATTCATAGTAACAGTTCTTCACTACAACTTCTCCTCTGTGAGAGAGAGAGAGAGAGAGAGGAGAGAGAGAGAGAGAGAGAAGAGAGAGAGAGAGAGAGAGAGAGAGATGGGGAGGGGGAGGGCACTTTACTAGGAACACAGGAATGTGATAGAAGGGGGAGTACCTCACTGATAGCCCCTCATGATGTGAAGGTGGTTTGAAAACTAAACCAAGGGTTTAGGGATGAGTGGGACTTGGCAGACCAACATGACAAACCAAACCAAACCCTACCTGGCTCTGAACTGAAACAAACGCTCCAGCCAGTTCCTTTCAACATTTTTTTGTTTTTTTACAGGAAAATGATGGAAACAGGCGACCTGAAGAGGGAATTTTTGTTGTTGTTGTTGGTCTAGTCACACCCTTCAAATACTAAGCAGTTAAAAACAAAAAGGCAGCTTTTGGTTGACATAGATCCTGATTCAGAAACTGTCAGTGCGTGTGAAATCTGAGCAAGCAACAAGCTAAAGATATAATAGTTTCTCATTACCCTGCAGTTCACAGTGTTTTGGCGTAGGATATAATGACTTGAAAACAGGTGTGGATGGGTTTCTGCAACAAGTGACACGGCAGACCGCTGACATTGAAAGCGAATTCTGTTGCTAACCAACGGACCAACCAACCAATCATACAAGAGCCTATGCTAGCTGAGATATCCCTCACATCAGTCAAACCTCCTCATCTTTTTCTCCCCTTACTGTTTAAGGTGTCGCCTGATCCCCTTTGAGCACCTCGTTTATCCTCAAATCAACCGACCTAGCGGAAAGAAAAACTTCTCCGTAATGTTTCTGAAAGGCTCAGTAGTCCCCGTGTTTGTGGTATGGGTTCCCAGCCTCTGTCCAATACTCTACAGAGCTGCGGAAAGCCGCCCCTGCCAGCAGTTTGTATAGCCGCTTTCCCTTCCATTCACTTCACCATGTGTTGACCTGTTGAAGAAGTCATCAAGGATTAGACAAGGCCCCCATGTGAGGAACCTGGCCGCCAAACCCAAACACTGGCCTCTAACAATATTTTGGCTTCCGTGGTAGTTTCAGTAGGGGAGGGGGGTAGTTGAAGGGACCGGGGGGACGCTGGGGTTCTAACAATGTTTAGCTTGACGTAACTAAGCGGCCCTAGAGGAGAAGTGACACCCTCCTGCAGGGCCGGCCTTGTCTTGGGTGGCCTTGCATGGGGATGGCTGGGGCTGGGGGGGGGGGGGGGGGGGGGGGGGGGGCAAGGTATGGGAGGCCGCTGTGTCAAAAGTTGACGTTAAGTATTACGAAGTCATTACTATGCAAGTACAGAAGTTGTTATGGTAACAAAATTTGGTCTTGAGTCAGAATAACAGTTTTGATCTATCGGTTTTGATCAATCAGTCGAGATGTTTCTGAAGTTGACTTTTTTTCCCCGTTTGTCTTTGTGAAAACTAATGTTTACGATTTTAGACATCGCACTGATCGTATTAAAACCTTTGAAATAATCATTTCCGAAAACAGACGTAGTAATACTAATTTTTAAACTGGAATCAAGATTAAGAAGAAGTATCATCTACCGACCAAATTAACAGCACACAAATTCAACCTATAATGGTTGAAAAGAAATAATTTTTGGTACATGGTCGGGGTTGGGGGATTGGGGGAGTGTTTCAATTTTGGGTTTGTTGTTGTTATTTTGTTGGTAAAAACGGCATTTATGTAAGAACAAAGATCGTTCAAAGTGTTGGAGGCTTTTGACACCGTTCAGGCTCCCATACCACCGTGCCGTGACTGGGAACAGGAAATTCAATCATTCCCAGTCAGCTGGTCAGTCAGAACGTGACCAGGAGGCTGCCAAACCCCGCACCTACCTACCCAAGCGAAAAATTGAAAAGCGGAGGCTGAGATTGAGTTGAAACTCTGGGCAGGGCTCCCCCCCCTCCCCAATCCACCCCAATCCACCCCACCCCTCTACTGCCTCCCTGACTGTCAGCTACAGTCCGGAACGAAGGTGGGGGGGGGGGGGGGGGGGACGACTAACCCTCCCATTCTCCAACCCCCCCCTCTTCTCTCTTCTCCAGCCCCCGTCCTTCAGAGTTGAGTTCGTCTTTTGTCGGGGTCTTTTCATCGGCGTTCCTTCTGTCTTGCTGTTTTGTGTGTGTGTGTGTGTGTGTGTGTGTGTGTGTGTGTTGGGATGTTAGACAACATTCAATTTTTGAAAAGCTGGCGTTTTTGAAACGGTTAGAATTTGCTGGAGAAAGATAAAGTACTTTCTTTTTATAAAAAAAACAGACTAGCAGCGCGTGGGTACTTAATTCCTGAAAGGAATATGATTAAGTAGCCTATTTAATGGGGTAGGAATGATAACAGAAGAAATGTTGAGATAAAATGAAAACAAAGAAAAGAAGTGCAG